>JAGPOW010001338.1:54763446-54837441 GCA_030014935.1 Caiman crocodilus
GATTCAGGCCGACCTGGACAGGTTGGATCAATGGGCAGAGAGAAATAGGATGCAATTTAATAAAGATAAATGTAAGGTACTCCACCTGGGAAAGAGGAAACTCTAGCACACCTATAGGTTGGGGAGTGCCTTTCTCAGCAGCTCAGAGGCAGAGAGAGATCTTGGAGTCATAAATAACTCCAAGATGAACATGAGCCAGCCGTATAACAAGGCCATCAACAAGGCCAATCCCACCTTGTCGTGCATTAGCTGATGCATGACTAATAGATCAAAGGAGCTGATGCTCCCCCTCTATGCAGCACTGGTCAGGCCTCAGTTGGAGTACTGTGCCCAGTTTTGGGTGCCACACTTCAAGAGGGATGCAGAGAATCTGGAGAGGGTCCAGAGGAGGTCCACTCACATGATTAGTGGCCTTCGTGATACACCCTACGGGGGGACGTTGAGAGAGCTGAATCTCTTCAGCCTTCACAAAAGAAAGCTGAGGGGAGATCTTCTGGCTGCCTATAAATTTATTAGGGGAGGTCAATGGGGAATAGGGGACGTGCTGTTTACTAGGACGCCCCATGGGAGTGACTAG
The DNA here is from genome assembly GCA_030014935.1 of Caiman crocodilus. NCBI lineage: Eukaryota > Metazoa > Chordata > Crocodylia > Alligatoridae > Caiman > Caiman crocodilus. Next base: position 54,764,024 of record JAGPOW010001338.1, read on the forward strand.
GAATAATGGGTGTAAACTAGTTGAGAGTGGATTTAGGTTAGATATTAGGAAGAAGTTTTTCACAGTAAGGGTAGCCAGGATCTGAAATGGGCTTCTAAGAGAGATGGTGCTATCACCTAGCTTGGAGGTGTTCAAGAAGAGGGTAGATAGTCACCTGGCTGGGGTCATATGACCTCGGTCCTCTTTCCTGATGGGGCAGAGGGGTTGGACATGATGATCCATTGTGGTCCCTTCCGACTCTACAATCTATGAATCTTGCTTTTTGAGCACTTCTATTTGTGTTTATTTAAACATATTTCATCTCCCAATGACATCCATACAATAAAGGCACGTCCACACATGCAGGCACATGTACTTACAGCAACTCAAATAGAAGCAGTGCAAATTTGAGCCAGGGCATTTTGCCTCAGCGCACGTACCCAGATATGCACTTTGGTGTGAGGCAAATTGTATCACTTGGGGCAAAACAACCCTGCCTGGCTCCTCCCAGGTTTGCAGCTGGGGGAGCTAGAGCCAGCAATATAAAAACCTGTCCTAGCAAGCAGGTCAGGGCTACTTGCTCTCAGGAGCTTCTGGGGACCAACTGGCAGGATCTGCTTGGTGAGGATGTGGCTAGGGCAGCCCAGTGGCTGAGTCTGTACTCCAGCTTCATCCCATGAGGCACTGAGGGCCTCAGCTGGTGGCTCCTCCATGGACCTATCGCTACAGGCATGTATGTGGTGAGTTTCACAGACACCCTGGTCTCCTGCCCCTTCTGAGTGCACCAGGCTGCAGCCCCTCCACTTCTAGTACCTCCTCCTGAGTTTCTGGTTGAATTTCACCCCCCACATTTTTGTTTTTGGTCACCCCATCTGCAGCTCCACCAAGTCCCGGGACCTCCTGGTCAATGTCCTCCTGGCCATGGCCAAGTGGGCCCTATACTTGACTAAGAAAGAGGCTCTAGCCAGAGAAGTGCCCGAAGACTGTGGAGCCACTTTCCTCTCACTCATCCATGCATGATTTTGGATGGAGCACCAGTGGGCAGCATCCACCAGCTCCTTGGATGCCTTTGATAACTGGTGGGTGCGGCTCAGGGGGCTCTGCTTGTTGTCCCCTTCTGGAGAAATTACTTTCACATTTTGAACCTTTGACTCCCACTTGACTCCTATCCTGTTTTTGCTTTAGTTGTCCTAAGGAATTACTCATGTTATTCATTCATTGGCCTCACACAGTAGGGGCAACTAGTTAGTTGGGTGGGCCTTGGGCCACAGCATTTGGGTAATACAAATAGCCAGGAGCTTCTGGGGCTCAGCCAATTGGTATCTGGGGACACTACCCCTTCTGCCAGTTGGACAGCTTTAACAGCATCCCAAGTACATTTTTAAAAACACCCCAAAATCCTTGTTCTTACACAATTAGAACAAAACACCACTCTACACACACACACACACACACACACACACACACACACACACACACACACAGAGCAAGAGAGAAGAATCAATCAGTTGGGCAATGCCTTATTGATATATTTACAATGTTAAAGCAATTTGGAAGCCTACCAGAGTCTCTATTATCATGTTAAAATAAATTCTAAATATCTATGTGTTGATGTGTGCTTTTGTTTTTCTTTGCACATGATGGGTGTGTGATAAGGTGATGCTGGGTTTGCAGGAAGGGGGTGAGAAAGGGTGTAGGGGGAAGGTGCATGGGTGTGTGGAGCGATGTGGGTTGGTGTGTGGGTGGGTGTGGGGCGACTGCAGGTGGACTGTGGGTATGGGAGACCTTGTGGGGGGGGTTGCTAAGGAAGAGTGGGTCCCCTGGCTCTTACAGGGTGCAGCCTCCCCACACACACGTGTGCATTCATCTGGATGCGTCCTACTTGAGCAACAGAATAGATGCATCATTCTAAAGTTTACAATATTTTACACAATTTTCTGAACTAAATTATAGAATCACATTAGAGACAGGTATAGCCAGAAGCCTACATTGCAAAGAGGTTAATTTACTTAATTTAAAGTTTAATTTATTTCAAAGTGTTAAAGGTAAAATATTCTAAATTTGAATTACTGCTAAAACTGCACAAAATGTTGATTTATTTGGCTAAAGGCAACTGTTGTTTCTAACTGGTGTTTTTTAAATGATACTTGGACAGAAAAGAAAGTACTGCAATGCAAGATACTATATTGGTTAAGAGATAAAAGTGGTTTAGGGTGACAATATATTAATGCCCTAATCCTTCATCTCCAGAGACCTAAGTACTGAAAATTCTTAAATGGGTTACAGGGGAAACTGTTTGCAGGATAAATACTCTTGTATATATCAACAGAACCAGTTTTTCAAGACAAATTTACTCTCTACTTCTAAATGTTGATGCTTATGTTGGAAGTCTACAGGAAGAGAAAAGGAGAAAGCTTCCTTTAGCATTAAAGAGCATGAATAAAGCTGTTTCATGGTACCTGTTTATAATATCTGATGCTGACAAAATAAACCCTACTACTTGTAGCCAGTGGCTACAGCAGAGATCAGCATTTAGGCAGAGAAGATGGCTCATAGCAGACGTTAGTGTACATCCAAGACTATTCTTCTGTGTCTTGTAAACCCTGGAGAACCATGAGGGAAGGGGAGGAGAAAGTGTAATCACAACTATCCAAGTAGCTTGGGGCTATTTCTGAGTCATCTACCCTGCATAATTAGTGATCTTTGGAGCTGAGATCAGAAGGGTAGCTGGTATGCCTATACCATGAAGGCAAGGTGCCTCCCAAGCACACCCAGCTCACCTACTCTTTTTAGCACCCTCCAAACCTGGAAATGTGATGGTGAGGCCATTTCAGGGTCCTCGTAAGAAGCCGCTCCCAAGTTTTTCAGAAACCAAGATTTGAAGGATAGCCACAAATAGATGACCTTGGAGTGACCTTGCTGGCACACAGGAACATAAGAATTGCCATTTACTAGATCAGACTATGGGTACATTTTGCCCAGCATTCTTTGTCATACAGCAGCAGAGAATGAATGCTGAAAGGGAGAGTGAACTGGGTCTGACCCGGGTTTAATTTTTCCGCCACTGTTCCTCTCTCACTCGCAGTCTCCAGCATTTAAGGTCTATGCAGTTCCAATTCAGAGGCTGTATCCTCAACTCCCATGCTCAATAGCTACTGATGTGCCTTTTCTCCAACATTTGTCCAATCTCTTTTATAATCTAGTTAAAATGGTCAGCCTCTACAACACCTGGTATCAATGAGTTCCACACTGTAATTATATGCGGTGTGAAAACAATTTCCTTTTGTTTGTTTTAAACTTACAACTTACTAGTTTCATTTTGTGGCCCCTAGTTTTTATATTGAAAGGCAGAGTAAATACATCCCTATTCATTTTCCCTGTAAACCCTTATCATGTCCTCCCTCAAGCATGTCTTTTCTAAACTGAACAGGACTACCCTCTTAATCTTCCCTCATATGGAAGTCCCTTCACCCTGCTATTCATCCTTGTTGCCCTTCTCCATGCATTCTCTAGTTCTACTATATTCTTCCTGCGATGAGGTGACCAGAACTGGGCAATATATTCAGTGTGGATACACCATGGATTTAAAAAGTGGCACAATGGTATCTTCAGTTTTGTTCACAATTCCCTTCTTAATAATACCTAACATTTTGTTTGCCTTTTTAATGGCTACTGACCACTGAGCTGGTTGTTTTAGAGAACTATCCACAATGACTACTGGATCTCTTTCTTATGTGTTGACAGCTACTGTACAGCCTATCCTAGTGTAAATACAATTCAGGTTATTTTTGCCCAGGTACATCACTTTATACTTCTGTACTTTGAATCGCATCTGCCATTTAGTTCCCTGTTCATTCAATCATATCAGATCCTTCTGTAATTCCCCACAGTCTGCCTTGGTCTTTGTCACTTTGAATAATTTTGTGGCATTGGAAAATGTGGCCACCTTGCTATTCAGCCTATTTTCCAGGTCATTTATGAATATGTTAAAGACCACTGGTCCCAACACATATCTCTGTGAGACCGCACTGTTTATTTCTTTTCATCCTAAAAGATGACCATTTATACTCGCTCTTTCTTTTCGTTCTCTGAACCAATTTTAATCCACAAGTGGACATTCCTTGTAATCCCATGATTACCTAACTTAATGAAGAGCCTCTGAAGAGGACCTTGTTAAAGGGTTTTTGAAGTCCAAATCAACTGTCAACTGGATTGTCCTGATCCACCTGCTTATAGACACAATTGAAGAACTGTAGTAGGTTGGTAAGGCATGATTTCATTTTAACAAAGCTGTTATGATTCTTCCCATGCAAGTCATGTTTACTCATGTTTTGAAGAGGTTGGGGTTTTTTTTTCTTAATTTTTATTTCTACCAGGTTTCCAGGAACAGAAGTTGGGCTCACTGTGCTGTAGTTTTAAACACATTTCTGACTGTCAAAGGCCTCTCTGCATCCAGTACACTTTGGTTTTTATTACCTATGGCTGCTTGTGGAAGTTAAAAAACCCCAAGCAAATGGCACTTTTCTTTAAACTCCATGAGCTCCCCCACTGAGCACAGCATGCCCAGAAGAGGAAACACATTAGTTGGACTGGGCTTGCCCTATTTCTGTATAAATCAAGTGATTTAGTGGGGCTTTTTTGGTGCTTTTATCTAATAGCTGATTGATTCAACTTTAGATAAAAGCAGCAAAGAGCTCCACTGAAGCACCTGATCTATACAGACACTGCAGAGCTGGGTCGAAGTAACATGCTACTTCTTCCAGCATAATGTGTTTTGTTTTAACTTCTGCAAGCAGCCATTATGTATTGTTACCTCAATTACTATATGTATATCTTTACATTTTCTAAAAAACTCCACAGAAAATCCATCGCAGCCCAGAGATATATTATTGTTCATGTCCTTTTAAAGTCAAATTATTTCATCTAATTATAAAAGTTCTTAAAGTTTCCTTCTCCATCTCTGAAATTCATTGTATGGATGTAAAGTGCAAGAGCACATCTGTTTTTTCACTAGTAACATACTGATTCTCGCTATGCAAACTGGAAGAAAATTGACTACTGTTGGTGATTTGTCTGTGTGTTATATGGATATTCCTTAAAGAGTCTCTTATAGCCAATAGTTTATTATGACTCGATTTACTCTTTAGTTTATATATGTTAATAACATTATTGCATGTCTCTCCCTCCCCCAATTCTCAATAATCTTGGCATGATCTACACTCCACCTTCTGGGGCAGTAATTTATTCAACTCATATTGGTAAGAATGCACAGTTTATCTAGCAAAGGATTCATGACATAATCATCATTTATTATTATTTAAATATCTATTTCTATTTTTTCTCCTTTTTGCATAAGTATATAATATTATACATTCTCGTAAAAAGACTTCAGCAGTTTCCTGTAACAGCAAGGCGGACGAATCAGTAGGTTGATTAATCTCAATCAAATTTTTGAACTCCTCTCAAATGAATACTTCAGATATAGAATCATTTAACAGGGAGATGTTGAATTGACAGTAATTATTTACAGCCAGTCTTTCTGCGAGGAAGAGCTGACGCTCCATATCAGCCTGGTCCAAAATAGCTATAAAGGCACTGAAAATAGAATCATTTATGCTCTGAGAAATAAAAAAAAAAAACAGTCAGTTCTTAAATATACTGAAGGAGATATTGCGGGGTGGGGGGAGGGAATCCTTCATTGTTGGAGTCACTGTTTGCCAAGTATCTATGCAACCCAGGTCCATCACATAACTATTAATGACTTCCCAGAAGTAGATTTCACAGATAGGAGGGCAAGAGACCTATCAATGACAGGATCCAAAGACTCCTTTGTATATTTTGGGGTGAGACTAAAATATGTCCCCAAATCATAGAGCTTAACAAAAAAACCTAAAAGATAAAATGTGGGATTGTCTGCATTGGGACTTGGGAACGTCTAAAAGTAAAACTGAAATCCATAATTTTAACATTTGCAAGAACAAATCTACCTCCTGGATCATCAGCTATTTCAATGAAATGGGGGGTATAATTTTTTATGCACTAAAATAAAAATTCCATGTGACTTTGTGTTTTATACACACTATTAAAGACTGATAATCACACCCAACCATGCTCTAATCTTGAGATTCCTCCACTGATACACATTGCTATGCTCCAACAGACCAGCCCTCTCTTTTCTTAAGAAAAGACAATATTTTTTCTTTTTAATTAATATTCTAAGATACACACTTCATAGGACAGGCCATTCTCAGTAACTATATCTTCTGTTCAACTTTTATATAGCTGGCAATTTGCCATTTTCCTTAAATCAAAAATACAACAGTTATCTGCATACTTGCCATAGTTAGTAATATCAACATTCTCCCATAGATTTAAAGCTCATAAAAACATATATTCCCAAGCACACTCTTCGAAAGGTCATGAAAGGGGAGAGAAAAAAAAAGGCAAAAGAAAAACAAAGTAAAGTACAAGAAATACTAGTTAGCAGAATATTTATTCTATGACATATTATGTCTGCCAGAAAGATTTGGGCAGGTGTAACCCAAAGTGATCTACCACTTAGTGACAATAAAGACAAAGACATTAGCAAAAATCATATGAATGCTACTCACTAATAAACAGTTCTTAACTATCCCCAAACCTTCCCCCACCTTTTTTTTTTTTTTTTTACAGCTCAGATTGTTCTATAAATTTGTCTCCTCCAGATGCAATCCATGTAAGAAAGGTTTTTGTTTTCCTAGGATCAGAAAAAAGTGTAGTTTTTCCACTCTGTGAATCCGATGTAGAACAGAAGGATCTCTCATGAAGTATGTCAGCTGCTTCTGCCTGCCATGTAGTTTTGCTGGTGTAAACAGAATCTTCTTTTCAGCCACCTCACAGGAAGATCAAGACTTTGGAGGTGCCATCCAGTAACATGGAACAATGCCCACCAATTAGAGGGGTGATGGAGGCCACTAAGGGCATATCATTGATTGCTTGGGACAACAAAGTCAGAACAGGGATGGGAGTGAGGGTCATAGGTACAAAACAAGTGCAAAAAAGGGGTGGGGAAAGAGAGACATTGAATAAAGCACACGAAAAACAGGGAAGGTCAGGAAACAGCATAATAGGAGTGCCAGCCTCACCCCATGTCATCTTTCCTACTTCTCTGGCATCCTTGAGTGCTCTCTTGTCAGTGATAATTTACAGAAACTTGGTTATGAATGCCCTAGGTTTTTTTCCTAAACCAGACTTCCTCCTATACAAGCTGTGGGCCCTCTCTCTCCAAATCAATGTCTGAGGAGAGTTTTAAAATGCACTGGACAAATACATTTCTATGGCAGAGCTATTTAGCATGCTGAAACTCATGTGTATACAGTCACTGGGGATGCCTGGGGCACAAGGGCGCTATAGTGTGGGACCCGCTTGCTTGCCTTTGTGCCCCAGCCAGCCCCTCTGCAGCATGGGCAGAACATGGGCCCCTCTGCACCAGGGCAGAAGAGCTCCCTCCCTGACCCCTGCCAGCTGGAACTGCTCCACCTCAGCTCAATGTACTGCAGTACCAGGCACACATGTAAATGTTGTGCCTGGAAGCAATAAACTCTGGCATGAATTGTGCCAGTGTTTATTGCTATGTGCTAATTGCACTTGTAGGTGCACTAAGTAGGTTGTTTTTTTCACAAACTTGGTGGAACTAGGTTTTACAGACCCCCCAGGCACTCCAACAATGTAGTTATTGTATCTCCTGAATCTGCCTTTTAAATGTAGCATTCTCTCTCTCTCAACCTGCAGCTCCTTGCTGTGAGAGCCTGTCTATCTCCACAGCCTGAGTTTGCATGGAGAAACTGTCCTCCATTCCTTCAATCCTCTTCACCAGGGCATTCAAGGAAGCCCACACAATCATTGGAAATTCCTGCATCTTATCCACTGTACCTTTAAAGCTAGATCTCTCTCCAACATCCCCTGCATCAGAGAAACCAAGTCCTCTGTTTTCTTCTCAGTGCTCATTTCAGAGGCTAGGGTTGCTAACGGTCCATAAACTTACAGATGGTCAGTAAAAAAAAAAAAGACACAGGGCAAAAATACCTGTCCATAACATCCATAGAAAACTTAGGTTGTCTCTAAAAAGGCTAAGCAGTCAGAGCTGATTGAAGCAGCTGGAGTGCAGCTGGACACAGCAATGAAGCACAGAACACAGCAGTGCCACCTGGTGTCTAAGCAGGTGTGCAACACCCTTAAGGTTGCTCTTCTCAAGGCTCTGTAGACTCCTCACTAAGTCACATGCTTTCGTTGCTGCTGAGTCCCATTGGCTCCCTGTAACACTGATCACAGATAGATTCTTTGAAGGTCCATGCTGGTACAGTGGAAGTGGCAGAGGTGGATTAATGTGTTTTGGGGCCCTGTGCAAGCACAAAATTAGGGGTTCTCCCCCCCCATGGGAGGTAGGCTGCGGGAGGCAGGCCCCCTTCCCCTTTTAGTACTGGGGGGAGAGGCTGGGTGGATCCCACCAGCCACCAAGCTTGGGGACACATGCCTGCCTCTTCTTGCTCCCTGCCCCTGCTATGGCCAAATCTACAGATACATGCAGGAGTGCACACTCTACTCTCACTCTGTGCATGTGGACACAGACAAAACACACAGACAGACACATACCCACGCACACACAGACACACTTTCCCCTCACAGGACCTCCTACCTCTCACCTCTCCCTTCCCCCACTCCTGATCACTTGGAGGCAGCCCTTCATCCTTACACTGAGAGCCACCTGTGGCTCGTCCTCACTCCCTGCCTGGCTCATATTACACTTACCTGCAGGGAGCTGCTGACTGGCTGCCTTGTGTAGCTTTGCAGATGCAGAGGGCTGGGCTGGGTTGGGCTAGAAGTGCCATGCCATGTCTCTGTGGGTGGGCGGCAGCACTGGGATGGGTGGTTATGGGGGGCCAAGATGAATTTTGAGGGGCTAGAGCCCTCAAGACCCTCCTGGTGCTACTGCCCACAAAGGTACTGTGCAGCGCAGCACTTCAAGCTCGGCCCCAAACCTTCCCCCCACCAAGTGGGGCGTGAGTCTCCCAGCACATTTCATCCCCCTCCCGTCCAGACATGACACCACTTGGCCCACTCCCCTCCCCCAGGTGCAGCATGGCTCTCCCAGCCTGACTCCACCCCATAGCTGGAGGGATCCTACTTCCAGGTCTCAGGAAAACAAAGGTGAAAGCCGCTGTTTTAAACTTTGATACCAAAATGGGTGCTGAGTTTAAAACTGAAGCTTTTACTTCCCTGCTGACGAGATTCCCAGGGCCAGGGTCCCAAATTGATAGGGGGCTCTAGACTCATGCCCAGCTTGCCCATTCATTAATTTGCCTCCAGGAAGTGGGGCCAGTGGGAGTAAGGTCTTGGGCTGAGCTGGGCTGGGCATGATGCAGGGTATAGTCAGTGGTCATTAGGGCACGGCAAGGAATAGGAGGTGCCTTGGGAAGAACAGCATGGTATAAATCCATTGCTGCAGTCAAACAGGGTTGCAAAACCAAGACTTTTTTTACTGCAAAGTCTTTTACTGACAACCAAACATTTTTACTTTGTTACTACAGTTGCTGTTAAATCCTTATGTTTGAACCCGACTCTTCTAACTGGGTCCTGGCAGCACGGCAGAGGATGGCACATTTACATTGTGTAACACGTCAGAAAAAACTTGTGACAGTAAAAGAGTTTGGTTATCAGAAAAATGTTTGTAGATTGTCAGTAACAAAACATTTAAAAAATTGGATTACTAGCCGTCACAGCCCTCCATTTTGTTAGCCAAGGGGTGTTTTGATCTTTGTTTTTTGATGGCCTCAGAAAATGGATAAGAGTGAGACTTTTCTTCAGCCATATATAGGGACTAGCAGTAGCCTCAAATGTTTTTTATAAGGGTTTATTAAAAGTGACAGAAAATATCACAAAATAGCAGGAGTCTATTTAGCTCACATTTGCTTCAGTCTACAACACCCCTTAGCTCTCGGAGTGAGGTACTTAGTGGTGTTAGTCTGAAGTCACACAAAAGGAAGGACAACAGATGTGCAAGAGGAAATGTACTTATTATAGATAATAAAGATTTATTTATTTTACATTTTTAAAGTGAATACTTGTCTTCGATAATTATCCAAAGGATATATTAGTTTCACATATTATTCAGAGATAAAAACATGTGGCTTCTTTTAAAGGGACTGTCAAAGCATTTTTGGTACCTAATACCTGACAAGATTAACAATCTCAAGAGTGAAAATTTACAACATTGAGTGATCATTATACAAAGGACACAGAATTTATCAGGATATAAAATTTGAAAAAAAATTAAATGAGTTTAAAATCATCTTCTTAATAAATGAAATTTAGCATAACTGGATACCTTTGGAAAGAAGTATAAATCTAAAGAAACAGCACAGTACAGTGGATTATCACTTTCTAGATTTGTAAAGTTGCAACCAATTTACTTACCTACTTTGAGGTGAATAAAATCTAGGCAGAGATGAATCTATATATCAAAGCTACAACCTTTTAGTTCTTTCAAGTATAACTCAAAGTGAAGTAGCCAGGAAACTGAATTCAAAGGAACATGACTTAGAATGGATAACAATAAAAAGTGAAACTCTCAGACACTAAAATAGAGAGGACACTGAATTGTGGGCAAAGGACATAAAATCAAACCACCAGAGTGAGTGAGTAAAATTACTTCCATCTCCAGTCTTTAAACCTGGATAAGAATGAGTTAATTTCCCAAGAGCTTCAGATTGCAGGAAGCTTCTCCTTATGAAGCCTAATGAACAGCATGATTTATCTATTCAGAACTTGCTGAAGCTAAAAAAGCAACCTGAGCTAGGAAAGTATACCAGAAGTAAGAATTCCAATAAAAGAAAGAAGTCTGTAATACATATGGAGTTTTTCTAACCTGCAGGCATTCAAAAGACATTTCTGACACACAGAACAGCACAAATCATAATCATTCTAATTCAGTACAAGCAAGAAATAGTCATGCATTCCCAAACTGTGCTCCCCTAAAACTATGGAAACTAGGGTTACCATATTTCCAGCATCAAAAAAGAGGACACCTGTGAGGGGACGGGGAGGAAAGAGGACAAGGGTAAATGGCTGTCGGGAGAGGGCAGTGATATGCCTGTACCCTGCCTCTGCCCTCACTCCTAAGCCACAGTCCCCCAGCCCTGCTGGTGCCTCTCACTCCCAACCAGCAGGCTTGACTCCCCCAGAGCTGTTAGCCATGAAGTTTGCATGTTCATATGCACATGCACACATGTGCATTCTCTCTCTCTCCTACCTGCAAGAAGTTTTCTGAGGCCCACACAAAGCACGTGACCCCTGACAGCCAATCGCCTTGCCCCACTGCTTTCAGCCCCAAACAGCCAAGCTAAAAGTGCCTGGGAAAAGCAGAGGCACAGCAAAAACCCAGACATTTGCTTGCATTTTAAAACCCCACCCAGACAAGAGGCCAAAAAAGAGGATATTTCTGGGAAAACATGGATGTATAATAATTCTAAAGGAAACTAAAAATATGGTACTCAAAATGACTGTGTGAGGTAAGCTCTTACTTCTGCTCAAATTACTGGTTACTGAAACTCAGCCTTTAGATAATGACAAGTTTCATTACAATGACTTTCCTATACAAAGCTGGTATTTGGTAATGGATAATATTTTCTCAGTTATGCACTCACAGAAAAATGCAGTCATTTAAGTATCACATGTAATGAGCAATACAAGCATTTCTTAACCTTTTAGTTATCTCCCCAGAGCACTTAAATGTCTTATTAAGAGACTTCAGGGATAAAGATATTTTTTGCAACTATCTACTTGGTCTAATGAAAGATAACACTTCTACCAAGAGTTCTGACTGGTTTTGCCTGTAGACTAACATAGCTACAACCTGTATCCCTGAAACATGGAAGATATTGTAATTAGCCATTTTGAAATGAAAACTTCATTTTTTAATTTTAATTTTAATTTATTTTTATGAAGAAGCAGCAAAATTCAATACCCTCAGACCTGGGCTAGGGACACACATTACACATACACCAGTTTAAGTGATCAGAAACTAGTTTAAACCTTTAACAGAACATAAGTTTAGTGTACATAAATTAGTTTCAAAACAGCTGAAACTGGTTTAAGATAAATCAGGTTGAATGTAGTATCAGACTTAACCGATTTGGATCAAACCAGTTTATGCACCGTCTGACCCAGACTCCTTCCTGGTTTAAGTTAAACCAGAGTCCCCCAGCATCCCAAATGTTTTGCAGCCTTGGGATGAACTCTCTGCTCCAGACAGCAGGGCTGGCCCCACCCCTCTTTTCCCTAGCCAGACCTCCAGAAGAGACTGCAGGCACAGCAGGGTCTGCCTGGCTTCCCCCTGCCCCTGCCCTCTTGCTGCTTGCTACTCAAGCAGGGATCCCCCTCCCTCCCACATCATGGACCCCAGCCCCATGGACCACAGACATATGGTATGCAAGCTAATGCTTAGAGGTGTCTGTGTCTCCAATTTCGCAGGGATAGGCAGATAGAACAGTGTCCACTTAGGGCTTTTTGTAGCTAATCAACAGGTCAGCTGGTAATCCCACCACCATTCCTTCCTTAGAAAAAGCTTTTTAAGAAGATCTTGAAGCAATCAGAGAGGCTTTTGTTTTGTTGATAGTATGGTAAACGCTATGTTATCAGCTCCCTTGCTTATCAGGTTTGCAGACAGTATGAAGGAGCATGGAAAGGGAGATTGAAAAGCTCAATATCAGCAACAGATGCATGCACTCATAGGTGGCATATATGGGGAGCATGGGGCAGGCCATGTGTCCTCCCCAGAAAAATTCAGCCCTCACTAGCCAGGGAGTGGGGAGCACTGGCTGGTGCCCCCCCAAAAAGCACCAATAGTATTTCCATTTTTTCTGGCAGCACTTCTAGTTTACTAGGAATCAGCCACTGGGGGACCCCCTTCCTCATCTGCAATTGGTCATTGGTGCCCCACTCCAGGGCCAAGAGAAACCAGTTCCCCACACATGCACTGCATAGCCCGCCTCACCTTTTGCCTCAAAGTCCTAGCTGGGAGCTCAGGTCTGGCTGCACTCCTGCCCCTTGAACAGTGAGTGGGAAAGAGCCTGGGACTGCAGGCAGAGTGCAAGTTTTCACCTCTCCCTAATAATAGCATCCTTCAGGGGCCTAGGTACACCCTTCTCATCTCAGTACTTTGTAAGGGAAGGGAGGACTTCTCTAGAGCCCCTTGGCCTCTAGCCTGAGCCACTGCAGGCATATGTCTGCATTTCCTCAGTCCAGAGGTAATGTCTGTGAAGTTGCAAATTGATTCAATCCAGGCAGGTTAAAATAACCTGCAAAGATTATATCTATTCAGTCTCAGGCTTTTTGAATATCTGTCACTAGCCTCAAAGACTAATGCTCCTGCTTCAGAAGGCTTTTGTTTGAGCCAAATTTGCATACTTAAAAACCAACCTCTACATAACAGAAGTGCCTTAACCAGAAGAAACATTCCACTGACTAACTCTCTTCTGCAATATAAAACATGTTACCAAGAAAGAAGCCATCAGACACCTTTGAGGTAAATAGACTGCTCCAAGTTTTATTTGAGCCTAATTTAATGAAGTCTTCCACCATGGGGAGCTTATGTGACAAACTTTCAATCTTAGAGATCAGTTTGCATCAACTACCTTCTGATGATCATTAGGGACAGAAGTGGTGAATGCTAAGATTTACTTTACTTTCAAGCTTACTGAAATTTCAGGAGATGATGAAGAAAGGTGAATTCTGTTACATTCCTATAAATGTCTGTTTAAGAAAGTGGCATATAGTAGGAATAAAGGAAGGGATTCTGATGAAATGCCAGTTTGTTCTCGCGAGTTAAAAAAAATTAAAGAAGAAACTGAACTTTTGAAGCTTAAAATTTTAGTCGTTACAAATTCTTCATTAAGCTAAAGCACCCACAATTTAAACTTTCAAAGAGAAATTACGAATAATTAATCAAGATTACTTTACCATTGAAGGAACCTTGAAATCACAGGCTTTATGCTCTTAAAGTTTAATTAGGATTTAAAAAAGCTTATTAATTCTTATATTCTCTGTAGAGCTAACCTTAATTGTCTCCTTAGGTTCAGACATTCTTCTCTTCCACTATAGCCTGTGAAGACTGGATTAATGTTATATCAAACACCAAATCAAAGACTCACTGGGCACATCTACACATACAACAAGTGCTATATGGGTTTACACTGCAGTAATTCACTGTTGGGTAAACCCAACCCTCAGGTGTCTACATGCACAGCCATTTGGGAGCAGATTTGTTCCACCCCCAGGCCCTGGGAGTGGTGTCCAGTGCTCCGAGATCCTGCTGGCCACCCTTCCCGCTGTGCTTTGCCACTGTAGTGACCACTGCCTAGCCCAAGACTGTTTGTGAGAGTTTGCAACACTTCTAACTATACTGGGGGATATGCACTGCCCAGCCATGGGGGGGGGGGCTGTCATACATACACAGGTGCCCAGAGTAAGTTAGCTGGGCAGGTGATGGCACAGGTGGCTGCTGGCTGGGCTCTCCATCCCCACTTGCTCTGCACGAGAAGGTGGGCTGCTGGATGCTTGCTGCAGACACTCTGTCTTTCCTGCTCCCTTCCTAGGTTGGGTCACAATTGGCTCCTGGCAGCACCTGCTGCCATGGCTCCAGACCCACTTCCCCCTTCTCCAAGACTGGCCATCTTCTCTATTGCCACCAGGCCCATGGTGGCTGGGCTTGGGGGGTGAGGGGCTGGGGCTCCTGGCTGCACCAGGGCCTGCAGACCCTCTCATGGTGTCTTGGAACACAAGCCTCTTCCTGGCAGAGGAGCCACACTGTGGGTGGGGGTGGAAGTGGGGTGGGGAGAGCTGCCACAGACAAGTGGTAGCACTATGGGGACTTGGGGGGCTATGGCCCTCTCCAAACATTGGTGCCACTGCCTGCCCCATTCAGTCAGTGGCAGCTCTGACACCCATTCACAGCCCTCCCACCTCCACACTGGGAAGAGGCTCATACTCTCCAGACACCAGGAAGGGGCTACTGCTCCATCAGGGTCCTGTCCCCTTGCCATTCTAGTGGTAGGGTCAGGGGCCTGGCCAGAAGCTGACCAGCAGGGCCCATTAGGTGAGGGGATAGGGAGGTGGGTTTTCCCCCCCCTCCCTCTTGTCCCTGGCAGAGTGGGCAGGAGAAGGCTTATTCCACCACTTGCCCCATGTAGCGAGTGACCAGGGGCAGCAGTCAGGGCAGACAGACCTGGGGTGTGGTCCCCTAGGGGTAGTGGAGGGAATAACCCTCTTTCCTGCCCCCTCTACCTCAGAAGCCATGCTAGCTGGCATTTGGCCACAACCCCAGTCCCGCCATTGCAGCAGCAAGGGGGGAGCTCCTAGAAACCCCAGCTCAAGTCCACACCAGTGGGAAAGGGATGGGGGATTAAACCCCACCCTGTCCAGTTCACTCCAAGCTACTGCCGGGGCTGGTCATGCCCCACAACATAGCTTCCCGGTAGCTAAGGACTGCTCTAGTGCCCCTTGGTCCCTGGCTTGTGTCTGTGTTTCGTGAATATTTGTTTACTTGCAAATTGGTTCAAACTAGGGAGGTTAGATTAACCTGAAAAGATTGAATCAATTCAGGCTCTGGCTTTTTGCCCCAATATTTTGCTCCAATTCTAGCATTTTGAAGGCCAAACGAATTAAAATTAAATTAATTCAGTTGGAAAGTACATTAAAAAAAAGTCTTACACAAATCTGGTTGGCATTAATAAAGACAGGACACAGACCTTTATACAGTCAGAAATAAACTGTTTCTTACAGATGGTAAGATTAAAAAGACCCACACAAATCCTGAGGATTCATGCATTTGAAGTTGAATGAGAAAACACACTCCTATTTCAGGTACATCTTTGGCTAATCATCACCTAAGAGATGATGCTGAGGCACCAGACCAGTATCTTTTGGCAAGATATCTGTAATTCATTCTGTATTTAGAGTTTCCAGAGAGGTTGTGATTGATGAATGAAGATCTAATTTTGATTGCTACCTGGACTTCTTTTAATCTGTTTTATTTTCTTGGCTAGATGTTATTTTTTTATAGAAGGCATAGGTACCAAACACCTTATAGTAGATTTCTTGGGTCTGAATATTTTATTCCTTCTACAATTTTCTCAAAGAAGTTCATGCAGGCTGCATCCAGATGAGTGCAGATGTGTCTGTGGTGTCAAATACCACACATTCAGTTGTTCTCCATGTTTGAAGGTACCAGTGTGGGTTTTATTTTGGTAAGGCTGCTGGGGCGCTATTGCTAGTGTAGGAGAAACCCCTCTTTGTACATTTCCCTTCTGGACATTGATATAACAGAAGCCCCTTCTTGTCTGCACCCCCCCCCACCCCATATTGTGCATTTCTTTTTCCTTCTAAGTACTGGCAGAGACCTAGCACACTCATTGCATGCATGCAACAAGGCTCAGAGCAAGCAAGAAAGCGGAAGTGGCTTTCTGTGGGAGAATCCTAGAAACTACTTCTACATATCAATTAAGCTCAGTGTCACCAAAGAAAACAAAAGAACTAAAATATCCACTTCAAAGACTGTAAATATATCCTGGTGCTAATCTAACTCAATTACTGTCCCCAGTAGCCTTTGATCCTCACTACCTCACATTGCATTTTTCTATATTTCTTACACTGCATGTTTTATATTTCATCTGTCTCACCTTTATCATGGCATTTTGTATTTTATATTTTATACTTTTAAACCCTTAAGGAATGTACTTCCTGTAGAATGAAGTTACACCCTGGACCATTGTTAGAAACTGCATTGAAATGTAATTGTAAAATGATAAAATCTGCTATATTGGGCAGTCCCTTGAATGAATGCAAGTATGAATGACAAACCAAGTACCTCTGGCTGTTAATTGAACAACAGCCTAGTCAGAGGAACTTACCATTACAAAACTCTGCAAGCCATTTCAAGCTAATCAAGCCAAGGAACTGATTCTTGGAACTAAGCACCCACTTTATTGGCTATTCCTGTATCCCATGACAATACAGCCATAAAGTCAGTAAGTCAAGGGTGGACTCCTGAAACTTCAGATACCAGCAGGCAGAGACCCTTATGACTAACAGCTGTCATGTACTACTCAAAACCCATGTGGTCCAGCAACCTCCGGAGTGGGCAAAGGTGATTTTGGGGGATCACACAAGTCTGCCTAAAGGGATAAAAGGCAGTGAAGTGTGACCCTTAGTGGCACCCTGTCATCCAGCACCTGACCTACCTAGACAGAAGAACAAGCAGGTTACCCCCTTCTGAAGAAGACATTGCCTTGAAGGAAGCTAACCATTGACAGCAGACTGCTCTCAAAATCAGTGCTCTCACAATCAGTACAGCAGCTACTATACACTATACTACATGGGTTTAAATGGCATGGTTTGGAATGAGTGAGTGCGTGTGCATATGCTAAGATGACCAATACCACTTATAACTCAAAGTTTGCTTTTGATTTGATTTTATTGGTATGATTTTATTGGTAACTTCATATCCTGTCTAATAAACTAGAATTTATGATGATCTGAAGAGTTGGTCCTTTGTAGCCAATACTAGTTATCCACAGACAACCAAATGTCCATCCTCACATGGACAGAGTTTAAAAAGGTATTTCTTACTTTGAAGGTTAAGTACCCAGGTCACCTAAAAGATGGTTCCATCCTCTAAGCCTTCCCCCTTCCACAAAAGCTCCACTTCTCAGGAAGCAAAAGTGAAGATGAGACAAGCTTTTGTCTAAAGTTAAGCCAAAGTCTTTATAATTCATCCAGCCAAATCTAAGAACAACCAAAAGTCTCACCATTTTATGATCCAAACTCATTTCCTCCCTAAGATTTAGATAACAAGGCTCCATAGTATAGATGTGTAATGAGCTATGTAGAGCTATAACGATTCATAAGAGCTTTAGCAAATTATAAAAGCTCTGTTGTCAGGACACAGCTATACCCTTGCCAAGGATTTATAAGTAACATTTGGCAAAAGGCAAATGAGCTTTAAGCACACACATGTGCAGAGGCAGTTGAGATTATGGTATTAATCTAAGATTTATTTGAAGATTAATATTTGTCCAATTACATACTAGACAAATAATAGTAGCAGACAGGAATCAGATGAAGTTTAACACTTCCAAATGTAAGGTGCTCCACCTGGGGGGAAGAATAACCTTCAACGTACATACAGGCTTTGAGGTGACAGCTTGACCTGCACCACAGCTGAAAGGGACCTAGGGGTGATGATTGACCACTGCATGAACATAAGCCATCAGTGCAATGCGGTGTCCATGTCCAGCAGGGCAAATAACATGCTGGCATGCATCAACTGATGCATCTTATGTAAAACTAAGGAAGTGATACTCCCACTGTACTCAGTGCTGGTGAGAACTCAGTTGGAGTACTGTGTCCAGTTCTAAGTGTTGCACTTCAATAAGGACATTGAAAAACCTGACAGGGTCCAGAGAAGAGCTACCCATATGATCAGGGACTTGCAGGGCAAGCCATACAAGGAAAGGCTGAGGGACCTGGGCCTCTTTAGCCTAAAGATGAGAAGGTTGATGCACTCCTCTTATATATGGCTACATCAGAGGATTGCATTAGGAGCTCAGTGAACTACTGTTCACTAGGGCATCCCTGGGGAAGACCAGGATCAATGGATATAAACTCCTGGAAGGCTGCTTCAGGCTTAATACCAGGAAAAACTCCTTCACAGTCAGGGTGACCAGACTGTGAAATAAACTCCTTCCAGAGGTGGTGCAGTCCCCTATCCTAGAGGTTTTCAAGAGGAGACTGGACAGTAACCTTGCTGGGGTCACTTGACCTCAGTTGTCTTCCTGCCTAGAGTGGGGGAGCTGGACTTGATGAGCTGCAAAGTCCCTTCCAGCCCCTAACAATCTATGAATTAGAAACCATTTTTATGACTGATGTGAATACTTATTTCTTCTTTCTAAAGCGATTCCTGAAGCTTTGCCAACACAAAAGACAACAATAGACCCTGATATTTTGGAACTTTAAAAATTGATGCTGAGGTGCAAATCCTGAAAAAGACAATTACTCAGCTAGCTCTTAAGTAAACCTCGAGTTAAACAGGGTCTGTGAAAGGCCACTGAGGGGGGTAGGGGTGGGGAAGGAAGCTGCCCCAAGTGCTGATGAATCTATCTTTCACAGAATGTGGCTTTATGAGAAAATAGGTTCTTCTGCTTTCTAATTATTAAAAATTATTTCTAAAAAACTTATGCTTTTGGTGTAAATAGGCATTGAAATAATTTACAATGTAATAACCATACCAATCTTTTATACTCTTTCAGAGGAAACTACCCAAAGGCAATAAAAACATCCACACTTTAGAGGCATCATTATTTTTCATTGTGCATTTGGTATAGTCAGACAAATCTGCTTTTTCACTTATTAGCAGAACAGTAGCACCTACACACATTTTTCAAAATCAGTCGCATAAAAACAATATTCTAATCAAAGAAAGCTACAGTGGCTTCAGATACCTTGGAGTACCAAAAGAAATGAAATGATGATAGGAGTCCTTAAGTTTCCTTGCTGACTAAATGAAGAGGCATTGACATAACTGTTTCAGGCCTAATATGCTATATTGAAACAAAAATTTAATTACTGAAAGTTGCACATTTTATTCCAAAATGGAAATAAATGAAGGCTATAATATCAGTTCTTCGTAAAAGTGTTAAGAAGTTTCTATACTGACATTATCATTAATTTTCTTGAGTATTACCTATTTTGAATGCCTTTTTAGTCATGTTCTCTATAAATTTCTGTTTTTCTGTGTTCACTGGAACAAAATTACACAGACGAATGCAGCACATTAAAACCTGTCATTACTACAATGAAAAAAGGAAAATTACTTATTTAGACATGTCTTAACTGTAGTTTAAAATGGAAATTCTGCAGCTGTGAGGGAGAGGGTAAATGTAGAACAGTAATTTTGTCACTTTAAAATATTCTAAACTTCAATTCAGGGTAGCAGTGAAGCAAGCCTCTTAATTTAGCAACAAAGTGGCAGCAGGTGGATTTTAAAGTGATTAACTGCAAAGACTGGAAACCAGAAATGCCCCTGTCAGCCTCTGTGTGTGTCTATGTGTGACCTGTGCTGATTACAGGAAGATCATTTTTGCTGCATTTTTGGTGGTAAAGTAGCAGCATTTCACAATATATCACTGCAGTGCTCAAAAGTGCTTGCTTGCCAGATTAATTTCTATAATCACTCACAATGCTCTCATTGATGTGTTTTTTAAACAACAGTTTTATGTTTGCATTTTTTTCTTTTCTCTTTAATTTCTTTTAAAAGTGTTACTTACTTTTTTGTTTTCATTTCCTGAATTTCTACAGTATCTGAGTATTAAGAGGCACTTCAATTAAAAAAAAAAAATCTCTAATAAATATGTTATCCCAGGACAGAAAGGAAACACTGTTAGAACTGTAGCTAGAAAATCCTGGAAGAGGAAGTGTTGCTCAAACTGGAAGCAAAATAATCCAAATGTAAGAAAACCCCATGATTATACAAACAAAAGCAATCCAAACCAGTCCAAGAGAAAAACTAAATAGAAAGGCTTTAAATCTGATATAGACAATCATCAAACTGTCACTCTGGAGAGCAAATTCCAAAGAGTGAAAGTTATTCTCAGAATGACAGCAAAACCATTCCCAGATCATTTACTACCATGACATGGTACAAGTTGAGAGCACTTTGCTAGAGCAACTAACTAGAGTTTATTAATACCTTTGATTGGAACTCAGAAGCAAAGATATTGCCAGTAATGAAAATGTAATACATATCTATATTTTCTTTAGTGTGGCTGTCACGGGATGGTGTCCCCAGGGATGGCTGTCATACCCCTAGGGCTCCTTGAACATGCCAATCCCACCCAACAGGCACCCACTTGTCACTTGGCACATCTTGTTGGTAATTATTATGAATAGGGAGGCTGCCCTTGAGATTGTTTGGAAGCAGTCCAGATAGAGTCCACTGAACTCTGTCGGTTCTTGAGCCCCTTTTGAGTTCTGCACAAAATGGTTGCCTGATGGGGCACCCTAAGCCTTATGGGCTGGTTGTATGGCTCTAAAACTGGCCCTTTGCCATCTGTGAGGCTGGTATTCACACATTGTCCCTCCCAGGTCTCAGTTAACTTGGCCTCTGCTCATCACTGGGCTCTCCATAGCTGTCTCTGCGCCCCCCGGCACTGGGGTCTGTTCACTTCCTTTGTCAACACGCCCCTGGCACCAGGTTCTCCACAGCCTTGTCTCTGTGCCCCCTGGCATTGCGTCTGTTCACCCCTTTGCCTCCACGCCCCTGGCACTGGTCTCTCCACTGCCCTATTTCTGTACCCCCTGGCACTGGGGTCTGTTCACCCCCTCTGTCTCCATGCCACTGGTGCT
This sequence comes from Caiman crocodilus, assembly GCA_030014935.1. Classification (NCBI taxonomy): domain Eukaryota; kingdom Metazoa; phylum Chordata; order Crocodylia; family Alligatoridae; genus Caiman; species Caiman crocodilus. The sequence goes on from JAGPOW010001338.1 coordinate 54,785,438, forward strand.
GGGATCTGCTCACCCCCTTTGTCACCATGACCCTGGTGCTGGGGTCCCTACACTGTAGTGGGCCCCACCAATGGGGCCTCTTCCTTCCCCAATAGCATCAGCCCAATCCATCAGTCTATAAGCAGCAACTAAAATATAAGCCTTTGGGCTATAACATAACACAAACAGTTCAGGGTGTGCTCTGTTCCTTTAAATAAGTCAAACTTCCCCCCAGCACTAAGTGCCTTGCAGCCCAAGGCACCTGGAGAGTGCCAAGAGCCCTATTAGCCCTAAGCGCAGCATATCTGGCAGCCACAGCATCTCTGGGTGATTCCTCCATGAAGGCGCCTTCCCCTGACTGCTGCCAGAGAACTAACCCCTGGTCTCAGCCCTGGGGTTTATATGTGCCATGGGCCCTGCCTTCTTCCAGTCGGCTGACCAGGTGCAGGTGCAGGCTAATTCCCTTGATAGCCTGCTGCCATAGTAACCTGCAGCTGTGGGGTTTCTGTCTGACTCTTAGGGCCCACTCCCTAGGTAGTTTATGCTTTTAAAGGAGCAGGCACCTTAGTGTCCTGTGACAGTGACTTTCCCTTTATTTTTGTCCTTATGGGCAACTAATTTCTCAGATTGATGCTTTAAAAAACAAAACAAAACAAAAGCAACTAACTCTCTTTGAGTTAATGCTAGTTTTGTTGCCATGACAAACAAACAAAAACAAGGAACTACTGTAGCAAATCTACTTCTACTAAATCTTTATATTCAGAAATATTAATTGCCCTTTAAGTTTTCTTCTCAAATCAAAGTGAAACCAGGGAAGCAATACCCAGAATGACAATAAGAAGAAAAATAAATTACAACTTGGAGAAAACTGAAAGCAAATCCGATGGCTTAAACTTGAAATACACACATTGATAAATACTCTCTCTACACGGTATGCTTTAGCTATAGGGTTTTATCCATTCCACACTGTGAGAATTGCATTCTGAGTGTAAAAATAGATAAAGAAAACCAGTCCATCATTTTAGTAACACTATTCAGATAAAATACTGGAAAATAACAACCTATTTGTTTTATATGAAAATAAATATTTTAAAAGGCATGCTTCTTTTTGATGTTTAATGAGATAAGACAGCAGTATTGATAAAAATCCTTTCAGGTTTAACCAGCAACCTTACCTTCTGCCTCTGACCGTAAATCAAGAAAAAGCATGTTTCAAGACAGCTTTTCCTGTTGCCATGCCTGGTGTTTCACATCATTGATCTTGGCTGCTTTTGGTATATCTTTGTCCACACGCAAGATATTGTAACCCTGTATTCTATAGGCCTTCTAGGCCTCTGGGTCTAAAGTTTCAGCCTCTATAAATGTTTGCTTTGTAAAAGATGTGCTTGGTTAAAATCAACTACAACCTATTGCTGTTCTTTCCCCCCCCCATTCCTATTAACTATGATGAAATAATCTACTATTTGTTGTGACTTGTGTTACACTTTGAGTCATTGTTTTTGAATGGTAGCAATAATTAAATTCTCCTATTGAGATCAGTGACAGGTTTTCATGTGAATTGGGAGAGCATAATGGTGGAGAACCACTTTGAGGATATGTCAGGCTTTGTTTGTGTAGAATGATTGGAAAATGATTTTCAGATCAATTTTCAAACTCAGAATATTGTGACACACATCCAGCGTGTATTCATACTTTCAGAAGTGTCCTTCAGCCCCATGCTCCTCTCTAATGTCTGCTGTTTAACCAAAAGCCAAGATATACCCAGGGACAATTCTTTAGCTTCTCAGCTCCATCTATCTCATTTTGGCCTTGACAGCAATTAGCAGAGTGAGTTTTGCTAGGTTAAAGAATCACACCATTTTTCTGATTCATTCCAGAAAAAAAAAAAAAAATTATATGTCTTTTTGATCTGAAGAAATGCTAGGTCCAGGAGAGGTGTCTGTGGGTACAACTACATGAGATGTTTACAACAGAATAGACTAATTAGCTCCTCAGAAATGTGTTGACATCTATGCATGTGACTCTATTAGGCAGCAGAAAACTAATAAATGCTGTAGGCAGCAAGTTAGTATTTGTAAATACAAGTACTATCCCGCTATGGAGTTTTTTTCATGCATAGCAACATACATGTAGATGCTGACCTGGCTGGCTGGGGCATGAGGCTGCATCAATGTAGGGGCTGCCTTCCAGTTAGCTCTGAACTGATACATCTTTGTGCCCCAGGTAGCCCCTCTGAAGCGCATTAAGCTGCCTTGCAGCAGATCTGGGCTAGCAAGTTGACCCTCAGGTTCCCTGTCAGCTACGGGTGCTCCGACCCAGCTCAACGTGCTGCAGTCCTTAGTGCACATGTAAACATGGTGCCCAGAAGCAATAAACTCAGGTGTGATATGCACTGGAGTTTATTACTTTGTATTAATATGCATATGCAGGTGTACCCAAAATGGTCAAATGATCTGAAATCACAATTATGACTATGAATAAGTAAGAAATAAAACTTAGGCAAAAGGTTAATGACAAAAGAAGAGAAATCATAAAAATATATCATATGTTGAGATAGAAATATAAAACAACATATAAAACATTAAAAAAAATTATATTTCCTCATATACAACATACATTTTCCCCCCAAACATCGGCTGATAGAAACTGGGATGCAAGTTTTAAGCAAGGAAATATGATGATACTAGCTTCTGTGGAAGGAACGTCTTCTGAAGGAAAGAGAAAGTAGCGCTGCTGTGGGGCTTCCTACCTGCTGGTTCTGGACAATAGAAACCTTTTGCTCCACTCTCCCTGGCAGAGACTTGAGCTGCAAAAACTGGTACTGGCTTTACTCCACTGTGTTTCTAAAGTGTACCTAAGCTCCAGTTTAGATAGGTCCTCAGCTGATTCCACAGGTCCTGCAGGCTAGGATTGGACCGCCTGCTGATCTGGCAGAGGTTCCTGGCTGCTCACTTAGCTCAGGTTGAGAACAGAAGAGGGGTAAAGCAGTTTGGCTCAGTCAGAAGCACCTGCTGCATCCTACAGCTAGAGGCTAACAGAACAGCCACAGTGTTTTGTTCCCTCTGCATACTGTGCAGTTGCCTGTTTTCCCTGGGATAATAATAAAAGATTTTTTTTCTTTTCATTCTGCCTTTCAAAAATAAGGTGCATAACTTAATTTGGGTGCATGTTGTACATGAGAAGAGTGTGTATGATCTTGCCCCTGTATCTTTACTCTCAAAATGTGGCTCTTCCCTCTGACCCTTTGTCAGAATTTTCTGCAAGCCAGCTTGCACTGCCCAGCTAAACCTGCTGGGAGGCTAAATTATCCCTTATTCTGTTGTCCTATGCCCTGCAACCATGGACATTTTTAAATATCTGCCTGTGTCTAACAAGGTTATTTGGGTAAATCTGATATCTTTTATTAGACCAAATCAAATAGCTGGAAAAAGTTCTTATTTGCAAGCTTTTGGGTAGAAATACCCTTCATCAGGCTGGTAATTTAATTTCTATTGAATTCTCTGGGGAGCCTATATTATGCAGAAAACTTCCTGCCCCTTTGAAAAAACGTGCATCTTTCCTGATCTAATAAATGAGGAAAAAACTTCTTTACAATCACAAAAATTATTAATTCCCAAATCAAAGGTACAGTTTTTCATTTCTAATCAGATGCTGTTTTACATACTAACACCTCTTCCTTTTGAAACAGAAGCCATCACCAACTGAGGATGGATCGGGAGTTAAGTATCCAGCTCAGCACCTGGCAGGTTCATTTGCATAGCAATTACAGATGTATATTTTTAGTGTTAACCCTCTCTGACCCATCTCGGCTTTGATCCATACAGGTTTCAACCTTATTATCTGGAGAGAAATACCTAACCATATTACCAAATCCCAGCTGCACTATAAAAACATCAAAAGAATACACATCAAAGACAATAATTAATTAATTAATGCAAATAATAAAAAACAAGGTAAAACAGCTTAACATTAGCTAGTCATAGAAACCACACACTATATAACATATCTAACCATTGTTTACCATTAGCTATAAACAGACTACACATCATATCAGAAAGCCTAATTCAGGAAATGACCTGTGTACGATATTCCACAAGCACTACAAAATTTTATGGGTTTGTGACAATTATAACTTTAGCTGTGACTGAAGTTCAGTCATTTCTGGAAATTTCCTAAAATATTTTCTCAAATTCAGCTCTTCTCTACTGGCATTCAGTGACAGAAATAGATCATAACATTTATATAGCCATATCACCCTATTTCCACTATCAATACTACTGTAAACTAGGCCACAAATAGTCATTTAGCACATATCTATCCAGCAAAATGTAGTTGTGAGTGATCATGTGTAGGCATGCCCAATGTAGCTTTAATTTTGCACAGAAACCTTTTATAACGAAGAGGCAGTAGCATGGGCTTCCACAAAAAGCTAGCAACCAGATTATTCATGTAAGCCCAAATCCATTTCCACTTTTACATGGGAACATAGCATGTATGTGGTAAAGTTAGCCATGTAAGTGACACTAACCTACAAAATGGGGAATTACTACTGGACCCTGAAAGATTTGGTCTGAAGTTCCTAGTCCATGTTGAAGCCTAGGGTGCTGAGTTCTCCTTGTTGTGATTCATGTTTGGTAATTAAAGCTGGTTATGGTAGATCAAGCACCAAAAAAAAAAAAATCTTGTGCAGAGCTACCTTTAATCAAAATTCATACTGAAAATGAATAGAAAAAAAGTATATAGGAAATACAGCAAATGTAGAAAGTGTAGAAAAATGAGGACAAGTGTCGGTATCATTGCTTTTAGAGGCCAAAACAAACTTCATTCTTTAGACCCTAAAATGATTAGGATTATCTGGGCGGGCCACGGTCGTTTTCAGTTACTTTAACCTCAGAGATTTAGTGTGCCAAGATGTTATAAGGAGGAACCACATTTATTTGTGTGCATTCTTCTATTCATTGTTCCATGTCATTTTTATAAATTAATCCTATGTAATGGTAATGTTTTGCTTGTGCTGATTTTTGTTTCAATTGCTTTGCAATTGGGCCTTCATTTCATTTAGTACAGAGGTGGCTAGCTGTTTTAAATTGAGGTCAGGCAGAAGGAAGGGCATGGGACACCTTGCAGGCTAACTGGTTCAGAGAGACATAAGCTTTCAAAGGCAACAGCCTGCTTTGTTGGATGCTATGAATGGATTAGAAGAAGGAAGAAATTTTATATGAAAGGGAAAGGGACAGGGGAAGAGGACACTAATGAGAAAGATAAGAAGTGAGTTAATTAAATCAATTGAAATGAACAAGGCAGTTAGCTCCTGGAGATCCCCAGAGTATACAACTAGTCCAGCTAGTGGGATTCAAAACCAGTCTCTGTTGAGACCATGGGTAATACAATCTAGACTGTGGATTTGTAAGGTATTCTCTTTCAGATTTCACAACTTAAAGTTCACAGTTTGGCCTATCAGGAATTACTCTCTTATAACAGAATTTAACAAATGGGTCCTATTCTGACATGTTTATGGGAAAAAATGTTGTAAAGCAAGGGGGGATCAGAATATTCCAAAACACAAAATAAAGGTCAAAGAAGAATTCTCAGTATTATTTAAGATTCTTGGGGGGAAAAGATAACAACAAAAATTGAGAAATGACAGCCAAAGAGTCTAGGAGATAAGAAACATGTTTAGCAATAAATCTAAGGCTATACAAGTACTAGGGAGAAAGTAGATTAAAAGGAAAATGGAACAGGATATTTTATTTCCTCCAAATGAACAAGTTACCCTACTATAATTAGAAACTTAATTTCCCTTCTAAATTCTGTAACTCCCTGTGAGGAATGATTTGGAGATTATACCAGGAAGCTCAATGTTTGTGATTATACCAGGAAGCTCAGAGAATTTTGCAATAGTTCTGAGCACATCTGCACCCCAAGGATGCAAGCAGCAGTATATGGCTTTTCTAATAAAGTTTGAGTTCTTGAAATCCAAACAAAGCCCTTTTATTATTGCACAGAGCTCTATGCATGAAACACATGATCTTTAACAGGAATAACACACATAAATTATGATAATTATTACAGATAGAAAAATGTCTAAGAATAACTGTCAACAAAAAAATTGGCCATATAAGATTATTAGAACAGTGGCTCTGATCCTGCAATATATTTTAACATATCCTGAAAAGCACATGCTAAAGTGTTTTGCAGGATCATCACTAGAAAGCTCAGCAACTTGTTAAGTGGTAGATCTGAACTGTGGAAATATGGAACCATGTCATTACACCATAGTTCTGTGCTTCAGTGGCCTTGAATTTGACAGTCAATTTCATTTGTTTAATTAGCATTAAATATTGCCTCCATTGAAATTAACATTGGTAAACAAATAAAACAAATGTAAAAGTTATTCTCTAGAAAGTTTGCTGGAAGCAAATACAGGACAGGTTTATATTTTGTATGTTTTAGCTCTCTATTCTTCAACACCCTGTAATGCCTACAGCTCCACTTTTGCACCACTGAAATTAGTGGAAAGTTTGAAATTCTACTCTGACTCCCTTTAGTCTACAGATGTGTACCAAAAAGCAGGGTGGAAAAAATTGAGCTAAGACAGTGGCCAATGTAGTGGCACCAGCACTATTAAGGCTGTACTCTACCAACTATTGGCCTTTTGGATCATAGCTATCTTTCTACCAAGAACAGAGACAAAGTAGGCAACAAATTGTGTGCATCTTAGCTTGCCTGTTGAGCAGGAAACAATGTAGTACTATCTGTTCCAAGCTCAGGGCCATAATTTATTCCTATATAATGAAAAAAATGCAACGCGTAAGATAGAAAAAGAGCAAAATATCCTATTGCTAAAAAAGAAAAAAATTAACCAAAATTCAGTTCAATTATAGTAGAACATTGATTATCCAGAAGTTATCTGGAATATCTGTTAGCCAGAAGGTCTCCCTGACCTTCCCCCTCACTCTTCAACTCATAGAGGGTGGCTGGCTCCTGGATAGGCTACCCAGTGGCAAGCTGTTCAACTGCTCTATGGAGACTCTATTACTGCTGCACCTTGAGCAGCCCTAAGACTCTCTGGTCCTTCATAGTCTGCATTTCTTTGCACTTGCATCTATTCATGTCTTTAGAATAACCCCAGTAGCTGCAGAGCTGTACTGCTATCCAGAGCATCCACAAGTAGTGGATAGAGGAATGGCCTTCAGGAAAGGTGGCTGTGAAATAAGTAGGGGTAACTCTGATGAATAAACAGTCATGGACCAATTAGTGGCAGTACCACCAGGATGTGGTAGGGACAGTGAATAGCAATGCTTTCCTTCCTGGAAAGCCATATATTTCCTCTCACAGTGTTGTGACATGGTAAGTACAAGTCACCACTGTAAAAAGCCTGTTCATCCCCAAACCATGGGTCTATAAGCCCACAATGGTGGAGCAGGCAGAAGATTTTATAATCTCAAAAGCTACGAAGGTGGATAAAGGCTGCAGCGGAATGAGATCTCCAATTGTCTTGGACTCCTTACCATTAGATTAAGGTTCCATTCTGTCAGGAACCATGTGGAAGCTGATGTGCAGCAGCTTCTCTATGATAAAAGGCACACACACATCTTCCATGGAAACAGATGTTCCAGCACATTATTCAAGCCTTTTGGTGATCAGCTATTGACAATAGCAGCAGGATTGTGAGTGTGGAAGCTCCTAGTCATGAACTGGCATGAAGGCATCAGTTACAAGAAGGTCATCTAGCACTTCAATGAGGCAGAAGAGTGATTTAGAAGTTGTAAATGAGACTGAAAAGACTTCTCCAGGATCCACTCTGCTCAACTCTACATACAGTCAGGGCTACAAAAGAATCCCATAACATAGCCTGTCTACCTTTTTCCTAACTGGATAACCATGTCTAGTGGGATTACCTTTACTGTGGTTGAAATCAACATGGACACAAAATCATTTTCAGAACCTGGAACATCAGGATCCTCTTGGACAATCAACAGAGAACGCCCAGAGTGCTACACCACAATTATGGCTTGAGAATTCTGGAGACATAACATTGACATCACTGCACTGAGTGAGACATGGGAAGCAGAAGATAGGCAGCTCAAAAACATGGAAATGGCTGTACCTTCTTTTGGAAGGGTAAACAGGAAGAAGAACACCAGCTTAATGAAGTTGGTTTTTTTATCAAGAATGAACTCAAACTTAGTCACAGTTTGCACAGAATTCCTCCTTGGCTTCATCAGCAGCATCAAGAGTCACGGTAAATATGCTGATGACAGTGGCATATTGACACCATGCCAGTTTGAGACAGAGTTTTGAGGTGCTCATTAATTCTGATTGGAAACTCATTGGAATCCTTGCCAAAATCTTCAAGAAGGGAGGAGAGGAGCTCATATCACAGCTCCATGCCCTCATCTTAAAGATTTAGAATGATAAGGAAATCCCAATCTTCAAGAAAGAAGACTGTGACGATCTTCAAGAAAGGAGACGAGCCCAAGTGTGTAAATTACATAGGGATAGTCTTGCTGTCCGCCACAGGAAAGATCATTTTGAGAACCATCTTGAACCATCTCCTTCCACTTGCTGAAGATCTCCTGGAATCTCACTGCAGATTTAGGGCATCAAGAAGCACAATTGACATGATCTTCACAGCTTACCAGCTACAAAAAATAAAATAAAATAAAAAAAATAAAATTCCAGGAAGAACAAACTTCTCTACATAGCCTTTTAACCTCATGAAACCTTTCAAGTTCTATACTTCTGAGGTATAGATGTGTACTAAAATCCATCATCATTCTTTGTCTGATGCAGAATGGTATGCAAGTGAAAGTTCTCAGTAATAGATTTATCCCAGAATTCTTTGAGGTTAATATGAGAGTTAAGCAAGGCTGCACCATTGCTCCAACACTCTATTTGGTGGTCAGATGTAGTACATGATATTCCTTACCACGGTACTACATCTGACTACCAATAAGCTTCCAGCTGAAATGGAGTTAAACTACCCAATGGATGGTAAGCTGTTTAAGCTTAGCTGACTCTGAGCCAAAAATCAAGACCACCCCAACCTTAATCAGTGAGCTCCAGTATGCTGATGATGCTTTAGTGTGTGCTTACTTGGAAGTAGACCTTCAGGCAGTTGTTGATGTCTTCATTGAGACCTGTGAGAAAACAGGACTGATTCTTAACATTCAGAAGATAAGGTTCTCCATCAACAAGCACTTAATGAGTAGTTCTTAGCTCTGAGAGTAGTTCATGATGAGACTCTGGAGAGAGTTATGTATTTCCTATACCTTGAAAGCCATCTCTCACAAAAGGCTGCCATCCATGACAGCCATGGCCATGGCCATGTCATTTAGATATCCAACTCTGGACTCCTGAAACAAGTTTTATTCTCCCAGCACAGTCAAGGCATATGCTCAGAAGGAAGACAGAAAAAAAAGTTTCAAGGAAGTCCTCAAGAACAACTTCAAAAACATTCAACATTAACATCAACTTGTGGGAGACTATGGCTCCGGACCACCCCAAACGGAGGAAGAGTCTGTTGGAAGGATCTCACTAGTTTGAAACCTTACAATGACAACAGGAGATGGTAAAGCAGGAGTGGCCAAAAAAAGTATGTTGAGGATCAAATCAAGAATCTGGAGGCACCCATCCCACATGGAAACATGTTTCTGAGTTGCAAGACTCTGTTGCAATCAGCCATCCTTGGAAACACAGATAAGACAATTGTGGAAGATAATCAACCTTCTCTGAGAAAAAATACTGAAGAAGAGAAGAAGTCCAGCTCCATCTGATCACGTTTGTTTTGATTTTTCAGTTTGTGTGTCCAGGTGATTTGGGTATCATCATACTGACCAGTCTAGATCAGCCTTTTTGAAAGGGTCATCCTGAGGTTCCAGGTCCATTTCAGAGCACCTGATTTCACATAATCATGGTTTTTAGAATCTCAGTCATGTCCTGTCAACCATCATCTCCAACACTGGTCACTAAACTCTTTTTTACTTTAACCATTTAATTACTTCTGTGTGACCATAGAGTGTATGCCATGGTTGCTTCTCTCTGCCATGATCTTTCTTTTTTACTTGCTACCTTTCTTTTGATATCAGGGGTAACAGATGAACAATTATCATAAGAAAAGAAGCTGATTATTGGGAGATCAAGGCTTCTTAAAAGGGAGGAGGGTCGTCCTCACTTTTCATGTGTGTAAAGAATTCAAGAGTTGGGTAAAATATAATGTACCATAAAACCAATATCAATGTTTAGTTTTTGTTTTTTAGTGTTCAGCCAGTTTATGAATTTGTCTTCCAAGTTTTCTTTTTAAAGGTGTTAGATACCTCCCTTGAGCAAGATGCTCCCTTCAGCAACAGGATAGTGGACAGAGAGAGAGTGGTTGTTCTGTGAGAATTGTGCTTCTAATGATGTGCATATGTCTCTACTCTTTATGTTTTTTCCTATGAGAGTTAAGTCTGGTGTGTAGGTGTTGCTTAGTTTCACCCACAGTGTTTCCATGAAGGTACCTGGTGCTTTGGATCAGGTATATCACAATCTGGGAAACACATGTGTAGGAACCTTGGATTATCATAGTTTTGCTAAAGGGGGTGTTGATAGTAGTGGCAATGGAGATGTGATGACAGATTAAGCATTTCTTGTCAAGGCAAAACTGTCCCAGTTGATGTCTGTTAGGCCACGGAGAGTTTGCTTTTGATGATGATTTGGGCAAGGTCAGGGGCTATTTTAAAGGCAGTGTGAAGAGACTGGGAATATTTCTCTCAAAATCTGCTTTTTTGTCCAAGTATAGCTAGAGGTTGTTTGATGATTCTTCTGATTTGTTCCAGCACGGGATGGTAGGTAACCACAAGGGGTATGTAGTTGCAGGGGTTTTCTTTTAGTATTGTAGTAGGTTACTTAAAGGTATTTAGATATTGATATTTGCAATTTCATATGAATTTATGTTACTGTTCAGTCTGGGACCACAGAGGCATCAGAATGTCAACAAAACTGAAGGTTTGCAAGGCCATCATTCTACTGACTCTCCTTTATGCTTGCAAAACCTGGACCATCTACCAGTGTCATGCCAGAAACTAAACCACTTCTACCTGTTCTGCCTGCAAAAGATAGTAAAGATCAAGTGGCAGGACAAGAGTATGGATACTGAGGTACTCAGAAGATCAGCTCTCCCCAGTATCCATACTCTACTGAAACTAGTGAAGCTAAGATGGTCTGGCCACCTTTCAAGAATGCCCAACACTTTCCTGCTAAAGAAAATCTTCTATGGTGAACTGCCAAATGGAGTATGCTTTCGCAGTGCACTCCAGAAGCAGTACAAGGACTGATGTCCCTAAAGAGTTTTGGCATTGACCTGGAGTTGTGGGAGTAAATTGCTTATGACCATCTGTCCTGGAGGTCATAGATCCAGAGCAGAGCTTTGGCCTTCGAGTAGCAGTGCACAGCAGAGACAGTGAGGGAGTGCATGGCCAGGAAAATGAGGGCCTCTCATGTCCGGTTCTCATTGCTTTCCTGCCCCTGCTACAGCAGATTGTTCAGGGCAAAGATTGGGCTTATAAATCACTTGAGTGATTCACGCTAGCCTCCATCCCCCTCCTTTCTCTTTCTTCTCTCTTCTTTCTCCTTTTTCCCTTTCCCTTTTCTCCTTCCCTTTTTCTTTCCCACTTTCTTTCTCTCTTCTCCTTCCCTCCACCCACTGGCTGAAGTCATCTTTGCTTGCAAAGGATGAACAACATGCCACTGGTACAGACATGGGCAAACAGCTCATTGTGATGTAAATAAGGGTTGGTATTTGCAGTGCATCAGCTGTTCAGTGGTAATTGCCTGTGTGCATGCCTTTTCCTGTTGGGAAACGGAGCTAGTTCATGGAAGCTTACTAGTCATTAATAGAGGTAAGAGAACTCCATCTAAGATACTGATAAAAGAAATAAACAGTCACAATAGTCAACCTAAGTAAGGGGTTTGGGAATTACTAAATCTGCTCTTCTTGTCACGTTACATGTGAATTGATAGTGATAATACAGTGCATTTACTGAGTGACCTTCACTGTAAATAAATGGTGTAAGGGCTTGTTTCTTGTTTTGTGGAGGTATTTTGAAGAATATTTTGTTAAAAAAAAATCAAAGGCTGTCATTTTACAGTGCTGGAATCTGTTACTTCTGCATTCTAAGTATTTCATGTCACTGGTACATAATATTTACAGCTTAACTGCAGGCCATATAGATTCTCAGTCTGAAATGCTCCTAATCAAAAGTGTCCTTATTCCTTATTTTAGGAAAAAAAATCCAGCTATTGCTTCCTGTAACAAATCTAAATGTGATGTGGGTTTCCTCTGATGAATGTGTGGACTGACTGGCATAACATAACACATTTCTAAAAGATCAAAATGGAACAATATCTTTTTAAATGTAAAATATTATAACATTTAAAAACTTGATGAAAATAAGGTTTTCACAAGTAAAACACAACCAACACAAAGCAATACCTAAAATGAAAAAAAATACATTAGTTGTACCAAAATAGGAAATGGTTGTTTTGATTTTTTTTTCCATAAGAAACTGAGATTAACAGCCTTCTTTCAGGTAAGAAAAGTGTTTTTTTTCCAAGTTACTGAGAGTTGTAAAAAGTAACATACTACTCTCTCATATGGGATAACTTCTGGATAATCAAAAAGGAAGTTTATGAAAGCTACTGGAGCCAATTTGTGACTAGAGATACAGTATTATCTCATTTATGATCTCTAGAGGATTCTTCCTTGCTCCAATTGTAACGTATAGACTGTACTGAAAAGATAAAGCCTGAATTGCATTTTTATAATGCAGTATCTCATATTTATTTCTAATAAAATTTGGTCCACTTTACCAAGTACTTCACATAGCAAAGAATTGTTACTCGTTATTTTATTTGCTTTTGTATAATATTTGTCTCATTCAAGAAAGCTGATATAACCAGGTTCAAAAAGAGATTTGCTATATTCCTGGAGGACAGGTTGATTGAGAGCTATTAAACAGAACAGTCAGGGATATATATATCACCAGATATAGTGACAATGGTTGATGTCAGGGATGTTAGGTCATTACTAATTTTCATTTGTTTTATTTGTTTATTTTTATGGGTTTGCCTTATTAGTTTAGATCTATAAATAAATATGGGGCAATAATTTCATCATCTCATGCAGGGAACAGATTACACTAGACATATTCTGCACAGGTACTTCTAAAGTATTAACCTGCAGTTGTTGGAAATAGGATGTTGAGCTACATGGACCATTTGTCTAACCCAATGACACTTGGGTTTTCATGAAAAGTCACTTGTTAGTGTCATCACAAGCTCAAGTTCTAGAAATGCAGTCTTAAAGTAATAATTTAGAGCATACATTCCCTTGTCCTATTTCATCTGTGTATCTCTGTAATTCTGTCATCCAGCCTTGTCTAAGGGCCTCAGGGGAAAATTGCACTTCAAAAATATGTGTTGCAGTACTTCAAATAAACCTAATAGATTTGTTAGAAGTGATTTCTCCTTCTTTGTTGATAAATCCATGCTGACTATCATAATTAAATAGTATCATTCTATAGGACCATTCTTTCTGTACCTTATTACACTTTTAAGTATGCTTCCATTCATTGCTGTGTTATTGTTGTTTCTTTCCTATATATATCATTTTCAAAGACCTAAAATATATTTGTTACATGAGTTGTACCAACCCCATTATTTTACCAGTCTATATATTCTCCCTTATTTTTAAACCACATTGGTGGAACAATCTCTATTGCATTTCATTTTGCTTCTTTTGTATGAAACAGTTGTTGATTTTTGTCACAATCCCATCTGCAATGTTTGTGGTGAAGTCACATTGTGAATTCTTTAGGTGCATGTATGCATACTTCTGTATGTAACAAATACCCAATAACACCAAATTTTATGTACTTCAGTACAAAAGTAAAGGCTTGTATATATTGATTACATATTTTAAGAGCCAAAAGGATGGTTCATTGTACTAGTATACCAGTGCATTGAATTTACTACTGTCCAAAACCTGTGAAATATAAACCTATCATTATCCACCATCCAGACAGATTCAAATTTACAATATAGGCAGAAAGCTTCAGGCCATATTTTTGTGGGCAATTTAATATTTTTCTGGAATGGTTCCCCATGGATGAAAGTATGCTTAGCTCATAGGATTCTGTTATAAATAAGCTCCAAGATGTACTGCACCACAGAAATGCCTTGAATCTACATTTTCTTTCACAGCTTCATCTGAATGCTTCTGATTTGTTCATAGATCTAATGACAGCAGTGAAGCCATTGTTGGTAGTCTAGCAAAACTGCCAATTTCCCCATCAGTGTTTCAAATTGCGACTGTTATAGATTTTCAGAGCAAGAGTTGGGGGCAAACAGAACTGTCCGGTGGTGAAAATTTGAAACATGGGGAGCATGGGGGCTTTTGTTGAAGCATGGGGAGCATGGCAGAATTTGTTCCCTAAGAGCATGAAGAACATGGAGCATGGAGAAACTGGTCCTCCTGCTTTCCAGCAGGGGCTATGATATCACAGGGATAACATAGACCTGGTGGGACTCTAACCACAATTGGACCATAGCTTTACAGGTCTACACCCTGCATAGGAGGGATTGGAAAAAAGGGTGGAGGTGTAGCTCTCTACGTAAAGGAGCAGTACACTTCCTTGGAAGCTGAAATAAGTGAAAGGGTAACTTGACACCTTCTGGGTCAAAATATGGGGCAGAACATGGTGAAAGGGACCTAACTATAGGAATATATTACAGACCTCCAAATCAAGATGAGGAGCTAGATTTGGAATTCTCCAGAGAACTGGAAGAGGCTGTGGAAGAGATATGGTTATTATGGGCAACTTTAACTACTCAGAAATCTCCTAAGATTTGACTAGTCACACAGATTCTTGACTTGAATTGATGAGCTCTACCTGTCTCAGGATGTGTATGGGCCAACCAGAGAAAATGTGCTCCTAGATTTAGTTTTGGCAAAGGGGGACAACCTGGTGAGTGATTTGACAATAGAGGGTAAGCTAGGCGACAGTGACCACAACACTATTACTTTCACTGTCCATCATAGGGATTGGAAATCTGTGAGTAAGGTACAAATTCTTAACTTTAAAAAAGTTGTTTTCAATAAGCTAAGGACTTCAGTGAGTAATTCCCTACAGCATCATGGACCACAGGGAAAGAGTGTCTGAAGAGTTGTTTTCCTCAAGGACACAATCCTCCATGCACAGAAGTTGTTCATACCTGCACAGGGGCTCAGAGGTCATATTGGCTCAAAAGAGAAGTTGCAGATCTTTTGAAAAAAGAAAAGGGAGGCTTACCAATGATAGAATCTAGGAACAGGCCCCAAGAAGAACTATATAAAATGGCCCACACCTGTAGGGGACAGATTAGAAAAGCAAAGGTGACCAAATTCAGGTTAATAACCAAAATCAAGGACAATAAGAAGTTCTTCTGTAGGTACACAGGTAACAGGAGGAAAACCAGTGGAAAAGTGGGACCACTGATCAATGCATCTGGACATCTGATCACTGACACCAAGGAGAAAACTGAACTCTTGAATGAATACTTCACATCTGTATTCCACCAGCCTGCTGAATGCAAATATGACACAGAATAGTCACAGTAGGGATGATCATCTACCAAAAGTCAATGCACTGCTGGTGATAGAACAGCTGTAGACTCTGGATATCTGTAAGTCAGCAGGACCAGATGAACTCCATCTGAGAATGCTGAACAAACTAGCCAAAGTCTTCGCAGGACCACTGGCGAACCTCTTTGAGAATTTATGGCACTCAGTAGAGAACCCAGAAGACTGGAAGAGGGCCAACATTGTGCCCATCTTCAAGAAGGGGAGGAGAGAGGACTCTGACTTTAATCCCAGGAAAAACCCTTGAAAAATTTCTCAAAGTGTCCATATGCAATAAACTACTAGAAGACAAAATTCTGAATGAAAGACCACATGGTTTTGTCATGGGTAGGTATCTCAGAGCACCTAGGGGTGACTGAAAATTTAAGAGCAGAAACAGCATAGCAAAGGAGCCTGGCAGGCTACAGAGATCCCCACAGGTGAGCTAATTAGCTGGCACCCTGCAGGCAGTCATCTGACAGAAGGGAGTCAGAGCCCAGGGCACATATAAGCTCAGGGCTGAGGCAGGCCAGGGGTCATTCTCTCTTTGGCAACTACTAGGAGAAGGAGCTCCTGCACAAGAGAGCAGCACCATGCATCTGCCTGCCTGCTTTTCTACCTCCAAACACAGTAAGACTCTAGGGGCTCACAAGGTGCCCAGAGATAGAAGGGGCTGGTATTCTAAGGGCAGGAGGGAAGTTGGTTCTCTTAAAGGGGCAGAGTGCTGCCTTTATTATTAATGTTATGTTGTAGCCCAGGGGCTCAAGTTTGTGTTACTGTTTGCTCCAGTGGATCAAGCCGGGGTTACTGGGGAGGAGGAAGCCTCACTGGGGACACATGATTGTATAGAGCCCCAGCACCACAGGGATGCAGTCTCTGGGGCTACAGAGAGTCCAGTGCTACAGGGGCATGAGCTTCAAGGGCCAGGGGACCAGTAATAAAAGGAGTTTGTGGGCTAGTGCCTCAAAGCCGGGCCCAACACAGTGGGTCTAGGCTAGAAGGCCTAGCTATATCAAACAGATGGAGTCCAAGTAGGCCAAGGCCCCAACAGAGTGTAAAAGCAATGTAACACCCACAAGGCATGGGACATGGTAAAGGAGTGGTTGGAGCCATGCAATTGGCATATAAGGCCAGAGGTGTCTCGTGTAGCACCATCCTGAAGAGAGGCCTAGCAAAGGGCCTACATATCAGAAAGCTTGAGTAAGTCCTGATTCACTGAAACTAAGCAAAGGCTCACGGGCAGCTTCCCAAGTTATTTTTCCAAAGACATGGCAGGTGAGATAAGAGGGCACCTATGTTCACAGAGCCACCGGGGCATCACAGCCACCCCTGAGGATTTTGCTCTGTGACCGTAGGTCAAAGAGACGATCCTCCAAGCTCAAAGGGTGACAATCCCAACATGGATCAAAAGGGACAAGAGTGCTGAAAAGTCCCCATGGCTCACCGAAAGCATCCAGGAATGTTTCAAGCTAAAAAGGAGGCGTACACCCAATGGAAGGGAGGGGCCATCACCAGGGAGGATTATACCTCCTTGGCTCAAGATTGTAGGGGGGGCTGTTAGGAAGGCTAAGGTGGAGATGGAACTGGGACTAGCAACCTGGTTCAAGGATAACAAGAAATCCTTTTTTAAATACATAGGGGATAAAAAGAAGGTACCGGGTAATGTGAGGCCTCTGCAGGACATGCTAGAAAATCTGGTGGTCACACCAAATGACAAAGCTAATCTCTTTAACAATTTATTTGCCTCTATTTTTCTGAGCAGGGTCCAGATCCTCTCCCGCACTGGGATCCCTGACAGTCCTAGGGGAGGCACAGCGAGGCCCAGGGTCAGTGAGGACCTAGTCAGGGAACTTCTGGTGGTACTAGACATGTTCAGATCAGCAGGTCCTGACGATGTCCACCCCAGAGTGCTGAAGGAACTAGCAGAGGTTATTGTGTGACCCCTGGCATGACTTTCCAGAGCACTCATGGTGCTATGGCAAGGTGCCAAAGGACAGGAAAAGGGCCAATGTGGTACCCATTTTCAAAAAAGTGATGAAGGAGGACCCAAGAAACTATAGGCCCATTAGTCTTACCTCAGTCCTGGGGAAGCTCTTTGAGGAAAATTATCCAGGTGCGCATCTGAGAGGGACCAGCAGGGGAGATTATGCTTAGGGGCAACCAACATGAGTTCATTAGCGGCAGGTCAGGTCAGACCAACCTGGTGGCCTTCTACGACCAGGTCAAACAATCTTTAGATGCAGGTATCACAGGGGACACAGTCATTCTGGACTTTAGGAAGGCCTTCAACACTGTCTCTCACCCCTTTCTCATTAAAATTTAGGCAACTATGGTGTTGATGCCTACACAGTCAGATGGGTCACTAATTGGCTGGAGGACTGCCCCCACACACTGGTGGTGGACAGGTCATTTTTGACTTGGAGAGATATGGGCAGTGGGGTTCCCCAGGGCTTGGTCCTTGGGCCTGCACTGTTCAACATCTTCATCAGTGACTTGGACAAGGGGATGAAAAGCACCTTGTTCAAATTCACAGATGACACTAAGCTGTGGGGAAAAGTGGGCACAATAGAAGAGAGGGACAGGTTCTCTCACAAGAGAGGCTAATAGCAGGTTACTGGGGTGGGTGGATGAGAATAGGATGGGTTTCAACACTGCCAAGTGCAAGGTACTGCACCTGGGGAGGAAGAACCAGCAGCATACCTACTTCTTTCTTGGACTTTTTATAGACTCCAAGATGAACATGGGCCAATGATGTGAGGATGCGGTCAGAAAGGCTAACCACAATTTGTCATGCATCCAGAGATGCATCATAAGCAGGTCCAGGGAGGTGATGCCCTGCTTCTATGTGACATTGGTCAGGTTGTTGAGAACTGTATCTAGTTCTGGGCACTGCACTTCAGGAGGGATGTGGACAGTACTGAGAGGGTCCAGCGGAGGGCCATTCGCGTGATCAGGAGGCAGCAAGGCAGGCCCTATGAGGGGAGGCTAGGAGACCTGAACCTGTTCAGCCTCCACAAGAAAGGCTGAGAGGGGATCTGGCGGCCATCTATAAACTGACCAAGGGGGACCAGCAGGCAATGGGAGAGTCCCTGTTCCCCTGACCACTACTGGGAGTAATAAGGAATAATGGCCATAACTTAATGGGAGTATATTCAGGGTAGATATCAGGAGGCACTACTTCACAGTCAGGGTGGCTAGGATCTGGAACCAACTTTCAAGGGAAGTGGTGCTCACTCCCACCCTGGGAGTTTTGAAAAGGAGGCTAGATAGACAAATAGCTGAAGTCATTTGACCCCAGCATTCTTTCCTGCCCATGGCAGGGAGTCAGACTTGATGATCTGCTCAGGTTCCTTCTGACCCTACCAACTATGAAACTATATCTGACTAACCTCATATCCTTCTATGGCCATGTTACTCACCACCTGGATAAGGGAGATAAGGTTGACATGATATACTTGGACCTTAGGAAAGCCTTTGACTTGGTGTCCCATGAAGCTCTCAAGATAAAACTAGGGGACTATGGGCTAAATAACTCAGTTGCCAGATGGATGGGAAACTGGCTGTGGGGTTGGAATACTAATGGATGGATCTGCATCGACCTGGTGGAAGGTAGCCAGTGGGGTCCCCCAAGGTTTGATACTTGGACCAATGCTTTTCAAAATCTTCATCAATGATCTGGATGTAGGGTAAAAAGCACACTGGCAAAGTTAACTGATGACACTAAGCTGTGGGGAAGTCCATGCATCAGGGTAGGCTGACAATCCTGGCAGGCCTAGACAGATTAGTTAGATGGCAGACCAGAGCCAGATGCTGTTCAACACTGACAAGTATAAAGTGGTCCATCTGGGGAGGAAAAATCTGCAACAAACTTACAGGCTCAGTGGTGCTATGCAAGCTAGCACCACATATGAAAGGGACCTGGGGGTCATAATTGACCATAAAATGAATGAGCCACCAGTGTGATGCAACAGTTAGCAAAGCAAACAATAGGTTGGCATGCATCAACTGATGCATCTAAAGCAAAACTAAAGAAGTTACTCTTCTGGTCTACTCGGTACTGGGGAGGCCACAGCTGGAGTAGTTCTGGGTGCCATACTTCAAGAAAGATGTGGAGAAGCTTGAGAGAGTCCAAAGAGGATCCATTTGTATGATTAGAAGCCAGATGAGCAAGCCATATGAGGAAAGGCTGACAGATATGGGATCGTCCAGCGTAGAAAAGTAGAGACTTTGGGGGGATTTGGTGGCAGCTTACAAATATATCGGGGTTGAGCATCAGGGACTAGGTGAACAACTATTCACCAAAGTGCCCCAGGGGATAACCAGGAGCAAGTTTTAGACTGGAAATAAAAAAAAAAGAAAAAAGTAACCTAGCCTGGGAAGTCTGCTACTTCCCAGGGGCCCAACCACCCTATGCTCCTTATCCATGTGGGCATGAATGACATGGCTTGGAGCAATCCCAGCCAGGCCATGAGAGACTACAGGACTCTGGGAGTGGGGATTAGGGAATTAGGGGCACAGGTGGTCTTTTCCTTGCTCCTCCTGGTTGTGGGTCATGGACTCAGGAGGGAGAGATGGGTTGAGGTAGTTGACCAAAGATTGTGGCACTGGTATCATCATTAAAGCTTCAGCTTCAACAATCACAGTCCACTCTTTGGTGAGAGAGGCAGCAGTCTGATGGGGAGAGATGGCCTCCATCTCACTCTGCTGTGGAGGAGGCTCTTCTCAGACAGACTAATTGACCTGCTCGACCAGGCTTTAACATAAGCCCACCAGGGGTTTGGGGGATTACTGCCACTGCAAGCCCACTGGGCAACCTTTGTAAATCCAGCAAGCTAAGGTACTTAAAGGAACCCACCCCTACCCTACCCCAGAATGATCTGTAGGGAAGACAGGGGTCCCCAATGGGACACTTGCCTGCCTGTACACCATTGCCAGGAGCTTGAGGAATAAAGAGGAGGAACTGGTCCTCCTGCTAAACAAGAATGACTACAACCTCATATGGGAACGGAGACCTGGTGGGACTCCACCTATGACTGGTCCACAAGGAAGACGTGGATATACCCTGTACAGGTGAGATCATACAGATAGAGAGCTACACCCCCACCCCTTTTATGTCAAGGGCAGCTACACGTCCTTGCAAATTGACATTGGTACCCAGGAAAGATGACTGGAAGCTCTCTGAGTTAAAATACATGGGGAATGTGGCATGTGGGGAATGTGGTATGGGACATCATGATAGGAGTCTACTACTGACCTCCTAAACAAAAACAAGAGCTGGACCAGGAATTTGCCAGGAAACTGGCTGAGGCTGCATGCTTTCGGTGCATGGTTGTCATGGGAGACTTTAACTATCCAGACATCTCACAGGAAGAACATTCAGCCAAATCCAATCAGTTGCAAAGCTTCTTCACATGTGTGGATGAGCTCTACCTGTCCCAAGAAGTCTATGGGCCAACAAGAGGTAAAGTATTGCTGGACCTGGTAGTGGCCAAAGGGATGACCTAGCCAGTGACCTAAGAATCAATGGAAAGCTAGTGACCACTACTTAATCATCTTTACTATCTATCACAAAGCTGGCAAGTCAGTCAGCAATGCAGAAGTCCTCAACTTTAGGAAAGCTGACTTTGGCAAGCTTAGGACCCTCATTGTTGAGGCCCTAAGAGATCATGACTTGACAGGAAGAGGAGTAGTTGCTCCTCAAGGGAGTGATCCTGAAAGCACAAGAGATGGCCATCTCCTCTCAGAGGACGGGTAGCAAAAGGGCACAGCAATGCCCTTGGCTCAGCAGAGAACTTGAGGACCTCCTATGCTTCAAGAGAGAGACTTATAAAGGATGGAAGGCTGGAATTACCAACAAGGATAATTACTCAGCACTGGTCTGTACCTGCAGGAAGCAGATCAGAAAAGCCAAGCCTGCTACTGAGCTCCATCTGGCTTCACATATCGAGGATAACAAAAAGTCCTTTTTCAGATATGTAGGGAGCCAGAAAATAAGCAAGGGTAACATTGGACTCCTGGTAAACCAACCAGGACAGCTCATAACCAACCCCCAGGAAAAGGCCAATCTGCTTAATGGGTGCTTCACGTTGGTCTTTCATTGACCTAGTGGGACCACCCTGCCTAACAAGACGTAGGACAGCAAGGGTGAGGGTATATTTATACCCAGCATTGGTGTTTATTTAGTAAAGAATCATCTTGAAAGGCTGAACACCTTCAACTCAGCTGGTCCTGAAAGATTACACCCTAGAGTACTCAAGGAGCTGGCAGTTGTCATAGCCCAACCACTGGCAAAAATATTAAACTCATGGAGCTCAGCTGAAGTACCTGAAGACTGAAAGAAGGTTAATGTGGTACCCATCTTCAAGAAAGGGTGGAAAGTAGATTCCAGGAATTACAGGGCAATCATCTTGACCTCAGCCCTGGGTAAGATTCTGGAGAAAATTATCAAGGAGACCCTCCTGGATAAGCTGGCTGACAGCAACATCCTAAGGAAAGTCAGCACGGGTTTGGCATGGGTAGGTCTTGCCTGACCGACATAATCTCTATCTATAACCAGGTGACATATGACCTGGACAAGGGAGAAGAGATTGATGTCGTATATCTGGACTTCAAAAAAGCCTTTGGTCTAGTGTCCCATGACCTCCTCACAGAAAAATTGGCCAACTGTGGCCTTGGCTACATTGCAGTCTGGCTGTGAAATTGTCTCTGAGGTTGGACCCAGACAGTAGTGGTCAATGGTAGCAAATCATTATGGCACTCCACAGCCAGTGACACCCCCCAAGGCTCTGTCCTTGGACTGGTTCTCTTTAAAATCTTCATCAACAATGTGGCCATTGGTCAAAGCTCACTGACTAAGTTCGCCGATGACACTAAACTTTGGGGCATGGTGTCCACACCTGCGGACAGGCTAGTGATCCAGGCTGACTTGGATAAACTTAATAAGTGGGCAGATACAAACCTGATGCATTTATCAGTATTGAACATCAAGGTACTACACCTCGGGGGGTGGGGAACCCTCAGCATACTTATAAGCTCAGCAGTGCTATACTTGCTAGCACCACTGCTGAAAAAGACTTGGGGGGTGATGACTGACAACAAGATGAACATGAGCCACCTATGTGATGTTGCAGCTGGTAAAGAAAGAAAACTCTGGCTTGCATCCATAGATGTTTATCAAGTAAATCTCAGGATGTCATCCTCCTGCTGCACTCAGCCTTGGTGAGGCTGCAGCTGAAGTACTGCATCCAATTCTGGGCTTCACAATTCAAGAAGGATGTCAAGAAGCTTGACAGAGTCCAGAAGAGAGCCATGCACATGATTAGAGGGCATGAGAACAGGCCTTATGAAGAGAGGCTGAGAGCCCTGGGTCTCTTCAGTCTGGAGAAGCGCAGGCTCAGGGGGGACCCTGGTGGCTGCTTATAAGTACATAAGGGGTGTGCATTAGGACCTGGAAGAACATCTGTTCATCAGAGCACCCTAAGGAAAAACAAGGACCAATGGTCAAACTCCTTCAAGATGATTTTAGGCTTGACATAAGAAAAACATTTACTACTGTCTGAGCCCCCAAGACCTGGAACAGACTACTTCCAGAAGTGGTGCAGGCACCTACTCTGGACTCATTCAAGAAATGTTTGGATGCTTATCTTGCTGGGATCCTTTAACTATGGCTGACTTCCTGTCCCTGGGGCAGGGGGTTAGACTTGATGATCTTTGAGGTCCTTTCCAGCCCTATGAAATCTATGAAATTCATTTTAACTATAATTCCATTATAGTTTCATAGTTGGTAGGATTGAAAGGGACCTGGGCAGACCATCAAGTCCAACCCCCTGCAATGGACAGGAAAGGATGCTGGGGTCAAATGATCCCAACTACATGATTATCTAGCTCCTTTTGAGACCCTCAGGGTAAGAGTGAGCACCACTTCCCTTGGAAGTTGGTTCCAGATCCTAGCCGCCCTGACTGTGAAGTAGTACTTCTTGGTGTCTAGCCTAAACTTAATCATAGTCAACTTATGGCCGTTATTCCTAGTTACTCCTGGTAGTGCTGGGGGTTGAGGGAACAGGGACTCTCCCATTCCCCGCTGATCTCCCCGGTAAGCTTATAGACGGCCACCAGATCCTCTCTCAATCTTCTCTTGTGGAGGCTGAACAGGTTCAGGTCCATAGCCTCCCCTTACAGGGCCTACCCTGCTGTCCCCTGACCATGCAAGCAGCCCTCCTCTGGACCTCTCCATGCTACCAAGTTGGTCTGAAACAGGGGTGGCTTAAATGCATCCTGCAGGCCAGATGTGGCCCACATTCTATACAGCTTGTGGGGCCTTAAAAAAATTTAGAAAATTTTGCCGTCCTCAATGGCTTGCCAAAACTCAGTTAGTGTCCCTCCACCCAAAATAGTTGCCCACCCCTGGTCTGACAGGACCTGGTCCTAATGAATCCATGTTGGTTTAATCTATCTAGAAAACACAACCTCCAGACAACCTAAAATCAAAAATCCACATTTTATCATGTGGTCTACAGCATCCTTTGCATTGCTAATGGATCTGAATTACCCAAAATAGTTTCCTACTGTCATAGGAATCCTACTATCCCATGGGATAGTAGGAAATGATAATAGGAAATGATACTATTTCCTACCATGACTTTCATGGCCAGAGAATCTTGTCCATTTTTATTAGGGGTGCACCGATAGAGATTTTTTTGGGTCAATACCAATGGCTGATTTTTTTTTTTAAGAAGCCATATCAGCCTATCAGCCTGATCCAATTCCAATATGCAGCTAGGCAGCTTGGAGACCAGCATCGGGCTGGTAATTCTGGTGTAGGAGAAGGGCTGCGGGAAGGGAAGGAGCATGGCGGGGGAGATAGAGGCCCTCACAGTGATGGACAGAGTAGGGAAAGGGCAGGGACTGCTCCGCTGGGGTGGGGTACAAGATGGAGCTGCAGCTCATCGAGGGGGGTGTGGGAATGGGAGGCAGCTCCCACCACTGCATGCACCCCATGAGGGCATGGGGGTGTGTGCCCCTGTATCTGCACATGGGGTGAGCATGGTCTGGGGCAGGTGTTGTGCCAAACTATTCCTAGTGGGGGCTGGGCAGGGCTCTGGTCAAGGCAGGCAGTTGCAGTGCTGGGATGGGGGCTATGGTGGGGACTGCAGCCATCCCAAAATTCACCATAGTACCCCCATAACCCCCCTCTCAGCACTACTGCCACCCCCACCCCGAGCTCAGCTTGGCCCAACCCCAGCCGGGAAGAGCCTAGCACCAACCTGGCCCCAGCCTGAAGCAGCAGCCTGTCTTTGCTTTGTGCAGATCCAGGACACACACCCCCATGCCCTCTTGGGGTGCATGCAGTGGTGGGAGCTCTGTGCCCCTACTGCACCTCCCAAATGAGTCACTAATGACTCATCCTGCCCCAGCTGAGCAGTGCCTGCCCCAGCCCCACTCCCTCCCCTACCATGGGGGCCTCTATCTGCTCCCCCCTCCCCTTCCGTTCCCTCCCCTCAGCCATTCCCCCACACCAGATTTACCAGTCCAATGCTGGTCTCCAAGCTGCCTGGCTGGATATCAGAATTGGATTACTGGGACTCACTGCCTCATCAAGTGTTGTTTAAACATTTAGAAGCAATGTACAGTCTTTGGTCAAAATGCAACACATTGCTGTATGAAATTCTGTGCTTTTTTCACAAGCTGAGGTTTAAATGCCTTGTGGTGGGATTTCAGCCTTTTCTGTGGATATATTTTGGATATATACACAGTTCATAGAAATTCTTCAGTTCTTCTCTTATATCTGTAACTTAGTTCAATAGATTCAGCCTTGGATTACAGTCAGTAATAAAATTTATGTAACTCATTACAGGTTATACTCCATTACCTTTTCGGGTGTCTAGGAGTTTAGATTTGTGTGTGTGTTGGGGGAGAAGCATGCAACTCTATTAGAAAAGCCATTTAATTTGACACTTCTAACTTCACATAATAGGAGATCATATTATTATTTATAAGCTGTTTAAAAATAACATAAAAAGGACCCAGGTGTTTCAAAACACCCTGGTGTTTTGAATCTGATCTGTGTTGCATTCTTGTTTATGAGGTCCTACATTTCAGCTGTAGGTCCTACATTTCAGCTGTCACAGGGCACCTTGCTGCCCTGCTCCTAAAGAGCCGCTGAGTCTGGCAGAATTTAAAAAAAGGTGAAGATCTTCCTCAGTGAGTGCAATCTTAAGGGGGGAGGTATGTCATGGGGCACCTCGCTTCCCCACTCCTAGAGAGGGGAAAAGTGGCTGGAGAAAGGCCCTAGCAAGGAGAAGGAGCCCCGCTGCAAGTTGCCAGGGCAACTAATGAGAGTCAGCTGACCCTAAGGGGCAGGCCCTGGCTCTTATAAAGCTCAGAGCCAAGGCTAGGCTTGCAGTTCTCTGCCAGCAGTGAGAAGGTCAGGAGCTCTGGGAGATAGACTGCAAGTACAGCTCATGAGAGCTCCAGAGGCTGGAGCAATGACACTGAGGTATAGCCAGGAGGCTTATGTTGGTATGGCCAGGTGCCTTATATTTAGTTATAGCCAGGAGGTTTGTGTTGTGTTTTGTTAGTGGCCGTATTACACCGGTGGTTTGGGTGAGGCTAGTAGGGGTTGGAGGAGGCCTCATAGGTGCCAGAGAGGGCACAGTATCCTCAGGGGCACCCCCGGCGGTGGGGGAACCCCAGCGCCAGTCAGGGCACAGTGTTCTTATAGGGGCCTACAGGATGTGGGGCCCTAGCACCAGGGAAGGTGCAGCAACGCGGGGTGTGTAGACCCCAGCCCAGTGAGGGGCATGTGAAAGAGCCCCAGGGCATGGCGAACCCCAGGCAGGGGGCAGTATTGTAAGACGCCCAAGAGGGACAGTATTGAAGGAGCCCTGGCATGGGCACGATGAGCCCTAGAGAGGGGCAAACATTAGAGAAGCCCTGAGAGGGGCAATACTTGAGGAGTCCCAGTGGGGGGCATGATGGGCTCTCGGAGAGGGCAAGGATCGGGAAGCCCAGAGCAGGCATAACAAGCCCTGGAGAGGGGGTGGCATTATTAAAGAGCCCAGCATGGGCATAGGAAGTCCCCGAACAGGGGAAAGTATTGAGAAGCCCAGGACGGACGTGGCAAGCTCTGGCAGTGGCCGAGTGCTGTGGTAGTCCTCTGGGAAGGCTGAGGTGCTACGGTTGTCCTCGGGAGATGGGGATAGTAGCACGGTTGGGCCCGGAGAGCAGAAGGTGGCAGAGTGGTGGGCCTGAAAGACCAAAGGCTCGCTACAAAGTCCCAGAGTGGGCAAGGGTCCCCGGGGAGGGGACGACACTTCAGAGAAGGCCCCAGGATAGGCAAGCGTACAGAGCAGGTCTGAGAGAGTGGGTTATGTTACAGAGGAGGCCCGACAGAGCAGGTATGCACTTGACAGACCAACATCCAATACATCTGCGAGGCTTGGGGCGTGGTATTAGGGGCTGGTTGGAGCCACGTGGGGCTCTAAGGCCAGGGTGTCTGGAAGGCACCCGCCATATGGGAAGACATCCTGGTGGGTTTGGGAGATCATGGGGACAGAGATCCCAATATGCCGTGCCCAAGGCAGTATAAGGCAGCCTCCCAATATACATTTAACATCAAAGAAGTGGCGGGCAAGAATCTGAGGGTACCTTTGGGCCAACTTGGCGTGGGTAGGGGGTCTTAAGGAGTTCATGGCCCTCCTTGAAGGACCCTGCCAAGATGCAGCTAATTAGCATGGTTAGTCAGAAGGCAGTAGTGAAGAATGATCTTTTAAGTTCTGAAATAATTGATTTAACAGATAGAATAGAAATGTCAAATTTTGGAGGTATTTCCCCCCAAAGAAATTCATTTTATTAATGTTATTTCCCTGTCTAAATTTTACCTCCTTAACCAAGGACTATAAACATTATATAGAACTGAAATGAACACTAACTTTGACTTTCTGGCATATCTAATCTAACTGACTCCAGATAACCATTCTTTATACTATACTACAGGTGATAACAACCCTCTTCCCTTTTGAAAGGTTTTGATCTTCCCCTAATCAGGCTATCTTTTCTTCTGTTATTTGCTCATTTGCCCTTCTTCTCCAGTTTCATAGCCCAACCTGCTTTTAATCTTTTGCCTTGTGTCTGATGTTTCCCTAGACCTAAATAAAAATGTATTGCATTTGAAAGTTTGTCGAAGTCTATCCCAACCATGCAGTTGGTCCAAAAAAAGATCTTACCCAGACATCCTTGCGCCTTTCATATTTCCCAGGGCAGGGGGGTGGACCTGATGATCTGGTTAGGTCCCTTCTGACCCTAAGCACTATGAAACCATGATTTCCTGAAGCAAGGTGGTTATAACATCATTCCAACATTACCAAACATGAAGGATATTTTTACACAAGTACTTTTTAAAGATGAGTTCAACTAAAGATACAAATGACATCATGTTCTCATTCAAAAGATTTTCTGATTGGAATGGATTCCATATCTTATATTGTATGAAGGAGGAGGGAAGAGCTGAAGGGAATGAGAAAGTATCTTTAGTACACAGGACCACTAAGAGTTCTGTGTTCAGTGCTACACTTGGCTCATTTTCAGAAAAAGTCTGGGTTAGAGTAATCAAACTGAAGCTCAAGAATAAATCTGCTCAAGGAATCACAATAAAGCAGACTTTCTGCATTACTTACATATTACAGATGCCAAAAAGTCACTACAGGGTGTGCCTTAACACTTTCTAGTCCAGATTCCAAAGGATTGGTTCTCTGCTTTTACTATTCATCCCTGACATATTAGATCTCAAGAAGTCAAAAGATTTCCTCCAAACTTCCAGTACAAATTTTGCTCAGTTATCACCCCAGTATTTGCATCCTTATGTATTGTTTTCATACATTCATTTTAACTAATAATCTTATGATTATATGGTAAATTTACCACATACTTTTAAGAGATGATACAGCAAGAGAGTTACTGAGTATTTTTAAAATTCATAAAGTTAAATCAAAGAACTTGATTATTGCTTAGATAATGGCAGACAGCATTACCAAAATCTATACAGTATTCCCTTAGACTCTGACCACACAAAGACTTACACATATGTATAATGTCACTCACATGAGTGATTTCCTTTTAAAAAGAATGGGAATATTCATAGGAGTAAGGGCTTGCATAAATAGTATCAAAATCAGTGTCTGAAGGTCCTCTAGACTGGATAGTAGGGATAACTGGCTGGCAGATAGGAATTTCATTCACCCTAGAGTGGCCATGTAAGTTAGGCTGTTTAACTTTGATGTACGAAATGGAGGTTCAAATTTCTGCTGGGCCTCCCACATACTTAACCACTTCATTATTCTGGGCTAGTGATTCTCAACTAAGGTGCCACAGCTGAGAAAACCAGAGTTTTCACATAGGAAACCATAGTGTTAGAAACACACTGACCTGTTGTGGTCTTTTTGAGTTCTTTGCAACAAAATAATAGGTCTAGTATCTGTCCAGCAGTCAAAAGAGAGTCAAAACTAAAAGCTGGCATTTTCCAAGGGGTCCTCAAGTCTATGAAGGGCTATCTCAAGTCTGGCCCAAAAAGGTTGAAAACCACAAAAAGATTTGTGGTGCCACAGACTGCATGTGCCTGCACGTCTGGATGCACCCAGTGTCCACATGAGCATGGATGTTTGGTTCCCTAAGGACAACACGTTGTGCTGCTGCTAGATGTCCCTGGAGAACACTTGCGCCACAAACCATTTAGTGTGCAGCAAGTTACCATGGGTGGGGTAGGGGAGGCTGGGGCCAGCATTAGGCTTACCCCAGCAGCCTTACTTGGGGTCTTGAGGGGCCTCCTGGGGTTGCAGCTGTGGTCTTTCTGCCACTTGGAGCCTGGCTGGAATTTGGAGCATGGTTCCAGCCAGCCAGGCTCTGGTTTTGAGTAGCACATGCTGTCTTCACATCCAGTCTCTCTTCCTAAATTTGTTCCTCATAAAAAAGTATATAGCAAAGTAGGGGCTGGACCAGTGTCCCTACTGCCAAGTGGATACTCCATCCACCAGTTCATATTTTTTTTCCCCTTGTTCACTATTCCTTCAAAGTATATTTCATTATTTGTACAAAGTGGAGCTACTTCAACATGAAAGATAAAGTCCAGACTATTTTATAGCCCAGGGGGTTGTGCACACTTCTCAGAAGCTGAACACTCATGTTCAAATCCATGCTATGAATTGAATAGGAGGGTGATCTAAATGTGTGAGTTCCACATCCCAAGTGAGTTCCCTCATCACTGAACTAGAAAAAAAAGAGTGCTCCAGCCCCCCTCTGTACCTTTGTAAGTGGCACCTCTGTCCCCTTGTAAAGCTGGCCCTTTGTTTCCAAATTTTCTTTTAATAAAAATGCCTAAAATGTAATATTAATTTTGGGTTGAATGTCTGGCACTATCCACTCACCCTCCGTCCCCAGTTTACTGTGGGAAAACAAAGCCCTAAGAAAATCTGCTTTGAGTAAATACAACTTTATTCTTTTATATTTTTGAGCAAGAATGACTGCTAAAGGACCACATATATAATAAACGCCAAGACTCTGATAAAGTGTCAAAGCAGAATTAAGTCCGATTTTTATGTGATTTTGCTTTGACCTTCACTCCTGTTTTGGAGGGTGTGTGCATGAATGTGTGTTAGCCATATCATAATTTTCCCTGAAATAAACTGTGTATATATGTGTATGTATACATACAGTTTCTTTCAGAGAAAAATACTTTTTTCACATATGTAACTATATATATCCAATATATGCATTATAGGCTCAATTATGGTTAGCAGTACAATTGAAATGAATGGAGGCTAAAGATATTCAGTCACTTTAAAACTTGGGCTATGTAAATTGAAGTGAAGTTCAGCTAAACATTACATTATTTTTTCAAAGTCTTTCAACAGAGAAATGTCATCATGTCTACAGCACATCTAGCTCTTCTATGTCCTTTGTGAAACACTTTTTTAATAAACTTTTAATAGCTACTGTGAAAGTTCCTGTGTCAGATTGTTTGTTTAAGATTGAACCTTTAAATATTTAACAACCTGTCTGGGAGTCTGGGTCTCACCAGGGGCTCCAAGATGACTCTTTTCTTCTTCTGATGTTATATTGCTTCTCCTCTGTCTGTGTTCCATTATTATGATAAAAGTCTCCTAAAAACTTCAAGTTGTGAAGAACTCCTCTGAATCGATAGGAAATTGATTTTTTTTTCTTATTCTGGTAAATAGCTGGAATTAATACTATTTCACTGGACACTGCACCACTGCTAACTGCCTACTAGCAAAATAGCTTTTCATTATGAAGTAGCCATGTGTGATGATGAGAGGATGGACTATGCAAGGAAGTAAAGATAAAATACGAATGGATGAACTGGAGTGAAAAAAAAAAATCTTCACTGTCCATCAACACAGCTGTAAGCAAAAACAAACAGCCTTTATGCCCTTCTCCCCCTTCCCCTGCTTTTTTAAAATGTAATGATAAAATTATATTGAGAGAAAGAGAGAGTTAAGACCTTATTAAGTCATTAAAGATTAGCTGCTTATCTAAACCAAATGTAGCTGAGCTAACTCTTTTCAGGCCAATGTTTCAGCAGGTTCAAGTGTGTAATAATGCATCCATACACCAAGTAGGGTCTCTAGGTCTTACTGAGGCAGATTAGCTGTCTGGCAGGATGTGTCCTGGCACACCTGATCTGTTTCACCAAGCAAAACACACCTCTCCTGTTGGTTCCACATTGGGCAGGGTTCCTATCATGTGGAATAATATGTTCCCTATTTTCAGAGTCATGCCCTAGGGAATCTCCAGTGTGTTTCTAAGCTGGGACTCCCAAGACTTGAGGTGCCTGACCCTGCAGGAATTCCTGGGGCCCATCAAAAGCTGGGAGCTTTTGCCTAGAGCAGCTGAACCTCCAGGCTGGTCACAATCTCCCACCATAAGCTGAATGGACATGTGCTGCAATAAAGCAGCTCAAATTGATGTAATCTATGCTGCAGCCACAAATTTTGAGTATTTGTGGCACAACAAAGGGTATGGAAATCTGTTTGCTTGGCTTTTGTGCTGCCATAAAAATGTTATGGTGGCACAAATGTGATCTCTGTTTCTACCTTAGGTTTTGCTCTGTGAAAAGTGAATGAAACTGCTTTAGAGATTCTTTCCCCCAATACTGATAGTTCACTGTTCCTCAAAACAGAATAATTAGCCATCCAGGTGCAAATTATTTTGCATTTTCCTATTATATTATTTTACACATTCAAATCAGAAATAGGCTTTTTCTTTTCAAATTCAAGCAGAACTGATTGGGGTACTTCAAGAACATACTAATGAGCCATACAAAAATTAGATATGGAATTTTGAGACTAGAAAACTATTAAATGTACTATACACTTTTCCCAGAGCCTGACAAATGGACTTGATCCCAAAACTTGCAGAAAAGGACAATTTTCTTGCCATTTTCCAGTTGGTCTAATAAAAGGTATAATTTTGGAACCAAGAATTCTAGTGTTTTGTATGCCATTTAAATGTTATGCTTATGAAAGGACATTACCCAAATACACTTTTCAAACTCATACATAAATCAAACATCAATACTTTAAAACTATGACAAAAATAACCTCTTTTGAACATATAATTTGTACAACAGCTGGTAACACAAACTTTAAGTTCACTTTTGACCCCAACAAGCCAATACAACAAGTCAACATATCTTCCATTTGTTACATTATATGGGGCCTATTGGTTGCTCATTCTACATTGTTTTGAATAGGTCAAGAATTAACTGCAAATCATAAGATATTTTTCCTCATATACAGATTCAGTGGAAGACAGCATTTAAGAAAATCTAGTAGTGACAGATTAATTGGATGAAGTTATTGGTAATGTTAAGATATAAACAAATACTTTTTAAAAACCTGATTGTTACTGTACCTGTTACTTTTAGTCTGTCAGCTCCAATGATGATCTCATCTTCATCTGCAGAAAACAGCAGCTTTCCACCTTCATTTGCCCTCACTTCAAATCGCTTACACTGGGCCTCTACAGCATCAGCTCCTGGAATTGAGAGGATTCTGTGAGCATTCTGAGAAACAGAATATTTCACCTAAGAAAAGATTTCTGAAATTGTAAATGAGCCATAATTTACTTTGAATCCCCAAAACAAACGCTTAAGCTTTGGATGACACTTAATTCCTTGTAGACTTGGTTGATTGTTTTGTATTATAAATTTTTCATTGTGTAATAATTATTCCTTTATTATACATTAACATGGACTTTACAACTAATAATAAGAAGTGCAATACACCTCATTGCTATTAGTGAAAAGGAAACAAGAGTTTAGAAAAGTCATATTCTGAGATGCTGAAATATCAATGCAGAAAGGTTCTTAGCTTTTATTCTAAATAGTATTCATGGCTCTTTTGACAGTAGGAACAAAGGACAAAGCAATACTTTAGTCTGCCCAGATCAATTAGAAAAAAATATACCCAAACACATTTAGTAGAAAAGGCTTTTTTCCAAGCTTTATTTATTTTTTGCTTAGTCTTGTTGCAAACATTCACAGTTGAATACCTTTAAAAAGCAAATACAATTTCATATAACCAACAAGACTTTTTAAATATTCTAATGAACTCAAAATCTTTTTTTTTCAGAGATTAAAGAAAAAGTATACTCATGTTATGTATGAAAAAAGTTTTTGGACACATTGTTAATCCCAATGCCTCATACTTTTGTTCCTAAATATACCCCTTGTCTTCTTTTAATTCCTTCCTTATAATTTTGCTCATATGTAACATCTTTCAAGTTATTCAATGAAAGCAGAGGTATCGCTCAGAAAATGATAGTGACTAATGACTAACAACAATCCATAAGGGACCTATCAGCCCTTTTGTGAACTGTTCTTTCTACAATGTACTCAGGTTTTTCAGTTGGTTTTCAATACTCAAATACCTCATTTAGTCCTGGATCACTCCCCCCCGCACACACACATGTACACACTCTAAATAAGAATGCAAGAGGTTGTCAGGATAGTACTCTAGACATAGAGATCCATTCTTATTTGAGTTGTCTTCTCAATTACATCCAGCCTCACAGCTGTGTGGAAGCTATTGGTTCACATAATGAGAAATGCACCTGTTTGCATAATGCTGCAGTCATCAGCTCAACATCAGTCCAGGCCATTATCAAAAGACCGGAATCTAATCGGAAACATAGAAGCCCTAACAGCTAATTTGAGATAAGGATTTTCAAGTAAACTCCTTCATATGCTGGTCAAAATTTTCATAAATGATTCATGGTATAGTGGTGTGATTCTCCTATCAGAACGGTACACTGTTCAAAACAGATCATTATGTTTATAGTACTAGTAAGGAAAGTAAAGTAGTAGGTTATAACAACAAATATAGGACACTTCTTTTGAAAACAGTGACATTTATCCCATTATAAAGTGTAGCATTTCATATAGGTTTCCTTTACTATCCAGTTTTAGCTGTATTTTGATTTGTGATAAATGTGTGTGCGCGCACGCGTGTGTGTGCACGTTTAATACAATACTAATTTATTTTGAAGGCAATTTTTTTTCAGGATGGGAAATTGAGTTGTGAAGTGACTTGCTAAAGATTACATGGGTAAATAGTAGAGAACCTAGTTTTAATGCATCCTTATTTATTGCTCTATCTGGTCAACCACTCTGTAGGATTTCCCAAACAATCTTTCCCATATTTGCTTTTCCTGATTTGTCAAAGCTGAAAGTAGGTACATGCATGGTTTTTGAACCTGTAAGTTGCATGTTTCTTTCAGATCTCATTTGAAGGTCTGTATAAGGAATCTCTGCATTCCCTCACTGCTGCTTGTGTGTTATACAGTGTATGTAAATTTAAAAGTGCCATGAAATGGAGAATAAATACAATGATGTAATGTTTCAGTTTTGTATCAGGAACGGAAGTCAAGTATCTTCAGTCTAAAGACTACATTATAGAATCTCTCATTCTTTATTGCCCAATAAATACTTAGCTATTCCATGAAGTGGAGTAGTTTGGACAGGAGTGATTTAGAAATCCCAACCCATAATACCTAATACTGTGTTGGTTACAACATCCTTGTGGGAGATTCTTCAAGGTCCCTTAGTCGGATAAAGTCTCCAGTATTCTAGGCACTGGATCAGATTGCACAGATAAGCTAGATGGGGAATTGTCTATTGGGTGAATCTCAAAAAAGATTATGCTGCTGGTTGGTGCTGTCAAGAATTAGGAGACTTTACAAATGAACGCTGACAGAAACACAGGCATCAACAGACTTTAGAAACTACTCAGAAGGTTCATTCCTCAGATTTGTAATGCTTCTTTTTTAAATGATAAATGTATAGAATTTATAGGCTGTGCAGATACTACATTACAAATAATTCATACGTTGACAGTGAATACATCCATTTTGTTCTACAGGTTAGGGATGACCACATAACTCACAAGTCAAGAACACATAAATAAAATGGATGATGATATTTAGCACATCATTTATTTAAGAGAGAGAAGCAAATATAATAAATTAAATACAGGGTTGAAATACTTAAAGAAATTTTAAATGGCTTGTTTCTAGGTTTTATGTGATTCACAGATGCTTTACACACATATTGGATTCAAAGCTCAGAATAGTTTTTAAATGTTAGTTGATATAATCACAATAAAATAATGCAGTTTGTACTATATTTCTCTTCAAACATAGGTACAAGAACATGCCTTACTGACTGCACAGGTTTTGAATGGGAAGAAATAATCCTCACCTTGCTGCTTTACATTAATGCTCTCAGATTACATTATTGTAATTATACATCTTCAAGACATAATATCATTAAATATTAGGTAGTTATTAAAAGAGATATTCTCCACAGCAGTCCATGATGATATCTAAGAGAGCATTACTGGTGATTTAGTTGATGGCACGTTCTCCCTTGATTTATTCCTAAAACAAAGTACTAGTGCAGGGATGTTCAACTGACAACCCACTGCCCACATGTGGACCATGAGGGGTTAATCGGTGATGCCAGATGATTACCTACCTAGGCTTTCCAGGGTCTAAGCTTTCCCTCCCTCCCTCAGTTTTCATTTTCTGCTCCCACCCCAAAGGGTGCAGCACAGGAACTGAAGTGGATGCTGCCTGTACAGATATAACAGCTGGGTGTGCAGCTTGGGGGCATGTGGCTTGCATGTGTGTGGCCCCCACTGTTGCAACCTGTGTGGCATGTGGCCCCCAGCCACTTATCAGTTGAACAGTTCTGTGCTAGTATGTACTTCCTGATAATAATGCTGCTTCATGTATTAATATTTAATTTACGCACGTGCGCGCGCGCGCACACACACACACACTCACACACAGTGCTAGCAGACATATATATATCTGCTAGTAAATTCCACAACAGAACATTGAAGGGCATTTATACACATACTTAAATTCCAGCAACACGGTGGAGATCCACCACTTAGGAGCAGACTCAATTTATCTACTCTGCTCCATACGCACGCTGAGGCGAACTGTACTGCATCATGTGCAGTTGTATAAGTGGCAAAATGTGCGTCAGTGTGCAGAACATGGCAGTGGTATACTTTTGAACTAAATCACCTCTGAGGTGTTTTAGATCAAAAGTATGCCACCACCATTTTTTCAGCACTGATGCGCATTTTGCTACTTATACAACTGCATATGTTGCATGCAACACTGCCACCCATACAACCCAAAGAGACCGGGCTGAGACTTTAGGAGATTTTAGTGTGTGTATGTGTGCATGTATAGACAGATATATATGATACATATGAAAATTAGAATCTCTTCAGGTCTCAGCTTGGTCTCTTTAATGTTCTGCTGTGGAATTTACTAGCAACAAGATTGCACCATTTATGTATCACTGTGCTGTTACATTTTCAAATAATGTAGAGTTCAAGAATCAAGCAGTCCAAGGAATCTATGTAAATATAAAAGGCATATAGCATATTTTCAGATTAGCCCTTAATACTTACACATCTACGTTCACTATCTATATATAGAGTTCCAGTTTGTCATATCTTAATTGCAGCATTGCTAATTAGGAATAGTTTTGTCCATTTGTGAAAATTAGAATTTTAGAATGTGAACTATAAATTATTTTTAAATGATTTTATAATCATTTACAACATGACTTTGTTGCTGAAAGGTCCTGCCTGACCAACCACATCTCCTTCTATGACCAGGTGATGCATTGACTGGACAAAGGAGACAAGGTTGCTGTCATATATCTGGATTTTAAGAAAGCCTTTCACTTGGTCTCCCATGATGTCCTCATGGTTAAGCTGGGGAACTGCAGCCTTGACCATCTCATGGTCCAATGGCTGGGGAACTGGGTCCAGGGTAGGACCCAAAGTGTATTAGTTGATGGGAGCCAATCAACATGGCACAAGGTGACCAGTGGTGTCCCTCAAGGCTCGGTAGTCAGGCCAGTACTCTTCAACATCTTCATTAATGGTCTGGACTTGGGGGTCAGATGCAGACTGAAAAAGTTTGCAAATGACACTAAATTATGGGGGACAAAGGTCCCACTGGAGGAAAGGCTGGGGATATAGGCTGACCTGGACAGGCTCACAAGGTGGGCGAACAAAAATGCGATGGCATTCAATGTAGAGAAGTGCAAAGTGTTCCACCTTGGGAGGAAAAACCAGCATCATACTTATAGGCTCAGTGTTACGCTGGCTAGCACCATGAACAAAAAAGACTTGGGGGTCTTGATTGACCACAAGATGAACATGAGCTACCAATGCACTGCTGTAGCTCACAAGGCAAACCCAACTCTGGCTTGCGTCAATCAATTCATCTCAAACAAAAACAGTGACATCATCCTCCTGCATTACTTGGCCTTAGTGGGGTTGCAGTTGGAGTACAGTTTTGGGCCCTTCATTTCTGAAGGGATATGGATAAGCTTGAGAAAGTCCAAAAGGGAGCCACCTGCATGATCACAGGCCAGGTTGAGAGGCATGGGCCACTTCAGCCTGGAGAAGAGAAGGCTCAGAGGGAACTTGGCAGCAGCCTATAAATCTATAGAGGGTGTGCACCAGGATCTGGGAGAACAGTTGTTCACCAGCGTCCCCCAAAGAATAACAAGGTCTAATGGCCACAAATGGTGGAAAGCCTATTTAGATTGGACATAAGGACAAATTTATTTACAATCCAAGGATCCAGGACCTTGAACAAACTCTCCCCAGAGATGGTACATGCATCTACTCTGGATTCATTCAAAAACCATTTGGATTCTCATCTTGATGGACTCATTTGACCCCAACAGGCTTCCTGCTTATGGCAGGAGGGGCAGGACTCAATGATCTCGCAATGTCCCTTCCAGCTCCTAATGTTTATGAAATGTATGAGTCACTTAAAAACAAAAAAAAGTCAGTTCAATTTTCCAATTTTTTTCTCTTGGAACAACAAACTCTCTATAGGCTTACAGTGTAGTAAAATACTGTGCAGTAAGCCTTCCCCCGTATCACACCTACACATGCACCCTGTTGGGAGCCAATCTGGTGCCAACAGGGGCAGCCTGGTGCAGGGCTGCTCCTGCCCTTGTCTGTACCCCAGAAGCAGCCAGGGGGAGCTCCAGGCTCTCCCAGGGTGCTAGCGCAGGGGCTGGCAGGGGGCACAGAGTCTGGTCCCAATGCACATAGGGCTAGGAGAGCTCTGCCAGCTGCAGCATCAGCTGTCTCCTGGACCCATGCATATCACTACAAGCAGTAGAAAACTGCACATTAGCTTAATTTACTGCACAGTAGTTGCTGCATGCTTAACATGGTGATGCCTTACAGCACAGTACATTAGTTTAGTGCACAGAAAAGTATCTCTTGTAAATGTGCACAGACTTTGTCAAAGAAACTAAGACCATATTCCATTGCAACATGTCATCCCATTCAAACTGAAGTCCTTTGTGAAACTTGGTCACCTTACTTGTTATTTCATTGTGGGAGAAAAACAGAAAAAATGTTGAAAACATTCTATTGTTATATTTTTGGATATGTACATTTTTCATTCAAAGGACTTTCAATGTTGAAAGTTTTAAAATGTTGTATTATAGTTATTATGTAAAATTTAAGAAGTAAAACTGGAAAGAAAACACTTAAATTGACTGCCCAAAAATTATTGGCCCCTGAAATTTTCCCTTGCAGAAAATTTAGAAAACTTGGTATTTTGCCTTGATTCAGAAGCCAGATTTAAAAGTCCCAGATCTTGTGTGACATGCAACTTCATTCCTCAAAAAAACCTCTAGGTTTTCTTTATATATTTAGGTTCCTGGAGCACAACAAATTATGAAGGAAAGGCCGCAGATATAGACACTTTGAATCATTCAC
The DNA here is from genome assembly GCA_030014935.1 of Caiman crocodilus. NCBI lineage: Eukaryota > Metazoa > Chordata > Crocodylia > Alligatoridae > Caiman > Caiman crocodilus. The sequence continues at coordinate 54,824,405 of JAGPOW010001338.1, forward strand.
TTTATAGTCTGAGAAGCGCTTTTTCAGGAAGCCCATAAACTTTTTAAATCTAAAGTGAATAAATTATCTGCTTGTAAAACTGATTGACAGAATCTGGGTTGGTCATCTCAGTATACCTATCCATTCCTTATTGTAATTTTAAGTTTTTCAAGGTTACAAAACAACAACAACAAAACGAATGGGATAAAAGATTATTCAACATGGGCAGAATCAAAGGATTTAGAGGCCTTTGGCTAGTGCAACCTAAAGCCTAAAGTTAGGTGTCTCGAGTTAGGTGTCTTGTTTCCCTTAAGTGTAAATGGACAAAATTGGGTGCCACAGAATGGTACTGTGAAAAAAACAAAACAAAAATGCTGAATGGGGAGTCTTCTTGAGCTTAGGCATTCAGGTACCTACTCTCAAAACACACCCATCAGATTGGGTCTTTAGGGGACTTTGGCACCATTCTGTTTAACTTATAGATCTAACTGTTGCTTAGACAAGTATCACAAACCCCACTAGGGTCTGACAGTGTTAGTGGGGCATATTTTCTTGAGTTTGTTTTACTGAAATGATGTGTGTAGTCTCTTCAGAGAGGTAGCATAAAACTATATTTGGTATTATCATCCTTATGTTTGTATGCACTGTAGTTTTATGAGAAAATAGGACTCTAGACACCTAGTCAACTTTAATTATCTGAAACTAAGATTTCCAACAGAGTACAGGTACCCATAAGTGGTAGCTGAAGACAATTTAGGTGCCCGAATTCCACACAAGTGCCATTTTAGGTGTTGGTAAGGCTATGCGTATACTGCGGAACATCTAAGCTAGCTAGTTTATGCAGAAGCAGGTAAATTACCCTACAAGGAGGTTTAGGATCTCATGGCCACACTGGTACCCAGAATGGAGGTTTAACTCTAGCTATATATCTGTGGGTGACAGTGACTGAAGCACAGACATTCCTAAATCCTTCACTGCTGTAAGAGTCTGGACTTAATAAACTAGCCAAAGATCATGCAGTTAACTGTGGGATAGTAGAAAGTAAAATTTGGGTTTCCTAAGACACTACCTTGCACCTTCATTTTTCTGTGTTGAAATAGCCTTTGAGGAGAATTGATGTTTGTAAAAATGTATGTGTACATATGAAAGTATGTGATGATATCCCTCTATCATTTTAACCAACCTTTCAGACGAATGTACATAGTACTACAGAATTAGCTTTCAGCTCCACAGAAGCATTTTCCAAGTTGACAAGAGGGCATATGGAGATGCAGATGGTGTCCCTACACCCTTTTTCCTGTCTAAAACTGGTAGGAAAATCCTTCATGGAACTGGAATGAATATCAGTAGCTGGGTAATACTGCCCTTCCAATTTTCTCCCAGAACTAAGGCCATAGGAGGTACAGCACATAGTGAATCCAGCTGAACTCTGTATTACCATCAAGTCAAGTCAGTCCCAAAGCCACTGGAGTGGTTGGAACATCTTAGATGCTGTAACAACCCTCCTTTACTCCTCATGAGGTTAACTGAGTTGCTTTGCATCACTGGTGATTCTTTGGGCAAAGTGACTTGGTGGTGCCCATCTCCTCTTAAGGTATGGCCACTGGCTCACAGGGAGATCATTCACCCTTTCACATGTCTTGTTTTCAGTCTTGCTGGATAGTCATACCTCACCTTATCCAGGGTAGCCCAGGTGGAGTTGCCAGTTTAGTTGCCAACAACCCGAACATAGAACAAGCTGTACTGGTTTACATGGTACCTGAGAGAGGCCTGGCCTGCTAAGTTGTATTACCATATTTACTTCGAAAAAGCCCCTCATCTTATAATCACATACAAGGAAATTACATTAAATACATTGTCAATTATTAAACTGCTGCCAAAAGCAGCATGTGCTCAGTAGTGGAAACCATCTATGAAACTGATTAAACACAACCAACACTGAGCATGGCCCACGTTGGGCGAGCAGGTTTGAGAGAACAGGCAGGTAATCTCACTGCAAGGAACTGATACTGGGCCTGGAAACTTAGCTAAAAAGACAAAGATGTTGACAGAAACCTACCACAAAGATAGGTTAGTATAGCCCATCTGAATAACACATATAGTAGAGCCCATAAAGCAGCCCCCCTCACTGCTGACTCTTTTTCAAGTCATAGTGAGCCAAGACATCGCATAGAGTTCACCCACCTAAAATCCTTCTCCTCTCTCAGCCTGGCATTTAAGATTCGCATGGCTCTGCCCATAAGCAGAAGGTGGACCAGGATGCCATGTGCCTTATTTTCATATATATTTTGGAGCATCCCAGACCTCTTGACATGAACAACAGGTTCCAGTCATGAGTTTCATTAGCACATGGAGGTTCATTAACACATGGATCCATCATGTATTTGGAATACTCTTATACTGAGCAGTAGGGCTGCGTGAAAATTCACTGGGTGTTTTGTTTTGACACTTTTGACTAATTTCCAGCACAAAACAGTGAAATCAAAAAGAAATGAAAAGCTTCAAAATGGTCTCAAAATGAAAAAAGGGCAGTTGAAATATTTTAAAAGTTTCAAAATGTTTTGAATTTTGAAGGTGGGCTTGCTTGCAGGGAAACAGAAAGTAAGGAGAGGTATGGGGAAAAGGAGGGAAAGTCTGCTCTTATATTGACATGTGTAACTGGCCAATGACTGTGATCCTTACCTGAAGTCCCTACCAATCCCAGTGATCCGGGGGAGTGATGGAAAAACATTATAAAAAGCAGCATTGTTTGAACTGAGCTGCTTTCTGCTTTGGGGTCAGTTACTGAGCTGCATCTTCCAGCAGCTCAGCAGCATCAGACAAAGGCTGTAATTTCCTACTTGCTAGCCTGTTCCTAGCAACTGGGATTCATCAATACCTTCTGCTTTCTATACCCTTTTATTTTATTATTATATTAATTCATTCCTTTCAATCTATTCCTCCCCCATAATCCTCTTTTTGTTTTTGTTAATCTATTTTGATTCTTTTCCCCCAGAAAAAAAAAATCTGCTTTTTCTTGCATTGTGTGTTCCATTCACTGTGCAGGAAAGCACAGCATATATTGCATATTATAATATAGAATTTATTCAGGAGCACATACTATATATATTTATATAGTTTATTTATTACATAAATACATAGATACATTATATAAATACACATACATATACAATTATCTCTATATATTACATAAATCAGATTACATTACAGAAGAACAGACAGATTTTCCAGCACGCCAAGGCAAACACGCTATGAAACACACCACGAAGCATGCTAGAAAGCCAGCTGGCAAGCTTTTCAGGGAGGGGTGGAAGAGCGGGTAGAGGAAGAGCTGTAAGTTCTCCCTCCCCCCCCCCCACCGCAACAGACACAGTCTCTTTCCTATAACTAGCAGGCATGAGGTTTCCAGTTCTACAGGCAGCAAGGAGAGGGGAGCAGTGCCACAGCCTGTGCCTGAGTCTGCATCCCCTCCAAGAGCACCAGGCATAACCCCCCCACTCCCACACACCACCACCACCATAACAACAAGCAGCACCAGCATGACAATCTCCTTCACCACACATTTCACTTCCCATGCTGAGCCTTCCAGTGCCAGAGGAAGAGCTGGAGCTGGATCTGAGTGGCCTAGCAAGGGAAATTCTGGGGAAGGAGGGGGAATCATCTGAGTTTGTGCTCCAAACCCCTCAGGTTTCCCTTAGAGCCAGGTCTCCTTCCCCAGAAGTCATTTTGGAGGAAGTTGAGGTAGAGGTTGTGGAGGCAAGTGGCTCAGCTGAGTCCACTTCTCCTGTTGCTGTGCCTCTGTCTGTTGATGAGGAGGAAAAGGCAGAATCAGCACATGCACCTATACCTCAGAAGTGATTGGGTAGTGTGGTCTGGGATCATTTTGAGCTGGCAGATTATCCCACATATGCTACCTGCCTGTACTGTCAAACCAAAACCATCTGAGGAAATGGAACAAAACACATGAGCACCACAGGGATCCTGATGCATCTCTGTAGGCACCACCTGCTTGCCCCTGCTCCTTCTCAGCCTGGTACTAGTAGAAGTATGCCCAAAAAGAAGTTCCCCTCTTGGGCCAAAGCCCCAGTTCCTCCAAATCAGAGGCAGGCCATCCTGGAACAGTGGGGTAAAGGCAGACAGAAAGGAGGGCACATTGTAAAGGTGAGTGAGATCATCCAGACCATTGGGGAAACTCTTGCTGTGGATGGCCAGCCCTTCTCTTTAGTTGAGTGGCCCATCATACCAACTGCCTGCACACACCACCATCAGCAGGATGGTGGTGCCTTCCTTTTATGAGGCATGCAGGGAGGAGTTGAGGGAGGAGCTACACAAGACAGATCATTAGGTGGCGTTACACTTCACCTCAGACATCTGGAGCAGCTGAGGCGGAGATCATGCATACCTCTCCCTCACAGGGCACTGGTGCAACTAGTCAGGTCATCAGTGCACTCTCCTTCAAGCTGAGGTGATGCATGAGTCCCTTGTGGCAACTGAGATCATGGAGGCCATGGACCGCTTAGTGCAGGGGTGGCTCAGCGGGCAAGGCGAGCTCACCCACAGGTTCATGATCACTGACAATGGAGCCCATATGGTCAAGGTGATCCATGATGCCAACTTAACAGAGCTGAGTGGGATAACATCTCCCAGATCTTGCTGGCCCTGAAGCCCTTCCTTAAAGCCACCAAAACCCTCAGCACTGGCAATGCGCTCCTTAGCCAAATGATCTCTGCAGTGAGGAATCTTCAGAACCAAATGGAGAAGTTCCAGGCTGAGGCAAGTCACTTTCACCATACATGCAGGCACTGGTGAGGTGGCTGAAAGAGGGCATCAGGAAATGGCTTGATCTCTTGTGGTCCAGTACAGATCACATGCTGACTGTCATGTGTGACCCAAGTGTGATGGTGAAGGGGAGTGTATGCAGCAGCCAAGTGGATTGAGATCCCGGTGAAGATAGTCAGGGAGGCAGAAGGGCAGCGATGGGGGGGATGTGGAAGAGGGAGATCCACTGTCTTGGTGCCACCACACCATCCACCAGCCAGTCTCCTCCACCACCACTGGTACTACCAATGTGGGCCAAGGGCATGGCTTCCATGGTGGGGTCCAGAGGCACCAGATCTCACCATCAGGCAGGAAGATTTCAGGCCTTGGTGGCTACCTATCTTGCCAAGCACATGGAGCTACTGCTATACAACCACTTGGCCTACTGGGCAAGCTGCAGCCAGATGTGGCTGGATCTGGGCACAGTTACCCAGGAACACCTGTCCTGTCCACTGACCAGTGTTCCAAGCAAGAGTGTGTTCAGCATTGCTGGTGATGTAGCAACACTACAACGTGTCACCCTCCTCACTCCATCCACAACTATTTTCCTTTGGTTTCTGGTTTCCAGACCATTTAATACCCCCTCTCAGAGCTGGAGGGGGCACTCACTGCATCACCAGCTAGCAGGGGAAGAACATGCCCCTGTTGAGTTCCTGTGCCAGGACAAACTTGGAGGTATGGGCTGGGGCTGTGGGGAAGGAGAAGCTCCAGGTCCTGGATATGACCACTAAAACTGAACCCTGGCAGGGTCGGGAGATCTGGTGGGAAATGCCAGGATTGAGGATATCTTTGGTGAAAGGTGGGTAGGAGTCACCCAACCTCCAGCTACCACATGCACACAGTCCTGGCTGGGGAAAGCACGGACCCATCACATCTTTGACAGGCCTGAGGATTGCTGGTTGCAGTGGATTTGTGAGGCTCCAGGTGAGCTCAGTCTAGCTACGTGGGATGCCAGGTCTGGGGTTGAAAAAAACTTTCATCAGGCTGTGGGAGCACCGGCAGTTTGTGCATGTGCTGTTTCTCGATGGAAGGAAAAGTAAAGAAGCTAGAGGTTGGCATGCAACACAGGCAAGAAAGCCAGTCAGTGAAAATGGAAGTGGAGGTGTCAGGGGGTGAGGGACAGGCTGGGGTGGGAGTGGGGAGAGGGATGTAGCAGTACGGGTAAAAGTGGAGAGGTACCTGGGGATTCAGATGTGCGGCAGGTTGTACTATGTCAGAAATCCAATGTCTGTCCATGAATTTCTGTGCCTGGGAGATTGATGAAATGCAGTTCATAGGCTCAACTATGAAAAATGGTTTGTAAATTCCTTTTGAGGATCAGGCCTGAGAGATCAGAGACAGGCAGTGTTCTGTTGTTGTCTTTGATAGATTTTTAGTATGCACTCCTTCTGGTGCACAGTTGTTGCTTACTGTCTCCACATACTTTACATCAGGGCACTTGGATTTGTATCTCATTCCATCATGGAGATGTGTATAGTATTGCGAAGATATCTCCATACTGGAGATATTTTTGGCAGGTTTTGCATGTCTTGTCATTCAGTGTGATCCATTCAGTGTGTTTTGGGCTGTAGGAAGATGGCTTCTGGTGATGAGGTTAGCCAGATTCAGTGCTTCTCTTGCTTTCAAGACTTTGCAGTGCAGTTTCCCAGAAACCCCTGCACCTATCTCCTTGAAGCTTGACATGCTTTGTGGCATCTGCAGCGACTACCCTCCCTTTTGGTTTCATTCAAATCAGGCAGTGAACCAGTTTCAATGAAATGAAATGGAACAGTGCTTCAAAATGAAATGAAACATCAAAACAAAACACTGTCCCATCAAAATGGTGAAACTGAAGTAAAAACAAAATGCTACTGTTTCACACAGCCCTACTGTGGGGTCACTGTGACTTGAAGTGCTGTTGACTCTGAAGGGGCTCAGCCCAAAGAGCTGTGTGGTAAATCATGACTCTTTGGCTTTGAACTAATATCATGCATAGTTTGTATAAGTTGATGCCAAAGTGCTGTTCAAAAGTGCGTTTATGGAGTTCCTTTGTTAAAACGTTTGCAGCAGTTTCAAAAACAGGTAAGAAGGATCAATTCTGGATGAACTAAATGCATGGGTACTACATGGAAATTGCTATAGCCATGTTTAATTTCAAGGTTATTATTTTCAAATTTATTCCTCACATCCATGTGTTCAGGGAGAGAAGAGTCTTACAGTAAGGAGAAGGGAAAAGGGCTGCCAGGGGAAAAAAGTTGGGGGGAAGCAGAGAGCAAAGGGCTACCTGTTCCCCAGATTTATTTTTCCTGATGCAGCAGTGGGAGGGGGACAAATTCAAGGCAAACCTCCAATAATTAGATTCTATGCCTGTAACATTATAACAAATTTATAGTATGTATTTTTTCCATATATAGAATCTAATTACTGGGGGGGGGGATCTTATAATCAGGGTCATCATCTATTGGAGTAAATATGGTAACTCTTCTGGGGCCCATACAGCTAGGTACCACTGCACTGCCTATGAGAGACGTAAAAGGCTTAACACCCCTGTCAGCTTTGTGAAAGGCAGTAAATACATTTCAGAAAATGATGAGAATATGGGAGAAAGGAAGAGAGCTGCCATGTTGGCATTCATGATATCACCACAAGTGACAGCACAGTTTTAACAACTGATGTTTAAAATTTGAGAAGTAGTCCAGATAACAATTTTTCATGAAAAATGCTTTACAAGTCAATGGTCTGTAGCAAACATGATTGCTAACACCAGGAAAATTGAAAGATACTGTAAAAACTCAATGTTTTAGCCTTCTCAGTTCCATACATTACAAAAAATATCACTGAAATTCACCAAGTTCAAAGATGCCATTCCAAAATGAATTCTACTTTCTAATGAAAAAAGAAATAATCTGTTAGTATATGTTGCACAATGAAATGTAATGATGCATCACTTTCAGCAGTAACTAAATACCAGTAATAGTACATAGGAACTACTGGGAAAAATTAATAAATATTAAAATTAATATACGTGATGTGTACTAAGGTGAAGGTGTTCTGAAAATGCTTTTGAAAATTTAAGTTGATGACAAAGTCTAAATGCTACAAAAACCATAACTGTTTCATTATATTTGAGATGTGAAATGAAAGTAAACGTGTACTCATAAAGAGTATCAAGAATTTTATTTTCAATTAATAAGCAATTTTTTATCTCTCAAATGCAATCATCAACCCTGCTGTCAATCCATGAGCTGTCAATCTGTGATACTGACAGTAAAAAAGAAGTATGTCAGGGTTGCTTTATACTACATAGAGACAATGTATGGTCTTATGGTAATTACATGCTTGAAACTAAACAGCAACTATGCACAAGAATGAATGCTTTCAGAAAAAAACCCAAATATTAAGGACAAGACACACATAGATTAGTAGCAGCATATTTTTCCCAGAACAATGACTATTTCTGACCTTACTATTCTCTTACTCAAGAGAAATCTACCAGATACCTTTAAAAGGTGAGTTTGGGAATAAAAATTAATAGGATGGCTCAACAGTAGGAACAGAGGTCTGAACAACAATATTGATTTTATGATATGCTAAACTACCTGATTCCTGAAATTCTTCCTACATTATTACAGGTAATAATGACTTCCCTCCCTCTTGATAAGTCTTGATTCCTCAGAAATCAGCTTCTTTTCTTCTGTTAATTGTTTGCCTGCTACTCCTAGGAATTTCTTAGCAAAGTTTCACGTCTTTATTCACTGTTCTTAAAAATCACTGTGCTTGTTTTTCTCCTCAGACATGAATATGAATGTTTGGCATTCAAAAGCGTGTCTAACTTTATCCCAAATACACAGTTGTTTCAATAACCAATATCACCCCTGAAAACCTTTGTCCATCACAAATAGACAATGTGGACATTTCTACATGTGCAATTAGTGCACCAGAATTTTCTGCGCAGAAAATTTGGGCACATTAAACTGCACCCCTGCATGCATCTGAATATGCATTGATTGGGTGTTCCTACCAGGCAGGCATGTGTGCTTGCAGCAGCTGAAACAGGAAAATTGTGCTGGAGATTTTTGCCTCAGCACACATGGCTGAACATGCACTTTGTTGTGGTGCAAGTTGTGCCACTTGGGGCAAAATGACCCTGGCCAGCTCCTCCCAGATCTGCAGCTAGGGGGAGCCAGAGGCTGGGGCCAAAATCTGTGGTGGCCCCAGCAGTATAAAAACCTGTCCTGTACTGGCCCCAACAATATGAAAACCTGACCTGGTGAGCAGCTCAGGGCTACTTGCCCTCAGGAGCTTCTGAGGCCCACTACCCCTTGTGCAGCTGGACTGCTGAAGCAGCCATGACCTGGAGGTGCCCTTGCCCCCTGAACCTACTGCAGCAGTCTGGCAGTGGGGGCTGCTACCTGCCTGGCTGTGACCTGCTGTCACCTGGAACAGTATCCACCCTCTTGAACCTGCAGTCCCATGGTTGCATGCCTGTCTGACCCACTCTGTCATCTGGGCAGCTATTGCCCAAAAGATGTATGCACTGCAGTGGTCTGCTTTGAACTGCAAATGTCCTCTTGGGCCCAAGTGACCAAGAGGTCAGCCACTTCATTTGCACTCTAGCTGGGTCCCCAGTGCTGGCCCTGGACAGGCTCCCCTGCATGGGTCTCACTGAATGTCTCACCAGCAGAGAACCTGGTGTTCCCTGTTTAAAAATTGCAAAATATTTGATAAGAAACCCAAATTCTCACATTAAAACACCCAAAAGAGTGTTATTTTGCTAGTAAAAGGAAATGCTACTATATAGAGAGAGATCAGTCAGGCAGTGTTTTATTGATATATTACAAGTTTAAGGCAATTGCAAACCTACCAGCACCTCTGTCATCATAATAAAAAGTATTCTAAATATCTATACACTTTGGCATTTATGTTTAGGGTTTGGCATGGAAAAGTCAGAGCTGCTTCTACCCCCTTTGTTCTCCAGGATGTACAGCTCTAACCAGCACTAATATGCCACTGCTCTGTCCCTGCCCTTGCCTTCCCTAACTCTCAACCCACAGTCCCTCCTCCCCACCAGTCCCTTCATCCCTCACCGACAGCCCCCACTAGCTTCATTCCAGCCACAGTTCTGTCCCAGCACCAGGACATGAGTCCAGCTGCAGCTGTCCCTCCTGCTGCTTTGTGGCTCTGAGCAGTGCCAGACCTTGCTGTTCTGCTCCTTGCCCCACTCTGTTCCTGGGAAGCCCTTGACTGGGGATGAGGAACTGAGCTGGGCCCTTTTCTCCCAGGCCAGCCTCCCACTGCACAGGCTGCTCTAATGGGGCAGGAGGGCTGTAAGTCTGGCTTTGGAGGCCGCTCCTACCTGAAGCACTCTCCCACCCCTAAACCCCATCTCTCTCTGATGTACTATTTCTGCCATCTCCACCCCTTCTCCCAGCTCATTACCCCTCCCAAGTGGCTCCTGGGACCAGAAGCCCTTCCCCCCACCCAGGCTGGGGCTGTATATCCCAGCAGTGGTGTGGCCATGGGGCAGGGCTGCAATGTGTCAGTTTCCCCTGCAGCTCCCACCAGCAGATTCCATTCCATCCCATTCCATGTGGATGGCAGGGTGTGATATTTTTGGAGGGATGTGGGGGGTTTGTGGGTGGGTGTAGGGTTTGGTGAGGTGATGCTTGGGGGCTATGGGGTTCATGCAGGAGTCTGGGGTTTGTGGCTGGGTATGTGGGTGAGGGGTGTGTGGGGGTGATTTGGGGTGGATTGTGGGGGGTTGTGGGTACAGGGAGAATGTGGATATGGGAGGCTCTGTGGGGGTGGGGGAGTTGCTCAGGAGGGGTGGGTCCCCTGCCCCCCAAAGCATATAGAGCCCCCCACACAGCTCACTGACAGCCCCCCCCACAGGGCAGACACCTCCCCTTGGCACAGCCCCCTGCCATGGCATAGGGCAGTGTGGCATAGCCCCAGCCACCTGGGACCCAGATCCACCTGTGCCACATCGTGTGGGCCTGACCCAGAGTGGAGCTGTGTTCCTTTGGGCAGGATTGGGCTGCTCAGGCTGTCACCTGCGGACACATCACCTCTCACAGGCACCACACCAAGACAGGTTCTGCCTTCATGGAATGAACCTGACCCAACAGGACATATGGCCTGTGCACTCAAGATCTAGCCCAACATGATGCGCAGTCCCTGTGAGTGATGCCAGGCCCCTGGGTGATAGCCTGAGTGGCCCAGTCCTGCCAAAGGTGCATGGGTCCATGCAATGTGGCACAGGCAGCACCAGGTGCCAGGCAGCTGGGCTGTGCCACAATACCCTGCATCATTGTGGGGCTGTGCCATCAGGGCCCTGAGTACTCCAATAGCTGCTGCTACTGCTGTGGGGGTCTTTGGGTCATGCAGGAGACCCACCTCTCATGAGCATCCCCCTCCCTATGCAGTCCCATGCACTCACACAGCCCCCCATTTCAGTCCTCCTCACTCCCAGTCTCTACTTACTTGGGACAGAGCCCAGGGCAAGGTCACTGCAGCATGCATTGCTCTTTACCCCATATGGGGAGACAGAGTGCTGCAGCACTGAGACAAAGGGCACCCATAGAGATGCTCTGGCTGGCTATCAGAGCATCTCTTTGGAGCACCCCAGCCTCTGGTTACTTCAGGGCATACTACAAGAGTGAGCTCTGCCCCACTTTTTATCCATGGCCTTTTTTTTTTTGATACCTGGATTTCCAGGCATCAAATTTAGAGCCTGCAATGCAAATATGCAGCACAGGGAACAGATTTTTGTTCCCAGCATGCCTCTTGCTGTGTCTCAAGCTAGTACTAGGGAACATTATCTCACACAGGCACTTGCATGTTCATCTGAATGCACCCTTTGGGAGCAAATTTGCTCTCAACAGAAGAGTTCAATCTTGAACTATTCCTGCCTAGGTCTGCCCCCTGTAGCCACCAGGAGGAGCTCCAGGCTCCCCTGGGTGCCAGCTAGTCCTGATCTCTGCAGGGCATGGGACAGCTATCCCAGCCATGTGGATGCTGGGAGTGTCCTGATCTCCACGTGTCTAGGAGAGCTGTCCTGGCTGCTGCGCAGCTGCCTTCAATCTCTATAGGACTGGAAAGCAGCTGACTAGCAGCCAGGACAGGTCTCCCGGACACATGGAAATCAGGATGTGTCCCAATCTCCATGTGACTGGGAGGTAGCTGCCTGGCAATCTGAGACAACTCTCCCAGAACCCTGTAGCCACTCCTGCAATTTGCTCTGCAGCTACACATGTGCTTCAGTTCATTAATTTAAATGAACTGATTTATTTATTATTCTACAGGTATTAGGAAATGTTACATTAGACTAATCTACTGTGCAGCAATTGTCATGCACGTGTAATTGGTCACATTTTACTACACATTAAATTAGTGTAATGTACAGTAAAGCATCTCATGTTGAAATGCTCTGTAAATCCAAAGTTGTTAAACTAAACTTCCAGAAAATTCCAGCCTACAGTATACTCATATGTAAGGAATACACAATAACATACCTCTCTGAAACATGCATTTCATGCTTTGTGAAAACACAAGTCAGTCTTCCAAATGTTGTTGATTTGGAAAGGTAATTTCTAGGAGTCTCTCCAACTATCAGGCCATTTGAAAATCCTAGTTAGGGCATACCTACTCATCATACATGCAGTCTACTTCGCAAGTATCACAATCTGTTACCTGTGATGCCAATGGCAAAACTTTTTCTTTAGTGTGCCCAGGATATGGCACCAAGAATGATATTTAAAGTTATTTTAATTTCTAATCTACCCAACTCATTTGAAGCTGAGGTTACATTTTGTGGCACTGCCAAAGCCTTAATTCCGACAGGCTTTGATTTCCCTTTTATTGGCTGCTAGACAGATCAGATATCGCGAGATTGCCGAGATAAGGTTGTTGGTACTCACGCTTTGTTGTTAGTAGCAGTTTATTGGTCCATTTACAACCGACAGAGACAGATGACCGAAAGAATGTTACAACGGTCAGAGAGAGATTGATCACTGAGAGAAGGAGGGGGAATCCGGGGGTTTTCAGGCTCTGCTTTTTGGCTTTTTACCATGGATTTGGCAAACAGCTTGTGGCAGAAATCCTGTAACTGACATCTAGATGATCACAAGCCGCAGATCGCGAGACGGAGAGCTCTGCTCGGTCCGGCTAGGGGGCGTTTTTTATACTCGAAGCTAGCCTATGAAATTCTTTGTTTTCATTCTATTCCTTTTATGGTATGAAGCTGGCCTCAGGCGTTACTA
>JAGPOW010001338.1:54837541-54847558 GCA_030014935.1 Caiman crocodilus
GGCCTCAGGCGTTACTACAAGGGGTTTGATTTCACTACGGGGGTTTGGCTTCTTAGGTGGTGTCATGAGTCACCGCCTACAATGCAATCTGCACACATTTCAAACTAACTCCAAATTTGTTACCTTAATTGTTTTTTTTAACACGCAAAAATTTAGCAACAGTTTCAGATCAAATTAATACTGAATACTATTCCCCATAATTTCATAGATTTAATAGACATGAGGGCTGGAGAGGACCTCGGAATACCATCCAGTCCTTCCCCCTGCCCCAGAGGCAAGAAGTCAGCTGGGGTCAAAGGATCCCAGCAAGATAAACATCCAAATATCTCTTAAAGGAGTCCAGAGTAGGTGCTTGCACCATTTCTGGCAGCAGTCTGTTCCAGGCCTTGGGGGCTCAGACAGTAAAGAAGTTCGTTCTTCCTTATGTCCAGCCTGAAATGGTCTTGGAGGAGTTTGTGACTGAACTTGTTATCCCTTGGGGCACTCTGGGAAACAGGCGTTCCCCCAGATCCTGATGTCTGAAAACACGAAGAGTTACTTACTGCACTCTTGCACTAGCAAACACTTGCACAATGGACTAATTCTTACAAATAAAGTGCCAAGTACAAGGAAGTACAACAAAATAAAAAATAAGTTTTGGCTTCTGCCTTCTTTGAAGAGAAAACATTCTATACAAATATTCATCAAAATAATACAATGAAAGGAGTGGTGAAAGCCATCTTTATTACCTCATCTCCACTTGTCTGAGACTCACTCAAAGTGGCAGTGGCAATTTCTCAGGATGGACAAATAAACTTACTGAGCTGCAGTTCAAGGGAGCCATAACATAGTCTCAAATGCTAGCGGGAAATCTGCATTGGGCCTTTTTCTTTCCAAAGGCAATGGAAAGGTTGCACAGGGCATAGAAAAGTTCTGTCCCACTATAAATATCGACTGAATAATCTGGATTAGTAGTAAAGTTAGTGGTGCACAGAAGATGCTTTAAAATGGCAATGGAAAAGACATTGAGAATCAAGTGTCCACAACTGGTTTCTCTCATATTTTCATATATGTACAAATTGTTGACTCTGTGCTTATGCTGGGGAGAACTCTGGCACTGGAGAATAATCAAGTGTGAAGCAGTTCTAAAAATATAAAGCATGTTTTGAAACATACCTCTAGTGAGAAATAATTTTGTCAACCTCAATGAACAATAGTGTGAGATAGTGTTCCCCATATTAGCATTCATTTTTAAATCTTTTAAAGTTTCTTTATAACTTACGCTTAATAAATAATCTTTGCATAATGAAAACTAGCATCTCAGCAACTGCACTGGATGTTTTTTCATTTAACTAGCAATGTTCTTTCTGATACTTTATAAATGAGAAAATATAAAACTAGGATTTCTTACTTATTTGCAATAATAAATTTATGTATTGATTAAGTGAAATAGGTGGCCTGAATATACTATATTAATAGTGAATATAGCTTTATCACTCTGATTGTAAACTTTTCAAGGCAGAGACTGTATCCAATATATATTTATGCAAAGCCTAGTTTAACGAAGTCCTGCCTCTTAAGTAGTACCATAAAGTAAACAATAAATGGTTGCTGTTGTTATAGCTTAACAAAAATAAACTACTGCTCTTCTAAAATAATTTATTCAAATAAAAAAAATCACTTTTGGCCTTTGGTAAATACTTACTCAGACTCATCCTGGAATTTAAGTATGACAAAGTAATTTTACAGGCACAAAGGTATGTGTTACCATGATTAGCATGCTATTGAGTAAGGAAAGACTCTTGATGCTCTTACTTAGATGTGTTATACCAACCCAAACAGATACATAGCCCACTTTTCAACCCATTATGTATCCATTTCTCCACCTGATCCACTGAAAATATGTCTGTTTCCACTTTCTGCTAGAAACCCTCAGTCTTCACCTCAGGTCTTAGTAATTTAAACCTTTATCTGTTGACCCCATTGTTTCAGTCCTTAAGATATCAGCCATAATGAGATCCATGAACCAAAGGGAATTTACTGAAGAGTCTACATAGAAAATCTCCCCAGTTGGGCTAAGTGCTTTATAATACCCAACCAATATAGAGTGTGATTTCATAGATTTCATAGACACTAGGGCTGGAAGGGACCTCAGAAGATCATCGAGTCCAGCCCCCCACCCGAAGGGCAGGAAGTCAGCTGGGGTCATAGGATCCCAGCAAGATAAGCATCCAATTTTTTCTTCAAGGTGTTCAATGTAGGTGCTTGAACCACCTCTGATGGCAGACTGTTCCAGACCTTGGGGGCCTGGACAGTAAAGAAATTCTTCCTTATGTCCAGCCTGAAATGGTCTTGCAGTAGTTTATAACTGTTTGACCTTCTCATCCCTTGGGGTGCTCTGGTGAACAAATATTTCCCCAGATACTGGTGGTCACCCTTGATAAACTTATAGGTGGCCATCACATCATCCCTGAGCCTGCACTTCTCCAGGCTAAAGAGCCCCACAGCTATCAGCCTGTCATTGTACGGTCTGTTTTCCTAACCTCTGATCATGCGTGTGGCTCTTCTCTGGACTCTCCCAAGCTTCTCCAAATCCTTTTTGAATTGTGGGGCCCAAAATTGGACACGGTACTCCAGGTGTGGCCTCACTAAGGCCGAGTACAAGGGTAGAACGATGTCCCAGGATTTGCTTGAGAAGCATCTATGGATGCAAGCCAGCATTTTGGTTGTTTTACTAGCTGCAGCATTTCACTGCAGGCTCATGTTCATCTGGTAGTCAATGATGACCCCAAGGTCTCTTTCTTCCATAGCGCTAGCCAGAGTAGCACTGCCAAGCCTATAAGGATGCTGCAGGTTTTTCCTCCCAAGGTGGAGAACCTTCTATTTTCAGTGTTGGACACCATCAGGTTCTCGTCCACCCATTTGCTGAGCCTATCCAGGACAGCCTGGATCGCCCTCCTGTCTTCAGGTGTGGATGCTTTGCCCCAAAGTTTCGTGTCATCGGCGAACTTGGCCAGTCTGTTTCTCACTCCAATGTCCACATCATTAATGAAGATGTTGAACAATATGGGTCCAAGGACAGAGCCTTGGAGGACCCCATTGGTCACAGGACACCATGACGATTGACTTCCATCAATTACCACCCTCCGGGTGGTAATTTGTGCAATAATTCTAAATACATGAAGGAACTGCAACCAGAACTTCAATATTTGTGGGAAGCAGAGCTCAAAATTTCACATATAATAAATGCAGTGGGCTGCTCCCCTAAAAACAAATAATACAACTTACATTCTTACAGCACTCCTACAAAGCATGTTTCTTGATAAAATATATTCTGTATCAGTCTTATCCGAATACAATGACCTCCTTTACTTTATTTGCTTGTAAACAGCTCTTCATAGATGCTAGTTGCTCATGCCAAAGATATAACTGGCAACTTCTCCACCTGCACCCTGGACCCTGTGGTGCATGAAGACTAGCTAGAGGTTCCTGCTACTGGGGGAGATCATGTCTCCTTTTGTGGCCATCAACCTGCATGCTGAGCAGCCAAAGAAAAAACAGTTTTCAGTATCAGTACACTGCTCCCCAGCAGTATAGAGTCACTGACTGTTGTTGCCACTTCTCCCCTCCACTCTACTGGAGTTGCTGTAGGGAAGTTGCAGTGGGTGGTGTAGTGTAAAGGCAATGGGGGAGAAAGGGGGTGGGGGATTTTATGGTAGGGCTTCTCCCTTAACTCCATTCCAGTGGCCCCCATGCATCATGTCAGGGTCTTGGGTTTGTGTCCCACTCACCCACTCATCAGTACACTACTGGCTCATAACATCCCTAACAAGTTATTTGAAAGCTGCAGCTCTTCCCAACAGGTTTTGTAGCTATGCATATGCATATGACAGACTTTATAGCTATGACACAGAGCAATATGTTATGTTATGGTATATAATGCTCATTGCTGCTTGAGTACCTCTTTGCTGCATCTTTCAATAGATTTCATTTCTATTCACCAGCTCTGTAAAAACGTAAAAAATTATTATAAAAATTTATTTTATTATTAGGTAGACCCTAACAACAAGAAGAATATCTGAATTTCTTTGACTATAACAGAATGCATTATTTGATTTCCTTTTTTAATGTTATTGCTTATAAAGCACAAAAATGATATATATCCCTCTTGGGGGATCTTGCAGCCTACATTGGTCTTTCTCTGTGTTTTGGCAGTAAAGCATTGCACTCCCACAGCTACTAGCAACAATAAATGCTGAGAGACAGAATAAAGCTAACACTTTCATTACTGAACCCTTTTCTCACCTTTCTGGCACTATTGTACATTTTAATCTGTTCTCAAAATACTAATGTTTGAATTGAAACTGAGGTGTCAAAAAACAATCATGCACCTCATTCCAATGGCCTGCTTAACTTATAATATCCCATGGGATTAGCACATAAGAGATTGCTTATATTTTTTAAGTTAGTGTCATGGAATCATAGAACAGGATGGCTGAAAGGGACCTTCAGAGGTCGCTAGTCTACCAATCCTTATCCAAACCATCCTATACAAACTTATTGCCTAACCTATTAGTAAAACTATACCATGAACCCTGATACAACCACAGGACATTATACCCTAATGTATCACAGGCAAATCTGGGGGACAACAATAGCCAATTCCTTCTGCTACAAGGGGTGTTAAAATGCTCTTAAGAGATCCAAGGAAGAGGGCCACACCCCCTGCTACAGAGGAAAGCAAAACCCTCAGTGGTCTGTACCAATCAATGTACTGCGTCAATATGCAATAATGAAATGCTATGGTCATGTAAGAGTCTAACTGAAGAAACAATGTACAGAAGTAATGTGTTTTATGAGGTGCCTAAACTTTATGAGCCCTAAACTTCTGTGAATCTGTGTGCCTGAGAAGATGGAAATAGTCTATACTAGAGTACTCCACACAGCTATGCTCTGAAGATGGTGCATCCGTAGTGTATCTTTAATAAAAAGGTGTTTGGGGAAAATGTGGATGAGTGCATATTTCTGTATATCTGCTTATCCCTGAAACATGCCCATATTTACTCCCCACTATCAGCAGAAAGGATGAAGAAACTGAGATCATTAAACTGAAAACTATAAGACTGACATTCTGGAAATCTAAAGTGAAACACGAAGCCTGATTTACACAACACCCAAAACACTAATGTAAAGACCATGAAAGCTGCAAGAAAACATGTTTATTATCTCTACTGTTCCAATTCTGTAGAAAAAACAGATGACTTTGGTCTCTAAGACTGGCAACTTTTACATGCAAGAAATTTGAACAAGAGTAAAAAAAAATACTGTAAATGGAAAAATTAGGTCCCAAGTTCAAAGTGATTAAGATTTCATACACATTCGGGCTGGAAGAGATCTTTTGAGATCATCAAATCCAGCCCCCTGCCCAAAGGGCGGGAAGTCAGCTGAGGTCAGATCACCCCAGCAAGATATGCATCTAAGCATTTCTTAACGGTGTCCAGAGTAGGTGCTTGCACTGTAGCAGAAAGCCCCCTTTTCCTCTTGCCTGCAGTTGTTCTCCCCTCCTTGGATATGATTTTCCTCTTCTACCTTTTCTTCCTTCCTCTTTCTTTCATTTTAAGGTAAGGAATTGTGTTTTAAAATTTGTATGTGTGTATTTTGTATCTCCCCTTGTATTTTGGTATTTTTATTTATTTGTTTGCCATGGCATTACTTTTGTAGCTTATACTTTATACGCCTCACTTTTCAACTTTCAACTAAATGTGTTTAGTTTCAGAAGTAAGTTATACATTGTAACAATGTTAACAAGGGCAGGAGTCAAACTGCCACCTCCCTGTATCAGGCGGGCCCCTGAAAGAGGAGTGAATCAGTGATTGAATGCGTAACGCAGTAGCAGGCAGTAATTAACACCTAAGAAAACCGCAGATCAACAAATGGAAGAAATGAATAGAAGACAATGTAGCAAGCAACTGGGAAATCTCTAAATGTCACTGTTCAAGGGCTAGAAGCCCTGGTCTGAGTTAATCAACTCTGGGGACAAACTTTTGGGCTGAATATCTCCAGATCGGCCGCTCCCAGAGCCTTATTCAAAATTCATCAACGGACTCCCAAACCTGCACGTACATGCAGACAACCCCTGGGGCTGACAGATACCATCCAGTAGCCATCAAGGGGAAAGTCCCATGAGGGTCAACAACCCCTGGATTGGGCAAATCTGAAAACTGGAGAGTCACTAAAGTCTGCCAAGAACAGATAAAAAGCAGTGAAAAGTGACCCTCAGGGGCACCCTCTTGATCTCCAACTTGACCAGCACCCGACCTGTCCAGCCAGAAGGACCAGCCGGCAACCCCCTTCTGGAGGATAACACCACGCTGAAAGAAGCCTTGACTGGCCATCGACGGCAGACTCCAGTGCCTGTGGTATAGGTATACCTGACTCTTGTAGCTTGCTACTGTGTGTGTGCATGTGTGTGGGGGGGGGGGGACCAGCCCCAAGGTTTATGATTTAACTTCATTACAGTGTTTCAATTTGCCTAATAAACCAGAATTTTAAGGATCCTGAGTTGAAAATTTGCAGCCAACAGCACCACTTCTGGGGGGAGTCTATTCTAGACTCTGAAGACTTGGAAGGTAAAGAAGGTTTTCCTTATGTCCAGTCTAACGTGGTCTTTCAGAAGTTTGTGACTATTACACCTTGTCTTCCCTTGGAGTGCCCTGGTGAACAAATGTTCTCCCAGCTCTAATGCACATCCCTTATACACTAAGAGGCTGCAACCAAATCAACCCCTGAAGGTGGCTTTCCTCATAAGACCTGTTCTCTTGGACCCCAGTCATGTGCATGGCTCTCTTCTGGACTCTCTCAAGCTTCTCCACATCCTTTCTAAAATATGGAGCCCAGAACTGGATACAGTGCTCCAGCTACAGCCTCACCAAAGCTGAGTAAAGCAGCAGAATAACCTCTTGGGTCTTGCTTGAGATGCATTGGTAGATACAAGCCAGAGTTTTATTTGCTTGCCAGCTGCAGCATCACGTTGGAAGCTCATGTTCATCTTGTGATCAATCATGACTCCGTAGTCTCTTTCAGTCATGGTGCATGGTGAGTGTTGCACTGCCAAGCCTATAAGTATGATGTGGGTTTTTTCTCCCAAGCTGGAGCAGCTTACATTTCTCTTTGTTGAATATCAGCAGGTTTTGATCTGCCCACTTTGTGAGCCTGTCTACGTTGGCCTGAATTGCCAGCCTATCCTGTAGAGTTGGTGTACTTCCTCCTAATTTGTGCTGTTCATGAACTGGGCCAGTCTGCTTCTGACAGCCAAAACCATAGAATCAAAGGACCAGAGGGACCTGGAAGATCATCAAGTCTGGTCCCCTGCTAGGGGCAGGAGGTTAGTGGGCTCAAATGAGCTTGTCCAGCCTTCTTTTGAACACCTCCAAGGATGGTGACTGCTCCACCTCTACTGGGAGTGTGTTCCGGATTCTAGTTACCCTTATGGAAAATACATTTTTCCTTATGTTCAGCCTATTTTTTCTTCAATTAGCTTGTTCCCATGCAGATAATTTATGAATATATTAAAGAGTACTGCTCTGAGTACTGAGCCCTGTGGGATGCCACTGGTCACCATGCACCATGTTGACTTGGTTCCATTGATTATCACTCCCTGGGTCCGGTCATGGATCCAGTTCCCCAGCCATTGGACCATAAGGATTACGCTTATGATCAAGAACATATGATCTCTGTATATGCAAAATGTAATGAAATTCAAACTCAATATACCCTCTTTAAGTTTCTTCAATAAAAATGAGTTGGTTAAATATTTATTAAATGCAGGATGACAAAGACAATTTTTGAAAAAGTAGGGTGATTGTGAGGCCAGGAGAATAATAAAAAAAGAAAAATCACAAATCTCAACAGGATCTCAACTCACATGATTAAAAATATATATACAACAGATAAAAATATCTAGCAAGCCACAGACATTTTGTTTAATAGTCATGCAAAAGTTTCAATGTCAATATTGTATTATTTGGCCACCAGAGGGCTCCCATATATTTCAATGACTGCAAAGGAAATACAGAAACGAAAAAAAAAATCAGATCAGCTGAAGATAAGGGTTATAAAATCCAAATAAAGTATATTCCCTCATTCTTAACAAGTT
The DNA here is from genome assembly GCA_030014935.1 of Caiman crocodilus. Lineage (NCBI taxonomy): Eukaryota > Metazoa > Chordata > Crocodylia > Alligatoridae > Caiman > Caiman crocodilus. Next base: position 54,845,676 of record JAGPOW010001338.1, read on the forward strand.
GTCCAAACATTCTGATTTCCATAAAAAAATCAGAGGTTTTTTTTTTTTTTAGAGTTTTCCACATAATATATAAGATGAGTAACAGTGAGGGCTTTTTTTCTCAAAACTTGTCAGTGAAATGATACCTATTAAAATAATGTTAAATGTCATATTCTCAAGTAACTAGGCCAGCTAGATTTGACAAGACTAAACTTGCCATATTTGAGCTACTGCATATTTTTTCCTATGAAATATATTCCACTATAATGTAGAAGGGCACACCTTTTTCCTAATCTAGTTTTGACTGAGCCCTGTGATTTTCAATTTACATACATTCAATTCACTTTAACGTGAATTTTCAGTGAAAATTTATTTTAGAGATAACATGAAAGAAAGGCTCAAAACCCAGTAGTATCACCATTTTCACAATAAGATTATTAATACTGGAGAAGCAGGGAGAGAGAGAGAGATAAATACATGGATTTGGGTGCAGAGTAACTACGGGGCATCAAAATAACATGCATATAAAATCTTTCTCTTTCTGTGGAAGACCTTTATGAATCCTCTTTTTTGGGGGAGGATGGGAACTTCTGTATAGCTCCAGTAGGTGGCAAAAGGTGAGGAGGGGCTGGAAAAATAATTTTCTGAAGCTCCTCTGAGTCATCTTGGGATTTGATGTTATTTTAATGTAATTACAGATTACCCAGGATAATTTGATACAATCGGTGAACCTTGATATTTCACTGTGCACCCCCATTTCCAGGGGCTCAAGAATCTTTTTGGAAGTTGGGGGAAATGAAAGTAGCAGTTACAGGAAAACCTCAACTGAGCTCCATCCAAGGTTATTGAAGGCACTGGCAGATGTCATTGCACAGCCACTGGCAAGAATATTTGAACACTCGTGGCACATAGGCCAGGTCCTGGAGGATTGGAAAAGGGCCAATGTGGTCCCTATTTTCAAGAAGGGGAGGAAGGAGGATCCATGCAACTATAGGCCAGTCAGTCTCACCTCTATCCTTGGTAAAGTCTTTGAAAAGATTATTAAGGCTCATATATGTGAGAGACCAACAGGAAAAATTATGCTGAGGGGAAACCGGATGGGTTCATAGCAGGTAAATCGTGCCTGACTAATCTAGTCTCTTTTTACAAACAGGTTACAAAATACCTGGATGCAAAAGTAGGGGTTGATATCATCTACTTAGACTTTAGGAAGGCCTTTGATATGGTATCCCACCCCATACTGGTGAACAAGTTAAGAGGCTGTGACTTGGATGATTACTCAGTCCGGTGGGTGGCAAACTGGCTAGAGGGTTGAACCCAGAGAGTGGTGGTGAATGGATTGGTATTGACCTGGAAGGATGACTGATACTCTTCAATGTCTTCATCAGTGACTTGGACGAGGGAGTGAAGTGTACTCTGTCCAAGTTTGCAGATGACACAAAACTGTGGGGAGAAGTGGATATGCCAGGGGCAGAGAAAAACTACAGGCAGACCTGGACAGGTTGGACAAATGAGCAGAAAACCACAGAATGAAATTCAACAAGGAGAAATGCAAAGTGCTGCACCTAGGGAGGAAAAATATCCAGCACACCTACGGCCTAAGAAATGACCTGCTTCATAGCATGAAAGCAGAAAGGGATCTTGGAGTCCTAGTTGACTCCAAGAAGAACGAGTCATCAGTGTGATGAAGTCATCAGAAAAGCTAACTGCACTTTATCATGCATCAGCAGATGCATGACAAACAGCCAAGGAGGTGATACTTCACCTCTATCGGGTGCTGGTCAGATCACATTTGGAATACGGCATGCAGTTTTGGGCACCACACTTCAAGAGGGATGTGGATAACCTGGAGAGGGTCCAGAGAAGGGCCACTTGTATGGTTAAGGGCTTGCAGGCCAAGCCCT
>JAGPOW010001338.1:54847658-54865681 GCA_030014935.1 Caiman crocodilus
GTTAAGGGCTTGCAGGCCAAGCCCTACAAGGAGAGACTAGGGCACCTGGACCTCTTCAGCCTCTGCAAGAGAAGGTTGAGAGGCGACCTTGTGGCTGCCTATAAATTCATCATGGTGGCACAGAAGGGAATTGGTGAGGCTCTACTCACCAAGGTGCCCCTGGCGGTTACAAGAAATAATGGCCACAAGCTAGCAGAGAGAAGATTTAGACTGGACATTAGGAAGAACGTCTTCACAGTTCGAGTGGCCAAGGTCTAGAATGGGCTCCCAAGGGAGGTGGTGCTCTCCCCTACCCTGGTGATCTTCAAAAGGAGGTTAGATGGGCATCTGGCTGGGGTCATCTGAACCCAACACTTTTCCTGCCTATGCAGGGGGTCGGACTTGATAATCTATTGAGGTCCCTTCTGACCCTAACATCTATGAATCTATATACTGGGGTAAGGGTTTCTGGATCCTAACCTTTAAACTATGGACAGATCTGTTATCTAGTAGATAGTTCTATGATGGAGATACTGGAGAGGAAATAGCCACCTCTGGAAGGAAACTGGTCTTTAAAGTGCCCCTGTTTAATTGTTTGCCACCCTGGATAGGACACCCCCTCAGCTGTTTATCCATAAAAAGATATACTGCACAGGTTCACTCTATCACAAAGTCATTCCCCAGTGTTTGACTATAGCTTATACTAAGAACAACATATATTACAAGATACTAATTAGTACATATACTATTTGGTACTGTGGAGAACTCACCAACAGAGCCCAGCATGTCGGGCTCAAGAAATCTCTATTGTGGTTGGTTGAACATTGCCACCAATCTGACAATGGACTGAAAACTCGCAACACATTTGGTGGAGTATTTCCACTGATTGAGAAGGGACAGGGAAGAGCCTGCTCAAGAGTCCAGACCTGAGTGTGAACTGCATTTTTCAGTTCTGCTAGACTTTGGGGGTAGAGCCCCTGAAGAGAATAAAAGGAGTAGCGTGCTCAGCACAAGGGAGATGTGTTGAGGGACAGAGGTGAGAGCAAGGCTAAGAAGAGCTGGGGAAGAGCTGTGCAGTGGGCAGATGCTGCTGCCCTGAAGAGCCCCTGAGGATGCCTCTCACCAGACAGAAGCAGCAGACAGCTTCAGCCCCAGTTGGTGCAGTGCAGCACATGGGTCCAGACCCTGGCAGCAAGAGGCTCAGGTTTGCAACCTGTGGCATGAGGCCAGGGCTCCTGGTGCAGAGTCAGTAAGACTCCAGGAGCTATCCGTGGTGGCTTAAGATTCCATCTCTCTTGGCATGTGGAGGGGAACCCAGTGCAGGAGATGCTGTATAGAGGGTCCAGCAGTGCCGTGGAGCTGTGCAAGCCAGTCTGGGCTTCCAACACTGAGGAGAAGCCAAAGCCCCCCAAGAGCGTGTGATGGTGCTCAAGGCTCTGAATAGGGAGTGGTCCATGAGGAGCCAGAGGCTCCAAGAGGCTTCTCCAAATAAGGAGCCACTCATCTGAGGGGATGAGGGCCACCTGCCTGGGCACCAGATTTGTGAGTTGCTGAGAAATTGGGTTCCCATAGGGCAGGGGAAGGCCTTCTTGGCTAAAAAGGGGCTTCTGGAGAAAGGGACCGGGGAGGGTCCCTTCTGCATTTGTGAGCTTCCTAAGGGGCTTGGTGTGAGGCCCAAGGAGTAATAGGGGCTTCCCTCATGGGTCACTGGGCCTTGGGGACCCTTTTAATAGGTTAAGGTTACTTCTATGCTTATGTGCCTTATAATTTGTGATAGTGCACCTTATATTTTGTGATACTGTATTTTATATTTTGTGATATAAACACTTTTTGTTTTTTTTATATTTTATTATATTAACATGTATCTTTTAAGGTTCCCTGTAAATATTAATACATTTGTACATGATTTAATATCGTCTTGGCCTGGCTCTATAGGGAATGGCAAGACTGCACCGAACTTGCAGTTCTTTCCCATAGCATCCATGCCTGCTGCCGGTCCCTTTCAATCAGAATGGGGAGTATATACCCAGGCTATAGCATATTATGTCTGCTTAACTAGAGCCATACTTAATTGATGCACTTATTTTAATGTAAATATAATATTAACATGTTAGTAGTAAAATGTCTAAATAATAGCTCTATTAACAATTACAGATTTCCTGCAAAGCTATAAAACTGGCATTTTGCCAGCATTGAATGTTACAGTATGCATCTAAAAATAAAGGCGTGACAATGTTCAGATTTCTATGAAAGAACAGACTGATTTATTGACTGCTTTCCTTTGCTTCCTAAATGGAATGTTGCTATTTGTATAGTTGTAATTCACATTCACGTGTGATGCAGAAATTATACTAAAATGTATATTAGAAAAATGTAAGAACATAAGAAATGTTGTAATGGGTCAGACCTTCTCGCCTAGTATCCTGTTTCTGCCGGTGACAGGAATGGATGCTTTAGAGGGAGGTCACTGAACAGTATATGTTGAATGTTATCTATTGCTAGGGTGACCATGTGTCCTGGTTTGGCCAGGACAGTACCAGATTTTGTAAGCAGGTCCTGGCTGGTTGGTGAAAATTGAAAAAAAAGTCCCAGAATTGCAGGGACATGGGGAGCAGTCCAGCAGGGAGATGGAACCACAGGCTTTGCTGCTTCCGTGCAGCAAGTTAAATGGGCTGAGGAGGAGCCAGGCTGGCATGTGCAAACAGGGTGGCACCTGCTCTAGTCCACCCACCTAGCTCCTTGCACCTTTTGCACGTTGGTCATTTAATGGACCCACCATTCTCTCACTAGCTCCCTTATTCTAATGCATTTTTATTTTTTTTCATGATTAACTTTAATATTTTTGCTCGGTGGTTCTCAAATTCTTTTTTGGCCTGACTCAATTCACATTTACATTTGACCTCCCAGAGTTTGTCAGTTTTCCTGTTTTCCTCATTTGAGCATCCCATCTATTTTTTAAGGATATCTTTTTGCCTTGAATGGCCTCCTTACCTCTACTAAGAAACTATGTAGGAGTTTTATTGGGCTGCTTGCTACCATTTTTAATTTGGGGTATACACTTTTCCTGATCCCCTAATATGGTCTTTTTAAACAATTTCCAAGCTGCCTGAAGGAAAGTTATAAACAGGTTGGACTCAAGTAATTAGTATTTCAATGGATAGTTTTTCCATCTAGATTGTAGGTCAGCATCATGTCATTGGCTTCTGTAAATGAACTTCATGATTCCCTTCAAGTCTTCTATAATCAGGTGTTTACATAAAAAAGTAACTACTACTAGAACTTGTTATAGATGTCTGGGGAGAGGCCTTCATCCCCAGTCTGGTCCTTTTATGTGTTGTGAAGGATTGGAAAGATATAAATGGGATTTCAAAGGTGTGTGAACAAACTGGATTCCCCTGGCACTACAAAAGATTGCAGCAAGGGCTCCACCGGAATTACTATCATGAACTTTGCCCAAAGAAGTGTACTAATTATGGTCCTCAGGTGGAAGGAACATATTAGAGACAGAATCACATAGCACATAGTGCTGCAGAGATTCCCAGGTACAATTCTGCCCAGACAGAAACCTGCCATAAATTGGATATGTCTCTAGGGCTATTTAAATTATGCCTAGAAACTCAACACATCCCGAAGTAGCTTTAGCTAACAAACAGGGATTCAACCATCTCACTTGCAGCAGGGAGATTTAGTTTGGTTATTAGAAGGAACCTTCTACTTATGAGAGTCATTAAATACTGGAAGAGATTACTTAGAGAAGCAGTGTAATTTCTATCACACAAAGTTTGTAAATTCAGGTTAGACAAATATTTTTCTGGGGTGGTATAGTCTTGAACAGGGATTGGACTAGATAGAATCATAAGGCTGAAAGAAAATTCATGCACATTAACCTGTCCCTGGGGATGCATCTACACGTGCATGCCTGTCACCATGATACTGTGTGATTGAGGCTTCCAGAATATTAGTAGCTTCAAGACTAAGGTTTTTAGCCCCCTGCATGTACTCCCAGTTCTGATCTGCATCAGGGGCTTCAGTGACCTTCAGAATAAGGTAAGTCCAAATAACTGCTCAAGTCTACTGTGACCCTTCCTTGAAACTCATTCCAAGAGAACACTTTCCCTAAGAAGGGCTGCTAGGGTTTCCAACAGACAGTTTTCAATTCTTGGAGAATTCACCTCTGGACTTGAGCCTTGGAAATTTGGGAGCTCTTTATACCTTCCTAGCTTTTATATAGAGGCTAGAAAAGGTGCGAGAGGATCTCTAGGTTGTGTCTGAGATTTTCCAAGATGATGAATCTACCATATTTACACTTTGTAGGTCAACGTGATATACAAGTCAACCCTATTTTTTCTGATGCAGAAAGTTAGGAATTTCATAGATCTAGTGAACCTTTTTGGATCAGAACTATGGGGTCAAATTATACCAGTCCCTGCACATCCTCAATGCAAGCCAGGCACTCAAGGAGTGGGCATGTGCCACCATGTCACTTCCAGAGGACAGGGCCAGGCTCAAGGCAAGGCTGACATGGCCCCATCCCCTGAGAGCAGTGCTGCCTAGGCTGTGCTAGCCAAGTTCTGAGCCCAGTGCTGCTCACAGGGGATGATGCCATGCCATCTGAATACTAAGAGTGGCTCTGTCTGCTGTGAGCAGTGCTGCCAAACGCCGAAGCCTGCCCTGTTCCCTGCAAGCAGCTCTGGCCTTGGCACTCAGTTGACATGCCTGGGATCAGCACTTAGCAGCACTGCTCACAGTGGACGGGGCCAGACTCAGAGCTTGACTGGCACAGCCCCATCCCCCTGTGACTTGCTTTGGGCTTGGTGCTTGGCTGGCACAGCCCACGTAGTGCTGCTCACAGGGGATGCGACTGCACCAGCTAAGCACTGAAGTAGCCCTGTCCCCTGGTTCTTCCCCCTGTGAGTGGCGCTGAGCTCAGCACTCTGCTGGCATGCCTCCGTCCCCTGTGAACAGCACTGACTGGACTGCATCAGCTGAGCACCAAGCCGGGCCCTGTCTGCTGTGAGTGGCACTTCCAAGCAGAGCCTAGCTGTACCACCTGAGCACCGAGCCCAGTGCCATTTGTGGGGCTGGGACTGGGCTTGGCCTTTGAGCCTGGAGTCACTTGCAGGGGATGGTGATACAGTGTTTAAGTTGAGGTTGAATTTTAATAGTAATAAATTGGGCTTCAAAACTCAACTTATACACTGTGAAATATGATAATCCTTCTTCATACTTATTTTTAATACACTTACATTCTTCTAATGGCATGGCGTATAACTCCCATTTCAAATGCATTTTTGATGCTGTGATATATTCTTTGCACTATGCTACATGTGGAAAAGGCTTGCTCCAAGAACCACTGAAAACAAGGGGAATCTTGCATTTGACTTCAGAGGGACTTGGATCAGGCTCTAGGTCTGCTATATTTGTAAAATATAAAATAATTTAAAGTTATATGTTTTATTACAAACCCAAATTACCTTCTAATAGTCCTAAGTGTATTATTGATATGTTAATAGACTGAAAGAAAAAAAGATATGAAGAAAAGGGAATGAGTAATATGCAGTATTAAACACATGGCCTCATACTAAGTGCACTGTATAGAATATTAAAATCAATTACAAAAGCAAATCTAAGAAACTACTAGGAATCTAAAATTTCTTAGGAAATGATTTCAAAATCTAAGGCTCAAAAAAACCTTTGAAAAATAAAAATGTTCAGCTTCTATTAAGTGTTTTAAATTTTTCTCAAATGTTGCAGTTAAACTCACTGAGAGCTCCTGCAGCCTTGTTTTACTCTCTTCTTAAAAACAAGTTTGATATTTGACCTGTTCCAGTCTTCTGAGACCTTACCTGTCATCCATGAGCTCTCAAAAATAATTGCTAATGGTGCCAATACCTTTCTGCTGACTGCTTTAGTACTCTAAGGTGAATTTCAATGGACTATGAAGATGTGAAATATGTTCATATTATCTAACTATTCTTTACCCTTTCTCTTCCTGATTTTCCTTTGTGACCTCTCTCTTGTTAGTTATTATTGTATTGAGCATCTTGCTTTGTACCTGCATTTCAGTTTTCTCTTTGTCATCTGCTGTTTTTCTGTTAAGTATCAGGCCTATGCTTTCTGAACCTGGTTTATTTAAAAAAAAAAAAATAACACCCTTTGTATTTTTCTTACTTTAGCTAGTAACCCCTCATTACGTCACTTGAGTGCATAGACATTACTTACCTGTATTTTTATAACCCTGTTCTCATGTCTATATTTTTTCCTTTGATTTTCATTCTAATGTTTTTCACTTTTATAAAACAACTGCTGTATTTTGTTTGTGCAGAAGTTTGAAAGCTTACCTCGCTTTCCTTGGAATTTAAAAACTACTTTGTTGTGCCCTAAAAATACTGCAGCTCTGACATAATCATAGAAATTATGTAAACATCTTTTTAAAGATTTACACATACTAAGTAATTGAACCTTGTGGGATGAAGTAAATTAGTTTAATTTTAAAAATGAGGAGCCTGAGGCAAAGGAGAAATGTCTTGCCAGATTCCCCACTTGGGAAATTTTAAAAATAATTTCCAAAGTTTTTAAGAGCAGTTAAGGTCTAGAATAGATAGACAGATAGTTATCATGACTGTTTTAAACATGAAATTAAATGAAAGGTCACAAGTGGCTCTATCAACTCTAGGAAATCTCTTTGAAAATATGTTCCACTTTTACTAGAACTGAGATATGCAACCAGTACACTGGGGAAAAAAACACAAAACACTAGGATATGTGCTGGGATTTAGGGCTTGGGACTGCTATCAGTTGGAGGTTCCTAGTGCAGATGAGCTTAGCAACTGAACCCAATGACAATTTCCATTGAAATAATATTCTTCTGCCGGAAAGGGATTAGGACAATATTATGGGGAGAGGCTTCTGGCCCAGGTATAATGAACCTTGCTCTGAGTGACAAAGGAATAAGCACTGTTTAATTTTGGGAGAGCCAAGTAATTTTCTGGACTGGACATGTTCCAAACCTCCTGATGGATCCTCAAACACAGGAAGGAAGTCAGCTGTATGTGGAGGCAAAAGTATTTTGCCTCCTCTTATTTTGAATTCTGCTTACTCAGAAATGGGAAGTTTTTTACCCTGGCAAAAACAATCAAAAAGTGGAGTGTTACTCCACTGGTCTTGGGAAGACTGTCTTTTGTGGAAAGATGACCCAAAATGGAGGGTGGAGTGAGGAATGTAGGAGATACCTTTCCTTAACACTTGAAGGCAAGATAATAAAAGACATGTAGTTGTCATTAGGGCCCTGCGAAATTTCACCAGCAGTTTCATTCTGATGCTGTTTCAACTCATTTTGAACTTGAAACAGCAAAACCAAAATGCAACAGAAAGCTTTGAAACAGCATCAAAATGAAATGAGGCAGGTCAAAAGCCCTGCTTTCTGCCTTGGTGTCAATTGAGTGAGGGCGCACCTTAACACACACACACTGTCACCCACCCATGTCACAAGTTTTGCCTGTCAGCAGCCAGAGGTGCAGGGCCCCAGAACCCAAACTTCTCCTGCACCTATCTCCTTGACAGCTGGCAGGCTTCGTGGCCAGAGTAGGCTTTAGCAGGCCTGCAGCTTTCACCCTGCTGTGCCCCAAGACAGACACAGTCCCACAAGCACCCATGCCATAAGTTTTGCCTGTCAACTGCCAGAGGTGCAGGTCCCAGAACCTAGAAGCCCCTGCACCTATTCTCCTGACATCTGGCAGGCTTTGTGGCCTCAGCAGGGGCTAGCAGGCCTGCAGTTTTCACCTTGCTGTGCCTTAACACACACCATGTCACCCATGTCACAAGTTTTGCTTGTCTGCAGCTGGAGGTGCAGTTTCCCCTAAACCCCTCCACCTATTTCCTTGAAACTTGGCAGGATTCATGCCCTTAGAAGGAGCTACCATTCTTGAAAGTTTCATCCAAATCAGGCCAAAAATGATAATGTTATAGGCTGTTTTGAGCTTCCCTATTATAGCCTATGGGTGAAATGTTGAAACAGCGGAACTGTTTTATCGAAACAAAATGCAACAGGAGTTTCAAATCAAAACAAAATTCAAAACAAAATGCTCTTTCATCAAAACATCAAAACACAAGTTGAAATGGAATGGTGCCATTTCACACAGCCCTAGTTTTCATCCAATCCTAACAGATACCTGCCAGAATCTTAAGGAGCAAGCAGTGAAAAAAAGCTATTTTTCCCTTCCAAAATCAGAAAGGGCAATTTACATTTCTAAAGTACTTAGCTTACCAGAAGCTATTATAAACAATAAGTCCTTTAAGGAGGATCCAGAGAGCTCACTTTAATGCATATTCAGTAGGGGTGTGCAAAATGGGTAGTATCCAATTCAGACTTATCCCGAATCGTGGACAGTGATTCTATTACCTGATTTGGATCACAGTCTCCAATTAAATTCAGCTGAATCTGAATCTGAAGATTTGATGTCGATCCCAAGAATCAGTGATTCAGGCATAGACACAGCTTTAAATGATTTTTCTACATACCTCAAGGTTTCAGCTGCAGCTCGTGAATGCTGCGATGGTGGGGCAGATGGAGCATCCCACAGGAGTTCAGGGGGCTCCCCTGCATGCTCGGCAGTGAACCCAGAAGCACCTCCCAGACCCAGGAGGCACCAGTCACCGAGCTGGGGAGATAGGGATGGGGCCCTGCAGCATGCTCTCTGGCAGAACTGGAAGCAGACCAGAAGTGCTTCCAGTCCACTTTCAGATCTGCTGCTGAGCACATTGCGGATCTGCACCCCGCTTCCTGTAGGATGCTCCATCCGCCCCACCATCGCAGCATTCATAAACTGCTTGGTAACTTGAGGTATGTAGAAAAAACATTTAAAGCTGTGTCCATGTCTGAATCATCAAGTCTTTCCGAATCTCTCCAAATTGATTCAGAGAGTTAAGATTTGATTCAGAGAGATTAAAGGGTCTCTTAATTCAATTCAGATTTGTCAATTCACCCACCAAATTGGACCAAATTTCTGCTGAATCAAATCAGCAACCGAAGCTTTGTACAGCCCTAATATTCAATCACTAGATGAAAACTGGTTGAAACTCTGTAGCTGTTGTCTGCACCTTTCTTCAGTTAATAAATGTAGCCCATTCATTATAAATAGCCTTTTAAATTTTTAGAATCGCTTGATGAGAGTTGAGTGAGGGGAGTCAATCCAATTATTTTTCCAAAAAACCAAACTGGTGGCAGTGTCACAAATGCATTTCACTTTTATGACATTTCTAGTGTTCAACATGAGAATAACCTGCCTGAGAGAAAAGAGAGCCCTTAATTTTAGTTTAGAGGAAAAATAATGATTGAAAATTGTTAAGCTATTGAATATGAAAATGTCACCAATTACATTCAGTGATTTGGTCTGATTCCTTCTGAGGGGTGCTGATTGGTACTTGACCTAAGCTATCCTGAGATCAAGTGGTGATTGAATCAATGACTCTTAGGTATTTCATATGATTAATTGAAGGTTTATGGAATATTTTTTATTCACACACAGGAAGAGCTTTAGCGGGATATTTTCAATAATCAGCTATATCACCAATTTAATGCCTTCTATTTTCTATTTCACTCTAAGTGCAATAGTCATCATCAATTAAAATAACCTAAAATAAATGGAAATATTTTCTGATAAATATTTATTTACAACAGGAGTTAGAATTAAGGCCGTAGTTATTTATCTCCATCAACTAGTGTGTAGTTTGTAATGCAAAAATAAGATTAGAATATCAAATTAAACTCTTATGAATTGTAGATTTCACTGTCTTTTATTGACCCTCAGTTATTTTGCTAAAATAAATAAATCTTGACATTTGTCAGATATATCATTCTTAGTAGAACATATAGTGGAATACTCCCCAGTGCAATTTGAGCCACTCAAAAGACACTTGAATACAAGGAACATATTAGGGCTGGGCGAAGCTTCGGACCACAATTTGGATTCAGAAAACATTCAGATGATTCAGAGGCCTAATCTGTGAGTCCAAATTGACTCACTAGCTGCTCTTGGCGTTCTGAATCAATTCAGAAAAGATTCGGAAAATATTTGGCAATTTGGAGGGCTGTCTGTATGGGGAAACAGAACTTAGAAGAGGGAGGGGAAGCAGGGGTGGGGGAAGGGAAAGGGGAGTGGGGAGAGGAAAGACTGATATGTTTAGGTGGCTAGTGAGCATGATTTCTCTCTGACTGCCTTTCCAGTTACAGTGTCTGAGGGGAGGGACATAGAAACAGCATAAAAGACTCTGTGTACTTGCTGTCCCTTCTGTGAGTTGGTTCTGTCTGAGGAACAGCGTCAGAAATGTACTGTGCTTACTTTATAGTCAGTCAGTTGCAACTTGCCTGCTCCTTTTTGTTCTTAGAAAGGATTGAATAGGATTTAGCTTAGCTTAGCTTAGAATCTCTTTACTTAATACTATCCAATTCATTTCTTTCAATTTATTATTTGCTCTCTCTTTTTTTGTTTTTGTAAACTTTGAAAAAAGAAAGCTCAGTGTTTTCCCTGCCAGCATAATCCATCACTATGCATGGAGGTACACAGACTGCACATACATACGTATAATATACACACACAGAAGAAGAAAAACTAGATAGTCATAGAAGAAGAGATTCAGATGCACCTGCATCTGCACCACCTCCCCTCAGTCTAGAAATAGGCACCAGCAGCAAAATCACTGTCTCCTCCACCTCAATATCATCTCTCAGCATGAGCTTCCCACTGCCAGAGGAGGAGCTGGAGCTGGAACCAGGGATGCTGAGCATGCTGGCTCAAGAAATTCTGGGGACTGGGAGAGAATCAGAGTTTGTGCTCCACACCCCTCAAAGTTCCCCTAGACCTAGGTCTCCTCCAGAAAGCAGCACGTCAGAGGAGGTTGAGGTTGTGGAGGCAAGTGGCTCAGCTGAGGAAGCTCCTCAGCTGTGCCTTAGCCTGCTAAGGAATAGGAGAAGGCAACATCCTCAGCCACAATCCAGAAGTGGGCAAGTAGCATAGTGTGGGAGCATTTTGAGCTGGCAGATGATCTCAGATTTGCTATCTGTCAGCACTGCTGAAGGCATATCAGTTGGGGTAAGGATGTGAAACACTTTTCCACCATAGCCATGATGCTGCATCTCAGGAGCCAGCACCCCCTTGCCCTTCTTGCTGCTCAGCTTGGCACCAGTCTGTGCATGACAGAAGGGAAGTTCCCTGCTCATACCACAGTTCCCTTCCCCCCAAAGCAGAGGCAGGGCATCCTGGAACAGTGGGGGAAAGCTTCAGACAGAGGGGGGATGAGTTGCAAAGGCAAGCTAGGTCACCCACACCATTGGGGAGATGTTTGCTCTGGATAGCCAGCCCTTCTCCCTAGTTGGGTGGCCAGGGTTCAGGCAGCTCATATATAGCATTTCTGGCCCCATCTTACGAAGTGCCCACACACACCATCTTTAGCAGGATGGTGGTGTTTTTCCTATATGAGGCATGCAGAGAGTACTCGAAGGAGGATCTGTGCAAGGCAGGGATGCAGGTAGCCTTGCACTTCACCTCTGACATCTGGAGCAGCTGGGGTGGCAATCATGCCTACCTCTCCCTCACAGGGCACTGGTGTAATCAGTCAGGCCATCAGTGGGCTCTACTGCAAGCCGAGGTGCTGGATGAGTTCCACATGGCAAGGGAAATAATGGGGGCCATGATCCGCATGGTGCAGGGGTGGCTCATTGGGAAGGCTGAGTTCACCCGTGGGTTCATGGCCACTGACAATGAGGCCAATATGGAGAAGGCTGTCCATGATGCCAACTTTGTTGGCATCCATTGTGTGGCACACAGGCTGCACCTCATAGTCAGGGATTGCTTTGTGGGGGGCAGGGCTGCTGATGACGGTGCCACCACCAGTACTCCTACAAGCCAGATCATTTCAAAACGCAGGAGGGTGGCAGGCTACTTCCACCACAGCATGAAAGGGGGTGAGATGCTGTAGGAGAAACAGGCAGAGCTCAGCATCCTGCAGCACAGAATCATACGGGATGTGGAGACTTGGTGGAAGTCTACATAACTGATGCTCAAAAGGCTGGTGGAGCAACAGAAAGAAGGCCATCCATGAGAGGCCTTGCTTGGGGAGATCAGGATCAGAGGCCTTCTAAACAAAGCTGAGTGGGGTACCATCTCCCAGATCTTGGTGGTCCTCAAGCCCTTCCTTCAGGCCACCGAGACCCCTAGTGCTGGCAATTCCCTCTGCAGCAAGGTGATCCCCTTAGTGAGGGAACTTGAGAACCAAATGGAGACGTTCCAGGGGATCAATGTTCCTGGCTGGGGCAGACCGGTGTCACCAGACATGCAGGCACTGGTGAGGTGGCTGAAGGAGGGCATCAGGACACGGCTGGATTCCTTGCAGTCCAGTATGGTCCACATGATGGTGAGCACGCATGACCCAAGGATGAAGGGGAGCATGTACACTGGCAGTAGCAAAACCCTCAAATCACTGGACACAGGTGCTGGTCAATAAGGTCAAGGAGGCCAAAGTGCAGAGGTGAGGGGATGTGGAAAAGGGAGATCCACTTTCCCATGCAAGCACTCCCAGCCCTGGCAACAGCACCAGAACCTTCACCAGCCAGTCTCTTCCACACCAGCCACTGCCGATGTGGGCCGTGGGCATGGCTTCAATGCTGGGGTTCAAACACACCAGACTCCAGGCTCAGGCAGGTAGCACCAAGGCTCTGGTGGCTACCTATCTTGCTGAGGATGTGGAGCCACAAGACTGTGACTCCTTGGCCTACTGGGCAAGCTGCAGCCAGATGTCGCAGGATCTGGCCACAGTCGTCTGGTAACACCTGTCCTGTCCACCAGCCAGTGTTCCAAGCAAGAGGGTGTTCAGCATTGCCAGGGATGTTGTGACACCCCACTGCACTTCCTTGGATCCTGCTTTGGTGGAGCAGCTGGTGTTCTTGAAGATGAATCTCCCGCTGCTGGGGTTTCCCAAGCTGCACCCGAAGATGGACTGAATACCACCCTCCTTACTCTGTCTGCACTGATTTCCTTTTTTGATTTTTTTTAATACCAGGTAATGCCCTGCTTTCAGCTGGAGCAGGCACTAACTGCATCAATAGCTAGCAGGGGAAGAACATGTCCCTGCTGAGCTCATTCCCTTGCCATGACAAGCTTGGAAATAGGGGATGGGGCTGTGGGGAAAGAGGAGGCCCCAGGTCCTGGGCATGACCACTAAAACTACACCCTCCCAGGGTAGGGAGGTCTGGTAGGACTGCTGGTGGTGCAGCAGCCCTGTAAATGCCAGGACCAACAATTTCCTGGTGAAAGGCAGGTAGGAGGTGCTATAACCTCCAACTAACACATGCATACACACAAGCCTGGCTGGAGAACACCCAGGCTTGTCATGCCTTTGATAGGCCTAATGCTTGCTGGTTGCAGTGCAGTTGTGAGCCTCCTGGTGTGCTCAGCTTAGCTGCCCAGGATGCTAGCTTTTGGGTTGAAAAACTGTACTTCATCAGCCTCATAGGTAATAGGAATAGAAACTCATGGACTCAATATAGATTGGACATTGGAATTCTGGCACACTGCAACCTGCTGGACATCTGACTCCTCAAGCACTTCTGCACTTCTATCTGCACTGCTACATCCTCCTTCCCACCTCCCCCCCAACCCCAGACTGTCCCTCACCCCCTGATGCCTCCATTTCCATTTTCAGTGATTAGCTTTCTTGCCTGCATTGCATGCCAGACTAGCCTCTGGCTTCTTTACTATTCCTTATATCTAGGACCAACTGCAGGTACTTCCTCAGCCTGACAAAGGGTTTTTCAACCCAAAAGCTTCCTAAGATATATCTAAGTATTCCTTTTTTTTTTATAATAAACATATAGGCATAAAAACACAACATAAATCATCACACATCATGAGTAACATCATATATCCAACACAACACAACATTTTTACTTCTTGCTGTCAATTTATTTATAAAACAACAGACTTTGTGACAGTTCCGTTTGGGTACCTTTGATACTGTTGCTGATGCTACTGGTGTTGAGCCAGCTAAGTTATTTTGCCCTGTGTTATTTACAGTGGTGGACCAGGCTGAGACTGTAGGGGAGGAGAAGACACCACTGGGGCACACTGCCATGTTGTGCAATGATCCCAGCACCAGTGAGGGCACACCTGAACACAAGTACACACACACACAGACATACATAGAGTTGTACAGTGACAACACAATTTAACAAATATGCTAGAGAAGAAGCAGCTCCTAGTTGAGAGGAAAGAAAGGGTCTCTGAAAGCTGCTGGTGCTACTGCTAGTGCTCAGCTGGCAGGCTTTGTGGCTTGGCAGGGCCTAGCAGGCCTGCAGTAGTTCTTTTCACACACCTCCCCTGCCCTAAAAGAGACACTGTCGCACAAGCACCCGTATCATGAGTTTGCCTGTTATAAGCCAGAGGTGCAGGGCCCCAGAACCCCCCAATGCACCTATGTCTTTGACAGCTGGTAGGCTTTGTGGCCTGGCAGGGCCTAGGAGGCATGCAGAAGTTGTTTTCACCCCGCTGTGCCCTAAGAGAGACATAGTTGGACAAGCACCCATGTCACAAGTTTTCCCTGTTAGCAGCCAGAAGTGCAGGGCCCCAGAAGCCAGACTCCCCCTGCACCTATCTCCTAGACAGCTGGCAGGCTTTGTGGCTGCTGCAGGGCCTAGCAGGCCTGCAGTTTTCACCCCGCTGCACCTTAACACACACGTGTCACCTATGTCTTGAGTTTTGCTTGTCAGCAGCTTGAGGTGCAGTTTCCCAGAAACCCCTGCACCTATCTCCTTGAAACTTGGCAGACTTTGTGGACTTATCAGGGGCTACCCTCCCACAGTTTTCACCCCACTGTGATGTAACACACACATGACATGAGTTTTGCTTTCAGAACTTCAAGGTAGTTTCCCAGAAAACCCTGCACCTATCATCTTGAAGCTTGGCAGGCTTCATGCTCTCAGCTGAGACTACCATCCCTGCAAGTTTAATCTGAATCAGACAAAAAACAACAAAGTAATAGATATTTCATTGATTTCCCATTACAGTTTATGGCCGAATCTCCAAACCAGTTCTGAGTTGGCTCCAAAGTTTTAGAGCTGATTTGGCTGAATCAAAGCAGAAAAATAATTCAGAGCACTGAATTGAATCACTGGCATCCAAATCAGCTGAATCCAGATCTGAATTGAATCGTTCCCTATTCACAGAGGCCTAGAACATACCCACCTGATCACTAAATGATCTTCCTTGGCACACAAGAATTATATGGATGATTTCTCGGATGCAGTATACACTGCTGATACGCTTTAAAGTGCGACTGAAAACCTTCAGCGATCAACAGGTTCAATAAGTTTTCAAGCAGGGTTCCAAAGCATTAGATACCAGACCTGAAGAAGCAGTGATCATCAATATGAATTCCTCTGTGATATACCTCAATCAGGCTTATATTAAATGAGCTCCCAATTTTTATATGCGCCAAATATTCACACATGCACATCAGATGCTTAGAAGCCTGGCTACCCAATCTACATGTGCAAATCATGTACACATTAAAACAGAGATGGTCCTTCCTTAAATAATTAAATAAGTTTCAGTTCAGATCTTTGCAAGAGTGTATATACGGAATTCTAATTTTTTAACCAAATTTTACCCTCTGAATACTTTTCTTTTATTTTTCTTTGCTGTTACTTTAACATCTTTAAAGTGTACAGGACATATTTTCCCTACCGGTTCTGTGAAATGATGAATTCCAGCAGCAGAGTAGAAGGCCTGACTGTTTGTTTGGTTTTTTAAAATTAAATCCCAAGATTTAGCCAAAGAAAATAGAAAAATGGTATAAAATTTACGTGCCCTTTTTATGCCCTTCATCTAAGCATTCACATGTAGCATGGCATCTTCCTGTTGAAACTAATGAGCTGTCTGAATGTCAGAAGGAAGAAAAAAAAGGAGTTAAAATAAAATCTTAATGTCCTGTCAGGGACTTGTTAAAAGGCCAGATGCTGTAGGTAATATAATAATGCTTAGCACCCAGCAGCAGCCTTGTGAATGTCATGACACATGCACAGCAACTGCCTTAGCAGTCAAATCGAATATTAGCAGTTAATAAAGTTGAAGACAGAAAGTTAGCACCATCGTTCAAAGATGCACATCACAGCACTCAAAACAGATACATTTCTGAATAAGTGTCTTCTTTTTGACTTTGAGATTCACCTGTTACCTCACTTTCCCTTGCTTTGAACATTTAAATAGTAACTAGGCTATTTGCATTGGCTGACTGGACTAGCAACAGCAATGGAAAGCTTGCAAATAAGAATTATTCAAACTATTTGGGTTGATCTAATAAAAGATAACAGATTTACCCAAAGAAACTTGTCTGTTTAAATGCTAACATTTAATATGTTAGCTAAATTAGTTTAAATGCTAACATTATATACTCAAACGGAAGCCATCAGTGACCTCTTCCCAGATCTTCCAATGTACTCCAGGAAGACTCAGGGTATCATGCCAACCACAGACTTAAAAACATATGTTTCTCTGATTATGGCTGCAAACAGTTTCACAGAAGAGTAACTTCACACATGTGAGTAGCTCAAATGGGATTATTCATAGGGTGAAAATTAAGTACTTTGTGACAAAAGCAGAGTGTAAAGTAGGTAATTCATCCAGCTTCCTAACCAGACCCAGCCTACTCTGTGTTCAGGGTTTCCAGGCAGTTTACTTCACACGGGTCAAACTTGTTGTCAAAGAGAACAACCAAAACCTGTTTTCTTCAGACCCTGAGAGAAGCAATGCAGGCTCTGTGTTTCTTCTCCAATTCCACAGCCTGCTCTTCTCCCTTACTCTCTTCTCCTGGGGATTTAACCTTCTTCACAGTCCACACTCATTTACTAATCAGTTGCAGCTTTCCAGCTGACAAGTATAAAGCACCACTCAGCTTCTCCTGGGTTTTAGCCTCTAAAGTTTAAGCACCTTGCTACACAGGGGTGCTCTCACCTTTGGTGACAAACCTCTTTGTTGCATGACCACAGAACGAGCTGAGATTTGCCACAAGGCCAAATTCTTTGTCCAGTGAACCTCATCTCTCCTGTTTCATCCAGAATTTACTACCTCTGGAGATTTTGACAGCTTAACAAATCACAACTTTTTCTGGCTTGTAAAATTAATACGTGTCCTCGCACCCATAGGAGTGACCAGCCTGTATTTAACAGTTGCTCTAAAATCCCATTTACCACAGAAAATCAGTAAGGTAAATTCTTGGGAACTCAGCAGCATAAGTAGCCTAGTAGCTGCAAGAATGACAAGTGCAAAAGCAAGGAAAAGAAGTCATATCCCTGAAATCATTGACTGGTTTCAAAAAGTTTGGAAAGTTTTAGTAATAGAGCTCAGTGTTCTATAAGGGAGAATGCAAAAAATATGCTGATTTAGAAGCCTAGCAGAATTTTTTGTAATTTGCTATAAAAACAAAAAGAATCTGATCCTACTCCTAAATGAGAAAATATGAGAAGCCTTTTAAAATACTGAAGTACAAGTTATATGAGCTAACACTTAGGAATTAATCTGGAATTAATTTGAGCTTTTGGGATAGAAATGAGTAGAGGACAGTGGGATTTGTATTGTATGGGAGTCTAGAGAGGAGGTGTGAATTATGAAGAGATGAAGAAGTGCAAAAGCTTATACTTATGGAGGTGATTAAACTGTCAGCAACTGGGTGGAAGGGAAAGGAAAGGAGCACAAGACTTCCATGTACATTGATTTGGATTGTGGTTGCACTGTTGGTGATGGATTGTTAACTGTTGTGTATATTTTGGGGGATTAGACATGTTTTTGAATGTTGGGTCTGCTAATTTAGAATTTGGATTCTTTGATAAAGGTTTTTTTTTCCCCCAAGAGAAATAGCAAAAAGATTTTTTTATATAAACCAGAGGCATAATAAAAATCTGTGAGGGACTGGCTGGTGACTTTATGCTGAAGGGAAACCAGCATGGTTTTGTTAAGGGCAGGTCCTGTCAGACCAACCTGGTCACCTTCTATGAC
>JAGPOW010001338.1:54873723-54903199 GCA_030014935.1 Caiman crocodilus
GACAGGGAACTAGGTCGAAGGGCTCATTATAATACTAAAAGTCACACTCCTAGGTGGAGAAAAAGTATGCTAATGAAACATACATGTATGTAAATGAGGTACATGGCTTAAACACAGGGATAGAGACATGCTCAGTAGAGAACTTCTTGCGTCATTCACTTGTAACCAATCACTGAACGACACACTTGTGCAACCTTGCAAACTTCTGTATAAAAATACCCAGAGATAATACTCAGTGTGCTTGTTATGTGAATTATTCCGCTCGCACCATTTATTGCTAGCAATAAACTTCTCTTGTACTTCCACCCCTTGTGTGTATATTGGCATCTGCACACCAGGCACGATTCCAGACTTGAGCTGGGGCACAACAGGGAAGTGAAAAGCTTACTGGCCTAGGTCGCAGAGGACACCAAGTTATGGGGCAGTGTGGCCATGCCAGAAGACAGGTTGCTGGTATAGGTGGACCTGGGCAGGCTAGAGAGTTGGGTAGACTGGAACCAGATGAAATTTTACAGTTCCAAGGTAGTCGGGTACAGTGAGGTGGGTGGCTCAGTGCAGGAGCACCCCCTACTGGCCTGCCACAACTGCTGTCACCCAGATTACCCTCAATGTTCAAGCCACAAACCAGATCATCTTTCTTGACCAAGACCAGGTCTAGGAGCGCATTACCTCTGGCTGGCCCTTGCACTTCCTGGGCCAGAAAGAGCTTCTCAATTATGGTCAGGAAACTGCATGAACAATATGACTTAACCAAGAGTTCCTCCCAATCTATGTCCAGGTAATTTAAGTCATTCATGACAACCAAGTTCCTTGCACATGAGGCCTCTGTCAGTTCTCAAAGAACTCCAGATCCAATTCTTCCCCTTGGTTCAGTGGTCTGTAGTAAATGCCCACGGTTAGGTCTCTCTCACCTTGCACCTCCCTCCTCTCCCCCCAAGCCACCGCACCATAGCTTGACCCAGAGAGTTTCAAGCTGTTTATCTTTGGAGGCAATGTCACACTCCAGAGAGGTATACTACTCTCTCACATAGACAGCTACCCCTCCACCTTTTATCCCTGCCCCTTCTTTGCAGGGTGTAGCCCTCTATGGCTTTCCTAACTTATGCGATGAGTACCACCAGAATTAATGACTCTCTGGATTAATTAGTTAATTGACATCCCCATGGGTTGTCCTTCAGATGAAGTGCAAATCTTCAGGATAAATCAATGCAAACTGTTATAAGGGCCATGTGCTCAATTATAGCAAAGGCCTGATTGACTGCATTATGGAAGTTCAACACATTAAGAGATCCTACTACCTTATAGGAATTCATGGGAAAAAATATAGAAAGGTTATATAGAGCTGTTTTCTATTTTTTGTGTAGTGTTAGAACTTACTGAGGTTGCACCAAAACAAATGAGTTCCTTTCAAATGATGAACTACTAAACAAAGACACAACCTCGAGAGGAACATGAATTTTACATGAAAACTATATTAACTTCAAATAGCCATTTCAGCAGATAGTTCACACTAAGCAGAGAAGTCACAACTTAGGAAAGAGCTGAAGAAAATTGTGAAAAGTGGCTGAAAACCCACTGCCACTGGGGTCTAAAGCCTTTAGCCTGTGCAAGTAGATTGCTAAGCAAAGTTATGTTTACTGTACATCTCAAAGTATTTCATCCAAATTGGCATGCTTATGGATCCTATACATCAAGTGTTTTCTATGAAGATACATTTTCCAGACATGAAACTACAAGAATCTGTAGAGGTGACACTACATTGCTTCCTGGATGATAAGAAGGGACTTAACTTATATTCTAGTTGGGCATTTCAATCTTCATGAAAAACATGAGGAACTCTCTTAGTGGCCTACATCAGCTTTGAAAAGAATACAATTAAAGGCATACTGTTGATTAGAAACACTATAAAACTGAGATTTTGTGTTCAACATGCTTTTTTTGAAGCTGTGGTGCTTTTTAAGCACACTGTCTGTCAGTTTGGGAGGTGTTTGGCTGATAACATCAATCCTGTGCACCACCACGTGGGGTTTAAAAGGCACTGGAGAACTTCCAGAAGACAAGCAGGGAAGAAGCAGACACCAGGCAGAATGAGGTCAGTGGTGTTAGATGCTGCAAGGCACAAAGCAGTGAGGTACCACCCAGGACCTGGGTCCCCACTGAGGCAATGATAGAGGTGATCACCTCTCTCACCCCTCATCCCAGAGGGGAGGACAGGAGGAGAAGCAGCCCATTTATTTTCATAGATTCATAGATGCTAGGGTTGGAAGAGACCTCAAAGGATCATCAAGTTCACCTCCCTGCCAGTGGCAGAAAAAAAGTGCTGGGGTTATGTGACCCCAGTCAGATGCTTGTCCAATCTCCTCTAGAAGACTCCCAAGGTAGGAAGAGTACCATCTCCCTTAGAAGCCCATTCCAGATTCTGGCAACACTAACCATGCAGAAGTTTTTTCTGATGTCCAACCTAAATCTACTCTCCATCAGCTTGTGGCTGTTGTTTCTGGTTATTCCAAGGGGTACTCTGATAAACAGAGCATCTCCTAATTCAACTGCTGCGCCCCTCTGCCTGGGTGCAGCACGTCCCTCAGCGTTTACTCATAAGGCCTTCCCTGCAGGCTTCTAAACATACGAGTGGCCCTCCACTGGATCCTATCAAGGTTGTTCATATCATTCTTGAATTGCAGTGCCCAGAATTGGATATAATACTTTAGCTGCAGCTTGACCAGTACTGCACAGAGGGGAAGCATTAGCTCCCTGGACCTGTTTGTGATACACCTACTAATGCATTGCAAAGTGCAGTTAGTTCTGCTAATTTCTTCATGACATTGACAATTCATAGTCATTATGGAGTCAACAAAGATTCCAAGATCTCTTTCTGCCACTGTGCTGCTGCCTATAGGTGTGCTGGTGATTCCCTCTCCCTAGGTGTAGCACCTTGGACTTTCTCCTTGTTGAACTACATTCTATTGCTCTCTGCCCACTGGTCTAACCTATCCAGGTCCAGCCGCCCAAGGACTGAGCTTTGGGGGACACCATTGCCCAGATCTTTTGAGGTTGATACCAACCCATCCACCATCACTCTCTGGGTATGAACCTTAAGCCAATTTGCCACCCACATGACTGTGCAATCATCTATGGCACAGCCGTTCAATTTGTTTAAATGAATAGGATGGGATACCATGTCAGAGGCCTTCTTAAAGTCCAAGTAGATGACATCTACCTTGACTTCTCCATCTAAGCTTTTAGTGTCCTGGTCAAAGAAAGAAACAAGGTTAGTCAGGCAAGATCTACCTGCTATGAACCTGTGTTGGTTGCCCTTCAGCATTGTATTACCCACTGGACTCCTACAAGTGTGGTCCTTGAAAATTTTTTCAAGGGTTTTCAAAAGATAGAGGTGAGACTAACTGGTCTATAGTTACTTGGATCCTCCTTCCTCCCCTTCTTGAAAATAGGGACCAATTGGTCCTTTTCCAGTCCTTTGGGACCTCACCTGAGCACCTTGAATTCTCATCCAGTCATGCCAGTGACTTTGATATGACACTGGCTAATTCTTTCAACACACCCTTGGATGGAACTCATCCAGTCCCACTGATTTAAACACATCCAGCCCCTCCAAGTGTCTCTTTACTAAGTTGGTGCTGACAGTTGGTAGGCTGGTGTTTCTCCTGCTTCTGTCAGTAATGAATTTAGGAGATTTGTCTAGATCCAAGTTCAAGAATACAGAGGAAAAAAAAAATAATTGAAGAGCTCTGCTTTGTCCCTCCTATCTGTCACCAACTGCCATTGTCTATCCTGTAGGGGCCCTACTTCCCCTGCACCTTCTTTTTGCTCCCTATATGCTTGAGGAAGGGTGTTTTATTGTCCTTCATTTTTGTTACTAGCCTGAATTCTAAAGCTGCTTTGGCCTTCCTAACTGATTCCCTGCAAGTGTGAGCCAAGGAGGTATACTCCTCCTTGGTAGCTACCTCCTGCTTCCACAGTCTTTATGCTCTTTTTTCTGCCCTTAGGCTTTCCTGGATTTCCCTGTTTAGCCAGGAGGGTTTCTTAGCCCCTTTGCCCTCTTTTCTATGTAGTGGGATTGCTTCCTTCTGTGCCTGAAGGATCATTCTTTGAGGAATGATCACCCTTCCTGGACCCCCATTTTGTCAATGTTCTTAAGCTTTAATGCCCCACTAACTAATTTCCTAAGCACAGTGCAGTCAGCCTTTCTGAAGTCTAGCACTTCTGCCCTGCTGGTTACTTTTCCCACCCTTCACTGGATTGTGAATTCAATCATTTGATGGTCACTATCCCATAGGTTGCCTTGTACCTGCAGATTCCCCCCTAGCGGGACTGTATACCTCCTGCATTAGGTCGAGGTCCTGTATGCAGGTTAAGAATCTACATGAGTGATTAATTCTGGCTGACTTGAACTCTCAGAAGATGTCAGGGTAGTGTAGGGCAACCATGACAACTGTATCTCTTGACCATATAGCCTTTTCTTTTGGGCTGCTTTTTTTTTTTTCCCCATTCTTGCTTTGAGACTCTCCATGTCAAGGAGGCAGGGCCACCTCCTTGGCAAGGCAAGGCAAGGTACAAAGGGATGAGTCCTTACAAAGGACATGAAGGCTGGTGGTGGGGAAGATGCCACATAGGCCCACATTGCAACTGTAGGCAAACCAACACATGGCCAAGCTACACATCTTCAGCCAACATAGAATAAACCTGGCCAGTGAAACAAAGCAGCAATTGGGTTTGGAGAAGCACCAATCTGCACAGTTGATAAGTGGATGGTATTTAGGGGAGGCAGAGCCCGGAGTCAGCTGTGGTGGTAATGTGAGTGCCCCTATGGAAATCCATAACATACACCACTGAACCCCTTGATCCAAAGTACCATTAAGACATGGCAGAAGAGTAAATGAGGGTGCAGCCCAAGTACTCATGTGGTTATTCATCAGCAAAACCATGGCTGTGACAAGTTACTACAAAACATATTCAGTGCACATTAAAAGGTTCTCTCTGCTGCATATTTGCAGAGGAGAGTCCAAATTAGATGGCAGTAAATCCCAGTATCTAAAATAAATGCTTTAAAACAAGAGGGACAGCACACGTGGCAGCAGTGTGCACTGCCAAAAACCAGAGCCTGGCTGGCCAGAGCCACACTCTGGCTGATGGCCAGGCTCTGTGCACCTGGATTGTCACCCAGGTAAGGCTGCTGCGGCCAGCCCAGGTACTGACTCCAGCCTCCCCTACCCAATTCAAAGTAATTTGCCATGCACCACAGTGTACAGGATGTCCCCCAGGGACAAGTAGCAGTGGCACAATTATGTGCCACTGCTATTTCTACCCAGGGAAACACATGTGCATGCTTATGGGGAAGCACCCACTATCTTGTGTAAAATTTGTAAAATTTAATTTTGGTTTTCTAGAAGTTACTGTAACTTAACAAGTAATCAAATGTTTAATACTGATGCTGGAGAAATTCATGACATTAATTAATACTAGTATTATTTGCTTACCAGGCAGAACATAACTGAGAAAAAACCCTGAGCATGACAAAGAATCCAGCCTACAAATTGTATACTTTGTAAGCAAGAGAATTAACAGTTATTAGACATATATATCCAATTAAGCAATTAATACATGCAGCAATTAATTAATATACTTTTAAGTTAACCATCTTTTAACAATCTTGCCACTATAGTGGCAAGTATGAGGAAATCTATAGTACTTTCTGTAAAATTCCAAAGAAATTATTCTCTAATTTATGATTTACATATTATATTTTCATACATTTTATATTTTGGAACTGAAGTGGGGTAATCCTGGAGTCATATAACATTCCAGCTGGAGTTAGAGCAATTGATTCCATTGATGAGTTATGAGGAAAATATTTAGTGCGGTATAATGTTTTTAAATGCAGTTAGGAGTTGGAAATAGAGATTGAGCTAGCCAGGACCATCTGCAAGGGTTTGATCCTGCAAAGTGCTGAGTACTCAGTTTCTGATCCAAAAAAAGGGTTTATTTACACTGCCAGACTGTAGTGTAGTGTACAGATACCCAAACTCACTTTAAACAAGCTATTTTGGGAATTGCAGTTCTGGCAGCAAAGGACTTTGTGTAGGTTAATTTACTTTGCTTCTCAGCAGAATATATTAGCCCATGCTGAGTTTTGTGTTGCTGCAGCTATTTAGACTGCTTCCAGCACCCGAGATACCTCATTTAATGCAAGTTCAGGTATCTCAGTACAGTCTGCAATGTAGACATACTCTAAAGTACTTGAGCATATCCTTAAGAAAGTAGATATGTGTCAAGGTGTTTTAATAAATATGTTGGAGGGAAATCATACTCAACTCTCAAATGTTTTCTAATCATGGAAGAGAAAAAATAAACTATTACTTGCAAAGTATTCAGTTTATTCTAGTCTGTAACTACGGCTAATTTAGTCATTACAAAAGCAGCAAACAAAACTCAAATAACTTTTGCCTTTAAAAACACAAGATCCCACCCAAGGAACTAAAAAGATGTTTAAAAAAATCACATGGTAAAAGCTACCAATAAAAGTAGCCTATGCCAATTATACCCAACCACAAAAAAACAATACTTTTGTTATCACTGCTGCATAATATATGTGTGTGTGGGGGGGGTATTTTTTCAATAGACACACACCCACAAACCAGTCATCGTACCATAAGAGTGACTGCAGCATTTTGAGGTATCTAGTAGGCTTAGAACACATTCTTTTTTTTCATTATAGATCCAGATCTAAAAAGATTCCAATTAGAACAAAGTTTAGCATAGTTGTTTAACAAATAGCAATCAGAGCTTCTCTTTCCTATTAGAACTCCTTTGACTGCATTCATAAATCTGACGTACCAGTCAAGTTGTTACTTGTCTAAACAGGCATGTAGAGGGTTAACTTTTTCCCCAGAAGTTGTCAAACTAGGTCAAGCTATAAAAGTGTGGCAGCCTTGCTGCTTTTGCCTGGCAAGCAAGGCTTGGAGAAGGACACTTTGGACTGGTGGAACATTTCCACCAATCAGGTAACAGCTGGACCTGATTGAAGACTGTGCTTTGTAGGTCTGACAGACATCAGAGGTGGGGCCTCTGCTGTAAATAAAAGCCCAGCATGCACAGCACACTGGGCAGATGTGGTGAGGGACTCAAGAAGAGTGTAGCCAAGAGAAGCTGGGGAGCTCTCCCCCAGTGGACAATAGCCCCAAGGCTCCTGAAGCTGCCACTAGAGAAGCAGGCTTTGGAGTGGCACGAGACCACTTGGGATGTTGACGGCTCACACGG
Source organism: Caiman crocodilus (assembly GCA_030014935.1). Classification (NCBI taxonomy): domain Eukaryota; kingdom Metazoa; phylum Chordata; order Crocodylia; family Alligatoridae; genus Caiman; species Caiman crocodilus. The sequence goes on from JAGPOW010001338.1 coordinate 54,880,999, forward strand.
ACGATGCATGAAGACCCAGACATGGGAGCAGTGTGAGACCACTTGGGCCCATCACAGTGCACAGTTCGGTGCATGGAGACCAGGCTTTGGAAGCTGCAAGCAGTGGCTTGAGCCTGTAACCCAGGTGGGCCAGTAGGTCACATAATGCACAGGGCAGCGCATGTGGGAGAAGAGCCAGGAGCCTTGGAGGCTATTTGGGTTAGCCACCCAGCAAAGGATGGATGGCCAGTGCCTTAAGGGCCTGGCCTGTGCTAAAAGAGCCCTCAGTGCTGAGCCAGGGCATGGGGAAAGAGTAGTGTTGCAGTGTGAGACCCAGTATGCAGGAGCCAGTAGCAGTGGTGCACCAGCTAAGAGAAGCTGAGTCCTCCATGCCCAGAGCAGGGCACAGGATGGGGAGGAGCTCAGTGATTCAGGAGAGGCCTGGAGAGGTGCTCTAACAGAGGAAACCCCATTGAGCTACACCCTGACCACTGCCACCTGAGAGAGCATAAGTCATTCCCCCTTGGGTCCCACAGGGCAAAGGCGTTTGGGCAGGCAAACCCAGAGAAAGGTTGGGTGAGCAGCCTCCCTCCCCACCTAGTTAAGACCCTAAGGGAAGGGGCCCTTGGTGCTTCCTGGACACATCACAAGGGACCCCATTGGAAGGAGGACTATCTCTTGCCATGGGTCAGGGACTATATTAAGGAATAGATGTTATTAAGATTGCTCATGTTTGTGCCTTATATTTTGAAATTGAAATGTTTTATTATGATGTTGTATAGTGTTGATGCTGCTGAATTTGTTTTATTGTGATGGGTAAACAGTGTTATTTACGGTTTGGCCTTGATTATAGGGTAATGTTCACTGTGTAAATATATGTATTTGATATTAGTTTTATGTCCATGTATATTATAATTCAATAAACTGTAAATAGTTAAGAACATTGGCATGGGGTTGACTCTATAGAGGAAAGAGGGAGCCGCGGTCAAATCACTGGTGTCCCTCTCATAGCACTGTCGCCTGCCTCATCTATCTCTTCCAACTGAGGATGAGCCCTTGGGTGTTCTCGGGTTACGTAAGCGTGGCTAAATCAGAAGGCCTCAAAACCTGTTCCTGAGTCACTACAGCATGCATATTTTAGTTACTTGGCAAATATTATAACTAGCCTAGTGAGCAAACTAAAGAAAGCAATCGACATACTCGGCTAAACTAGTGAAAGCAAATTTAATATAGTAACACTACTGAAAGGAGACATTGTACAAGACAAGTTTAAAACAGATAATCCAAATTCAGCATATCATAATTTTACCTTAAATACAGCAGTAGTGACTGATGTAATCTACTGTATTATGTGTAGTTTTGCTATAATAGATTTATTTGTATTTAGGATCCTTTCAAACCACAAAACAGATATTAGAAGCAGATCCTGTATGTACCAGAAGCAGTATAGCACATGAGTTAAATCCATTCTACAACTCTATTTGTCTTGACACTTAAACTTACGTCACCCTTCCTTGGATTCCACTACCTATCCTGTGACTGATCTGAATTTTCCTGTCTTACTGCAGGATAACTTTTATCCCTGCTTTGCTTGCTCAAACTGTCATGAAATGTGGCATACTTCACTAAAGTATGTGGCATACTTCACTAAAGAGCAGCTTTAGTTTTTTCAGTTTGATGATATAACCAGAGGTTTCTTATGCTATAGTATCCATGAGAAACCCTCAGTTCCTTGAAGCTGATGCAATGCCAATGTTTGCCTGGAGACATATTGAAAATCAAGTATTGGTTCTTATCAGGTCCCCCAAAATCTCAGAAACTCATTTTTTACCCCAGCTAGTTCATGTCACTTAACTAACCCTTGGGGAAACAATATTCAATAAAGCATTCATTAAATGGTTAAGCCTTACAGACAGGTTTAAGTCTAATGCATGGCACCTGGAAATCCATGCCCCTTTGGTTGTGTCCAAATACCATTTTTGTCATGTGCAGTCATGATGTCAGTGGCTATTTTTGAAGTTCAGGTCTGGTCTCTCTGTTTCCTTTGTGTGGGTTAGGTCCCAGTGTTATGAACAACCTCCCTTGCCCTGCAGACAATTCAAAACATGAAGGAACCCAAAAAGCACCCACCCTTAAACCTGTAACAGCCAGGTAGTAGCAAAATTAAGGTACCTACCATCCTTGTGTGTAGTGGGGTAACTAATAAAAGAAAGAGGGAGTAGGGCCAGCTGTGAGCCTTGGGCATGACAGGGGTATAGCTGAAGTAGAGGAAGAGAACCCAGCTGAGTGCAGGACCAGGGTCAGTGCAAATTTTATTCTTTATTATTAATTTAGTATGTGACCACTTGCTAAGCTTCTATGATACATACATGCAGCAGCAGAATGTAACAGGCAACATAAAGTAAGTTTCGTTGTGCTGATGTCTGCTACTGTGCTATTGGAATGGGTAGAGAAGAGCTGGAAATTGGACAAACTTTGTGCTCCATCTGAATAGGTAAGCAATTTTGCTTATATTTCAGATTTGTATGGAAAGCCTGGATGTTAGGTCATCCAGGTCCTTTCAGTAAGTCTGTTCTGTTTAATTAGGAAACACAGCCAAGATACCAGGAGAAGCAATATACCACTGAAATAATTAAAGAATGTTCAGCAGAGTTATGTAAGTTCAGCACCTAGAGAACATTTTAAGCATAATTACTTTGCAAGCCTTTTCACAAGGAAACAATGATCTGTTTTGTCAGTGGAGAGAGGGAATTGAGGAAGGCAAAGTATCAAGAATCAGATGGAATATTTTTTTAAGTGGGAAATTGGGACAAACATGTTGCTAAACAACTCTCTCTGACTGACATTAATTTGAATGTATAGGCCAATGTTCTCTTCTTTCCTATAAAGTTCCAGGTTGTTTCATCAGAGTTTTAAAGATTTTGTCTATATCAGATTTTATTCTCTTCTCAACTCCAGGCAGAAAAGGTCATCCATAGTAATACAATCTTATTTTGCAAGTCAGAATGCTCTGACTTCTAAGTCATGTGCTAATACATATTCCTTCATATTCTTTTTTTCTTCTGAGAAAAGGAAAAGGAAAAGGAGGCAGCATCATAATTAGCAGACATTGCTCCCTTTCTCTCCTTCTTGAACACAAAAACACACATATCTAGAATGCATACAATCTTTTCACTTGCTGTCATTGGCAATCCCTTAATTTGAAGATAATTTCTCATTGATGGGTTTTGAGATGATTTAATAATCTAATTCTTGAGCCACAGATATGTCTGCAGAAGTTGCAGGTCTTTCCACGGGGGAGAGTAGGCTGCAGGCTGGGATTCCTCTACTTTTCCTTCCTCTGTCATTCTTCTCGGCTTTGAGAACAAGACATTTTACCTCTAAACCAGGCACTGCTTGGTTGAGGTTGTAACACCAATGAAATTGGCCAGCATCCAGCTCCTCCCAACTCTTGATGCTGGTATTCATTTTCTTCAGATATGCCTTCAGTGTGTCTTTGTAGTATTTACAGTGACCACCAGGAGATCTCAGGCCATTACTAAGCTAGGAGTAAAGCACTTGTTTTGGGAGTTGAGAGTCAGGTATCCACACACAATATCCAGCCCAGTGAAGTTGTTGCTTGAGGATAACTGACTCAGTGCTGGTAGGACTAGCTTAAACAAGGATGCTAACGTTTGTGCAGTGATCTTCCTAATTGATGTGAAGGATTTTCTGGAGGCATCATTGGTGATACCTTCCCCCAAGCACTCGAGATGACAAAAGTAGGTCACCCATGTTGCACATCTGTAGAGGAGAACAGGGATGATGATGGCCTTATAGACCTGGATCTTGGGGTCTTTCTGGAGAACACAGTGAACAGAGACATGCCAAAGCAATTTCCCAAAGGAAGCACTTGCACACCAGATCCTATGCTGGAATTCCTCATAAATGTGAACTCCCTGAAAGACATGGCTACCGAGGTAAGGGAAGTGCTTGACTACCTTCAGGGTCTTTCTCTTGATGGTAATCTGGAGAGGAGAATCACATTCATGGCCTGGGGCAGGCTGATAGATCTCTTTAGTGTTGTCAAAGTTGAGAAAGAGGCCCAAAGTTCAGTAAGCTTCTCCAGAAAGATCCAGCATAGCCTCAAGGTTTTCCTCAGTGTGCAAGAATGGCACCATTATTGCCATACAGAAGGTCAAGGATGGTTATTTTGCATACTTTTGTCTTTGAGGGAAAGTGACCCAGATTGAACAGCCCTCAATCAATTTGACATTCAATGTCAATTCTGAAAAAAAGGTGGTCTTTAACGAGAACCAGGACGACTGTCAGAAAAATGGAGAACAGTGTTGGAGTGATGATGCATCCTTGCTTGACCCCAGTTCAGATGACAAATGGATCTGTCTTCAATCCACCACATAGAATAGTCACAGCCATCTGGTCATGGAGGAGCTTCAGGACATTCATGTACTTTTCAGGACATCCAAATCTGGCCAGTATTTTCCACAAAACTCCATGGTTCATGGAACCAAAAACCTTAGTAAGGCCAATGAAGGTCATATACTAGTCTTGATGTTATTCCCAATGCCTTTCTTGGACTTGGCAGGAAACAAAGGTCATGACAATACTGGAGAGACTGGATTGTCAGGCTCAATCAATTACTATGTCTAGTTGGTAGCTGATAACAAGTGGAGTTCCCCAAAAGTCAGTCCTGGGACCATTTTTGTTCAATACTCTTATGAATGCTCTGAAAGATGGGATGGAGTGCACACTCAGCAAGTTTGGGGGGGAGTAAATACATGGGAGAGTTGGTGTAGGATTCAGAGAGACCTGAACAAATTGGATTATGGGCTAAAATGAATCCCATAAAGTTCAGTAAGGATAAGTGCAAAGTCCTGTACTTAGGATGGAGCGATACCATGCACTAGTACAGATTGGGGACTGACTGGCTAATCAGCAGTTCTGCAGAAAAAGACCTGGAGGTTACAGTGGACAATTACCTCAGTATAAGCTAACAGTGTGCCTCTTTTATGAAGAAGACTAACAGGATCCTGGTCTGCATTGGTAGAAGCACTGCCATCAGATCAAGGAAAGTGATTATTTCCTTCTAGTTGGTACTGGTAAGACAACACCTGTACTACTATGTCCAGTTTTGGGCCCCTCACTACAGTAGGGATGTAGACAAATTGGAGAGAATCCACTGAAGGGCAAGAAAGATGGTTAGAGGGCTGGGGCACATGATTTATGAGTAGAGGCTGAGGGAACTGAGATCATTAATCTGTTCTCAGAGGTAGAGATACCATCACAAGAAGCAGTGGTCTCAAGATAAAGTAGGGAAACTTTAGATATAAGGAAAATCTCTCTCACTACAAGGGTAGTAAAGCAATGAAACAGGTTATGCAGAGAGGTTGTGTAATCTCTATCCTTGGAGGTTTTAAAAAACCTGAGTAGAAAAAGCCTTGACTGGGATGATATAATTGGAGATGGTCCTGCTTTGAGTAGGGGGTTGAACTAGATGACCTCTTGAGGTCCCTTCCAACCCAAATTTTCTATGATTCTAAAATTGCACTATTGGATGATCTGAAAGCACACCCATAGGAAATGGTTCAAGCGGATTCAGGCAAGGATTTTCCATGTTGTGGAAATGAGGGCAATACACCTCAATAGTTCCCACACACAAACATATCTTCTTTCTTCAAGATAGTCATGATATCTGTATTCCTTATGTGCTCATAAATCTCTTTGTTGTTCAAAACATTTAAAACATTTGTGGAGTCTCAATACTAGGGTCCTCACCAGCCTTGTAGATTTCAGCAGTTATGCCATCTGGTCCATTATTCTTTTCTTGGTTTTCTTGAGACTTCTAGGATAGGAGGGATGGAAATCTTTTAAGTGATGGGGGATGGACTAACAGTTCAGAAATGGCTCAAATGTGCTATCCATTCAGCTAAAATTCTCTTTCTATCTATCTTGGATAGATTCATTGACCTTGAGGAGCACCAGGCCATACTGCAACAGGAGAAAGGTAGGCCCATGGGAAGATGGACTTTAGATGGCTTTCATTGCTTGGAAAAAGCAATGTATATCATGTTTGTCAGCACAGATCTGGATCTCCTTGACTTTAACTTGCCATCACTGTAGTTTGATTTTCTGGATCCTCTTTTATGCTTTGAGTTTACGGAGTTGATATGTCTCCTTCTTTTTTTGAGATGGTGTGTCATCTTGCTAAGCAGAATGAGCCCTTATCTTCTGGTTGAGGAGGGCTTGGATCTTGGTGCAACTATCACTGAACCATTCTTGGTGTCAACAGGTGGTATAACCAACCGATTTTCCATGGGCCATATGGAGTAGTTTTAAACCCCTGCCAAAGTTGCTGAATGTTGCGTTCATTTGTAGACAGGGAAGAAAGCTTTTCATGGAGACACTGTTTGAAATACTTACAGACTTTTGGGTCTTGAAGAGATGTGGCATTGTGTTGAGAGTCCTTCATATGGATTTTGGCTGTTTTTGGTGTTTTGGAACAAGCCAGGTGTTCATGATAAATCTGATAAGATGATCTGTCTAGTCATTGGTTCCTTGCATGGCTCATAGATACAGGCATCCATTCAAACATGGGCTCTAAGGATAACATAGTTGAGGAGGTGCCAGTGCCAAGAGTGGAGTGTCTCCAGGTAGTCCTCTGTCTGAAGATGGTGTTCATGATGACAATACCATGCTCCATGTATTTCCTCAGGAGGATGATGCCATGGGAATTGTCTTTCCCTACTCCTTCCTTTCCAATGGTGCCACTCCAGAGTTCCAGGCCACATCTGACCTGGATCTTGTCCCCTTTGCAAGTATTAGTCAGTACATGGTCAAGGTTGGAGTAGAATTGTTCTTTTACATCATCATGAGCTTCAAGGTGTGGCATACACATTGATGATGGTGGTGTACTGGTTGTTGCTGAGCTTAAGGCGGAGGTTCATAAGAAGTTTGTTACGGACCATGGGGAGTAAGTTGACTGACAAGCTGATTCTTGATGGCAAAGCCGATGCCATGAATGCATCTGTTCTGACTAGTTTTGACTTCTGGAAGGTGTAGCCACCACCCTCTTCCCTCAGCTTACTCTCATCTAGGCATCTTGTCTCAGAGCTGCAATACTGATGTTGTATCTTGCTAGTTTCCTTAAGATGATCAGAGCTCTTCTTTCTGGTTATTTGTTATCTTGGTTATCCATCAAGGTACATGCATTCCATATTGCACAAATTACTGGCTTTTTGTAATGCCTTCTGCTGCATAGAGAATGATTCCTCTGGACGTGATTATCCAGCCAGGAGCAGATAAGACAGCTTAAGGCACTTTTTCTAGCTCCTTCCCCATGTGGGGTGAGAATAGGGGATTCTGAAAAGAACTGCTGTCATGGTAGAAGCTATCAAATGAAACCTCGTCTCACTTCAGGTGCAAGATGACAATTGAACTACTGCTACCTGCATGAAGATTTGTGGCTGGAGACTGCTGGATTCACTAGTCCTGTCTCCATCACCAGTAGTCCATTGCTATATGGGTTATTTGAGGTTGGTACAGGAGAGTGTATTGCTTCCTGTCTTAGAAGCCTGTGCCTGGTTTAGTTTAATATAAGCAAGCTGGTACATGGAAACAGCAACCGTATGATCTTGACAAAATGGGCATCTGAGCCCAGTAGAAAGTGAGACCCCCTAGACAACAGGAGACCACCACCTAGCTACAGCCTTCCTCTGTCTTTACAGCCACTGAGATCCGGACATCTAGTTCCACCTGGCCTGCCATTGAAGACTTGGGTTGTACCATGGTTTGTCTGGAACATCCCCTCAGACCTATTCATCATAGGTGACCTTTCCAGGAACATGAGACTCAGGGAATTAAAATCCTTAGGGTCTTTGGGACACATAAGCCTCATCACCACTATAAGATCTCAGTCCACAGAGAAGTCACTTGCTGCAGCTGCACTTGGAATGGTAAACATAAAAAAAATGACTGCTCCCTCACTATTTACTTGTAAGTAAGCTGTACTTTTCTCCCAACTGTCACAGGAACATTATGTCAAAATTTAAGTTGACCTCTGAGTTCACAAAAAGGAATAAGGCATTAGTGTATATAAAAGCTGTGGTCAGTCAATGGGGACCTTCTCTGGTGTTACTGCTGTCTTAAATTACTATGATATGGAGAAGTTAGAAAGGATAGAGAGGACATCAGAGAACATGATGACAGGAATATAGAGAAGCAGACTATATGTAGCAGAAAATGTATCTGAAACATTCTATCCTCTCAGAGAAATAGGTTGAATCCATGGTGGGTGTTGTCATCTTTAGTGTTGAATTGGGGAGAGTAACCTGACCAGGCAGTTTGTTCTCCAGAGGATAATTTCTGTGAACTGTGGGAGGTAGAAGACTGATTTTACAAACCTGCTAAAATGGGTGAGAACGCCAGGTTTCTATCCTTCCTCTGGGAAAGAAGCCCAAAAGTTAATTGTGGGAACAGCATAGAACCCAGGTACACATGTCCCTGCAGAATCCATACTCTCATCACACTCAGTGCTAGGCACTCCTTTTCCCCTCCCCATCAAGGAATGTGGGGAGCTGGGAAGGAAAGACATACCCCTCCCTTTCAAATTTTCTTGGCTAGGGGACTGTTACCTAGATTTGGGTTACACGCTGAGGGGACGGATGTGTGCCCAGCCCAGGGACTTGGATCAGGTCACCTGGGGTCCTTGTAACTGGCACCATGGTTGAGAGTAGGTTCAGGCTTGATATCAGGAGGCATTACTTTACAGTTAGGGCTGCCAAGGTCTAGAAAGGGCTCCCAATGCAGGTGATGCTGTCCCCTACCTTGTGGGTCTTCAAGAGGAGGTTGGATAGATATCTGGCTGGGGTATTATGATCCCAACACTTGTTCCTGCCCAGCGCAGAGGGTTGGACTTGATGATCTGGGTGGGGTTTTTTTTGAGATATGAACAAATATCCAAGATTTTGCTGATAGAACTGCATTTCCTGGCTTGCCCTAGTAGTGTGCATGTTTAACAAAGATCTGGGTTTTCTTTTTGCTATCAAGGATCTGGGTTTTCTTTTCACTGCAGAAAAACATGGATTTTCCTCCTTAAAGGATGAAGCTTTAGGTTTCCCTTTGCAGGCTGGCAGCCTTCCAGCCTGCAAGCAGCTGCTTGGGTTGATTAGAGACAGAGGGTGCTATGTGTATTTGTGCATGCACATGCACATGTCCAGGATACAGCCAGGCAGGGTGGTGTGAGTGGCCCCAACAGCTGGATACAGGTAAGTCAATGGGAATTGGGGGTTGGAGGGCCAGAGCTTGCGGACTGTCCAGAGGGCCATGTGTATGTGCGTACGGGTGTGTGTGCATGTGGTAGGTGTCTGTAGAAGGGGATGGGTGTGTGAAGGAGAGTGGGTGCCTGCCAGTGCTGGGGGAAGGTGTCTGGGTGCTGGGACTGCAGCAGGACTAAAGATGCCTGCCTCACCAGCAGAGAACGGGGTCATCAAGGAGCTGGGTGGTTGGGCCAGCAGCACTGAGGCTGGAGCCTATTTTTGCTAGGGCAGGGCAGCCAGGAGACTGCCTGGGGGGGGGCATTGCAGGCTACCTGGCACGGTGCAGGAGCCCCAACCCAGGGTGAAGAGTGCTACAGGCCTTCCCTCCTCCTCCATCTAGCCCATACCAGGGCTAGATTTGCTCTGCTGCCACCCACATGAGCAGGAGCCACCACAGCTGTCACGTTTTGTCCAGATTGGGACAGGGTCAGCTGGAGGCCCCTTTGGCAGGGCTGGGGGGAGCAAGGGGCTGTGAGTCAGGAGTGAGAGTTACCCAGAGGGCTGGGGGGCTTTGGCTTGGGAGTGAGGGGCGCCAGGTGGGGTGGGAGTCAGGTCAGCAGGGCACTAGCAGCCCCAGAGGGCTGTGGGTCAAGAGTGAGGGGTACCAGCAGGAATGGAGGGTAGTGGGTTGGGAGTGAGGGACCCCAGCATGGCCTAGGGAGCAAGGTACTGTAGGTTGGGAGTGAGGGGTACTGGCAAGGCCAGGAGTGTGTAGGTCAGGAGTTAAGGGCAGCAGCAGGGTGGGGGGGCTGCAGGTTGGGAGTGAGGGGTATTGGCAGGGCTAGGGAGAGCTATGGCTTTAGTTTTGTTTTACATTTAGTTTCAGAGGCAATAATACTTGTCACTTACTGTAACAGTTAGAAACTGCCCTCCCCCCACAATTATATACCCTCTGACAGGTGTCCTCTTTCTTGGAACTGGAACTATGGTAACCTAATCTATTTGAAAGAACAGAAATAAGTTCCATAAATGTGCTGGCAAGTAGAATATGGCTGAAACAGTTGTTAGCTTAATTTCTACTCATCTGTATCCACAACAAGTCTGGTTACCTTTGCAAAGCCATTTGATGTGGTCATGTAAGATAATCGTTGCAGATGGTGCATCTTCCTGAATGATATTGCAACATCAAGTGAAGTTTTCACATGCTTAAAGTAAAATTCCCAACTCAACAGAAGCAAAACGTGATAGGTCATCCAAACTAGAATTTATAAATGATCCAGATTTAATACCGAGCATTTGAAGTGTCAGATCATGACAAACATATTAACATCATGATGACTTGAAAGAAAGAATTAAAATAAAATGTAAGAAATTCTCTCCTGGAATACAAATTCTGAATCAAAATAAGACTTCATCAAAAACTAAAACAAAACATCTGCCTGTTACCACTATACCCATTGAAACTTAAATCAGGAAGTCTCTTGTCATCACCCATTTGCATTGAATATAGGTTAGTCTTATCAGTCATTAGGAATAGGAGGACATGCCTGGAAAGTGGGCTTTAGAAACATATAGTTTCTATATAAAAAGTAAGTAAAACAATTTCGGCTTTTTATATTATTTTTATATAAAAATAAATCTCAGACTTTATAGCCTAACTCTATATAGAGCCATTGGGCTTTCATAATTTTAGATTTATTTTATTATATAATGTCATGCTCATGTCCACAGGGAAAGACTATTTATTTTTAAATATCCCAAGTAATGAAATGCTGATTGGCTTTTATCTAAAGCTTTTTGGGTCCATTCCCACATAGCCGTGAAGAGTATAGTTGTATATCGTTTATACAATGGGGAACAAAAATCATGTTGATAAAAGCTAGATGAGTTCTTCATATTCCATTAAACAATTTTTGCTCTGAATGTTGTGGGAAAAGTCAGAATAATGTAAACAAATATACAAACAAACAAACAAAATAAAAAACCTAGCCAGGAGACAATCCCATAATTTTGCCTCTGGGAGGGCTCATGATCAGCAGAGCAGCCATACTCTTTACCAATTCATCTCTATTATATGCTACCTTCATTGTAAGAAGGCAGGATAGGAATGTTGTAATAAATTACTTCTTATCCACTAGTTTTGTAGTACTTAGTGAGCATTATTATATATTACAATTATATTCTCTAATTGGGGCTGCTTTGTTTGAATTGAGTGAATGCATGGATTTCTTTTTAATTCACAAACTTGGATACCATATTTAGAATTGTCCCAAATAGTAAATGATTTACTGATGGCTGTTTCATATACCAAATAGATGTAGTCATAGGAACAAAAATAGTATCTACCACAGAAAACTAGTCCTACTGTTTTATTATACTTGATCTCTACTTATCTGCTTTAATACTATTAAAGAAACAATCATTTTGAAGTTTCAAATTGTTAAAAGGATGGCAGTAAGTCTTAGGAAGTGAAGAAGTTACAGAAGCCTGCTAACTAAACATTGCAACAGAATACTTAATCATGCCAACAAGAATAACTGTTTCTACAATAGTAATTTCTACAGTGTAAATAAAACCTTATGGCCTGCATTAACTAGGATCTAATGAGACACCATTTTTTTAATTTAAACACAGGTGTTTCAAATAACTTTTCGTGCAATAAAAAGGATAAAAATGCCTTTCCTAATTTTAATTCAATAGCACATCTTTGTGTATATTTATGTTGGACGGAGAATGGACATTTTTTCTAAATGGCTATAACTTATATTTGAGATGTTAATGTAATTGTTAACATAGGAATTCAAGATATATTGAATCTAAAACACTGGATGTTTTACTTTCAATGAAGTAAGGAAGAACACAGTTTTGCAGTAAGAGCTAGGGATGACTAGAAAAGAAGAAATCCATTTAATGAAAAATTAAGTGATTTCTAAATTTATTTTTATTCTATATTATACCAAAAATGAGAAGTTTCAAAGTTTTGGTTTTTTTAAGTATCTTGTATAACTATTCCACTCACCTGCACAATGTTGAAAATATGATGTTCCGAGTAGCTTAAAGTTAAACAATATTTTTCAGTTTTTGGTTGGGAATTTATGAAAAATATGACAATATTCATTCAGAATTCCAAAGAAAACATCTATGACTGAATAAATAGTGTCATATATTTGCTGTATATTTCAACAAATATACAAACTAGAAAAAAATATATTTTCTCTAGTTTGTCTATTTGTTTTCAAAACATTAGATAGAAAAACTCTTTATTAAAAATCCCTTCATAATATCCTTTTCCCAGCAACAGTTTTTTTCACTGCTTAATTTTTCTATCTAAAAGTTTTGCTACATGGACAAAACAACAAATATTTGATGACAGCAATGATACAAATCCAGCAGCATTATTTTTATAAATAACTTTTATACTAGAGCATTTTGTGTAATCTACTGAAATTCTAAGTTACATTAATATTATGTATTAGTTACTGTATTTCCTACTGTAAGTAGTTAATGTATTTCCTCCATGGTAAATCAAATAATTTCAAGACAATATTGAAAAGCCATAGAGATGTGCTAAAAAAACAATGAAGAAGGCATAGAGACAAGCACAAGACTATTCAAACCTATTTCTCTCACATACACTTAAGGCCATCACTAGTTACTTGGTGCCTATTTACTTTCTTTCACAATTTTCTACCTACGTTGCAGAGGACATTAAATAATGGTCACCTTTCTTAATACTTTCATGAAGGCAATGAGTGCCTTCAGCCCTGTGCTAGCCAACAGCATGTATAACCTTATTAGTATAATTTAAAGTTGAGTGGGAGTATCTGTACATACAGTTGGAAGCAATATGCACTGGAGTTTATTGCACCAGAGTTTATTGCTCCCAGGCATGCTGCTTGCACGTGCAATGGGAACTGCAGCACAATGCACTAGGTTAGGGCAGGCTCTGCTGGTATGGAGCACCAGGGGCCAGCCTGTTAGCCTGGGGCTGCCCCCACCCCTAACTCAACATGCTGCAGAGGGGCTGGCTGAGGCATGAGGGTACTTCAGTGTGGGGCTAGCACTGTGCTCCAGCCAGCCAGGGCAGTGTGTACATGTGCACTGCTGTAGAATAAAAAAACTCTGGAGCAGGATAGTACTTGTATTTACAAATACTATCCTGCTGCAGTTAATTAGTTTACTGCAGTCTAATAGGGGTGCACATGTAGATGTGCAACATTTACTGCAGAACAAATTAATCTACTCCACAGTAAGTGTCTCATGTAGATGTGACCATTTGCTATACATTTAAACTTAATAGTAAATAAAGAAAACAGAAATAGAAGGAAATAGAAAATGCATGGAAACAATAAAAAAATATAGGAATAGGCATAATGATGATCAAGGCATTTTGAATTTTCTTTTCATCTGGAGTCTTTTCAGTTGTAAAATAAAGTTACATCAAACACAGTTTCACTAAGGGCTCAAAGTATGATTCTGCTTTTTCTTGCTTTACAACGCTGTATTATTCCCCCCACCAAATACACACACACACCACCCACACTTTGCTGAGTGGGACAGAAATGTTAACAGGTTTACACTGTTTGCAACCTTTTGCTCTGATTCTATAACTCCCTTTGGGCAAAACCCTATGCATGATGAGAAGCCTATGCATGATGCAGGACTCAAAGAACCGAAGCCAGTACTTCCGTAAGAGAGAGAAACCTAAAGAATTAGTGATCGTTTTCCATGAAAACCTATCTGATTAAACACTTCAGATTTTTTTGTTGTGATAAGCGTCCCCCAAGCAATACGATATTATCATTTTTTCATAATAATGTTGACACAACTTTCTTTTGACTTGCTCTATTGTCTACCAACATTAATGAAAGCTAAATCATGCCTATCATGATGGTGTGTGAGTAATATTTTACACACTTCACCACTATTTTCTCTTTTATGCCACTGACTAAAACTAAGGCTAAATTGATGCATGTAATCTTTATAGAAGATAACACTCACCTACAGTTAGTTGTCCAGTTAATTGTCCCATGTGATTTCGTGCATTCACTGTTACATTCCTATCAGACTGTAAAACCAGTGGGCTATCCTGAGAAAAATATATAAGGCAAAAAAATGAAAAAGAATTATCATATAATTAAGATAGAACTAGAACACACACGTGACAGGAGAAGCAACTCTTTCCAAACAAGATATTCTTATTTAACATGAATAATTAATTCAAAACATTTTACAGATCCAATTTAAACAAAAGTTTTGCTGCTGAAAATACTTTATTTTTGGAGACTGAAGTTGAAATTAATTTATTTTTTTTTCTATGAAGGCCATGTTTGGATGATGGGTATAAACTCAAAAGAACTAATTGTTGCATGTTACATTAATCATAAGTATACATTTAGGGTAGATTCTGTATTGATTATATGATACATTATACTATCATTACTGTCTTAGTTCATGCTATAACAGGGCAGGCAACTATTTCAGGCAGAGGGCTGCTCACCGAGTTCTGACAAGCTGTCGAGGGTTGCATGGGTTGTCCCGCCCCTTGACAGGTACCCTGCCCCCTGTCAACCATCTTGGGACACATAGTCCCATCCCTTGGCCTCAACCTTTGCTATTGGAAGCCCCTCCCATCACCCCCAGAAATACTCCTGTCAGCAAGGGGTTTTGCCACCTCAGAATCAGAAAAACACCAAATTATATTCTAAAATATCAAACATCTACAACATTCACTAATTTGATTTAAAAAAAAAAATTGTCCTGATTTACATGTGTTTGTGTAGTGTACATAGAGGTGATTGTATATAATAGTTTAAAATGAAGTCTTACTCTTGTATACTGTGGAGGACTTGGGGGCGGATAGGTGCGTGGGGTGAAGGAGTTTGCGGGTGTGTGTATATATATGGGGTGTGGGTGGTTATGGGGTTTGTGGGGAGAGGATGGCTGGGGTCTGTGAGGAGGTGTGGGAGTCTGTGTGTATGGCAGTGCAAGGGGGGTGTGGGTGCATGTGTATAGTTGGCTGTGCATGCGGGACTTATCCTACGAACACACACACACACTCCCTCTTCCTCCCTCATTGCACATACAGTGTGCTTTGCTCACTATACAATGTGCTTCACTCACTACACACACACAAACACAGTGTACTTTTCTCACTACACACACACATACACACTGTGTGCTTCCTTCATTATATATACTTACACTCTCTCTCTTTCTCTTCCCTTCCCTAATTGCTCACTCTCTCTCTCTCTTTTTCTCTCTGTCATTGCATGAACACACATACACACCTCTCCCACTCCTGGCCCCAGTGTACCGGCATGGCCTCATGCTCCTGCAGTCAAGTGATATAGCCAGGGGCCATGAGCCGCATGCAGAGAGAACAGCTGCAGGCACAGGCTTTGGTGTGTATGGGGGGATGGGATTAGGAAGGGGCTGTGGGGGGAAGGTGGAGCCAGCCTGGTCTCTCCTGACTCATGCTGGCTACCCCTGGGTCCTACTCCCGCTGACTTATGCCATCTGTGACAGCAGCTAGGAGCACATAAATATTATTTTTCTAAACTTCTTAGGTGGGCCAAATCTGGTCCACAGGCCATATTTTGCCCACCCCTATGTTATATACTACTCTCCTTTGGTCACAGCTAATCAGTATTATAACCTAACTTAAACTATTTATGTCTTTGGTGTTAATACAAATCGTTATTCTATTTTGAAGAAAGAGTCAAGGAAGGTGAGTGCTTTGCAGCATAGCTATGGCCAAGCTAGCTTAAGTACTACTATCAGTCTACTCTGCTACCAAGAAACTCAGCAAGTCCTAACTGCAAGTACTCATTAAATTTCTTGGATGATTTTTTCAGCCCACATCAAACATCAAGCTTCTCTGGCTATACTTTTAGCAGGACCCAAGATATTCAGTTGAAAGCTAGCCCAGCTATGCCTATATTATTCAGTAGTCTGAATTACAGGCACACATTGTTTCTTATCTCCTGCATGTCTAAATGAGAAAATTTTACAAGGACAGTCCTGTTTTTTTGGAGTTGTCCTTGATAGCCTGAGAATTTCTTTATGACACCTAAATCATTCCATTTTATTTAGCTAAGCAGTTTAAGGTTTCAGGTAAAATTTTGCATAAGTCATTGCTATATTAAAAAAAAAATAACAATTACCACATTTTTACTCTCATTAGTTATCAGGCACAGTTATCTTTGTATCATGTCAGTAACTCCTCAAGGTTAAAGCTTGTCTTATCTTGCCAGGATGCATCATCTACTGTTGCTACTATAGATTCAGTGAGTATGTAATCAATAGAGGTGTACAAAACGGCCCCTATTTGATTCAGATTTGGATTCAGACTGAATCAGGGGCAGTGATTCGATTCATTGATTCGGATCACTGTCCCAATGTGTTAGCTGAATCCAAAACTGAAGATTCGATGCTGATTCTGAGAATCAGTGATATGGACATAGACATAGCTTTAAATGTTTTTTCTTCATGCCTTGAGGTACCAGCATAGCTTTTGAATGCTGAGATGCTGGAGCGCATGGAGTGTCCCACAGGAGTGGGGTGAGGGGCCATCCATGTGCCAAGTGTGGAACCAGGAAGTGGACTGGACGTACTTCCAGTCCAATTCCAGGTCAACCGGGGAGCACAAAGCCCCTTCCCCCCCGCACCTACCTGGCTTGGCAATTGGCCATGGGGGAACCCCAGGTGCTCCCCATTGTCAAGCAAAGGGGGTATAAGGACCCCCCTGTGTACTCCCTGGCAGACCCAAAAGAGAACCGGAAGTGCTTCTGGTCCATTTTCAGGTCTGCTGCCAAGCATGCTGAGGAGCCCCCCATGCTCCTGTGTGATTCTCCATCTGGCCCATCATTGAAGCATTCATGAGCCTGCTACCTAGAGGTATGTAGAAAAAACATTTAAAGTTGTGATATGTCTGAATCACTGAATCTTTCCGAATCTCTCTGAATCAATTTGGATGGTTCTGAATTGAGCCAAATCTGCACCGATTTGAATCACAGACTGAAGCTTCACACAGTACTAATAATCAAGTCATTGTAAAATCTTTACTTTGGCTTATCAGAGCAGGGGGTTGAGGAGGTAACTGATTGATATTGTTATCTAAAATACAGAAATGGAGGAAGCAGCAGAAATGGGAGAAACACAAAACAAAACAGCAGAGTCCAGCTGCTTTTTACCTGTGGAAATCAAATAATTTCAAAACAGGCCAAAACAGGGATCTCATGAATATTTTATTATCCTGAAAATATGTTTTGATTTTTGAAAATATAACATCTCATGTGTGCAGAGCAAATCCCATAGGAAAAAAAAGACTTCCAGAAAAATATTTTCTAATGATCTGCTTTATCTAAATTTATAATGTTGGGGTCTGCCTCAATCAGTGATTCTCAGCCGGGCTGCTGCATCACTCTAAGGTGTCTTGACATCCTTGCAAGGGTGCTGTGGGGTGCCATACAATGTGCAAATATGATTCAGAAACACCCCTCCACCCCAACAGTTCAAAGAGAAATTCATAGTGTAGAAAACTGTTTGACCTGTTGTGGTCTTTCTAAGTTCTTTGCAAAAGAAGAATTGCTCTGTTGTTTTTCTACAGTCAAAAAATGAGTGACAGTGAAGAGCTGACACTTTTTAAGAGGTGCCTTGAATCTAAAAAGGTGGAAAACCATTGGCCTAGATGAACAGCTGAGTGGTGATGAAGATGACATTTTATCAGTTACATTTGACAAGAATGGAAGGGCTTTATCCAGGGTTGCCAGCTGTCCATAAAGTTTAAGATGGTCAGTAAAAAAATCAAGCTAAAAATGCCTGTCCTTAAAATCCATTAAAAAGTTGATCCATTTGTAAAAAACTCTAGCAGCTGGCATTAATTGAAGTTAATAGAAGCAGCTGGAAGCAGTACTGAAGCAGAGACAGAGCACAGCAGTGCCACCTGATGTCTAAGTGGGAGGATAACACCTTGAAGGGAGCTCTTTTCAGGATTTTGTAGACCTCTCCCTGCTCCAGCGTGTACTTTTGGTGTTGCTGAGTACCATCTGACTACCTCTCTTTAATACTCCTAGATTGCAGGTAGGTTTCTTTGGGAGTCCATGCTTTGGGGAACTTAGTATTGTGGAACAGGCAGGGGAGGGCAGAACTGTGTAGGCTGTAGTCAGAGGCATCAGGCTGCGGAGGTAAGTAGATGACCCTTGTACGGGGGCAGCATGGTGTAAAACCATTGCTGCAGTCAAACAGGGTTGCCAACCTTAGGATTTATTATTATTATTATTATTATTATTATTATTATTAACTGCAGACATTTTATAGGCACCTAAACTTTTTTTTTTTGTTTTGATTTGATTTTTGTTGTGGTTTCTGTTAAACTCTTACACTTGAACACAGTCCTTCTAGCTAGGGTCTGGCAGCAAGGCAGAACCTGGCACAAGAGTTGTATTTACATTCTGTAACTGTCAGAACACATATCAGTAAAACCATGCATCAGTAAAAATGTTTGGTTGTCAGTAGAAATGTTACAGATTGTCAGGGGGGAAAAATATTGGGTTGGTAATCCTGGCCTTAATTTTTTTAACATTTTCATGAAACATCCTTCTGACACCTCCAGGTAAAATCCATGCAATGTATTTCATGCAGCAGAAATTTGGGAGCTGGAACTGGGGCAGAAGTTGCCTGCTTTTTGGTAAATTGCACATCTCTGAGTGAGCACATGACACCTGTCTGCTCCTTAATACATGTGCTCTGGGATGGGGTGAGGGGCATTTCATATAGTCAGCATCCCACACTACAAAATGGTGGCAGGGGCGCTTTGACTCATTTGATGAGTTTTAGTTAAAATGCCCCCGCTGCCATTTTGAAATGCAGTGATACTGAATATGTGTCATGGCAAAGCTCCCAAATAGTTCTAATTAGGTCAAAACCAATTCCTTAAACTCATATGCATGTGTATAGGCATATTATGAGTTTAAGGAATTGTTTTTGACCTGACAACCCCTAAGGTATCAGAGAAGTCTATACAACTGAAAGCTTCTACTCCTGTGAAACACTGACACAGTTGTAAACAAATAAAGCACTGATGTTTAATCTTTCTCACTGTAAAAGGGACTGGCAGGACTTTCTCTGTAAGTTCAAGACTTTGGGATACTCATTCAAACCTTAGCTTCAATCTGCTAACTTCCAGGGCATGCTCCAGATCCTATTTATTTCACTTGGCTTTTCAAGTAGAGACTTGAGGTGTAAACAGAAAGAGAAGGTTGTTAGCATTTGATTAGGAACTTTTGCTTTGCACAAAAGGTGATTTTAAAGGGTCATTATTTTATGATTTTAAATAATTGGGAAGTCATTCTGAACATGTCTCTTGGTTCTTTTATTGTTCAAAATCAAAATCAAATAAAATGAACCCAGGCACCTGTGGTAAGTTTTTTTATCTTTCTAGAAAAGATAAATTATTTTCCTTTTTCCCACCTCCCCAACTTCCTTTCCCCCTCATTTTAGTTGGGAAGCACTAAAGGACCCACAGTTTGAATGATGAATTTGAATTAGACTTTAATTTACCTCCCTTTGACCTTTCATTTGTTTTTTCTTTATAAGAGAAAAACTCATATTGATTTCCCTCTGATTTTTAACCTCAAAATGTTAATCAGTCCATAGAAACATACTTTGACCTAATTTCTAGCATTGTAAATATGTTTGTCTATCACTGGACTATGCAACTACCTTACTTAATGGCTTGTCAAGCAGCTTGCCCTCATAGAACCTGGCAGATGAAAGGTGATGCTTGGCTTGTCCATTTTTCCAGGTGCAGAGCTATAACTGTCTGCAAGACACCATGTTCAAAGCAACCATTTGAGTTGAGAATATGACCATATCAAGGGATTTATCAGCAACAAAAGCAGCTGCTAGGGATATTTTTCTCAGCACTAATTTGATTTCCATATCCCTTATGGACCTTTGAAGATCATTAGCCCAGGCAACTGCTGCTCTGGCAAGCAGCTGTAGTAAAAGACAGCTGTGTGGCTGACACCTCAAAAATGTATCTTTAAAAATCCCTTTTCTCTCTGCTTAATCAATGGCATAAGAGAAAGAACCTCTTTACCAGAAAAAACAAATCCTTACTATGACAAGTTATTTGCATCTACTTTGCTTTCTGAACTGAGAACCTAAATTTTGGGATTTACTGAGGCAGCCATTTGATTGCTTAGATTTCTCAGTAACTTTTTCTGATTAGAAGGGTTCTTCCTTCATACTTATTTTATCTTCCCTCATACTTAGAAATACTTATCTTTGCTGTTAATATTTTTCTACTCCTAGACTTTCTTGGAATGGTGCTCTGATTATAAAATGATGACCTTCACTACAGAATCTTCACTACAATGTCATGAAAATATCAAGGTGCAAGCCTGTCCTGAATTTCTTTACTCTGCTCACTCCACCCTGGATACATTAATGAAACTGTAAGTCATCAAGAATAAGGAAAAAAGTGAGGGCATCAGTCTGTATTTGAAATCATGCATCTTACGCGTGTACTTATAGGATGAAATCCTGGCTCACTTGAAGTCACTGGCAAAACTCTCACTGACTCCCGTGGAATTAGAATTTCACTCACAGGGCTTAATAGTAGGTTTTGGTGGTTTTTTGGTCCATTCTCTCTACAAAAGAAAACTTATAGAAATTAGTGTTTTAACAGTCTACTGAGAAGGGACCTGCGAAGGTCAATGAACTTATACCTGTATAAGGCAAATTTGAGATGAACACCTGTGCTAAGAAAAAAGCCTAATCTAGACCTTGAATGTGCTAAGGTGGGATCGCTCTCTTGAAACCACTAGACATACCATTTTTGATGTGGCCTTTTAATACTCAGTAATGGATGTGATATTTCACAATATTTAAGTGTTGATAAAAGTAGTAAGTTGAGAGTTATCATCAAAAGATGATCAATGAGCTTTTCCTGTGAAAAGAAAATTAAATCTACATTTCAAAACAAATGACAGAAAACAGAAAGACAGAAGATTAATTCCCTCATCCATTCAAATTTAGGAGAATTGTATCAATGGAAAAATCCTTTTTAAAAAATCAGACAGAACTGGAATTATAGTGTGGTTACTCATATGTGATTCATAATGTATCTATGCTGCCAAATCAGGAGCTACTGAAAAGTACATTAGTAATAATTACATATATTGAAAGGTATCAAAGAGCCTTAGATGATGCTTGACAAGAAAAAAAATCCTTACAGCTTCTGAAGAGAGGTTAAACAGTCTGCAACTATTCCATCTCCATGATAGTGACTTTACAAATTACTTGTTCATAAATAGTAAGAAAAAAGTTGGAGTAGGGTCGTGACTCCTTCTGGCCACTCCCATCTGTTATTAGTGAATCAGGGGCATACAGACTAATAGATGCGTTCTATATTAAAAAACCCTACATATTCATATTTCATGAAAAATATGCTTTGATCTTCCGACTTAAAATATTGAGAAGGAACAAACTATAATAAAGGTCTCCATTATGCTAATATTATTTTTTGGGTACTGAGGCTACTTAAACATATGCAAGGAAAGAAGTGATAAAGTAGGCCTTCCCTAACTCCCCAGATAACATCTACAATAACAAGTTCAGCCTCTGTTCATTCTTGAGTTCTGCACATATACCTACACATATACATTGCACAAAATGGGACAAAAGCCATCTGAGCAGGACAGGCAGGTTCAACTTCCTCCTCCAGCAGATAGCAGTAGCCTACTGTGGCGGGCCAGTAGGGGGCGCTCCCATTTTCAGCCGCCCACCTCCCTGCGCCCGACCACCTTCCAGGCTCCGAGTGCCTCCCTTGGGGTGCCTCGCGTCCGGCCGACCCCTTCCCAGGAGCACACCCGCTAGCCTGGGGTTTCCACTGCCACCATCCAAGGCTCTGGACTTACTCCTGGCCCTGTGCACCTTGGAAAACACAGGCCTGTTCGTCC
>JAGPOW010001338.1:54903299-54941893 GCA_030014935.1 Caiman crocodilus
GATGAGATCCCTGCCCTGAGGGATTCACCAGCAGCCTCTCAGGCTGGCACAGAGAGAGGTTTCTGGAGAGGGGCACCCATGGTGGCATTTCTGCCACACCTACCATGTAGGGGAGCCTCAAATGACACCTACCTAAAAGGTAGCAAAGCACACCTTTGGGCATTGATAGGCACTTCTCACCTTGATGGGCGTTTTTAGGAGCTACTGTGTTTTTTAAGGCCCACTTTACTTTAGGTTATCCACTGTCAAACACCAATTACTGCCAAAGTCTATTGCCTAAAGTCTAAACTGAAATCCATAATGATATTGAATGCATGTAAGAAACAGAAACTGGATATTCCACCAGGTTTTCTTATGGCTTTGTTACATATTAACTTTGGGTGGCTTCTGGAGCTCTTAACCCAAAAATGAACAATTATTTGGGCTACAGGTCCACTTTACTTAAGAACTTTTGGTGAGTTTTTGATGGCTGAGAGGGGAGGAGGATCGATCATATCCAGCCCACTGGCATGCCAGCTGCTGCTGGGAGCTTGAGGAGGAAGACATTATCCTGCAACTCTCTGGTCTGCTGCAGCTGGGTCCATACCAGGTCATAGTGCAGATTACTGTGCACTCCCATATCCACCCCCTTCCACAGCTGAGCTCCCTATTGGTATTGCACAGTTCTGGCACCATGGCTACTGACAGCTGGGTCTGCACAGGACAGGGTGCGATGCAGTGTGAGTAGCCACTAAAGGCAACTTTTATCCTTGGTCTAGTTGGGAGCATGTGAGAGATGGGCTGGAGAGGGGGTGGAAACATGAAGCTGAGAGGCAGAGAGCTAGTGGGAGGAGTGAATAATGAAATGGAGGTGGGGGAAGGGTGGTAAAATAATGAATATCAGCCACTGAATGATGAAATAAAATAACAATAAAGGAGATAAACCTGCCATGCAATGGCATAACTCTAGTCACTTAAAGAGTGCTTAAAACTAGTTCCAGGTGGCAATAAGTGGATAATTCAGGGGTTAAGAGCTTCTAGAGCCACGTAAAATTAATGTGCAACAAGACCCTCAGATTTGTCACCCAGGTCATGTTCCATTAATGTGTCCACTCCCCACATATGAGCCACACAGGTTGCAGTTCCCCAGCATGCCAGAATGCAGTGTCCCCTCTCATTCTCCTGGTCCGCATAGAGAAACTTTCCACTCCCTGCCAAGACAACTCCCCCTCCATGCCCACAGTTGTGACTTCCCACCCCCATGGCTGCAACCCTGTGCAAACAGCTCACAGTACACATACCAGCCAGACACATTACAAGGCAGGGATGGATCCAGGAGTGGAATCTGAGGATGTGGGGGAGAACAAGGAAAGGGGCTGTATTAGATTCCCATGAGCTGAGGCTTCCTTCCTGAGGCAGGGGCAGTAGCTCCTCCAAAAACACCTTCCCTTCACTTCCCCCAACTCCCAGACACCCAGGAAGTATGAACAGTAGCCCCCCATACCCAAATTCCAAACCCTAATTTATTAAAACACATGGCCCTCTTTAATGCACTTTTTTATTTCTTTTTTAAATCTTTTTTTAAAAATCCTTCAATGGCTTCAATCCTTCATTTCCCTACCCTTCCCTTATCCCCATTTCCTTTCACCTCCCAGTTTCATGTTCTAAGCTCTCCATCCCTACTCTCATACACGATCACCTACAACTTGTCTTAGTTCACCAGCCCTATAATGTAAACACACAGCTGTAGCTCCTAGTCAGGTCCCTGCTTGTCAGCCCTCTAGTGACAGTTGTGCAGGTGGGGAAGTTTTTTAGTTTTAAGATATAACTGCTCCAAACTCAAACTATCCCTAACATTGACTGGTATCTGAGAAGCTTAAAGTGAAATGTGTAACAACAAGGTACAGAAAACATGGTTTTCTCTAAGCAACATAGTGAACAGACACACATTCACCCTTTGGTGATAGTGGAGGGGAGTGGGGTGGGGGCAATCTTAGACCTAGTTCCACCATTTTTTAAAACAGTCTATGTGGCAAACTTCTGTTCTCTTATGAGTATAGACCAGTTTTCAGTGATGAACTTCTGTTCTGGGGGGTTACACTGGGCAATAAGCTGAATATGAGACAACTGAGCTTATTTAAGTCTAGGGAAGAGGAGACTGAGAGGGGACTTAATAGCAGCCTTCAACTACCTGAAGGGGGTTCAAAAGAGGATAGAGCTAAACTGTTCTCAGTAGTGGCAGATGACAGAACAAGGACCAACAGTCTCAAGTTGTAGAAGCAAAGTTTAGGTTAGATATAGGAAGAATTTTCTCACAAGAAGGATTATAAAAAACGAACAGGTTACCTAGGGAGGTGGTGACATCTCTATCCTTGAAAGTTTTCAAGACCCAGCTAGACAAAGCCTTGGCTGGGATGATCTAGTTGGGGATGGTCCTACTTTGAGCGGGGGGGTTGGACTAGATGACCTCCTGAGATCCCTTCGAACCCTAACTTCCTATGATTCTAAGTTTAAGCCAAAGTAGACTAATTAATTTTGCGGTAAAATGTCTCTGTCCACACATGCAAACTATTAGGGCAGAGTAAATTAATTGACTCCACCATAGGTTAGTACTGCCAGGTACAAATACTATCCTATGGTGGAGTAATTTATTTTGCCACAGTGCATGTGTAGATGCTGACAGGGCTGGCTGGGGCACAACAGTGCTTCAGTGTGAGGACTGCCTGCCACTAGCCCTGCTTGGAAGCACTCTTGTGCCCCACCCTGCCCTCCACAGTATGTCAAGCCAGCTTGTAGCAGGCCTGTGCTGTCAGGCTGACCCCTGGGGCCTCCTGCCAGCTTTGGCTGCTCCACTCTGGCTCAGCATGCTGTGGTTGTCCCAGATGTACATACAAAAGGCATGCCTGGGAGCAATAAACTCTAGTGTGAATTGTGCTGGAGTTTATTCAGTCACTTTAATAGCATGTGTGGGTGTGTGCATCATGTACAACATGAAGGAGTCACTGTACTCTGTATGCTTGTTCTGAGATTACCTGTATTTGTAAACCTTTTACAGGAATAATTTGTTGGACAGTGCAAAACCTATGAAAACCTTTTAAGTGGAACAGGTCATCTTATCCACATGAGGATTGTATTTGTATTCACTTCATGCCTAGAGCAGCCAATCCCTTCAGCGTAGTACTGGTTTCTCTTAAGCATTTGGCCTGCTTCAGGCACAACAAACAACTTGCTTTAAAAAAAATAAACACTAAAATTTTAGAGAAAGATTATTTAAAATTTTATTCCCTTGATAAATGGTTTCATGATCCAAGAACCTTAGCAAGTAAAAGTTCTGAGACTCTGTGCGGGGTAGGAGGGAGAGAGAAACTACTGGAACTATTTATTGAAAGTAGATATATTAAAAGTTAAACTTGTACACTATGGAAGACTTGCAGAGAGAATCTTTCAAAAAAAAATAATTTTCTTAGAAGATTCAGACAGCAATATTCTCCATTTCCCCAAATGGTTATGAATATGTTTGTGGCAGATTAATGCAGTAATTCTGATTCAGTTATTCTATAAGGTGCATCTTTAGCCTGTCTTGTGCTAGAGTAAAAACTTTTCATCTTTCAGTCCTTTTTTTTTGCTCCCGACATAGTGAAACTATAATCTTGTATTTTTGGCACATACAACATGCCATGGAATGGTACTAAATTGAGATAATGCTTTGATGACACCAATGCAAGAATTGATACTTCACAGAACCAAAGGTGAGGTCTTGAATAGAACATACTTTTTAAAACATACAATTTATCATCATCCGAATATTTTGATGTCTTCTTTGTGTAGTGCTAGCTAAGTTTGGCAGTCAAAAGATGTGTTAAACGGGTACAGTATATATCAGAATCTATATTCTTTTAACTAAAAGCAACATGACAGGAACACAGGTTCCTTCTCTTCTCTAGCATTTCTACTGAGTCTTTAACAACAGCAATGTTTAATAAAATCAAAAGGATTACAGCAGAGATGAGGAACTTAAATTGAAGCATGATGATGATAGTCTACTGAAAATACTTGATACATTATATCTAAAGATTTCAATGCAATATATTAAAAACAAACTAGCTACATCTGATCCCACTGTCATCTGGTTATTACCTGAAACAATTTTGCAATTTGAGGTTATGATAGGCAGGGGACAGTTTAACTATTAGGTATATATAGAAATAGTTTAAAGGCTTTCATAGATTTGAATTTAGTTACAAATACAAGAGATCTTGAAAAGCTACAATGCCTTTATCTTTTCCTGCAGAGCAAGGTTAACCTAATTAAAATTAATAAAGATAATAAAGTACCTGTGGAAGTTTAACTGATATTCCTGCATATTATCAACATATGACTAAGGGAAGTGAAATGTGGTCATAAGAAAATTACATAGTTGCAAATAAATGAATAAATTAATTAATTAAATATTTATACAGAGTGAAGGGTTTTGGGGTGCCTTAATTTGAAATTATTACACTCTATTTTCATGAGGATTATGAAACTGGCTTTTCACAAAAAAGTCTTGTGTTTCTTTATAAGTGCCTTCTGTTTAAAAATGTGGATCAAGACTATGCAGAGCAGATGCATTTGAACAAATCTAAGAGAAATTACACATTTCTATGATTTAAAAAACATTTCAAAATATAAGATAGCTAAGTAACATTGAAGTTCATTCTTAAAATACTTTTTGATTTATGCTTCAAAACCACTGCAAAAATTAGTCTATTCATCAGATTTTTAGTGAAGTATAGAATTTGGATATTTGTTTTTTTAAATTATCCTTTGCTGAGTTAGGAATGTTAGACTAGTATGTTAGATTTGAAAAACCTATAGATTTTGCAAATAGTTTAACCAACCTGGACGTTTATCATGCCTGTCAGGTTTATGCTGAATTGGACTCACTGATATAACAGCAAAGTAAGAAATTTTGCCCTTTCACACTTTCCATCATAAATAAATATGCTGTCCTGCCACTTAAAACAGACATTTTTCATAACTCTTTTACATTTGGGTTAATATAGTTAGGACCAAGCCTAACACCGGCTGAAGTTGATGAAAACACTGATTGACTGAAGGGGCATTGGTTTGATCCCTTCTTACTGCAAGCTCTCCAAGCTTTCCAGTTCATGTACATCATAGAAAAATATCTTGCTGGTTTTTGAGTCTTCAGTTGCACTAAAATAAAGCTTGATTCATAAGCCAAAGACTCCTTATAAATGCAAAATATAATTTCACAACCCTATTTCTCCTTCTCTTCCTCCTCCTCTACCTTCTCCTCTTCCTAAGGAGACAGTACAAAATTC
This sequence comes from Caiman crocodilus, assembly GCA_030014935.1. Lineage (NCBI taxonomy): Eukaryota > Metazoa > Chordata > Crocodylia > Alligatoridae > Caiman > Caiman crocodilus. Next base: position 54,908,606 of record JAGPOW010001338.1, read on the forward strand.
AGATGGCTGGCCAGGTATAACGAGGCACCACTATGCATTCATGTAATACAACAAATCTACAAGTTGTTAGGTCATCACAATTATGCCTCTGTTGCAAGCAATAATTACCTGTTTTTTTTTCTTTCCAAAATTAACATAACACCAGAGCAAAAGGAAATCATTTGTTATTACTGATACAAAATCTATGATACAATTGCACTATAAATATGACCACTTGATTGAACAAACTATTTTGGCCATTTTTTCCCCAAAGCAGTAAAAAAAAAAAATGGCACTGAAATAAAATGTTTAGGAAGAATAAGATAAATTATTTAGGTGTATACATTTTGGACTCATTTTTTCTGGGGTGGAGGACAAGGGAACTTACTACCATTTAATTATTATATCACAGTATAGAACTGACATAGTTCAATTTTTATTTATGAAGTCTTTATTAAATCTATCATGAGGTAATTATCCAAAAGGGCAGCAATGTATTTTTAGATGACTTTATAAAGAGTCATTTTATTAACAAGCTCTACCCAGAAGCAATGATAGCAGGATTCACATTTGTTGCCAACTATTCAGGTGTTTTAATATGTTTGGACAGATTTAGAGTTACCAGTAGGGTAAGTTAATTAACTCAGCTTTGAAGGGTATGGCCAATATCCACCTAGGAAAACTAAAACAATTTACATTTGATATTTTGACTACATTTAGATAAATCACTAGTTTAGGTAAGATAATGTACTTACCTAATGTAGTTTAGGTAAGTTAATGTACTATATACAATGAACTATTATTTTGTACTTTAGCCTTAGGACACACTTAATGAAAAACAAAACAAGATATAACAAGTGTTTTGTCTCTTATATGAACAGTGAAGCAATGTAACAATGGTGGATACAGCAGAGTGCTCTTTCAGTATACCTAGCTAGCTGTATAAAATTTACAGGACAACTTTAGTTAGTTGATGACTAAGCGTTCATTTTCTGTTCAAAAACATTTTTATATCTCTGAAAATATTAATCGATAACACAAATATTTAAACATAGCTTCTAGATTTGAGCAGCGGAAGTATCTACTCAACGCTACTTGAGGACTAGAGCCAGCCTTTTAAGATTGATGGGCTTTGATTTGGGGTGTCATGACCCTGGAAGACCAATGATTATCAGGGGGTGAGATTATACATTACAGTTAGATCATGTTAAGAGCACTGAAAACTTGAATGATCAGGCATTAAGGTTAATTTACTAGTGGTAATTGCCATTTAGGTGTCTTGAAGATAAGACACTTCAGGCTAGGATTATCTTTGAGCTGTGCTACCTAGTTTGATTAATTTAACTGCTAGGTTAAGCATTCATCTAAGTTAGAACCACCAATTTGCAGTTCTGCAGTATCTGAGGAGGCGCTGCTCCCAGGTGGATTAGCTGTCAACCAGGGTTCTATGGCCCCAGACTCACAGGTGGGAAAAGCCAGGCAGCAGGTGGGTGGGGATAGGATGAGTAGGGAGAGAGAGAAAAGGGGTGCAGGGGTTAGGGGGTGGGGAGACAGATTAGGATTGCATTTAGTGATTTTTGATGCCTAAAAGCTATGTAAAGCCAGTTAGACAGAGGCAGACTAAGACTGGTCCTTCCTATTCATTCCTTTCTTTCGGATTTTTATCTTGGTGGGGTGATCTGACCCCAGTTGATTTCCTGCCCCTGGGGCAGGGAGCTGGACCCGATGATCTTGCAAAGTCCCTTCCAGTCCTAATGTCTATGAAATCTATGGCTATATGAAAAAAAGTTGTTCAGTACTTGTCTTTGATTTTTCTTCCTTTACATATCATTTTTGCAGAATCAGGTTTGTGTAAATATTCAGACCAAATCTAAAGTCAAATTAATTCATTCCACAATTACAAGACTGATCATCTACATAATTATCACCAGTTCCATAGGTATGAAAAGAATCAGTTCATTATCTTTTCTATATACTGCCCTAATTAAATGTATAGTAATTTTTATTATTTCTACCATAAAACTAGGGTTACCTCAAATTTACATAGCACCAGATTTTCACCTAGATCTCTAGCCAAAGGAAAACCAAAGCAACTGAAGGAAAACTACTTCATCAACAATACCAATGTCATGAAACAAATGATGGGTCTCAAACAACTGAGACCAAGAAATAAGATATTTCATTAGCCAATGGTGACTTTGCTAATTCAGTAAAGTGCATTGTCACAACTCAAATTATTTCTTCTTCCAAGTCATGAGGTGTGTCTACACATGCATTTATCCCGACTTAAATTTACTATGCAGTAAGTTACTGTGCAATAGATGGGAAATAGGCTGGTGTCTACACCTGCAAGCGTTAAGGTGCATTAATGCTGTGTGGACTGACTTGAGACTCAAGTTAGTCCCAGGTTAGTCCACACAAATAGTGTTACTGCACAGTAAGGTGTCTACATGTGTGTTACTGCACAGTAACTAATCAGGCATGAATTTGATACTTGCATGACGCAGGTATCAAATTTATACTTAAATTGGCATAAATTGCCATATTTACTGTGCTGACTTACACTGACTTGAGTATAAATTTGATACCTGCATCATGTAGATGCATGTCCATATTGCACAGTAATTTCAGTTACTGCACAATAAAACTGTGCATGTGTTGATGCTCCCATTCTTTCTTATTTCCAAAAAGCCATTCCATCAAGAAAGAGCTGTATAATTCTCCAGCCAGAACTTAAGGCATAGTCTGTAATGCTTTCAATTCTTTTTGGCTTTAGTAGTTGTTAAAGATGCTCAAAAATTTACAAATGTTACACTTCAAAATCTTGTGAAAGTTAGCTCTCCTGATAGTTCCTCTTCTAAGAGACCACTCTCTTTTACTTCTTTTTTTCTCTTGTTATTTGTTTTTTTTGGAAACCAAGCACAAAATAATTCCCTTCAGATATGTTCCCTTTTTCAGGCTTCCTGCTTGGGTACTCGACATTCCCACAAGCACTTCAAAAGGTGGAAAAAAACAAAGAAATGCTCACAATCTTGTTATCCTTTCTCTGGTTTATATTAGGACATTGAACATACACTGCCATGAGGAAAGCATTATAATGAAATGACGAAATCTTGTTAAATTATTTTTTCTCTTTCAAATTCCAGGTTACAAAATGTGTCTTCTCCCCCTGCAACTCCTTCATCAAGTCCTTTGTCTTATATGCTGGGAACGTTTGGAGGAGGGGTATCAGTCAATACTGTCTGTTTCTCCTTCCTACCTACCACATCTTGGAGAGTTAGGGTGGAATCTTGGTATTTCCAGTCTATTTGATCATGAATCCTTTGTGCATCAGCCATCATCTCTCTTGTAATGAATTCTGACCACACCTATAAGAATTTCATGCTGGGCTCTGGCGAGCTCCATCTTTATTAAAGTCATATGGTGATCTCTAACCTCTAGACAGAAATAACCTCTATATTTTACTTTCCCATATAATGCACCATGAAATTTTTATAACATCAACATTTAGTCATGCATAGAGAAGCTCAGTGATATAGAAGAAGTAGTCTATTCAAATAGCAAATAAGAGACCTAGGGTTTCTGAAATTGATTCAAACATCAAACAATACTTCAAATGGACCTTTAAATTTCAACATACCAGCTTGAAATGCAACAAACCTGCAGTGAACCTGAAGAAACATTGTGAACTGCCTGCAGTTCTCTCCTTACTCATTAAACTTGTGATGTAGCTAAACAGCTAAAATTCATTAAAAGCAAGCTGCAAAATCCCCAGAAGACTCAAATTATGACACACATAGAAAGCCAATGTAGCTTTCAAAACTACAAGACAAAGGTTGAGGTCAGGGCACTGCACCCATAGCACAGCAGTAGTTGAATAGTCCAGAATGCTGTTATTTTACAATACTGGGTCTGGTCTAGGACTGTATATGAAAACATAAGTTGTGATACAATTAACGTGGATTCAGTATATGTTTTCAAGGAGGCAGGAGGGGGAATGGACACAAGAACATTATAGGTCTTTTACAGACAACAGTAAAGTCTAGACACTGAGGAGATGGCAGGCACATTTGCAAAAAGGAGTATCTATTTTAAATGTTTTTGAGCATCTCTGGGGATTTTTCCATTGGTTTTGGATTATATTTGTTTTAGATTCATTGGTTGGGAGAAAAAGTGAATTAAAACTCGAATGCTCAAAACTACAGTGGACAAATGCTGGTTAACGTACAGAAGAGAGACATTTTTAACTGCCAAAGAAATGAAGCAGACAAGTGGAAGCAAAAGCTGGTTTTAAAATTAATTTCACATTTTTTATCTTATCTTTTTTCAAACACAGATTTCACCTACATGGTTTCTTTTTTTAATAATTATTCATTCATGTTCAGGAGGAATACTAACTACATTTTTCCAATGGATAAACTAACTGTTATACAGCTGGGTGAGCTTTCCCCCCCTAACTTTAGCTTGTGAAAGCTTAATATCAATACATTTAGTTAGAGTATATGAAGTAATTTGCTGCACCCAGTCTATGATCATGTGGCTTACTTTATGTAGATCAGAAGCAGCATGAGCAGACATATCCTAGTTCTGGAAGCCTCTCTGAGAACACAGTGTAAGTCAGAGTAAGGGAGGGGTGGGTGTTATAAGGAGGCATAGTGGGTCAATAGGTGGCAGTTGGCAGGATAGTGGGCCTGCAGGGGATGATGGGTTCATGGAGGTGGTGTCTGTCTGGGAGTTGGGTATAAAAATGGCCTGTTCAGGGTTGGGAGGGTAGAAGAATGCAGGATCAGGGCTGGGGCAAACATTGCGTTTTCCCAGCCCCAGGGTAATACTCCAAATATTTGCAGATGTTTGATAGATTGGGCTAATGCATTTCCAAGCTAGGTTAACTCACCTACACAGATTGAGCCTGCCATTTTGGCTCTGATATAATCCACTCCCTCTCCTCCCCATATTTGCACTGATTGACATTTACAAGCTTTGTCATGGATCGAAAGGAATTCATTACAAACTTAATGAATAATAATCCTAGTTAGGTCAATGTAAAGGTGTACCCTTAGTGTCTGGCTGCCTAATTTGGATTAATTTACAAATACTAGCACTCTTATTCCCCTGTGGAAATTAACTCCATGGAGTTAGTAACTTCACAGAGTTACTGACTATTATCAGATTCCTAAACTGGTTTTCAGCCCTAATCTTCATTTAGGTTCTTCCCTCTTTCTTGATAATCAAATAACTATACTGCTGCTGCCCCCCTCCCTTCTTCTTTCCCCCACATATGGCTGGAGGATACTAGACTCCGTTCCATTCAAAGAAGAGAAGTAGAATATCAAGGAACAGAGAGCTTTTAATACAACAGAAGTCTAAAAGAGCTTGATTTGTTTAACTCAACAACATGATATCTAAAAAGAAATCACTTTCTACAAATACATCCATGTTTACAAGACAGATGTAGAAGATCCATTTAAGATGAACAGAAAATAAATATATGAGTACATTTCAGTTAGAAAACAGAAGTAGCTTTCTAACGAACAGAGCTTTGAAGTTGTGTAACAGCTTTCCAGAAGTAGTGGGGGTTTCAAGATGGCAAATGAAACCAAGACTAACTAGTTTCAAGATGATTTTTGAAAGGGACATTATGACTATGTCACATACAACTGCAGGGAACTGGACTTGAATCAAAGGTCGCTTTAAGTCTTATATCAATTTTGGACTTGACTATGTGCCCTGAGACACTCCCACAGTGACAAAAAAATCTGAGATGACTAGGGGTGAACTCAGGCATCTTTATGGGAACACCACAAGCATGGGCAGTAAACAGGCTGAACAGGCACTCCTTCTGGCAGAATTTCTGTCTCAGCAGATGTGTTACAAATAGATCTAGTCCAGTGCTCCTCCTCTTCTATTCAGCATTGATGATGCCACAGCTAGAGTACTGTGTCCAGTTCTGGGCACCACACTTCAGGAAGGATATGGATAAGCTCAAAAGGCTACAGAGAAGGGCCACCTGTATGATCGGGGCCTGGGGCTTGTTATGATCAGAGGACAGGGGCCTGGAGGATAGGCCCTATAAAGAGAGACTCCAGGAACTGGGTTTGTTCAGTCTGAGAGGTGAATTCATAGCTGCCTACAAGTATGTTAGGATTGAACACCAAGATCTAGGGGAAAAGGCACCCCTTGGGAGGATGAGGTCCAATGGGCACAAGCTAGCTGAGGAAAAATTTAGGCTAGACATAAGGAAAAACTTCTCTGGTATCTAGAATCTGGACACATTTCCAGCAGAGGTGGTGCAGTTTCCATCCCTGGAGTTGTTCAAGAGGAGGTTGGACAAGCATCTTATTGAGCTTGTCTGAGCCCAATAACCTCTTGCCCATGGCAGGGGACTGGACTTGATGATCTTATGTCTCCTTTCTGGTCCTTCCATTCTATGGTGAACCATGTTTTCTAGGCTTGATTATGGCCATATGACACAATTAAAACCAGATGTTTAAGAGTTCCAGCTGTTACAAAACATGATTTATTTATTCAGCAGCACAGATGGTGGGTCCAAGGTTTCAGTTTAAGCTTCAATGTTTGCATTATGGGACTCGCCGAAATCACAGAAATGTCTGAACTGGATCAAACTGGTAGATCTTTCTGTACTCTATAATCATTAATGTTTAATGTCTCTGCACAGGAATCTGTACCAGTTACTCCATGTTCAAAAACCTTTCGACAGGCTAAGGAAGTTTCAGCAGTTGTAATAATTGTTTTCCAACTATTTAAGTTGGTCTAATAAAAGATATCAGATTCACCCAAAGAACCTTGTCTGCCTATGTCCTTAGACCAACATGGCTACAGCCTACACCCTCTTAAAAATTAAGGCAAAGGCACTGTAGACTGCAAGCCCTGGATTTACTTAAGAATATAGGAATGTCAGCTTGCATTGTTTAAAATGTAAATTTCTAGCCCTTACCGTTTTGCAGAGAAAGCTGAAAATATGAACCAAAAATTACTGATACAGTGATTTCTAAACGACTCTGAAGAAAGTTTGATACACTAAATAGGAGAAGTGAAATTTGTTCAGTGTCTCAATAGACTTTTAACTCCTAGACTGACTTGGAAGGAAGGCAGCCAACAAATGCTAATCTTACAGTGTGCTGTATAATGGCAAAATGCAGACAGGTTGGCCAAAGACCCATTCACACACAAGTCAGCTGCTGTTGCAAGTAACTAGAAGGCCATAAGCGGTCACCTCTTGAGTTGGAAAAGGAAAATCTGCAATACTCACGGCTTCTTTTGAGAAGATGGCTTCCTCCTACCATTCCTGGGTCAGCTGCTCTCTTTTCCTAATTCAATGAAGTAGCTGTGAGTTAAATTGTGTTAATGTATTAACAAAACCACTGAACCTTGTTACCCCACCAGCAAATCAGAAATTGGTTTATTTAACTTTGCTTCTTATACTTGAATATTTTAGCATCTACAATTTATTAATAATAAAGGTTAGAAAGGGTTTTTTTTTTAATAATGCCCCTTTTGAAGGTTTTGATCCCAAGGCTTGGAGAAGAATCAGTCATTGTTGGATCTGGATTACTTAAACCAGCGATGTTTGCAAAGTATTAGTTCTAGCTATAGTTTCTGTGTTCAATAAAGAGTATATGCATTTCCAAGCAACTTTGAACAGTTTTATTGAAATGTTAAGATTTATTCATATCATTGTTACCACATTCTATCTCCCTTTATACTTATTCCTTTGCTTAATAAATCAAACTGGTGTGTTGTATTCTTTTTTGGGAATGGACTATTTTTATGACAATCTATACAGTACCTGGGTGCCATGAGACCTGAATAGAAACATAACGGTGCTACTAGAAAACAAATAATAATTTGGAAAGAAATGTAGTGAATTGTCTTCGATCAATTATAAATTGTAAAGTTCTCTTGCACCTTTGGACAGAATCCCTTTTAGCCATGACAACATAGCAACTCTTACATTTTTCTTAATTTTGGAAGATGTCACCATGGCAAGGCACGTGGGATGCCTGCTACTTTAAGAGGTCAGGTAGCCTGCAAAGCTTGTGGCAGATGCAGGCCAGGGCTAATTGAGAGTCAGCTGACCCAGCGACCGGCAGGTGAGACTACGCCTGAAGAGGGAATCACCTGGCTCAGGAGGGAGTCCTTTGATTCAGGAAGAGGGCTGGGCTTAAAGCAAACATAAGCCTAGGCCTCGAGAGAAGCCGGTAGTAACAGCTTGGAGCCCACTAAAATAACATCATCTCAACAGGATGGCTGCAGCTCCAGAAGGTCAACATGGAGGATAACACCTAGAGCAGTCTAGAGGTTTGGGAAGGAGCTAAGGGTAGGAAGAGATTCCTAGGGGCTCAGGGAGGGTTTCAGAGCCCAAATTTAGGAGCTGTGAGTACGGGACCAGTGAGGGTCCAGGAGCCCTGAGAGAAGGGACTAAGTGAAAGAGCACATCAATGCAAAAAGCACGATTGGCAAGGCATGGGGCGTGGTGTAGGGATGTAACAGAGCCATGCAATTAGCTCATAAAGCAGGGACCTCTGCACCTTGTGGTCATTTGAGAGCAATTTGGGATGCTCTGGGGCAGCCTTCCTCATAAAAATAATAAACATCAAAGCATGGCAGGAGGAGTGATTGCCCAGAAAGTGAGAGATGCAGAGATTCCAGGAACTTTATAGCCACCCCTGGAGAGGCACCCTGCCACAGTTGCACCATCCATTTTTATTTTCAGTCAAATACATGGATTAATCTCTGAACATGCTCACAACATTTCTCTCATGAAAGCAAAATCTATATGTATTTTATCAGCATATTTGAGTGGTTAAATCTGAAAAATAGATATAAAAACTACAATCTTTTGTAAGTCAGGAGAGGAAGGAAAACATAGAGCTGCCAAAAGAAAGCTCCATGAGAACATCAAACTGTCACCCACAATTCTGATAGGACAGACGTGACTTTGGGAAGAATTAACTCATATTCTGTTCTTGCACAATACTTAACCTTGTAAAATCTTTAATAAGGAGCTTTGCCATCAGTCTGACAAAAACTTGGCCAGTATCTGAGCTCAAAATTTGTTATATGCCTTCCTCTAAAACTTGTCATCTGTGGAAAGGAGATATTCAGCCCCACCTTTATTCTAGGACATGGCTTTGAGGTTCAATAAATTGCCTTTCTGCTAGACAATGTGTTATGACAATGTGTTACCAATCATAGATAAAGAAAATTCACCAGTCCTGTTCTGAAGGTCAAAAATAAAGAAAATAAGATTCTACAGACAGAATTATAGTTCAGAGAAGGAAGACAGCAGATGTCCCTTCAAGAGGGTATATTATTTTTAAACAAGAATGGCATTGGCCTCAACTCTTCAGCTGTATATAATCATCATCTACTATAGGTCTCTTCTAAATTAAACCACTAGGGATTGTTCTTTCTTTTATTGTTTCATTACTTGTTATGTAACCCCGTATATGTAGTTCCAACTCTTTAGTACAAGGTATTTTGGGAACGTTTCAGTTTTAGACACGTGCGATAATCTCAAAGGGATTTGGACATATTGACTCTGAGTACCACCAGACATAACTTATGCAACCTTCAGTTAGTGTGAAACTACTTGTGATGACTTGGGTACGTAAGTCCCCTTGGATATAAGGGCTGTCACTTATTTCTTAAATAATAGCTACAACACTCAGGAAGTGTAAGTCCTATGTTCTATAGTGAATATCAAGTTAAATAAATGCATGCATATTATAACTAAATAATGAACTTAATTATGGAGAAGTAGGTATCTTCTGCAGACCCTTGGTGTCTCTCTAACTACTTAGCTGCAGCCAAACTGAAGGACCATCTCTCATTTCCTGACTTTCTCAGTCTCCAGTTAGGCAGAAGTTATAAAATTATAACTTTTATCACTATACATTCTATGATCCTTCCTCAGGCTCTTTGAATTCTAACCCATACCTTCCATCTTGTAAGAGAGTGCTCGAATGCCCAAGCTAAAGACTAAGCCAGAATAAGAACATACTTTACCTTTTCTGTTAAAACTAGGCCATAGCAAGGAATTCAAGGTTAATGGATCCAGATATTAAGCAAAAGAAGGAATAACTCTAGTACATATGCATGAGCATTTCCTGGAAGAAGGTAGTCAGAGTTTCTGGTCCCTGCTCTCCCACTGTCATTTAAACAGTGACTAATTCAAATGTACCTGAAGAAGGGACAAGAAACCAGGACTTTTCCCTACTCTCAAGAGAATGTCACTATCACTGAGCTACAAAGTCATTCTCCCTTTTTCCTGCCCCTTTTAGTATCAGGAATCTTGCATCCAATGAACTTTATAGTGTCCCAGCTACAACAGAATGGTTTAGAGACTGCCCCCCTCCAAATTGGCTACTGGAAGACAAGAGATCTGGTTTGAATTTCTTGTGGGAGTGCTCTGACCATTAGGTCATTACATAAAGGATGAAAGGATGAAGAACAGCACCCCTTGACCATGTTTTTGAATGAAAGTAGTTCTGGCTTCATACAGTCAATAGGTATGAAGATGCTCAACTTACCTAAAATTTTGGCAGATCTGGGTACACATAGCAACATAATTGTCAGTGTCTAACCTGTTTCAGATATTTGAGTGGTGAGGTAGGTTCTGGATTAGTATCATGGACTTAATCACCTCTAAATTCTATCTATATTGCAATTCAGTGACTAAATTCTTTTTCAGATCTGGCCTTTAGTAACTTCACCAACTATTGTGTTTAAGTAGCTGTATACTACTTATGAAAGATTATACTAGCAAAAAGATGATTTGTTCAATCATTACTGTAGGTCTGAGAACCGAGATAACTATTTTTGGGGAGTAGGAACTCTCCCAGATTGCAGTACAATATCTGAATTTTCAAGTTAAATCTTAAATTCATGCATTTGCCAATCAATATTTATAGGGGAAAAATTCCTACCTGGCCTACAGTACTGCTCCCGCATATCCTCATACACTAGGGCTGCATGAAGCTTCAGTCCCTGATTTGATTCAGCAGAGATTTGGCCTGGTTTGGTGGCCACATCTCCAAATCCTAATCAATTTAGGATACCCTTTAATCTCTCTGAATCAAATCGGAACCCTCCTAATCAATTTGGAGAGATTTGGAAAGATTCAATATTCAGGACATAGACATAGCTTTAAATGTTTTTTCTACACAGCTCAAGATACCAGGTAGCTCATTTACTCTGAGATGGTGGGGCAGATGAAGCATCCCATGGGAGTGTGTGCGGGGGAGGGGACCCCCAGCATGCTCAGAAGTGGAGCAGAAGCACTTCCAGTCCATTTTGAGGTTTGTCACTGAGCATGCGTGGGGCCCCCCATGCTCCTGTGGGACGTTCCATCCACCCACCATTGCAGTGTTCATGAGACGTGCCTCCTTTCTCTGAAACAGGATCAAAACTTCAGTTTCAGATTTGGTTGAATCGAATTGGGATAGTGATCTGAATGAATTAATCAAATCACTACCCAGACTCAGGCTGAATCCAAATCTGAATCTAATACAGCCCATTTCACACACCCTTATCATACACTAAATAGATTTATATCTGCAAATGATTTTTTCCCTACAGCCACAGGGAAAAGCCCATTATCTACCTCCACACCTTTCATGAATTTGAAGACTGCTATTAAATCCCCACCTCTCCCTGCCTTCAGTCTTCTCTTTTCTAAGTTTAATAACCATAACTCTTTTAGGCTTTCAGTCTTTTCTCCCAGGCCTCTAAATTATTTTTGTTGCCCTGTGCTGAACTCTTGCCAAACTTCCCAAATTGTTCTTGAAGTGTGGAGCCCAAAACTAGACAGTTCTGCAGGTGAGGCCTTACCAGTGATGCATAGAGTGGAAGAATCATTTCCCTTGATCTGCAAGTGACACTCCTATTAATAAAAACCAGGATGATTTTGGCTCTTTTTCCAACAAGAACACATTGCTGGCTCATATTCAGCTCATGGTCCACCATAACCCCCAGGTCCTTCTCTGCAATACTATCACCTAGCCAATCATTCCTCAGTCTGTATTTGTGCATCCCAAGTACAGTACTTCACACTTGTCCTTATGGAACCTCATCTAGCTGATTGTGGACTGTTTTTCCAGTCAATCCACATCATTCTGGAACCTAGCCCTGCTCTCCAGAATGTCCACAATTCTACCTGATTTGGTGTCTTCCAAAAATTTGTTAAGTATTCACTTAATCCCATCATCCAAATCTTTAATAAAGATGTTGAACAATACCACCCCAGGACAGAACCCTGGGAAACCTCATTTGATACCTCCTCCCAACTAGACATTGAGTTATTTAGGACTGCTCACTGAGTACAATGATTCAACTAGTTATGTATCCACTTTACAGTACTTTCAATTTATCTGTATTTAATTAGCTTGTTAATGAGGATGTCATAAGAGATGGTATTCACTGCTTTCCCTTCACCCTCAGAGCCTATCACATTATCATAGAAGGAAATTAGATTGATCACACATGACTTGCTTTTGGTGAATCCACGCTGACCATTCCAATCACCTTCTTTTCCTCTAGATTCAGCATAATAGATTTCTTGAGGACCTGCTTCATAAACTTTCTAGGTATAAACTGGTATGTAGCACACTAGATTGTTCTTCTTTCCATTCTTAAACATGGACACTATATTTTCCCTTTTCCATTCACCCAGGACCTCACCTGATCTCCATGAGCTCTTAAAAAGGATAGCCAATTGCTCTAAAATTATCTCAGACAGTTTCTTCAGGACCCCCCGAATGCATCCTGTTTGGCCTTGCTGTCTTGAAAACATGTATCTTCTCTAAGTTATCCCTAAACTAGTCTGCCATTACTCTAGGGTGTTTGTCTCCTTCCCTATCTCTGCTGCCAACTGTACTTGTCAGTTGGTAGCTGCTCCTAGTTGGGAAAACCAAAGTAAAAAAGGCATTAAATATTTCATCCTTCTATGCATTGTCTGTGATTAGATTGCCTTCTCCATTCCATAAGGGATCTATGGAACCTCTAGTCTTCCTTTTACTTTTGACATACCTTAGAATCCCTTTTTACCTCCTCTTATATCAATTGCCAACTGCATCTCAAATTGTGTCCTTCCCTTCCTAATTTTCTCCCTGCACATCTGCACAATACTCCTATAATCTTCCCTAGTACTATGACTAAGTTCCAATTTTTATAGTATTCCTTTTAAGTTTCAACTCCTTGAAGAGATTACTGTCTAGCCAGACTGGTCTATCCTATTATGCTTCCCATTCTTCCATTTCATTGGGATAGCTTGCTCCTGTTAAAGTAGAGCCAGTCTTCCTGGACTCCTCTCCTTCTCAAACTTGCCTCTCAAGGTATCCTGCTCACCACATCCCTGAGTTTGTTAGTTTGCCTTTCTGAAGTCCTATGTCCTTATTCTGGTGCTCTCCTTTGGATCTCATGTACATCTGCCCATGATCTTAGCTTCCAGACTTCTATAGTCTTCCCTGTAAGTAACTATGAAATAGTAAGGTAAGTGAATTTATGAAGTAAAAGTTTACCCTTAGTTCACAGGAAGCCAGATTGTGCTCTTATTCACTGCAGTAGTTTAAAACATTTTAACTACTTAAGGCACCTTAAGCCACATACAACATTAACTTAAGTTAAAGGGCATTTATGTGTGTGGGGGCAGAATTTGTACCAAAGTCTTTCTTGTCACCATAGAATAAAATTTTGCACAAAAAAACAAGTTTAACTAGCAAAACCAAAACATTTTGGAGCTATTTACCTAAGCTGCAGCTAAATCATTATGGGGTAAACTGTCCTGTTAGTCAAACTCTTTCCCAGTTCTTTTGAAATCTAGTATGTTTGTAATTGCCTCTTAATTGGTAACAGAGACTATGCTATAATTCCTTTCCTGAAAAACATATTTCTTTTATGTTCAGTTTCTCTGTATTGCCTGGGGGTGATATGTAGATAGTTAGCACCATGAGTATATGAAATTGCCAGGCAATAAACTGGAAAGCCATTTGAACTAAAGTTTGTCACTGATTCTGATTCTATAGCAAAATGGCCTTTCTTGTAAAAAATGGCCTGTTAAATACTTTATGTGACATTTCTCTGAGCCAATTTGCTTGCCAGTTGTTGGCAAAGGTTTAACTCTTTTGGGGAACATGCTAACAAACTCATATAGATATTAAATTGAGTTTTCCATTTTTCACCACTTTTGCAGCAGTACAGCAGCACTATTTCCCTTAAAAAATATTACAACAATTTCTGAGTTCATGAAAAGTTGCATTCATTCCCCGCCCAATGAGATTCTGAGAACTCATTTACTGGTTTAGAGAATATGGGCACTGACTCAGTTTTCTCTACATAAATGTCACTGCAGTAATACAGTAATTACATAAAACCTTCAGTCCTGTTACAAATTAAATGGATGTCGTTTTATGTAACAGAAGTGAAGAGTGCAGACATCCTTCTGAGTACCTTTCACTGATATATAAAGTAATTTAATATACTTGATGCAAGAAGATACAGAGTTAATTGTGAGTTTAGTCCTGAAAAATAGGTTACACTGTGAGGTGCATAAATACTGATTAATGTTAGTACTAGCTTGAGTTTGGAGTAATCACACTTCAGGCCAGCAGGGGCTTGGAGGACTGAAAGGTAAGAATCCCCCCAACCTCCCATTCTTGACTTCCTCCCTAACACCCCAGAGCTTCCCTGGTTCTGCCCCCACACCCCTGGAGCTCCCCAACCCCATGCCTCTTAGGGGTCCTCCTTCTTCCTCCCCCCACAACATACTTGTAGCTGCCTGGCTGTCTTTCCCAGAGGAGCAGGCAGAGAAAAGTGAACCTGCCTCCCCAGCTGTCACTGTCAGGTTGCTGCTTTTCTCAGGCCTGAGCCCACCCAGAAAGCAGAGGCAGCCAGGCAGGCAGGTTAACCCTTCCCTGCCTGCTCCCCTGGAGTCCAGGTAGTTGCATTTGAGCATGTGGGTGGGGTGGGGAGATAGGGCAGTAAGCAGTGATATGGGATGCTTGTGGAGGTGGGGGGGGCCAGTAGGCTTGATCTGGCCCAGCAGGGGAGGAGGAGGCAGGGCATGCAGGGTGTTTAAATTAAAATATAGCCTAGAGTGGCTACATCTTAGCACATGAGCTGGGTAGCACGGATCAGAGGTGCCCTGCCCTGGAGTGGCATAGCTTTGAGTTATGTAAGCCATGCTTTAAACTTGTTTGAGATATTAATATGTGGATAAGCCAGACATTAAAAGCTCTAGGATCCACCCAAAATTACCATGTAACAAGGCTCCCCTGCTCACCACCTCTGTCGGATGGGGGACACAGAGCCGGTCCGCTTCTCGACGGCCCACTGGTGCCAGCTCTACACGCTCGTCCACCGCACCGTCCACCATGTTGCCCTCATGTCCCGCCAGGACACCAAATGGCAGGACTACTTCGGCGAGGACGTAGCCGACAGCTCTCGGTGGCTCAGCATCTACTCGAAGCTCATCCCAAGAGCCACTGGGGACCTAGGCTGGTGGCTCCTTCATGGGGCCCTCACAACGGACATGTTTCTGGTGCACTTTGATGAGAACTCTGACAAGTGCCCCTTTTTCCACCAGAGGGAGACCCTGGCACACCTAGTCCTTGAGTGCGCCAGGCTGAACTTGCTCCTCAAGTTCTGGTTGCACTATTCCCCACACCTTTTGGTTTATGCACTCCCTATCCACCGCCCCACCAAGGCCCGGGACCAACTGGTCAACCTCCTCCTGGCTCTGGCCAAGCTCATCATCTGGCTATCCAGGCAGAAGGTTCTGGCTAGGAAGGCTCCTGGTGACCTTGGGGCGTTTTTCCTCTGTGTCCTTCGTGTTCTTCTTCGAGCACAGTACCACGGGGCAGTAGCCGCCGGCGAGCTGCCTAAATTTGTCAGCCAGTGGGCGCTGTCTGGGGTGCTCTGCTCACTGTCCCCTGGGGCAGCATTTGTTTTAAACCTATGACCTCACATGCACACCCTGTTTTCTCCTTTGTTGTCCCTGCAGCCTTTGAGTAACATTCTTGGGAGCCCAGCTGTCCGCAGAGTGAGTGGCAGCCCCCAAGTCTTTTGGTTTTTTCCTTGTTTGTTTTTCCCAATGTCCAAGGACAGCATGATGGACCATCAGCCACCCATCCGGGGGTGGCCCCAAGAACCAGACGGGTCACCGTCACGAACTCATCCGTTCATCAATAGTCCAGCTTCAGGAAGCAGCTGGCATATGCAATGTGCATCATAAAGCAAAAGGTGTTCTAGCAAGGGCAAGGTGTAGCGGGTGCACTTGTGTGCATGTGAAACCCCTGAGTATGGCAATGCACCCCCTGCGGGCAGTTGTCACTCACCACCCCACTGCTGACACCACCAACAGCGTCTGTGGGTCGTCTGTGATCCCCACTGGCTGCTAACAACAGTGCCAGCAGTGTCTGCAGAAACTCCCTTACTTACTGCTACCGCACTTCTGCTGCTTCCACCGCAGCCACCACTGTGCACCCCCTAACCACCAGGGGCATGTGATGTTCATGTGTTCTAGGAAGTTGTTTTGTAAGGAAACAGTATAGTTTCACTAAGGGGAGAGCTGACCCTATATTTTGTCATCAAAATCTTTTTTTTTTGATTGGTCTTTTAGACAGAGGTTTCAGCAGCAAAAAAGCGGCATGAAAGTTGTCCCTTGGCAGCAGTGAATTCCACTGCTTCTCTATAAACTGATTCCCAAAATACTTGGGAGGTTTATTGTGACAAAATTCTGTTCAACCGAAGTATGCTCAGAATTAAGCTGATGGGCAAAAGACAAAAGGAAAAGAAAAGCCTATGCACTACACAGTATTTTCAGTAATTTTTGTTCTTGTAAATTAATATGAAAATTAATTCTGAAACTGGAGGGTTAATAACAGTGGTTTGAAGGTTTCCTGAGAGAGATGTTAAACAAAAACAAGACACTTCAGCCCATGTTTTCCCAGCTCTAAATATTTTATGGTACTGAGCTCAGCTGTAGTTTGAACATGAATTCATGAACATATTAAACTGGAGAAAATAGATCTTTGCACTCAAATGATAATTATATTTTATGTTGTATTAATAAAAATAGACATGTATTGTGCAAGTCTATGAAAAATCTACTGTTCAAAATGAAATTCAAAATTGTTTTAAAATTTCTGGCCTACAGTTTTTTTTTCATTCTGGTCTATCTGAAAACTGCAAATAGAAAATTAGAAGCTTGGTTATGAGAGAGGCAAGGGTTTTTTTGTGGGTAGTCTTCATCAGGGGATACTTGGTAGACAAACATTTTTCTCTATTCCTCCCAAATATATAGTTGGTCCAACAAAATTTATTATCTATACAAATCCTTGCCTCTCACTTTCTAACTAAACCATCAGAGCCACAATATCATCCCCAACTGGATTACGGTTTTTTTAACTGTTTAGCCCACACTGTAGATCATGAGTCATTTGTACTTGCTGAAGCAGAATTTTTTCACTATATTACTATCAGGGGCCCCAATTACTGAAATGCTAGGTGATCCGCATCAGGATATTGCTGGTCAGTTGTGTGACTGCTAGTACAGACCTTCTACCATCTCTTTCTTAGAACTCATATCCCTTTCTTAGAATCTGCTGCTGCTTCCCAGGCCCCAGTCCTGACTCACCAGGCTCTGACATTACATTAAACACATATTTTCCTAAAATCCTACCAAAAGTGAGAGTCTTCCAGCTTACTATTTAAGCCTGCATGAGGCACATGACATATGTGGTATGTGAGCAAATATACTTTGTAATTAGTGCCTGATCATACTATTGGCAACTTTAGTTTACATGGGGTTTGTGGGGGAGGGAGTTACAATTGCAAAGCACAGGAGCATACAGGTAATTATAAAGACAATGCTTCTTTAAAATAAGACCTTTTGCCCTGGTTCATCCTTCCATTGGGAAACCCTAGTGTTCCATCTGTGTTCAGGAAGGATGGGTTTCCCCTGTCTCACTGGTGGTGTTGAAAATAAACAAAATGAGACTCAGATCCAGTCCATTTATAAACTCTTCATTTCTCTGTCAGGTGACTCCTGATCTGGCAATTACAAACTTCTGACAGGTTAAACTCCTTTGTTGCCAAGGTGACACCCCCTTTTCCCTCTACTCTCCACTTTCCTGGATAGAAGCTATGAGGACATACAGACATTATATTTAGATTGACCTAGCCAGGGTTAGGTCAATACCCACTCATTTGGAGGGTTTAATTTAGTCAAAAAATGGGGAACCTGATATACATTACTTCACCGCAGGAAGTATATTAACTTAGATTGAGAAAACATTAACCAAGGAAGGAGTTAATCCATTCTCATGAATGTCTGTGCCTATTGGGGGCACAGCCCTGGAGCTGGAAAGCCAGCTTCTTGTCCCATCCCTGGAGCTGTGCTATTCCCATCCCCTCAATACTGACTGGGCTATTTTTTAGTGCCCTGACCTCCTTGCCAACTAAACAGCCTCCCACAGGGACCCACTAGCCCCATGGAACCTGCCAGCTCCCTTGGACCCACCAACCCCATTATCCCACCAGCCCCTCCCACCACCTACTTATCTTGTGCTGTGTTTCTCTCAGCCGTGGTGAAAGACTGTATGAGTCACTCCCAGTAAAAGTTTAGGCAGCTTAAATTAAGCCACCTAAACCTAGACCAGGTGCACTGAATGCTTGTCACACTCTCTATTATGATCCCTGACAATAGCACTTTGCTGGTATAGCATTTAAATCAAGAATGCTGTATTGATGGACTTATTCCAAACTCCTTAGTATATTTAGACTAATCACAAAAAAAATGAGAAGGAAAAAAAATCAGCAGTATTTACAAAATGAAGTTTGCAGCCTCACACCCATTCACTGCTCATAATCTCCAACAGCATCCAAAATCTATACAAAAAGATTCTCCAGATCACTGCTTTTCCCTCACTCCTTATAATTAATATCATTGGAACAAGCTTAGTTTTATTTCATTTATTAGGAGGATGCACCAATAGAATAGAACTCACAAGCCAGTACAGCCAAAACCCTAATGAGGTTTTGTGCAAACTTATGTAGGGATTTTGCCTGGGACCCAGATTTAAGCACAGATTTTCAGAGGAGAAAAGAATGTCCTCCAATCTTTCAATTAATACAATGTGTGCTTTTTTCATTTTTTTGTTTAAATTGCTTATGCATAAGAAACAATGTAATGCATCTTAGTCAAGCGCTGAGTTAAAAAATGCATGCATCTTCCTGTCCTTTATTGCTGAAACTGCTATGTCTTCCATTGCTTTGTAACACTTCTTATTTTCCCTAATTCTTTGTATGAAATGTCTACTGGTACTGCTTTATGGATGCAGACATTTATTTGGATCCATTCAACTCTATTATATTACTAGTGATTCATGATATCTGGAGGGTGTTCCAAACCCATAACTCAGTGAGACTAAATGAATTAGATTTAAGCCTTTCTTTGAGTGCTGTCACAAAATGATAAGGGATGTAAGGTTTCTATCATCTAGAAGTAAGAAAACAGGTCCCTGCTTTGTGTGATTATTAAGTACAAAGTCTCCCCCTCAAAAACATAAACAGTCCATTTCTTAGAACTAATGAATATAGGCTATTAAGGTCTTGTGTTAAATTTCCTTTGTGGTAAAATGCAGTAATGTGGTAAAATAGGCTTTTCTAATAAAATAACTCTTTCCAGCAGTTCATATGCATGAATAAGTACAATATATTTTTATACGTTCTTAAAGAAAAATGAAGAGATATTATGCTTGTACACTGATATTAAGGATAAAGATACATAAGTCAGTCAATTATTAGATAAATAATATAAAGATGGTTAAATAAACGATGAATGATGCTTTTAAAATATGACATAGCCATTCTGAAAGTAGTAAATAACTACTATATTTATTCAAATATAAGATATCTCTGACTATAAGATAACCCACATTAATAAGATCCTATAAGAGGAAAATGTATATATTTGCAATAGTTTTACAAATATAGTCCAATTATTAGAGAGTTTTCTTGAATTTGTCCCTCCAACTGCTACAGTGGGGAAAATAAATCTGGGAGGGGTCAGGCTCCCCACCCAACCTATTCCAGCTGCAGCCCCTTATCACTTAACTGTCAGACCCTTCTCTCCCTGACCATATGGGAATCAGGGGCAACATTGAAAAAATGGACTTGGAAATAAACATGCCTATAATTTAGTTCATCCAGAATTTATAAATTTTATGTTGTTGTGTTGTTTTTTTTAACTGCTGCAAGGTTTAGCACAGGTATCCCATAAAAACATTTTTAAGAAGTTATTTTCTTACCTACTTATACATAATACAGTTCATACAAGATATTAACTGAAAGCCACAGGGCTTATAATTTATCACATAGTTCACTGGGCTAGGACTCAGCAGAAAGAACAGCATTTCAATCCATGGGGATCCTATAGCTTAACACTGCTCTGCCAGATACTATGCCAGATACCTCCCACAAAGGATTAATTTGCTAATTAGCCCTCCACCCATAACTGGAACTGGGTGTCCTTGTCACAAGTCATGGGATCCTCCAAAAATGCATATGTAGTTGTGGTGCATGGCAACCTGGTCTAGCTCTACCTTATGGAGGGCACTGCCACACAAATCATGTGCGACAGACAGAAAGGGGGATTCGAGAGAGATACTGGGAAAACTGTTTGGGGTCCAATTCAGTGATGTTTGTCAGACATTTAAGACTGGTAAAGAAATAGTAATGGGAAAGCCAGGCATGGCTCAACTGTGGGAGTGAAGACAGTCAAAATGTATTCAATATAGTGGCTCACCATGACTTTAAAAAAAGAGTTGGCAATGAGGGGGACTGCACACAATGAGCTCTACAATTAGGGCTGTGTGAAACAGCACGATTTTGTTTCAATTTCTGTTTCACCATTTCGAAGGGACAGTGTTTCATTTCACTGCTTTGAGTACTGTTCCATTTCATCAAAACTGTTTTACTGTTTCAACACTGTTTTGATGTGTTTCAACATTTTGCCCATAGGCTATAATGGGGAATCATGAAAATGTCTATAACTTCATCATTTCCTTCCTGATTTGAATGAAAACAGCAAGGATGGTAGTCCCTGTGCAAGCCATGAAGCCTGTCAAGTTTCAAGGAGATAGGTAAAGGGTTTTCTGGGAAACTGTACCTCAAACTATTCAAAGCAAAACGTATGTCACTTGTAAGTGTGAAAGCACAGGGGGGTGAAAACAGCAGGCCTGGTAGCCCCTGCTGATGCCACAAAGCCTGACAGGTGCAGGGGTTTCTGGGAAACTTCACCTCAGGTGCTGTCAAGTAAAACTCATGTCATATGTGTATGTTAAGGCAGATGTATGTTAAGGCAGAGAAGGGTGAAAACAGCAGGCACAGTAGCCCCTACTGAGGTCATGAAGCATGCAAGGTTTCAAGGAAATAGGTGCATAGGTACTGATGCTGCTGAGCTACTGGAAGACACAGCTTAGTAAGCTGACTCCAAGGCACAGAGAAAGCTTGTTTCAAACAATGCTTTTTATGCTGTTATTTCCATCCCTCCCCCAGAGGGGGGAATTCAAAGGGACCTTAGGGAAGGACCACAGTCACTGACCAGCTACACAGTCCATATCAGAGTAGTCCTTCCCCCCTCTTCCTCCTCCCTCTCCTTATTTTTTGTTTAGGTACAAGCAAGTTCTTCAAACCTTGAAATGTTTCAAAACTTTCAAAATGTTTTGAGTGCCCTCATTTCATTTTAAGTCTGTTTCTAAGCCTTTTGTTTCATTTCAAACTTGCTGTTTCAAGCTCAAAACACATTGAAACAGCTTTGAAATGAAAAATCCATCAAAATTTCACACAGCCCAATCTACCATATATCTTATTCAGATGGGCTTCACTAATCTATCCTGTGGTACATTCCTATAAGGATCTTGACCTTTTGGCTATGGTCAAATAAAGCATTTTTGGCACAAAAGTGAGGGCTGCCAAAAGTGAGGCTGTCAGAGCTGGCTTTGGCCCTGTTGGTGCCAGTCTAAAGGAAAGTTCTTAGTATGTTTGCCCAGTGTAGGCCATGCTCAGTGTCGGCTGCATTTAATCAGCTTCAGAATTGGTTTCCATTATTAAACACATGCTACTTTTGACAGCTGTTTAATAATAGACAATGTATTTACTGAGATTCCCTGTATGAGAATGTAAAGTGAGGAATTTTCTTACCTGTGCTGACTGGGGGAAAAATCCTCATCGTGTATTCAAGTAAATATGATACATTCATTGATAGAACACTAATATTAGTTTTGTTTGTTTGTTCGTTTGTTTTAAGAAGATACCATTAAATATATCCAGGGACCTGTAAGCAATATATGCTTTCTGCACCATTCCCAAATTTTCTCTCAGTACTTGCATTCTGCAACTCTCTCTCTGTTTGTTGTCTGCTCACACTCCACCACAAACTTAGTCTCTTGGAATTAATTCAGACATATCTGGAATAAAGAACATTTCTAACATAAAACTATTACACAGTTGCAAAAAAGTATAAAATCTAAATAATCTGAACTTAAAGTCACAAAAAGACCTCACACAAAGAACAAAATGAACAAAATGACAAAACAAAATAATTCACTTCAAAGAAACTTTTACCTGAAAGAGTAGTGAAATTTCAGCTAAACATTATACTTTTATGTTTTTACCTTATTTTTGAACATATTTTGTAAAATAGAGGTAATTACAAAATGAACTAGGACTTTATTGCTTTGTTGCACTACACGTTTGCTTGGCTTACTTGGTAGTATACAACAAAAAACTCAGATTTTTGATCAAAATTGCAGACCATTGTCATATGAATTCAAAGAACAGCAACCTAGTGTGTATGTTGCACTAACATAATAGCCTGAGACTTTGGTTCAAGTCTTGGTACTTCCACAGGTAATTAGTGGCCCTTGGAAAAATGTTTTGTATTTCTGGTTTATGTTTCTTAAATGGGGAGATATTACAAGAATGTTAGGAGAATAAATACATTAAAAAGAATAATAGACAAGTAACTGTCATTTAAGCAGCAATCTAGATATCAAAATCTACCCTTTAGCCAAACATCTTCCTTCAGAATGGTGGAGGGAACCTCCAGGTGGACAAAATTGATCTCTCTTTTAGTAGATCTAGATTAGATGTAAGGAAAAGTTCCCTACTATTAGAACAGCAAGGCTATGGGTGACTGGTGTCTCCTGAGTCTGGTGGGGGCAGCAGATCACTGATGGGGGGGGAGGGAAGGTCCCCCAGTGGCCAAGCCAGTGACAAAATCAGAAGTGCACTCCCACCAGCACTTCTGGTTTTGCAGCTGGCACTTCCACTGAGTCCACGGCCCATCTCAGGGTGTGTGCATGCACCTGCATGCAACCACTACATGCTGCTAATGAGTGAGGCAGTGGAATAGACTCCTCAGGGAAACCTTATTGGAGGTTTTCAAAATGAGGCTGGGTAAGAGTTGGCCATGGATGATTTAGGAGTGGAATTCCTGGATTTGTGCATAGGGTTGAGGTCCCTTCCAACCCTATGATTCTACGATTTTTTTTTTTTAAATAAAGTCATTTAAAATAACTTAATTTTAAGCACCTGGGGAGCAAGTGAAGAAATCAACTTTGCTGTTAATATCTTAACATATTTTTAGCATATTCTATCATGGCTAGGCTTTTAAATGGCTTTCTCTTTTTTGCCTTATTCTACATAGTTACCTAATGGTCATAGGAGAACATATACCAGCCTCCATATTCCCTACAAAGAAACACACTCTCATTGGCTTCAATGATGCTTTCAGCTGGCAGGGATGGTGAGGAAGAGAGTGGAAGAAGAGAGGGAATAGAGGGTATTTACTTGCTTAGTGATTTTTACTGATTTCTTTTAAAGTTCTAACTTAATTTGCTAATCTTTGCTAAAATCATTACTTTCACAATCTCTATACTTCTACATTAGTAAAAAATTATCCTCTGGGAAAATAAGTAAGTCATCTGTTTTGATTTTCAAAAGTTTAGTAAAATTTGAATAAGTTCCAATGGGAGTACTACAACCCATAACCTAATGTCACACTTCCAAAGTGCTGATGCTTGCAGAAATGTTTTAAAACTACTGAAATACAATTTGACCAAGGAGGTGAGATGACGTGAATCATGTTACATACTTATGTCCCTAAGCTGCCTTTGCTCCAATGTTCTTCTATGTACCTATTTGCACATGGCTTTCTAAATGTTAAGACAAAATTGGCTGGCATACTGACAATTCATATTTATTCTAATTGCTGTAATTTTGTTGAAAATTACCTTAGCCAATAAATCACTTCCAATCATTCTTTCATAATTCAGACACAACCTTTATCACCAGGCCAGCTGTCCATTTGCTTTTTTTTAAGGATACAAACTTAGATATACAAATTGCAATGTCATAAATTTGAACATCAACATCTGAGTCATTGAGAAAAACAAAACTACCTAAATGTCTCCTGTCAAACATTGTGTATTTTTCATTAAAATAGGGAAGCAGGGGAAAGCCAAATTAAATTAATTTTATCCTTCCTATATATATATTACATACACACACACACACACACACACACACACACACACACACACACATGACTTTAATATTTCTCATTTCAGTATGTTGGTGGGTTAATCATTTAATACATCAATGTTAATCAATTTTATATATGTGGAAATATTAATATTGATGTATTAAATGTATATGTATTTAATGACATTTTAATTGTGTGTCAATTTTAATTGATGTATGTGTGTGTATGTACACATGTACACAAACATATATATTTGTAAGCCATAGGATAATAAAAATATTTTCCTAGAGTTGTTCCAGATTGTGCATGCTTTACTCACATACTATGATAGTATAGTACAGTGGTGTTAAGAATTTGATATCATCAGAAAACATGAAATTAGGCATTCAAATTAACTATTGTATGTGAGTGCATTGACTCATGCTTTCTGTTACATTGTGTCATTGACTGAGAGGCACTCCTGAGAGTGCCAGAATGTAGTGAATGTCATTTCAACCTTATATGTGGATTTCCTCTCTTTCATTCCTTGAAGGTGTGTAGACGAAATGGGGACCTTAGATTGAAGTGGTAAATTTTCAAGGAAAAACACTGCTTCAATTTAGGGTTGATTAAACCCCTGTGTAATGCAGACATCCCACTGACTTACCTGCCTTTCTGGAAGGGAGGGGAGGGTGAGTTGCCAGCAGGTGGAGCAGTCCCTGGGCTTCAGGGGACTGGTGCTTCCTTCCATAGCAGTAATACCCCCCACCACAGGTGGCACCCACCAATAGATACCTGACTTGGATAGTCCTGGGAAGCACCACAGCCACAGAGGGAAGCACCAGGCCCCTGTGCAGATCAGGCAGGCTCCAGGGGTACAAAAAATAAAAGATTAGACTTGATTTTCTTGGGCAGAGCCTGCTTTCCTGGGCTTCCTGCAGAGCCATGAAACTGTATGGAGCCTGGTGCTTCACTCTGAGGCTGTAGGGGCAGCAAACTAAAACTCTTCAAAGGAGTTTTAGTTTGCTGTGCTCCAAGTCATTTAAGGCACATTATGCCAACAAATTTCATATACCATCTGGGATTAATGCACAGTACACCACCAAGGCATGCAAACACTGACATCATTAAAGAGGTGCAAAAAGCATTTAGCCTGCTTTAAAGTGTTGAGCACACGTCTCTCATTTCATCTACATATGGCCCTTTACAGTAACTATTGCTTTGTTTAAATTTTTTTAAGAGGAAAAGAGCCCCAGACTTTAACCAAAGAAGAGTTATTAGTTAATGAAACAAAACAAATAATAAACAACTTTAAAAGTGTTGTTTTCCATTGCACTAAAGTATGCTTTGACTCCAAGATGTGACCTTGTGTTCCAATCCTTTTTTCTCAAATTCTTTGCAGACATTATTAATAATAATTCATACCATGTACACTGTACTTTAAAATATCTTTGGACCCTTTATAATGTTTGTAGAAGATGGCACAGATTTTTATTTTTCAGTTTTCACATGTTTTTCATCCCTTTCAGTTTTGTTTCAAGATTGTGCACAAACATGATTCTGTTAGTACAGCAGTTCCCAAACTGTGGGTCACAACCCCAAATGGGGCCATAACATCAGCAGATGGAGTCATGTGGGGGCTGTGGCTTGGGAGGGGCCATGATAAGGAAATGGGGTCATGCTGAGGGCATGGGGTCATAACAGGGATCATGCTGAGGAAGTATGGGAAGCACTGTATTCAGATGAAAAAAAAATATGAAAGACAAGGTTTTTTCTATTACTGAGTAGGTTTATCCAAGTCATAGTTTTGATGTGCTTCTGGATTCCTGTTTTCTGCTAGAGTTGCTAAAAGTTTTATTGTCTGTTTCTAGCTCAACATTTGTGAGATCTCCTTCTAGATCTAGACCTTCCCAAAGTAATATATGCCTTCATGTTTTAATTGCTAGATTTTTTCAGATTGCTCTATGAGGGCTGGCAGCTGAAAGCCATTCAGAGAATGATAGAAAAGTAGGATTGGGAGGAACCTCAGGAAGTCATTTATTTCAATTCCCTACTCAGCATGTTCATGCCTGTCACAACCATTTCAGAAAAGTGTTTATCTAACTTGTTCTCAAAAACTTCCAAGGAGAGAGAATCCGCAGCTTCTCTAAGTAATCTGTGCCAATGCTTAAACACCTTCATAGTGAAAAAAAAATCTTTCTAATATCCAACCTAAATTTCCCTGACTATAATTTAAGACTGTTAGTTCTTGTCTTGTTTCCTGCAGCCACAGAGAATAGTCTATCATCATACTTTTTTATAACCACCAGGTATGATCTTAAAGATCATTTGAAGACTTGTCAACTCCTCCCCTCTCAATCTTCTCTTCTCCAGACTAAATAATCCTAGTTCTTTCAGGTTTGCCTGGTAAATCAACTTTCCTAGATCTCTAATAATTTTCACTGCTCTCCAATGGACCCTCTCCAATTTCCCATTTCTTTTTCAGAGTACGGGGCACAAAACTAGTCATAATATTCCAAGTAAGGATTCACCAGTGCTGAATGGAGGGGAAGGATCATGTCTTTTGAATTATAAATTATGCTTCTATGAATAGAGTTCAGTATTCTATTGGCTTTTTTGTAACACGAGTACACTTTTAATTCATATTCATCTTATGATACACTATAAATCCTGGTCCTTTTCTGCTGTACTGCAGCCTAGACAGTTGTTCCCTAGTCTACATTTGTCCATGCAAATTATTGCATTCTAAATTCAGGACTTTGCACCTGTCCTTATAGAACTTAATCTGATTTGATTTATGGATCAATTTGATTATGGATTATAGCTCCAAAGGTCATTCTGAATCCTTGTCCTACTGTCTAGAGTGTCTGCAAGTCCACCCAGTTTGGTGTCATCTACAAATTTGTTAAATGTGCACCCAGTCCCACCTCCCAAATCATTACTGGAGATATTAAAACCTATACCAAGGACAGACCCCTGAGGAACCTCATTTGACACTCAACTAGACACTAAAACACTGATGACTACTCTTTGAGAACTCTTTGATACGACTACTCTTTCAACCAATTATGTATTCACCTTACAGTAGTTTTTAGCGCTGCGCGAGTCTTTGGATCCTGCTTCAGATCCAGTACCGTTTCAGCTGCTTCAGCATCAAAGCGGCAAGCCCAGATTGAAGTGCGGGCTCAGGAAAGTTATCCAAAGCGGATTGGAGCGCCTGGACACTTCGGATGCTTTGGGTGCCTTGATTTTCAATTAGAGGAGGGAGGGGGAGGTGGGAAGGAGGCAGTGTGGTGCGGGGAGCAGAGGGAAGACTGACATCTGTAGTTAGCCAGGGAGAACGATTTCTCCCTGGCTACCTTTCCAATGGCAGTGTCTGTGGAGTGGGACTAGACAGCACAAAATCCTGTGTTTGGAGGCATTCTGTACCTTTCCGCAGCTTGTTCCCTGTCAGTAACCGTGTGACAGAGGAATGTTCAGACTGATGCATTGTGGGTTGCTAGGTCAGTACTAGTTGAACTTGCCTGCTCCTTTTTCTTGTTCCAAAGGAGTGGGTAGGATTTAGCTTAGCTTAGTTTAGTTTAGCTATTGTATTCAGTTATTATTAGTATTACTATTCAATTTATTTCTTTGAATTTATATTTGCTCTTTTTTTGTGGAAACTGAAAAAAAGAAATGTGTGTTTTCCCTGCCAATGTTTTCTAACACTCACCCACAAATATACAGACAATATAGACACACACACACACACACACACACACACACACACACACACGTTTTGCAGCACAGGAAAGATCAATATGAAGCATGCTGGAAAGGCAAGTGTCAGGTCTTCTGGCAGGAAAGAGAGAAAGAGGGTAGGGGGAGAATTAAAGTTGCCAGCCCCTGTCGCACTACCAAAAACAGACGTATTCTCTTCCCGAGCAGCCATGACATCTGTGCTGCCAGTGGAAGTACAGTGAAGGTGCCAGTGGAGGTGGGAGGAGTGTCTGCACCTGACATCCCTGTACCTGCACCACCTCTGCTCAGTCCAGAAGTGGGCACCAGCAGTGGAATCACTGCCTCTTCCACCCCAATTTCAGCTCTCAGCATGAGCCTCCCACTGCCAGAGGAGGAGCTGGAGCTGGAACCTGGGATGCTGAGTGCGCTGGCTCAAGCAATTCTGGGGACTGAGGGAGAATCAGAGTTTGTGCTCCACACCCCTCATGTTTCCCCTTGACCCAGGTATCCTCTGGAAAGCAGCACCTTGGAGGAGGCTGAGGTTTTGGAGACAAGTGGCTCAGCTGAGGCAGCTCCTCCTGCAGCTCAGCCTCAGCCTGCTGAGAAGGGGGATAAGTCAGGATCCTCACCCTCAACCCAGAAGTGGGGAAGTAGTATAGCGTGGGATCATTTTGAGGTGGCAGATGATCCCAGGTTTGCCATTTGCCAGCTGCTGAAGACACATGAGCCATGGCAATGTGAGACACTTCTCCACCATAGTGATACTACCATGTTGTGCAGAGGCCTCAACACCAGGAAGGGCATACTTTAACACACAATGTCACCCACCCACATCACGAGTTTTGCCTGTCAGCAGCTTGGGGTGCGGTGCCCTGGACAACAGACTCTGCCAGCGAGACGCACACAGCTGGCAGGCTTCACGGCTTGACAGGGCCCAATGCCCAGGCCTGCACTAGATGTCACCCCCCTGTGCCCCAAGACAGATGCAGTCATCCAAGCACCCACCAACATGATGTGTTTTCCTGTCAGCAGCTTGGGGTGCAGTTCTCCCCAAATCTCTATCTTCTTGAAACTTGGCAGGCTTTGTGACCTCACCAGGGGCTACTATCCCTGTAGTTTTTATCCCCCTGTGGTGTAACACACAGATGTGACAGGAGTTTTGCTTTTAAGAATTTGGGGTACAGTTCCCCAAAAACCCCTGCACCTATCTTCTTAAAAGTTAGAAGGTTTCATGCTCTCAGCAAAGATTACCATCCCCACAAGTTGTACCCAAATTGGAGAAAAAACAACAAAATTATAGATATTTCACTGATCCCCCATTATAGCCTATAGCTAGATCTCCAAAGCAACTCTGAAGCTTTGGAGCTGGTTTGACCAGATCAAAGCAGCAAACTGATTCAGAGCTCCGGATCTAAAGCTGGACTGGATCACTGCTGACTTGGACAGGCCTAGTACTTTTATCTAGAGTCTAGATTGTATTTTCTTAGTTTACTAATGATAATGTTTTGAGAGGGAAGTCATTAACTATAGTAATTATCTATAGTTGCAGATTACAACTCCCTGTCACATTACCGTTTGAAAACTTTACACTAATTTACCATAGGCTTCATTCTCATTTCCTGATATTATTCAAAATACTGACAATAGTCAACATAGTTTGAAACCTATCTGAGACCATGTCACTTTCCTGATGTGCCATTTAGGCAGTTGATGCCACCTGTAGCATTAACAATAAACATTCCAGTAGAGGGAGGGAAATATTTCAACCAATGATGTGAGAAAGCCTCAGTCTGCTGGTTAGGGCACACTGCATGATCCATCTCCATACACAAGGAAGGAGAGGTTGAATTTCTATTTTCATAGCCTTAAAGCTGAAAAGGTAGATCTCTATCAAACAGGCCACAGGACACCAACACAGCAATTTCTGCATTTTTCAGAAAATGTCATATTTTTAGGAGGTTTTTATTGTTGCTTACAAAAAGAAGACAAATATGCTTCTATTAAATTTGTAAACAGGCCTGCACCCATCTGGTCTCATATAGGTGCTCTCTAGTGACCTTAGAGTGCATGCCCAGTTCTGGCTGCAGGGTGTGTCCTACCGACTTGTGTATTGGGCTGCATTCACCCCCAAGGGAAAGCCTCATCACTTTCCTGCCATGACTTGATCTTCTTTTCTTCAATGGTGGGACTATCCCTCATGGAGTTTTGCAGACTGGGCACTGCCCTTTGCAGGCATTCTTGGGCCTCCACTTCCCCTACACCCCAGCCACACATCAGCCCTCAGGATGCCCAGGTGATGGACTGTCGACCTGTCTCCTTGGTGTTCCCTACTGCTCTCATTCCTTCTTGCCCATACCTTGATGTCTTTTTACCCTAGGTGTCTACGGGTTGCAGGACTATTCATGTCTCAGATTCTGCTCCCCCCTTTTGAGACATCATGGTCCAGGGTGTTGCCTCCACTCTTCTTCTTCACTGTGTGCATTGCTTGGGAATGTCTTCCCTGGTACAGGCTCTGTGTGCCCTTTAAAGTGATAACATAAAAGAAAAGAAAAGAAAAGAAAAGAAAAGAAAAGAAAAGAAAAGAAAAGTAGGGGTTCAGGCCTCAGCCCACCCTACTCACAGATCCAGTGTCTGTGGTCCTCAGGATCCCTCAATGCCTTCCTTCTTGACCCAGCTGCTCTGCCAAGCCAGGTGTGTATTCCTTTTAGGGGAGCTGGGACCCTTCTTGTGAGTCCTTGTTTGGCTCCCTGCTGAGCTGACAATCCTGCCACTGTGCAGCCTGGAGAGCAGATTCACCCTCAGTCTTCTGTTTCCCCACCGCTGGCTTTTAAATCAGCCAGGTGGCAGTGTCAGAACTAAATGGTTAAAAAGTGCCTTGGCACAGCTGCGTTTCAGCATGATGCGAGTACCCAGTGCAGGGATTTCCCCTGCAGCGGGAAAGAGCCCTTGATGCAAAATCAGCTCTCGCCGAAAGCTTGCAGCTGCACCATTGAATGCATGCTTTTGATTGGCCTGAAGTAAATTATGCACACATGACAGCTAGCAATTGGCTCGCTAGCTGTACAAAAGGCTTGGGAAGTTTCCACCCAAGTCAGAGGAGAGCTCCCTGTGCGAGTTGGGAGAGAGCCCCATGTGTATCCCGGAGCCACATTGGAGGCCCGATCAACCACCGACGACTCCCCATCGACAAATTCCTGACGTACCCCATACCCTAAGCATCGCTGTGCTACTCGTTTTTTTCTACTTTCTGTTTCTGCAACTCTACGGAGCGTACCTACACTGTATACATTGACGCAAAGTATTGACGCAAAGTATTGCAGCTTTGTAAGTAAAGTTTTCTTTTTGCAACAGTCAAAGTCAAGCGTACTGTGCCTAATTCCACTCCCTTGGTGGCCCCACTTCAGCCAATTTCTCGGCCCCCCACAGGCAGGTTTGATGATGTCATCTGCTAGTGCCGCTCCCAGCCACAAATAAAAGCAGCTGATGAACAACACCAGTGGCTCTTCTTGGTATGGTGTGGCTTTTCCTACAAAAGGTAAGTAAGCTCTCTATTTAGGGCTTTTTGTTTTTTTCTTCAGGCAGCTCAGCCCTGCCTCCAATCCCACTATGGGAGGGTGTTATGGGAGCTCTGTTTGTGTCCCCCTGGGACAAGGCCAACTAGTGAGAGATGGAATGTATAAAATATCTCTCAGCAAAAGGTCAGATTGGGGGTAGGAAGAATGTCTTATAAACTGCAACCCTAATGATAGCTGTAGCAATAGTAAACGTAAAAGCAAACATTGACATTTATACGTGTACACATTTTAGTGGCTAAGCCTATTCTTAAACCAGCTGTACATTTGTACAAAAAGAAACCATTACAGAGATGCAACTAGAATTGTCCAGTTGTAGTATAGAGCAAGCTGAAGCAGAAAATAAGACTTTATCCTACAATGGAAATGCTGACTGACCTTTCATTTAAACTATTTCATGCATGGTAAAGCTATTTCCTAGAAATCCTTAAGTTCTGAACTTTATTGAGTTTCACTACTTATTTACATACTTACATGATATTACCCATGCTGGTTTGCTTCTCTGAAAAGCATGTAAACTAGTAAGAACATTACAGTCATATCACCAAGGGTAGAACCAGTTGACCTTGGTTAAGAATCTTTCAATGTACACTGAAGGTTAAGTGAAGCTCCTGTTGGCACTAGTCTGTTTTTAATGACAAACAGTAGATTACAATAGTTAGATAAAATAAATCTTAGAGTTTTGAAGCCCAGAAAAAAAATAAAAAAAGCTGATCAACTGGGTGAAACATTGCTTGTTTCTGTTGAGCATCACATATCTAAGATAAAAATGCATTTAAGAAAAAAAAAAGAACAAGAAAAAGAAAAAAAACAAAAAACAAAAAAAGAAGGAAACATTCCCCATCCTCATTAAAAAGATGGGGAGCTGTGGCATTGACCTCTACACAGTTGACTGGGTCAGAAACTGACTGACAGGGTGCTCCCAGAGAGTGGTGGTGGATGGGTTGTACTTGACCTGGAGAGATGTGAGCAGTGGGTTCCCCCAGGGTTCGGTGCTTGGGCCTGTGCTGTTCAACACCTTCATCGTGGACTTGGACGAAGGGGTGGAAAGCAAGCTATCCAAGTTTGGTGATGACACCAAAATCTGGGCTAAGGTGGGGACACCTGAGGAGAGGGAGAGGCTGCAGTGGGATCTGGGCCGACTGCATGAGTGGACAGACAAGAACAGGATGGGATTTAATGTGGAAAAGTGCAGGGTGATGGACCTAGGGAGAAGCAACCACCAGCACACAGACTGGGTGGAAAGCTCCCCTCTTGCTAGCACGGAGGTGGAATGGGATCTTGGGATCATTGTTGATGCCAAGATGAACATGAGCCACCAATGTCAGACAGTGGTTGGGAAGGCCAACCGAACCCTAGCATGCATCCAATGAGACATTTCGAGCCAGTCCAAGGCAGTGATCCTCCCCGTTTATGCAGCGCTGGTCAGGCCGCAGATGGAGTACTGTGTCCAGTTCTGGGCGCCGCACT
>JAGPOW010001338.1:54943888-54960220 GCA_030014935.1 Caiman crocodilus
GGGAAACCAGCACGGGTTCATAGCAGGTAGATCATGCCTGACTAATCTAGTCTCTTTTTATGACCAGGTTACAAAACACCTGGACGCAGGAGTAGGGGTTGATGTTGTATACTTAGACTTCAGGAAAGCCTTTGATATGGTATCCCACCCCATACTGGTGAACAAGTTAAGAGGCTGTGACTTGGATGACTACGCGGTCTGGTGGGTGGCAATTTGGCTAGAGGGTCACACCCAGAGAGTCATAGTGGATGGGTCGGTATTGACCTGAAAGGGTGTGGGCAGTGGGATCCCACAGGGCTCGGTCCTTGGACCGATATTCTTCAATATCTTCATCAGCGACTTGGATGAGGGAGTGAAGTGCACTCTGTCCAAGTTTGCAGATGACACAAAACTGTGGGGAGAAGTGGACACACCGGAGGGCAGGGAACAACTACAAGCAGTCCTGGACAGGTTGGACAAATGGGCGGAAAACAACAGAATGCAATTCAACATGGAGAAATGCAAAGTCCTGCACTTAGGGAGAAAAAATGTCCAGCACACCTACTGCCTAGGGAATGACCTGCTTGGTGGAATGGAAGTAGAAAGGGATCTTGGAGTCCTAGTGCACTCCAAGATGAACATGAGTCGGCAGTGTGATGAAGCCATCAGAAAATCTAATGGCACTTCATCGTGCATCAGCAGATGCATGACAAACAGATCCAAGGAGGTGATAATTCTCCTTTGTCGGGCGCTGGTCAGACTGCAGTTGGAATACTGTGTTCAGTTCTGGGCACCACAATTTAAGAGAGATGTGGATAACCTGGAGAGGGTCCAGAGACAGGCCACACATATGGTTAAGGGCTTGCAGGCCAAGCCCTATGAGGAGAGACTGGGGCACCTGGACCTCTTCAGCCTCCACAAGTAAGTTCATCACAGGGGCACAGAAGGGAATTGGTGAGGTTTTATTCACCAAGGCGCCCCCGGGGGTTACAAGAAATAATGGCCACAAGCTAGCAGAGAGAAGATTTAGACTACACATTAGGAAGAACTTCTTCACAGTTCAAGTGGCCAAGGTCTGGAATGCGCTCCCAAGGGAGGTGGTGCTTTCCCCGACCCTGGGGGTCATAAAGAGGAGGTTAGATAGGCATCTAGCTGGGGTCATCTGAACCCAGCACTCTTTCCTGCCTATGCAGGGGGTCGGATTTGATCTATTGAGGTCCCTTCTGACCCTAGCATCTATGAATCTATGAATCACCAGAGTGCCCAGGGAGGACCTGAGCACTCAGCAAACCACCAGCAGAGAGATGGAAAATCTCTCCAGGGCACAACAGCCTGATAAGCCTGAGGATGCCGTGATCTACCCAGAGAAACACCGCAGGTAGCAGCATGAGAGTGACAGTTGATGGGCTGAGGGACCCAGGTCTGACCCTGCACGTCCACATTCATGACAATGCCTGCAAGAATTCACAGGTCAACTGGGCAAACTTCCAAAATTTCTCTAGTGCTGCATCAATCAACACTCCCCACGACAAAATCATCAGAATCCACAGATCCAACAGATATATATCTAAGCATGCGGTGCAACTCATCTAGTATTCATATTGCCTTCATGGCAATTATGTACATGAAACAAGGCAGGAATTACATACCAGAATGAACTCTCATAGAAAAAAAATACAAGAGACAGACACAAAAACTTCTGGAGCGCGCTTTTCACAGAACAACAACTCCATCTCATAGACAGAGGAAGAAAACTTTAATTGGGCGGGCTGAGTGCACAAGAAATACAACTCCCATCATGCTCTATGCAGTGCAACATATGCACAGTTAGCCTCTTCTTCCTCAGACACATGATGCTGAGCAGTATGTGGGGTGCTGGCCTGGTTGAACACTGAGAGACACTGTGGTCCTTCTGCTGTTGCCAGCTGCCACAAAATTAGTTTGGGGAGGGGGAGAGGCTAAGCCCCTCCAAGCCCTGGCCTTCCACCATCTATGCTCCCTCTCTGATCTCACAGTCCCTATAGTCCAAGGGAATTTATGAAACACCTCCAGAAGACAGGGCCTGAGAACAGAAATTCATAACCTTACTGGACATGGGAAAAAAATGAACTTAATACAGCTAGTATATTTATAGCTCATTCAATGTAATAAATATTGGTACTATCTCCTTGCACTTCACAGATAATAACTACCATCTCCCTTCTTAAATGGCCTCACTCTGCACTAACTGGATTGCCTAGTCTGCTGAACTCCTTTTCTGTTATAACAAGTTTTGATAACACCTCTTCACTCTTAGCTCACAGACCTCCTCCATTTCTTTAAGCAGGCTGCTTGCATTTGTTTGGAGTCTTTTCTCTGATCTGTAGTACAGCTTTTGTCTTGCCTCTTTCTTAGACCTGAAAAAGGCACTTGATGCCCAAAAGCTTATCCAACAATTCTTCCAATTATACAGTTGGTCCAATAAAAGATATCACTTTATCTTTCTTACAGTCCCTGATCATTGTAACTACAATAATCCAATCCTACTATTTTAACATGCTGCCTTGAACATTGATATATTTGGATATAGGATTTTGAAATGACTAGTAATTCAGCAGGGTATCATCAAGAAAGGGTTTTTCTCTTGCTGCAAGACCTATGTGTTTCTTAGAACATACAAAGTATATCAGAAGCAGGAATAGTGGAACCAGGACTAAAACCATGGAGAGTGAGGAAAGATATAAAAAGCACAAGAAGTTCAGCCTTGTTAAGATTCCCCTTTTTTCAAAAAAAAAAAAAAAATGCAGAACAAATTAACTATAGTTGGAAAGGAGAAAAAAATTATTTTGTAGATAAACTTAGCAACACACTGGCCATGTCTACATGAGCTGCTGACTACTCTGTTGTTATTGTGCAGTCATTTAGCACTTGCATACATAAGTACTAAATGACTGCACCACAATCAGAGTTACTGCACAGTAGCATCCCCAAATGGCTTTTTGGTGATGGTGACTGCACAGTAGCTCGTTACTATTGTGCAGCAGTGTCGCGTCATGCTTTGTGCCCCACAATGCTGTTGAGCAGCAGTAACGAGCTACTGTGCAGTAGTAACAAGCTACTGCACCATCAGCATCTTGTGTAGATGCTGCCACTAAGAGGGAAACACAACAACAAAAAAACCTCAAATAACTAAGAGACTGAGGGAAAACCAGTTATAATAAAACAACACAGTTTAGTTTGAAGGATGAGTGGATTATTTTGTAAAACCTAATCCTTTTTCTGTGAGGAAAATTTTTCATTATTCATGTAACCCTAGGATAGTTACCGGTGGAATGGAAAACTGAGGTTATAGTGTTCCCCTTACACAGAGGGATTTGAACTTATGTTGCTACATCCCAGGAAAGGGCCTTAACCTCTAAGCCAGGCTCTCTTTGCTAAAATGTGGCAAAGCAAGGCACTGTCAAAAGCACCCTCCACATCATCTGCTTGAAGCTGACACACTGGATCACCACAAGGGGAAACTATCTATAAACATAACTATTATAAGAGCAAGCCAAAAGACTAATGGTTCAGTGAAATAGGAACTGCCCTGGGAAGCAGTGGGGCAACAGCTGTGCTATTGCTATTTCTCCATTTCATTGAGAGACTGTTTTGCAAAATGCAGAAAAAGTACTGGGCAGTAGAGGATCCCTTTGCAGACCTAACCCAAGTCTTTAACAGGAAACACTTGTAACTAGTGCTTGCAACATCTGCATGATGTGAGGGGAAACTTGATAGAAGTCTGAGTCATAAAGCACATTTCAGAGTGAATTGAACCATGCAGGCAATTCTCTAGAAGGTCCATCACCTTGTGCTTAATTTAATCTTTCATTAAGGAGAGGGGGAGAAACCTAACTTAAAAACAACTATTTTTATAGCCTTTGTAGTTGCCAGGGTAACCTTGTGAATGCAGTTATTGCAAATGCATTCCCTCTTAGGGCTTGATCTTAAAAAAAAGCAACTTTCCTGTGAAGGGCTGAGAGATTTTTTCCAGTAAAGCAAGTTTTGTTGATGGTGCTCAGCATCTCTCAGGGATAGATTTTTGTTGAGGCTGTAGAACCTCCTCTGTCTCCTCCTCTCTCCCCACCTATCTCACTTGTCCCCCACCCAAGAATGTTTTAAGATTTCAACTCCCCCAATTTTTACATTAATACTTGTATTTGTTTCACCTGAACAATCCCAGAGACTGAGTATTGAAGTTTTGCTTCATGAAATGAGACAGCAATGGTATATGCCTATGCTCCATGCCTGATGATGAGGATTTGAGGGTCTGACTTTGAGGAGACTCTAATTTTATGATATGTTTAATAGCACTTAGACATCTTAATATTTAATTTCCATGTTATACTAGGCACCTACTAAATACTGCCACAATAATTAGTGTACATAAAAGTCGAATCTCTTGAAAATTGGAACTGAGATGCGTGCACGTAGCCTTAGCCAAGGTGTGTGAATGGCAACCACAGATTCTGCCAGCCCAGTTGCTGCAGCTATTTCAGTCTGCCTGACCCTTGCCACTGCCCCATCTAGGGCACAGATTATGGCTGTTACATCTCTGATGTTAACATTGGCCATTCAACTGGTAGTTATTAGGGGAATGTGAAGCTTCAGTCGCCGATTCAATTTGAAGGACATTTGGCCCAATTTGGAGGCTGAATCACCAAATCCCAATCAAACTGAGAGACTAAAAAAACCCTCTGAATTGATTCAGAAAAGATTTGGAAAATGATTTGGAGAGTTGGAAGGCAGTCTTTCAGAGCAACAGAAACTGAGAATTGGGAGAGGGAGCGGGGGGGGGCGGAGATTGAGCTCTGTAGCTGGGCGGTGACTGTGATCTTTCCCTGAGTCCCTTTCCAATCACAGTGCTCTGGGGGAGGGACATAGAAACAGCATATAAGCCTGTGTCTGCAGCCTTTCTGTCCATTTTGTAAGCTGTTTCTGCCTGAGCAAAAGAGGGGCAGGCAGCTGGCTGAGAAATAGGTGGGCAGGTGGCAATCTAACCAGCACTAGAAAGGACCCCATTACAGGCTACCATCCCTGCTGTTTTCATTCAAATCTGCCTTAACACACACAAGTGACATGAGTTTTGCTTTCAGCAATTTGAGGTGCATTTTCTCAGAAACCCCTGGGAACTTGGCAGGGTTTGTCCTTGAAACTTGGCAGGGTTTGTGGCCACAGCAGGGGCTACCATCCCTGCTGCTTTTATCCAAATGTGTCCCAAAATGACAAAGTTATAGGTATTTCAGTGATTCCCCATTACAGTCTATGGCTGAATCACCAAATCTTTTCGAATCAGCGCTGAATCTTCCAAAGCTGATTCAACCAAATCGATTTGGGACAGTGATCTGAATCTTTGAATCAAATCACTGTGCTTCAAATCGGGCAATTACAAATCCAAATTGAATACTTCTCTATTCGTATAGGCCTAGTGGTTATTGTAGCTATAGGGTAGTGTTTAGGATCACAGAAAGAACCAGAGAAGAATACAATCAGTTCCTTCCCAAATCTAACTTCTGGCTTATTCAAAACAAACCTCTAAACAGTAAGGATAATAATCTTAGCTGAAGAAGGATAATGAGTTCTGAACATTAAGAAACCAAACAATTGTCATCATGGACAACAAAACCACTAGAAATTTAACCCAAAACAAGACCAGAAAACTGGGAATCTGAACTACCTTCTCAACTGATGCAGAACAGTGGACTATGGTAGTTCAGTTTAACATCTGAATTCACTGTCCAAGTTGGGTCCATCAAAGTAACACAGTAGAAAAGGAACTTCTATGAAATTCTACTTATTGCTTTTACTGAAACAGTGGAAATCTGAAAAGAATCTTGGAAAAGTGGAAATGGTGGAGCAGTGTATTTCAATCCCTCTGCAACACTGAGCTAGGAGCATCAGCAAGAAAGTGGTTTTCTTTTTTGAATCAGAACAAAAATGGATGGATGCTCTCAGAAAGTAACAGCATGAGCTTACATGAAGGTGAGTTGAGAAAACTGCCTCCTCCAGGCAATCACTGCACTTCTAGACATGTAAGTTCCACTCTGAAGCTGAAGAAATAGTAAATGTACTTATGCTGCAGGTGTCCAATAGACTCCCAGTAACAGGCATTCAAATACCATGGTGATCAGCACAGGATAGACAAATTGCATTTTTCTTCTATTCCCTTTATGTTTTTAATCAAACAAATGGCCATGAGAGAGGGGAATAAGCACAGCTACCTTGGCTCCTGCAGCAAATAATTCTCTTTCTTTGCACAGATTCAGAAAGAATAAAGAAAGAAAGAAAAGGAACAGTAGGAAATGAGAAAGAAAACCAATTATTTAGCTTCTGAAGTCACTGGACTCAGAAGTGTTCATTTTGTAGGTTTATTTTCCACAGAACACATACAGCAAGAGCAACAACTGTCTTCTGCCCCTGTAATGGGCTCAGTTTTTAATACACAGGAGCACAGAAGGAAGAAGCAAAGATGGTTGTAAACCAACTTTCCATCTTGCCAGTTCTGGGAATTGCTAGATTTCATCCTATACCACAAATTATCCTTGAGCTACTTACTTAGACAGTTTTAAGGTTCCTTTATGTTGCTCCAGAGCTCAGGATCTAATCAGATATGTGTAAACTCTGATCAAGACAGACAGTTTTGTAGACAGTGTAATTATTGCAATGCCTGTTCAACTCTGTCATCATTGCTAAGGCTACAAAACATGGGTGACATTTATATAATATTATTCATGCTATGGGCAAATGTCCACTAGGAACTATTTTAAGAATGGGACATTGGGAATTGTGCCTTTAAGGGTTGAGCTTCCTAATTTTGGAAAAGTGCTATGAATCTCTTTTTGTTGTTATGTATAAGAAAGAGAAAAACAGATTTTTTGCAATCAGCTTAAACAATGACTGATCACTGAACACTCGTGGGAGCAACAGCTTACTTCACAGCCATCTAGCATCTTGCCACTGAATAGCTTTCAAAAGATATCAACTTTGCTTAACTACTGATTCAGACTGGATCCTGAATTATAAAGAAAAAGAAATTATAGAAAAGGATGGAGTAAGGGATAAAGTGATCAAGTACATTAAAAGTATTGCAAAATTTCACCTTCTCCATTTATGAAAAGTAACCAGTTTCTAAATAATCATATTTAGAATATGATTTATAATTGCCATATTTCTTTTTTTACTTGAATGTAGGAACAATCTTTCAAAAAACCTGCAACCTGTTTTTTATCTTATTTATTGTTAGGTACATGATAAGAAGGAAATAAGAAAGGGATAATTAATTCTCCAGAAGATTACAACTGTTCATATTTTCTAAGGTTTTGGAGAATTGTGGTTCTTAGTGGGTGCACCTACATAAGAAGTCTATTGTGCAGTTGACTAACTAACTGCATAGTATATATCTCAGCATCTACACATATGCCCCTGTTAGGGCACCCAAAACAAATACATTTCACAGCAGGTTAGTAGTACTTGTGAATACAAATTGATCTGGGAAGTGTATGTTATCTGCTGAGCTGAGCCTTCAAGAGGCCGAGAAGCGATACTCTGGTGTGGAGATCTTTCATGTGCAGCAGTGCATGTGTAGACATTAACCCAACTGGCTGAGGCACAAGGGTTTTTCAGTGTGTGAAATAACTGAGTGAATTATAACTAAAATTGTAACAAAATACTCACAAGTCATTTCAATTTGAGCAAAAGAAAAACTAAAAGGCCTTATATAAGTGTACTATTATTTATCAGGTCAATATAGTCTTCAGAGTGAGGCCCAAAGGCATCAGGACATCAGCCAGTGTTGATTAGAAAATTCTCTGACAACCCCTGGAGAAGCACTCCTGCTAGCAGCTGTTTTTTGTTTTTTTTCCCCATAAAGAATCCATACATAAGGTACCCGAATTGCCTAGGACTAAGTTATACTTTTTGGCGGTATCTGCAGACAGCTAGAAAAGCATGGGCTTCCTTAATGCTGCAAATGTCTTACCTGTATATTTTTTTAACTCTGCTTTAGAAAAAATTAAACAGAATAAGAGAGCACAAAAAGGAAAACTGTGAAGATTTTTGATTTAGTGAGAATTACTCATGAGTATAGGAAAGGTGAAGTAGGCAGCAGCTTTGTTTAAGCTTCCAAAAAAATCATTCTTACTTGGCCTTATCTGATAAACCATTTCTGTCCTCTCAGGCATGATATATAGAACTACATTTAAAGTTAGTGAGAGCTGTATTGAATATGGCCCCAAGACTGGAACTCACTGGACAAAAAAAGCTGCGTTGGCTGGGTTTCAGGTTAGAGAAGCTTGAGATGAGACACTTGGATTTGAGCAAGAAGTAGAAGATTTAGCCTGACTAGGAGATCAAACTAAAATTGGAATGACAGCTGGAAGCAAGAGGGGAAATGGAAAGAAGAGATTGTATCTGTGAGAAAAAGAAAACAGAAGAGTGTGTAATTATTCCTTCCAGACCCTGGATCCAGGATTCTGAGAGGCTCAACATTCTTGTGCTATTAACAAATACCTGTAAAATGCTCTAACAAAACAGGTGTACAGTTCATATTTATTGGCTAGTCTGCCTAGAAAATAACAACTGATTACTTCTATCAGTTACTTGATTAGTACCAAAGTGCAATGAATGCAAATGTTCCAAAGTTTTCAGTGCCTCATTTCAGGATCACCGTAATTTATCATGATGAATTTTTGGAGGGTTTTTTTTTCCTCTAAATCCTTGGAAATTGTGCTCCCTCCCTTTCTCACAATTAGATTAAAGGACTGTTGATATTGAAAAATAAACAACTTTTTAGGTATCAAATCCCAGCATTAATGTTGCCTGTGCAACCTTACCTTGGGTACCTTGTGTGTTGTCCTTGTGATATAGTCTTGAAATACATGATTTGAAAAACAGTCCACAAAACTCTGCCACAGCCATTGCACAGGACATACTATGCTTTCTTGGGGCACATTCTCACTTGCAGGCACGTGAGCTTGAAGTAGCTCAAATAGGAGTAGCACAAATTTATACCAGGATTTTTTGCCTCAGTGCACGTTACTGGATATGGATTTTCGTGTGGGGCAAGTTGTGTCACTTGGGGCAAAATGACCCTGCCCAGCTCCTTCCAGATCTGCATCCAGGGGGAGCTAGAGCCTGGGGCCAGCACCACAAAAACCTGCTCTGTGCAAGGCAGTATGAAAAGGTGCCCTGGTGAGCAGCTCAGGGTTACTTGCCCTCAGGAGCTTCTGAGGCCCAGCCACTTTGTACCCCTTGTGCCAGCTGGACTGCTGAAGCAGCCCTGACCCAGAGTGGCTCCTGCCCCCTCTACCCACTGCAGTAGTCCGGTAGTGGGGGCTGCTGCCTAGCTGTGACCTGTTGCCACCTGCAACAGCATCCATCCCCTTGGATCTGTGGCCCCAAAGCTGCATGCCTGCCAGACATGGTTGGGGTGCCCCTGCTCTGTCATCTAGGGAGCTATCACCCAGAAGATGTGCTTTTTGTGGTGGCCCGTTTTGAACTGTCAAAACATGTCCTCTTGGCCCCAAATAGCTACAAAGTCCACCATTTCATCTGCCCTCCAGCTGGGTCCCCAGTGCTAGCCCTGGGGAGGCTCCTCTGCCCAGGTCTTGCCACTTGTCTCATCAGTAGAGATCCTGGTGTTCCCTGTTTAAAAGTTGCAAAATCTTTTGCAAGAAACCCCAATTCTCTCATTAAAATACCCAGAATAGAGGCTTTTCACTATTAAAATGAAATGCCACTATTTATACAGAGATCAGTTGGGCTATATTGTATTGATATATTTGTAGTTTAAGGCAATTTGGAAATCTACCAGTGCCTCTATCATCATAATAAAATGGATTCTAAATATCTATACACTTTGGCACTTACTTTTGATTTTTTGTCATCTAAAAATCAGAGCTGCCCCTACCCACTTAGCTCATCAGGATGTGCGGCGCTGAGCAGCACTGATATGCTAGTGCCCTGCCCCTACACCTTACAAACAACCCACAGCCCCTTCCTCCCAGTTCCCTCACTCCTGATCCAAAGCCTTTGCCAGCCCTCACTAGCTCCCTTCCAGCTGCAGCTCTGTCCCAGCACTGGCACATGGGTCCAGCTGCAGCTGTCCCTCCTGCTGCTTTGTGGCTCTGAGCAGTGCCAGTCCTTACTGTTCTGCTCCCTGCCCCATGCTGTGTCTAGGAAGCCCTTGACTGGGGATCAGGAACTGAGCTGGGCCCTTTCATCTCAGACCACCCTACCCTACATAGGATGCACTAGGAGGCAGTGGGGCTCTAAGCCTGGCTATGGAAGCCTTTTCTACCTGGAGCACTCTACCACCCCTGACTCCCATCTGTCTCTGACACAACCCTGCTGCCACCTCCACCCCTCCCCCAAGTGGCTCTTGGGACCAGGACCACCCCTTCCCTCCAGCCTGGGGCTACATGTCCCAGTACTGCTGTGGACATGGGACAGGGCTGCAGTATAGCAGTTGCCCCTGCAACAGCAGCTCCTGCCAGCAGGTCCTGTCCCATCCCATCTGGCTGGCTGGGCATGCAGGGTTTAAGATTTGTGGGGAGGGCATTTGGAGGTGTGTGGGGGAGCTGTGGGGCTTCTGGATAGGTGTAGGGTTTGTGGAAGTGAGGTTTGTGGGGGGTATGGGGCTTGTACAGGAGTTTGGAGTTTGTGGGTGTGGAAGGTTGTGAGTGGATTGTATGGGGTTAGTAGGTGGGAGGGACTGTGGGGGTGGGCAGGCTGTGTGGGGGTGGGGTGGCTTCTCAGAAGGGATGGGTTCCCTGCCCCCCTAAAGGTGCAGCCCCCCCCACAGCTCAATGACAGTCCCCCCTTGCACAGCCCCCCACAGATTACAGATGCCCTCCCACAAGGCACCCTGCCTACATAGTCCATAGGCCTCCCACAGCAGCCATCACCATCTTGACCCACCTGGCAACATTCCCCCCATGGTGTGGGGCAGAGCACTATGGCTCTGGCCACCTGGCACCTGGTATGGCCTATGCCACATCATGTAGGGCTGTGCTCATTCAGGCAGGACTGGGCTTCTCGGGCTCTCAGCTGGGGCCTGGTGCTGCTCTCAGGGACCACGTGTCATGCTGGGCCTGGTCCTGCCTCCTTGGAACTGCCCAGCCCAATGGTGCATGGGGTCCATTGAGGCAGGACCCCGGCATGGCATGATGGTCCCTGTGAGTGGTGCTGGGACCCGAGTGGCCTAGTTCTGCCCGAAGGTGCACAGCCCAGGTCTGAGCTGGGCAGGGCCTGCAAGGTGTGGCACAGGCAGCGCTAGGTGCCAGATGGCTGGGGCTAAGCCATGCTGCCCCACCCTGCAGGGAGGCGAGGGGAACTATGCCAGGAGGGCCCTGACTATCCCGATGGTGGCCACTGCTGCAGAGGAGCTGTGGGCTGTTCAGGGGGAAGATAGGGGGCCTATCCCTACTGAACAGCCCCCCCCCCCAAACCTATACAGCCCCCATTCCAGTCTCCCGCTCACCTGTCCCTACTTACCTTAAACAGAGCCTGGTCAGAGCCTGCACTGCTCTTTGCCCTGCACAGGGAGGCAATGTGCTGCAGCACTGGGGCAAGGGGCAACTGTAGAGATGCTCTGGCTGGTTGCCTCA
Source organism: Caiman crocodilus (assembly GCA_030014935.1). Classification (NCBI taxonomy): domain Eukaryota; kingdom Metazoa; phylum Chordata; order Crocodylia; family Alligatoridae; genus Caiman; species Caiman crocodilus. The sequence continues at coordinate 54,955,492 of JAGPOW010001338.1, forward strand.
GGGATGGTCCTGGACCATGCCTTGCCCTCCTTTTTTCTGTAGGCTTATTTTTTTTATTCATGGATTTCCATGTATAAAATTTTGATTCTGCATTGCAAGTATGCAATGTGGGGAACATTTTTTTGTTCCCAATATGTGTTTTGTGGCATCTCAAACTGATTAGAGATGCTGTAAGAGGAACATGTATGTTCCTCTGGACCTACCCTTGATGAACCACAGTTCATCAAGGCAGTAAAGGAAGCATTTGTACACCGGACCTCTGTCTTATTTACTGAACAAGTCAGAGGTCTGCTGAGAATAAGGAAGGGGAAAACAAAAAGAGTTTCATGGTTAATACATGTGACTAACTTTAGAGAACTGGATTCTATTCAATGAAGCACTCACCAGATCAGGTCTATAAAGAAAGCCCACAAAGAAATTAATAAGTCTATACTCTTATTAGAGGATAATACAAAATGTGGGATAGCTGCTCATTAATTAAATACTGTCCATCCTGTTAACTGAATAAGGCAAGGATCCTCTTGAAAATCATTTATTAAACTGTGCACATGCACAAAGGGCATCTTTCCATGTGCTTACAGATGTGGGGTGGTGCTTTAGAGTGGATCCCTAGATCCACTCTAATCTCGGGATCCACTCTAATTAAAGGACCCACAGCATCTCATATATTCACCATCTTAGACTTCAGAATGGCAACAGGGGTGCTTTAACTAAAGCTCAGTTGATGAGCAATTTTCTGGCCTTTTGCCAGAAAATCGATATATCATTTTCTTAAATGTATATTTAATAGTGTTTATGACACCTGGCTGTCTATGTTGTAGGTGTGCACTGCAGTTTTGAAGCACAGGGATGCTGAGTATATTGTGATGCTGAGGCTGCTGGAGCATCATAATTAACACGCTCCATTAGACTCAGTAAACTGAGTCTGCTCCAACGTGCTAATTAGCACACATTGGAACAGGCATTGGGCATGTGTGTAGATCCTGCAAAAGGCACTACAACCGTCATTGCTAGCATTTCCAAAATTTGAGGATTTTGCAACCCTAACAGTCTTATAACACAGGGGAAGGGGTTATGTAACAGTTTTAAACACACATATCACCACACATACACTTCCCGCAAAGAGAATAAGAAATATTTTGATCTTGTTTGTGACAATTTAGTAGAGTTGGGGGGTTTGGGGGTTTTTTTTTTTTTTAATACTTATAAGTTTAGGAGTGCATGTCTTACTGAATTTGCATGGTTGGTAGATAAAATATATTCAAATTCCTTTCGGCATTTCAAGTACTTGGTTTTCAGTTCCTTCCAAAATCATTTTTATATAGATATACTAAAAAAATAAACAAATTAAAAAACCCTTCTATTGATTTAAAATACATTTGCCATAGAACCAGGAACCTAATGTACTTAGCAAATTTTTTGTTCAAGTATTTTTTTCCTGTTTTCTTGTTTTTCTCTCCAAATCTCTGCCAGTTCTAATTTGCTTTATTTCTAGCATTGCATAAAGTATTGGTGTCCTGGATCTATTGTTTGTACAGTATGTCAGCTAAGTTAGCAGAGTGTTTTGTAACATACTTTGAAATCTTTGTTTACTCAGAGGAGTGTTAGTTCTAAAGATAACAACCTGCCAGTTATTTAAAGTATGTTTAAAATTCCTCAGTTTAATTCCCTTGCATCGTAACATATGTTTTTTTACACTCTGTGCAGATATTGGCATGAACACTGTGCTATACATCTCAGGATTACTTTTATGCTGTTTCCCAAGATTATTATTTGAAACATATTATACAAAACAACACTTTTTTGTGCCATGAATATTCCAGTTTGTATCTTCTGCTACATTCATTGAAATTGTGGGAAACAAATTTACCCATTTTTGTCTTAAATAGGTACGAAAGTGTATGTCAGTCCAATATCAAGAGCATGGGAAAGTTTGTATGGACTTATACAGAAAAAAATGTTAGTGAACCCTTTAAAGGTCCCCCATCACCACAGTATGGGATAGGCAAGGAAGACCTTACCTAGTAGGGTAGAAAGGCAAATGAAGTTCAGGTAAGCCACAGCAACTGAACAGCCATAGAAAGCTTATCCCTCCAGCCTAACTCTTCCTTCTTTTATATTGAATATGCATGGTTTAAGCAGACCCTGGAACTGTACCTATACTGTTTCATAATTTTTCATCAGGACAAATAAGTAACACTCCTCACAGTGAAATTTGCCTATAACAACATCCCTCACGCTACCATGAAGCAGAGTCCCATCCTGGCCAACTACAGTTTCCACCCTTGTGCACACTCAGACTACCCACCTGTGTCTTTGGTAGCCATGGATTTGGTTACACTAATACATGAACTGCAAGAAAAACTGAAGAAACATCAGAAAGCAGTACAGAAGCTTGCAAGAAGCAGGCTAACTGGGGTCACCAGGCCACCCTTGCATTTTCTACTGAGCATCTGACACTCAGCACAGAATCTCTGATCAGTCTAGTCATCTTCCAAGCTGGACTCCTGGCCCCTCAGTCCTTTCCAGCTTATGAAACGGATGAGACTTTTAATCTCAGACTCCCAGATACTATGAAGTTCTACCTCATATCATGAAAAGCATTTGGCCCCCACAGCCCATTGCTGTAAAGGGGCATGATGAAGATGTTTGTCAAGTCTTGTACTTGAGGCAAAGGAGGAAGAAAATATTTTATTTGATATAGAGACATATATATCCCAGTGGATGGGTCTTGGGAATAAAAATTATATGTTTATTCCCCTAACCTAGTTAGGGACCTCTATCTGGCACACCCTGAAAAGCCAGGCTAATGGGTCACTAGAAGGTACCCATAAGGAGAAGGTGTACTATTAGAAGGCAATCTGTACCTTTCTCAGAACCAGGTCCTATCAGAATGGCACCATCTGCAAGGGTTAAACTCATTTCCTGCAAAATACTATATATAAGCTCAGACCCTTCATTTGGTCTTGGCTGCTTAACGTGTCATAACCTGCAGAATCTCCAGCCTTACTCCCAGCCTTGGACCCTCATACTTTGTTCCTGCTTTGTGTCAGTCTTGAACTCCAGTACCTCATTTTTGCTTTCCTGCTGTGTGTTCTGGACTCCTAAGCTACAGATCTCTTGCTTGGCTTAGACTAGAGACCTGGATCACTATGGATCATAAATTTGACTCTGATTACCTGGTTTTAATTCCTTAGTGCAGCCTCAGCCCCTGATCTGGATTCCCCACAAGCTTAAGTACTTGTTTAACTCAGTTCTCCTGAAATTCTCTGCCTACTCTCTAATTCTTATAACCGTTAACTATCTAGAAACTCAGAGGGAGTGGAAAGGAAGCCAATCAAGTTGCTGACATCTCATTGCAACAAGTTTCCAGTTCAAGTCCTTGCTCCCTGAAACCCAGAATTAGAAATCGACTTAGAGGATGGCATCTTGTAAAGAAACTGGAGAATGGGTTTGAGGCTTCAATTAGACTTTTTTTGGGGAGATTCAATTATTTGTGGACGTAGTCTTTCTGGTCTTCAAGAAGGCCTTCAACACTGTCTCTCAGCCCATTGTTATTAAAAAAACTAGGGGATTGTGGTGTTGACACCTACACAGTCAAATGGGTCACTAACTGGTTGGAGAGCTGCACCCAGAAAGTGGTGGTAGATGGGTCATTTTCGACCTGGAGGGATGTGGCCAGTGGGGTCCCCCAGGACTCAGTCCTTGGACCCATGCTGTTCAACATCTTCATCAGTGACTTGGATGAGGGGGTAAAAAGCACCCTACTCAAATTTGCTGATGACATAAAGATGTGTGTGTGGGGGGGAATATGAGCATGCTATGGGGAGGAATAGGCTGCAATCGGACCTAAACAGGTTACAGGGGTGGACAAATGAGAACAGGATGGGTTTCAACACTGACAAGTGCAAGGTGCTGCACCTGGGGAGGAAGAACCAGCAACATACCTACAAGTTGAGGAACTACCTTCTTATTAGTGCAGAGGCAGAAAAAGATCTTGGAATCATTATCGAGGCCAAAATGAACATGGGACGACAGTGTGGGGATGCAGTCAGGAAGGCCAACCATACCTTGTCAGGCATCTCATCTCAAGCACGTCCAAGGAGGTTATCCTCCCCCTCTATGTGACACAGGTCAGGCTGCAGTTGGTGTACTGTGTCCAGTTATGGACGCCGCACTTCAGGAGGGATGTGGACCGCATTGAGAGGGTGCAGAGGGGGTAGCAGAGCAGGCCCACATAATCAGGGGGTAGCAGAGCAGGCCCTAAAAGGAGATGCTGAGGGACCAGAACCTGTTCTGCCTTCACAAAAGAAGGCTGAGGGGGGATCTAGTAGTCTGTTACAAACTAGTTAGAGGGGACCAGCAGGCATTGGGGGAGTCCCTGTTCCCTCAAGCACTACCAGGAGTGACTAGAAATAATGGTCACAAGCTCGCAGAAGGTAGATTCAGACTAGACATCAGGAGGCACTACTTCACTGTCAGGGCAGGTAGGATCTGGAACCATCTTCCAAGAGAAGTGGTGTTGGCTCCTACCCTGGGGGTCTTTAAGAGGAGGTTAGACAAACACCTTGCTGGGGTCATTTGACCCCAGTACTTTTTCCTGCCATGGCAGGGGGTCGGACTTGATGATCACATACTGGCTGGGAAGCTCCCCTCTCACTAGCACAGTGGAGGAACGGGATCTTGGCGTCATTGTTGATGCCAAGATGAACATGAGCCACCAATGTCA
>JAGPOW010001338.1:54960320-55001338 GCA_030014935.1 Caiman crocodilus
CTGTGACCCTGGCACTCGTTTCCTGCCAATTGGCGGGGGGTCAGACTAGATGGCCTGCTCTAGGCCCCTTCTGACCCTAGGTACTATGATACTATGTTACTATGATCTCTCACGTCCCTTCCAACCCTACCAACTATAAAACTTTGAAACTTGGCTCAACACCCAAGAGGACTCATTCTGGAAACAAAGCAATCTTGAGAAAGAGGACCTATTTGGGAATGCAGGAACTGGGGAAAGGAAGTTTGAGTGGTGCCGGGTTCTGAGACAAAACCCACATGATCACAGCCTAACCCAGGAGATTCCTTTGGACCCAGGAGGAATGTACCATGGTTGGAGAGCAGAAGCTGGCCCTGATAGGATTTTCTCCTGAGACTCACAGCCTAAAGGGACATCAGAAGTAGTGAAGGAGAAGAGTACCCAATGGAGAGTTATGCTCGCAGAGGGTGAGGGGAAGGTCCCCTGCCCATTTCATTATTTTTGTGTTGGATGGAATTTTAGGAGTTCCCACTAGTCATTTGGGGAGGAACTGCACCTAGCTCCTGGCTGTGAAGTCTTAACAGCGGGGGCTAACAGCTGCATCCACATTTGGAGGCCTGTGGTTGCGGGTGTAGGGGTGAAGGAGCTCCCATTATAGGCCTGGTGAGGCCATACCAGAAGCCTTCTTGGACTATTTCCAACCGTGAGACCATCTCTGCCAGTGGAGCTTTCTGCTTCCTACAAGGTGCCATTCTATCTGAACTTTCCATCAAGCTGTGGCAGCCAAGTGTCTCAGGAAGGTAGGGAAGAAGGCCTATTCTCAAGGGAGAGGCACTGGTACAAGGTGTTTGCAGAGTTTCTCCCAGAATTAAAAATGTCCGTTCCAGGGGAAAAAAATGTCTAGCCACTTACCTCCAACCTCCTACGAGACCCATCTCCATCCCCCTGTGAGAACAAACACCTGTATAGTTCCCCACCACATGACTTTTCCTGAGGTCCAGGAGGGGTTGAGTAGCGGAGAAATGGTCTTTATCCCTTCCTGAGACTAGGGTCACAGTGGGGTGGGGAAGGCAGAGGGGGTAGTTACTGTGGTTCCTGGGAGGAGTCGAGTGGCAGAGAAAGGCTCTCATATCTTCCGTAGACCAGGGTCACCCCAGTCTAAACAAGTGCAGGAGGGCAACTGCTCCTACCTCTCCTGTAGATCAGGAGGGGAGGGGAGGAGCAGCCACTGGGATCCCTGCTTAGAGGAGTGTGCAGTTTGGTGGGGAGGGGAGGCAGTTCTGCACTGCTCCTTGCACCCTGTCCATGCCTCTGCCATTCTAGTTTCTCCAGGAGCCAATGATCCCCAAAGTTTCCTCAAATCCAGACTTGGGAAGATGTTAGTAGTAAGAAAGAGGTCATAGTTGCAGACTGAATGCTTGTAGTGCTCTCTCATCTGGAAATATTTCTATTTGCACTACTAGAATTGAATGCCTATTTGTGGCCTGAGAAAAGCCAGTGTCCAAATACTCCAGAGCCAGTCACATGGCATTGTTAATTCTGATTTAAAGTTCCTATTTTACCCTGCTAGAAACAATCAAGCCTATTGATCAGAATTTCATTTGTTCTTCCTATATACATATAACCGGAGGAAAGCTGAAATCGCTGCCTAGGTTTATTCTCAGTGCGGGGGAGGGAGGGGAACAAGGAGTAATTAAATTGATCATTTTGAAATAACTCAGAACATATAAATAAGGCATCAAGAGCATGTTTCTAATCACCCAGATCTGATTCTGCCATTTAGATTAACACAGTATATTACTTGATCGACCAAGATTACCATCCCCACTTTTTTCTTTAGATTTATTAAAAGTATTTCAATAGACTGTGTGAAGTTAGATACCACATGGAAGGGTGGTTGGATCGAATCCAGATGCACAGCTCTAGGGAAGTGTTAAGAAACCTTCACAGAAAGAAGGCATTGGTAGATTAAACAGATTATATTGGACATAAATTTTGATTGCATCAGTCAGTTAATACAACCAATGGTATTAATTATAGCTAGTAGAGGGAGAAGGTTTTCAGACCAGTCAATGTTAGATAATGGGTGGAGAGAGATAATGGCATCAGAAGCTGGGTATGAGAAAAGGGTAGTTATGAACATTATCACATGGTAGTTTCACTCGTTGGACTTATGAAGAAATAGAAATCCAAGAAGTAAAGAATATAAATTACTACACAAAATAATTGCAGATCAGAAGTGCACACCTACAACACAGGAACCAGGCTTCATAAACATTATTAAATTCACATTTAAGAAAATTATATTTATATTTTTACAAGTGCTTGAAAAACCCAGCTTCTAGATTACTTAGTATCTCAAATCAAAACAAATGGACTATTCTGAACGTGACCAATAGCATTCAAAATGGAAGTGGCAATTTCACAGGGATTAAATTTAAAAAACCTCAGAAATAATATGTTGAGATTCCTACTATTCCATATTGAAATAAAAAGATTGTCCATGTTATTACCCTAAAATATGTTTCAAAACATTACTTTTACATCTGAAAAGACTAATTTAACAGTCATAGCTACTTTCTACCAATAGAGATTAAAAATAATGTTTCTATTAATCTTCCCTTGATAGATGATGATGTGGATATGCCATTTACTTATATATGAAAAGCCACAAAAGCATAAAAATCTTTTACAAATCTGTCAGTTACCCAAGGCAGAGCACAGCAGCTGTACAAAAACAGAAAAAAATAATAAGATTATGGTATAGATACAGTAGGCTTGAGCTATGAGAATTAGTTCTCTCTGTGGACAGATTTCAGTCATTCTTAAAGTGTGGGCAATCAGAATCTGGGTTTTAGGTGTAGTTAGGGATAACATAGTAACTTCTATCCAGTGTTATAGCATGGTGTATTTATAGGTTAAAGAAGAAATGGTTTGGCCATCTCAAAAGTTTTGCTAATGGGGGTTGTTTCCAATGATGATAATGATGAAGATAGTAAAGGCACAGAAAGGACCCAAACTGTTAGGGAAGGCTCCTCATTTTAGGTGCACCAGTGTGAAAATTCCACAGCATCTTCATTTACATTTCAAAATGAAGGTTTTCATTTAATCAAATGTGAAAATGCATATTTCAAATATTTGTTGTGATATTAGATTAATTTTTAATGATATTCCCAACTTCTATCATTTTCTAATTTGCTGCTCTTTTTTGCACTTCCTTCTTTAATTTGTTGTCAGAGCAATGGTTGCTGGATTCTGCAGCTGAGGAGGTACCTGTTGGCTTTTGGGAACTGAGGTCACAGAAGGTGAATACAATTTTTCTGTTACAATCATCAGCTAATGAAAAATAGTTGAACATTTCAGTGCCAGTATTATAACCTGTAAGCATTAAAGTTAGTGCCCCATTTCAAAGTGTGTGCTTTAAGTGATCTATAGACAAGATTGATGCATGTTCAGCTCATTTTTTTAATGTATTTTTTTACACTGCTGCATCGGCTAAAGCATTTAAACATGAACATTTAGATTTATGAGAACATTTCTGCAGCAAGGGCTAAAGTATATTGACAAAATAATTTTGAATGCCTATTTACTCTGTTTCATAATGCAGCCAAACAGCTAATGATTCCCAGTGATGTGTGGGTCATTTTTTGGCATCCCTAATAATTCTCAGTCCCCTTATTAATAGAAATACATTGATATGAAACTGGAGTAATTTAGTGTTGAGTCTTGCTTTATGTCAACTACCCTTTCTTTAGGTGTCCCTAACTCTGTCTTACTGATAAGGAAAAAATTATTATAGAACCTGAATTAAAAAAAAATTCTTATTAGAATGCAAGGATAAAAGTGCACCAAAATAAATTTTAATTTATAGGCTGAATGTATCGATGAATATAAAATTCTAAAAGAGAGTCCATTGAAAAAATATGATTCTTGTAAGATAAATGTATGAAATACTAGCCCTACTATATTTCCATTGAAAAAGATAGTCATATAATGAGGGACTTATTAAAATTTTGCCGTAAATTACAGATTGGCATTGAAATGCAATATATTAACCAATCAGGTCTTTTCCAATGCTTTATCCATACAGACTTACCTGAAACACTAATTCTGCCCCTGACTTAAAATAGCATGCAGATCATCCATGCATCAATAGGACAGTGTATATATTTATACCAACAGACTAACAGTGTGTATACACACACACACACACACACACACACACACACACACACACACACATACACACATATTTGCTTCACACACAACTGCATCATCGGGGTAATATGAAATCACTGATAAAATGTTTTGTTTCTTGCTAAGCAAGTTTCATCTGAATATATGAATGGTATTGAATCTTTCCATCTGGAGAAATGTTCTGAAATGGTGTGGGTATCATTTCATTGCACTTGTGGCCTGTGTGCCATTACATCGTGCCATCTTTTCATTGTGAACAAAAAAGAAAAATACAATGTTCTGGCCTTTTGCCTCTCATACTGGTTACTCTTGTTTGTACTGCAAATAACTAACATATCCTGCATGTTGCAACTGGATCACACTAAGATTTTAGAAAGAAAGGAATGAAATTATTTTATGATAAGCTTTTCATGGGGAAATCTTAATTAATCAAAACCAAACATCTTCCATTGGAACATGTGTATAAGTAAACACATTGAAAATAGCTTTGTGTATAGTAAACACAAGTAAAATAGCTTTTCATGTGTATAAGTTTTGACAAAAATAAATCTTATCAAAAATGAGAGACAGAACCTTGCCCACACCTACACATCCAATAGACCTGTGGCACCCGGAGAAAGAAAATCAAGATAGAAACCCCTTTTGTCTGATTCAGACCAGGAATGTGAAGCTTATTCATTCATATCCCAATTTAAGTCCCTTAATTTTTTAACTTAGTGATATTTTGACATTGGTTTACTCTGTCTTTCTCCTCATCCCTTTCCCATCTATACCCCTACACCACTACCTGTCCCTTCTCCCCCATTCCCCAAATCTTGAAAATATCTTGGGGTTATTCCTCTGCAGTATAGGAGAAGAAAATCTTGAAAAAATTCAAGGACAGGAAAAAGAATTCCTCCTGAATTCTAACAATGATCACCTCCTGTGAAATCAGATACTCAGCATCTTAGTCAAACATTGGACAATGTGTATGTTTGCACCAGATTTATGACCCAGATTCTTTGTTCCAAGCAGACTCAAACCCTCAGACTCACTACAACCTCTCTGTTCGATAACAGGCAGATTGAATTGATACAGTGTGATAGCAGATAAGAATAGTGCAAATATTTCTATATCTATCAGTCCTAGAGCTGTCACAGCGGGAAGGTACATCTGGTCAGTATGTGAACCTCACTTTGAGGTTCCCTCTTGAATGTCAGATGTCAGCAGCATGGAGTTTAAGGGCCAGGACCCACACCCTCCAGGTGGATGTATGAGATGGGGCTAGTGGTATACCCTCTGTCCACGGTGGCCTCAGGTTCCCCACTCAGGGACGCTCGGCTTCTCCAAAATCCCTCCTTTTGTATCCTTTTTCTCATCTGATGACACTTCATTTCTGGGAATCATTAATCAGTTTTGCTGTGGTCATCATACTATCCATGTTATGGTCTGTCAGCATATTCCTGTTTTACAAACCCATCACACACACACATTATATTTTGGTTATTTACCAGTCTTCCTAATTTGGTCTGTTCACCAAAGCCAGAAATCCCAAGTGCATTGTAATTTGGCACTGTGACCTGGCACCAATGCTGTAAAATCCATTATCTCTGTTTGTGAGATAATGTTATAAAATCCATTATAACAGTTTGAACGCTGTTCATGTTGTGGAACAGTGTGGTACATGCCTTCAGTTTCCCAGCCTGTATGTCTGCTGGCTTCAGATACAGTGGGCCTTGAAGAAACCTTTGTCACAAATAGGCTTTTAGAAATCTATTAACTTTTGCCATTGCCTTGGACCATTGTCCTAATGCTATATCTACTAGGGCTGTGTGAAATTTCACCAGGTATTTTGTTTCAAAGCTGTTTCAATGTGTTTCAAGCTTAAAACAGCAAAATTGAAATGAAAAAAAAAATAAGGCATAAAATATATTTTTGTAGTTGTACAAACAGATTTGAAATGAAATGAGAGCACTCAAAACATTTTTAAAGTTGCGAAACATTTTGAGTCTCAAAGAGGCTTACTTGGCTTCAGCATTGGTCCCAGGTGGCAGCAGCAGCCTTCTGTCGTCTGACATGCAGATGTGGGGGCCTGAACCCCTGGGAGGAGTCCAGCACAGCTCTGCAGTCTTCCCTGTGGTGCAGACCCCCGGATCTGTGCCTCAAATGAGAGGAGGCATGTGTCAGGAGTTTTGTTTTGAACAGTTTGAGGTGCAGTTTCCCAGAAACCTCTGCACCTATCTCCTTGAAATTTGGCAGATTCCATGTTCTCAAAAGGGGATACCATCCCTGCAATTATCATCTAAATCAGGCAAGAAATGACAAAAGTTAGGCATTTTCATGATTCCCCATTATAGCCTACAGGCAAAACATTGAAATGCATCAAAACAGTAAAACAGTTTTGACTAAATGAAATGGAACAGTGCTTCAGAATGAAATGAAACAATGAAATGAAACACTGTCCCTTCAAACTGGTGAAACAGAAGTCAATACAAAATGGTGCTCTTTCACACAGTCCTAATCTACTTTACCTACGAGCCAATTCCCAAAAGCAAAGCTTTAATACTATTTTCTTGCCATTAATGCATATTTAGGACTCACTGGCCTAGACTGTTAATTTTGAAAATAAAAATGAAATACATAAAATACACTGAGGTGATATCAGGTTTCTTACAATATCAAAGTCTCGTAATGTTGTTAATGCACATTCTTGTGGGATGTAGAAATAGTGAACATTTGGTTTTAAACACTGTAAATTTATTCCAGCAAAGTCAAGGCCTATTTGTACTACTGGGAAATGAAACATTTAGCCTGACAGACTGAGATGGATCTTGCTATTTGTCTGTCGTACACAGGTAACATGTCTGCTTGCTTTCATCTTTACTGACTTCAGTGTTAATGCTGCTTCTCCAATAGCAACTGAAAGAAGGTAAGCGGTACACTGGAAGCAATGTATAACAGTTTAGCTTCCTCTTCTTCTCCAGTCTGGAACAACATCGTTATTGATTTTATTGTTTTAAATAGGAATATTGCATCAGCAGCCCCATTAACAGTGGTGTTTAGCAGGCAATAAATAATGCTGGCCTTTACTTGCAGTTGCTTCTGATTAGAAAAATTAAAGTATTATATCACATGTACAACTGATAGCACTGTAGTATTCTATAAGAGAAATAAGAGATTGGAATAATAAACCTTAGTACAGACTAATAACATAACCCTATTCTTCTAAATAGGAAACAAATAATTATAGTCACAGTCACTGAAAAGTAATTGATAACCGCAGTACATCTTTTCTGTTTACTTCTGAACATCATAATAATACCACCTTGGCAACCTTCTACTCTTCTACCAATCTTACATATTTTTATAGCCTCACAATCATTAAATCTAATCCCACATAGTTTTTTTTACACTTCCCACTCTATATTAATTTACCTCAGAGGTTAATGTAAGGAGGGAAGTTTTAAAAGAAAGGCCTGTTATCCCCCTTTCCCAGATGGAAAACTGCATGCATGTAATGCATAAGAACTCCTTGTCTGGGGTTAGTTAATGGATCTCAAGCTGTAATTAGCCCATATGAAATAATTTTAGGGAAGTATTTATTCATCTGTCCAAGCAGACTACTATGAACTTTTTCTTCTATTACAGATTTTGCCAAAGTCACTGTCTCTATCACCTATGAAATATATTACTGGAATAAGTATTACAGTACAATACCCTTTAAATCAACTTAGCATGGTGGAACGCTACTCACTGCTTGCAATGCTGGGAGCTGTACTGACACTTTTTTGATTTCTTGTTGTATAATATGTAGGTTTAGAATGCCTAGACCAGGTTTCACATCTTAGGGAATTGTAAGGAGAAATACATTGACAGACTGTGACAAGCTTGAATATCATGCCTCTTAGAAAGAGGATTTCTTTCACTGTCATGTACTACAGAAAACTGATCAACAAAGGTTCAAGAACTAGGGTCCTCTTCATATGAAATAAGAGGGTGCTAGAAAATATTACTCTTGAAGGACTGTTACATGTTTACATATAAAAACACACATTAGTCTAAAATAAAGTTAAGTCTTTGACTATGTCAAGCCCATCCCACTTTTCAGACTTTGGACTGAAGAACACATGGAAGTTGGTGTTTGTGGTAAAGAGTTGGGTGGCTATTCTGTTGAATTTAATACATTTTGGGTGCAGACAGAAGTGCAGCTCCCAGCAGTAACTCAGAACATTTTCTGCAAAGCGTTCTGAGTTACAACATTACCCAAGATCAGAAAGAAGAAGGGGTGGGAGGGAAGAGTAAGAACTGAGGGCTGGGAGCCTACACACAGGTTCCCATAACAAGAGCCATGACCTTCTGCCAGTGCTTGCTGTTTTCAGAATGGGAGTGGGGGGGAGGCAGCAGAGGGAGCCCATCCTTGGGACTCCCCGGCCAGTGCTGAAGGGAAGGATGGGTAAATGGGAGCTCCCACCTCAGGAGGTGCTGAAAAATCCCCAGAGTAAACTCTCTCTTCTTCCTTTCCCCTCTCCCATTCTGAAAACAGTGACAGGCTGGGAAATCTGCAGACACAAATTACAAAAGATACTACATTTTGAAATGCCTTCACCTGATACCTCATGCAGTAAGGAGTCAAATTTTCACCTGATAGACAATTTTTGAAGCTGTCTACAGCCATGCGCTTGTGTTTGGTCACAGCTATAAACTTCTTTCTGTAGCCAGACCTGGTGAAAATTTTATTTCTGTCTGCACCTTTTAACTTTTTCTTTTGGTTTTGGAAAGTAGATTAACTGTTGATACTATAATTTTTTGAACAACTGTATTTTTAATTTATGGCAAAGTTACCTAGAGTTTAGAGCAGGAATGAGAAAAATAAACACATGAAATGAAAAATTACCTACGATGCTGGCAAGACATTCAGTGACTTTGATTAAACTTTGTAAAGTCATATACATTTAAAACTAAATTGCATGCTCTATGCATAAAGCAACTTTCTGAAATCAGCAGTATAATAAATAACTTATATAAACAAGAAAATAGCGGATATCTTAAAGTACTGTGTGGTGTAAAACATAATGTTAAGTAGAAAAGATATGTGAATACAAGGAAAATGGAAAAAAAGTTTCCAAAGCCATTCTGACCCTGACATCTTCTTGAAAAACGAACAGTGAAATGAACTATAAAGTGCCCTTTTAAACATAAACTAGATATATTAATACCCTAAGGGTGCACAAAGAGAGAAAGAAAGATGAAACTTATAGAACTATTTGAGCAATGCAAAAGGATACCTTTGTGGAAATATGTAGAGAACTATACATATATGGATAACTGCACATTTAAATTCTATTCAGATTCTCTGCCTATTGCAGATTACTTTGAAATTGTTTCTTATCTGTATAGACAAGTATAATGGGATTCCAAATGAGACAAATGGATATGTGGAGTCTCATGTAATTAAGAACTTTAAGAAACTAATGAATTATTACGGGAGACTAATAAAAAGACTCGTTTCCTCAGAAAAAAAATACATTTTCAGAATGTTTTCATCAATTCATTTTCTGAATGTTTCTTGTTCAGAAATGGCAGATTTAATAAATTCTGATGTCTTACTTTTGCTTAACTTAAAAAATCCTAACCTCTCTGGAGCCTCTGTGATGGGGTATATAAATCTAAGACTAGCAAAAAATCAGCTGATGGACACAGTGACTCCAATTAGCCTTCAAGGCTGGCACATACCTGTAGAGGCCTTTGTTCTCACTGTAATGTGGGTTGTAACAGGTTCACCAATGAGCAGAGCTTAGTTAGTAACTGAACTAGCTCAACTGAAAAATGGGACTGGGTTCTTCTGTTGGGTCCTGAGATACTTGTCAGATACTGGTGGTCTTAAACAGAGATGTGAAGAAAAGAGAGTCCAGGATGGACTAAATTTCAAACCTGGAGTGGGTTCCAGTGTTTAAGATTAGATTTCTTTTTTTTCCCTCTGAGTTTGGCTAGAGAGTCCTGTTGAGAATCCTTCGCTTTTGTTACATTGAAAAGAAGAGTGTTATGGAAGAGGAACACTGTTGTGGTATTGAACTGCATATTGTTTGAAACACTGTGCAGTTTTCTTGGAAGTATATAGATAGTCAAAATGTAGAAGAGGTGGGAAAAAGCATGGTGTCGCTTAATGGCTGCATCCAAGAAGATGTATTCTACACTAAGTCCTGACAGTGACAGAGGGTGCCGAATGAATCTATCGTACTCATCTGTGGCAGACTTTCTGGGTAGCAAGTCACCATTCTATAATCTGTGAGCTCAGATGTTTATTTGGCTTCTTAAACTAGTATTTTTAAAGATTCATCAAAACATGTTTTTGATCTAATGATTACTGTAACAGAAATCTGTTGAATAAAATGATTAAAATCATGAATCTACAGAAAATCAGTACATGTGGAAAGTACATATTGATTTATATAGCCAAGCCACATAAAATGACTGTATTTTGTGAATATAATTTTTTGTTTTCTTCATTTATCTATGGGAATTTGTCAAAAGATTTACAGAAGTCCAAATACACTATATCCACTGCCTTCCCTTCTATCCACCCAGCTAGTGATTTTGCTAAAGAAGATCAGATTTGTCTGGCATGATTCATTTTTAGCAAATCCATGCTGGCTGCTTAAGATCACCCTTTGCTTCTCTAGATGCTAGCAGATGGATTGCCTTGTAATATACTCCAGTAACTTGCTGGGTATTGAAGTCAGGCTAACCAGTCTATAATTCCCTAGTTTCTTCATTTGGTGCTTTTTAAAGAGGGCACTATGTTGGCCATTTTCCAGTCCATCTGTTTCACCTGTTTGGTAAATATTATTGCCAAGGACTCTGAGATCCCCTCTGAGAAGGGAGGGATTTCCTTCAGTATGATGGAATATGTTTAATCAGGTCCTACTGACTTGAATTCATTCAGACCAATCAAAAGTTCTCTTTCATTACCTCAGTCTTCAAACTGTCCCCTTCTTTATCCAAACAATGTTTATTACCTTTATAATTGCAGATTATTTGTTTTGTTTGTGAAGACAAAAGCAAATGTGAAGTAATCTTAGGATAACTTGAAGTTAGATTTCACTGGGGAGAGGGAAGCCCAGTTTTCTGTTTTCAATTCTGCTTATGTATGTTACTTTAAACAGTCATTGGACTGAAAAATTGGAAATCACTCTGGAAGCAAGGGCTGGAAGCCAGGATTCTCCTTTCTGGATGAGTGCCTGAATCACTATGTAACAGAGTCATGATCTTTCTTGAATATTTTACTCTGGGACCATGAATTGTACATTCTTTTCTACAAAGAAACACAGCCTCAACAGGAGGACTTCCATCCTCAACAGGTAGGGCTTCCAGCTTCTGTAGTCCATAGCCTGTTGATTGGGATGTTTTTCTAAGAAGTAGGGGAGGGAGTTCGAGCAGGAAAGACTTCTGGGGTCAGATGACCCTAGCAAGATGGGCAACAAGACACTTTTTGAAGAGCGCCATGGTGGGTGACTGTATTGCCTCTGGGGAAACCCTGTTCTAAACCCTCGGTATTCAACTGGTAAAGAAGTTTTTTCTTATGTCTGGTCTGAAGCTCTGCAATCAGCTTGTGCCCATTGCTTTTAGTCCTCCCTTGGGGGGCCTTGGGGAATAGTTGCTCCCCCACGCCCTGATTTATGCCCTTGATATACTTATAGGCTGCCACCAAGTCCCTCTGAGTCTTCTCTTCTCCAAACTGAACAGTCCCAAGTCTTTCAGACTCTCATATGGTCTGGTTTCTAGGCCTCTAATCATGCACTTGGCCCTCCTTTGGACTCTCTGAAGCTTCTCCACATCCTTCCTGAAGAGGCACCCAGAACTAGATGCAGTACTCCAGCTGCAGTCTTACCAAGGCTGAGTAGAGAGGGAGGATGACATCCTTAGCTTTGCTCAAGATGCTTCGGTAGATGCATGCCAGTATTTGATTAGCTCTGCCAGCTACAGCATCTCATTAGTGGCTCATGTTCATTTTGTTGTCTACCACAACACCCAGGTCTCATTCAGATGTGGTACTAGCAATCATAGCACTACCAAGCCTGTAAGTGTGTTGTGGATTATGTCTCCTCAGATGGAGCACTTTATATTTCTCTGTATTAAACGTCATCTGGATGAAGTTTGCTCACCTTGCAAGCTTGTCCAGGTTGGTTTGTATTGCCAGCCTGTCTATGAGCATGACCACAGTCTTCCATAGTTTGGTGTCATCAGAAAACTTTGCCAGTTTGCTTTTTATAC
The DNA here is from genome assembly GCA_030014935.1 of Caiman crocodilus. Lineage (NCBI taxonomy): Eukaryota > Metazoa > Chordata > Crocodylia > Alligatoridae > Caiman > Caiman crocodilus. The sequence continues at coordinate 54,972,744 of JAGPOW010001338.1, forward strand.
CCAAATACAAATAATTGATGAACATGTTAAAAAGTACTGTTCCAAGTACTGAACTCTGAGGGATGCCACTGGTCACTCTTTGCCATGATGACTCAGTTCCTTAGTACTCTCTGGGTCCTACCACAGGGCCAATTACCTAGCCACTGGACTATAAAATAGTCAAGGCTGCATTTTCCAAATTTTTTCATGAAGACTTCATGGGAGACCAAGCCAAAGGCGTTTTTGAAGTCCAGGTATAGGACATCAACCTCATTTCCCCCAGACAGGTGACAAATAATCTGATCATAGAAGGAAATGAGGTTGGTCTGGCATGACCTGCCTGTAACAAAGCCATGTTAGCTGTCTTTCAGAATACTTCCTTCTGATAGCCTGTCTGTAATGGATTTTTGATAATTTTCTTCAGGATTTTACCAGTGATTCAGGTTAACATGATTGGCCTGTAATTTCCTGGGTTCTCCTTTCTCCCTTTCTTAAAGATAGGCACCACATAGGCCTCCTTCCAATCTTATGGGACTCTCATGAGTGCCACAAGACTTCAGATAACTTCACCATCAGTCGTGCAATGACATCAGCCAGTACTTTTATCACCCTTGGGCGTAGTTCATCTGGTCCTGCTGGCATGTAGATATTTAGCCTTTGAAGGTGCTCCCCACAAGATCTATGTCAAATATTGGAGGTGGGGGTCAGTCCCACTATGATTATCCTGTATCCTGTCAAGCAGGCTAACACCCTTGGACCCTTGGTGGAATACTGATGTGAAGTATTCATTCAGAAGTTCTGTTTTGTCCCAAGTGTCGGTTATCAGCCATCCCATTTCATTCATCAGGGGCCCTATGCTTCTCTTATTTTTTTCTCTGACTTCCTATATATCTAAAGAAGGACTTCTTGTTGTTTTTGATTCTGGTTGCCAATCTGTATTTGGTTTCTGCTTTTGCTGTCCTGATCTGCTCCCTACAAGTGTGGGCTGTTGCCAAGTACTTCTCTTTGGTAGTTATTCCTGACTTCCATCTTTTGTAGGCTTCTCCTTTTTAATTTCAGGAGGTCCATGACTTCCCTGATGAGCCAAAGGGGTCTTCCAGCCAGCATCCCCGCTAAGCTCTGTGGCATGCGTGGCTGCTCAAGTGTGTTCATGCCGCACTGCCAGGTGCGTCTGTGTGGCCACACATATCACACAGCTTAGAGGGAACACTGTTCCCAGTGCTTTTGCTACCTTTCTTATGAAAGGGAATGGACTTCCTTTGAGCTCTTAGGATTGCTTCCTCAAATGAGTTATATAACACACACCCAAGGCATTGCCATTTGTAATGGACAAAATCAACTCATCTATAGAAAAGGCATTAGAGAGAGAGAGAGAGTCCACCAGCCAGGGTAATTCTGGGTACCCCAGGATGACCAAACATTTTAAGAAGATTCTTGCAATTCATGAGACTTCTTTTGGGATGATGGGTGTTTGGTGGTGATTTATGAAGCTAGCTGGGGGATATGATTTCTCTTTGGATGATCTCAGGCCTATGTAAGAGTCCAAGGTACCAGATGCAGGGCTAACAGAATCAGCAGGAAAGCTGATGTCTTAAAACACCAAAAGGACTCTCAGGAGGGCTAATATGTAGCCGAAGGAGAGGGTAAAAAAACTCCAACTCCATACTAGCATAAAACATCACCACAAATATGGATAAAACACTGTTTTCTGCTCTGATACAGACTCCCTTTGCAGATATAGACAGTTTACACTGTACTTATTTAATTAGGGCTTTGTGATGTAGTTGATGAATTCTTTGAACATGCTATGAAAAGTTAAGGATAACTAAGCACAGCACGTGAAGGGGTTTGGCACATTGTAGCAGGGGGGAGAATACTGCTGTGAATATGGGCTGCTCAAGTACGTGTGTGTGCATGTGCATGGCAGCCCCCTGACCACAGTGCCCTGGGGCAATCGCCCATGTCACCCAACTTAAGGCTGGCTCAGCCTGTTTGTGACTTATGCTTCCATTTACTTCACACATAGAAGAAACTGATTACTGCAACTTAGAAAACAAATATGGAGCTACAGAATACTGGGGCCCAGCAAAAGACTCATAAATGCCATTCATATTCATAAATGAAGAATTTATAATATGATTTAAGTAGATTCTGTGTTGCATACAATATGTCCCTGCTGTGCCTGTTTCAAGGTGTCTATTTAAAAATAAAATATACTACTACTTTCAGGTAAACTAGTTGGTAATATAAATTCAGTACATCTTCCAAATCAACTGTGTGTCTAGCTATTTTTAAATACTTCTGGTGCAAGTTCCAGATCTAAATTGGCATGTGTACTTTTTGTAAAATATTTTCAAATTTGATTTTGTTTTATTGCAGTGTGTTATTTCCAAGGGAGACTTATGATTCTAGGGGACATGGTTGCTGCCACAGAAAGCTGATTAACTGGCTGTGTCAGTTTTCTGGCTCAGCTAATCAAGAGAGCTAACTGACATTCCAGAATGCCTACAGTTTATTAAAGGTGATGACACAAGTATCAGGGACTTTTCCTCTGGAGTTTGGGAGTTAATTGGATTCCACAGAAATCAGTGGTAAAGAAAAGAGATCCATGGATTTAAAGAAAAAGATTTAACTCAAGTCATGCCAACAACATGTCTCAGCCCAACATGAATACAACTCATTTTTCCTTCAAAGATCTTTGATTTTTTTTGTTCCAACTCCCAAAAGCCTCATTTTATTGTTCTATTATTTAGCTGTAGCTCTTTCTGCTTCTTTCAAAGACCTGAAGGGTTTTGCACCCAAACGCTTGTTGAATTTCTCTCAAAATAAAAATATCCCCAAAATGATACCTTAAAAATAATCCAAATCCTTCTTGGTCATTTTAGATTCCTAATCTTAGCTTCATCAAAGAGTTCTCTCTTTTCCTCATTTTTATAAATTGCCAGTACACCAGGACCCCTAATTACTATAACAAGGCTTGTGTGCATTAGTCAGTCTTTGCAAGATAGAACGTGACAGTCTACAAGTACACATTATGGTTAGGAACAGACATTGAAAAAGTCCAAGGTAAAATCAATCTAAGTTGTGTGGTTTTCTGTAAGCAGCATATTTTAGATCAGTAGCCAACAGAACACATATTGGATCTTTGGTGGAGTAAGAGGGGGGTATCTTACCCTGGATTCTACCATTTTAAAACCAATATATGCATGCCAAACTTATTTTCTGTTATGGGGACAGACTGTTTTCTGCTCACTTATACCAGTAAAAGTGTAATGTCTGTACCTGGCTCTCATGAATTTGAAAGTAATTACAGGAAGTTGGATAACAAAATAATCTAGTTTATCAGATTCGTTATCGGAATACTCAAGAAAACCTGCCAACTTCAGAAAAAGTTCACAGATGTTCATCCCATGATAATAATGCTAAGACTCCAGTGATTGATTCCAAGAACAGCTTGAAAACTGATTCAGTTGTTTCTTACAAAACTTTTGCTTTCCCCGTGAGTTTATCTGAGACCATCAGTAGCCTGCAGAAATGGTATTCCTCTTCATTTATTCCCACTTGACTTTCTTTAAAAAATTACTCTTGTAACCCTATAATATGGTACTTAATAGATAATACATTGCACAGTCAATCATACTGATGATAAATTAATGTGAAAGGATATTAAGATTTTCTTTATCTACTGCTACTGTGAAAAATAGTGATTTCTCCATAAAAAAGGCTATTACACTCCACCCTTGTCTTAACAGATTCTTGATGCTGAATTATATGCTATGCTACACAGAGCTCCCCCTGGGAGTTGCTGGCTGTGGCCTTTCAGTCCCTGACTTTCCCTGGATGTCCATGGCCCTGATTCCAGTAACTAGCTTTCAATTCTACTCCTGAGAGAAGGTCTTTACCTCTTATTGGGAAGAACAAGTAAAACCTCAAGTTCCAAGAAGCAAAAATGACAAGTCTTTCTTCAATAAAAGCCTTTTATCAGTGCAAAGACCATCTGACCAGAGGTTCTACACCATCGCCAAAAGTTCCTTTGTTTCCAAACCAGCCCTAGGCCCCTGAAACGTAGCCTGCTGTTCCCTTTCTTGTCTGCCCAGGTCTGAGCCCCAAAGCTGCCAGCTGGTCTCTATTCAGACTCCCTTCATCACCCAGACACTCTGTTTGTTCACCCTTACCTATCCATTGTCACATGCTTATCTCCTTCAAGTTCCCTGGAGCCTCCTGGGTGTTGTTGACAATCCTATCTGGCTGATGTTTCAACAAGGCTATTCAATTGCTTTTGTTATTGGAGCTCCATCGTATCTCTTCTTGCACATAGGCAGCTCTTTCTGTCAGCAGGGAATCTATTAGGCCTTCTTTTCCTGTATATTAATGTTTCAGGTAAACTGAGGCACACATCAATATAATAACATGAATATATTAAAACAGAAATATTATAATGCAAGCCATGGTCTGTCTCACACATGTACCGCAGTAATCTCTTAATCACCAAGCTATGCATGAATAAGTACTATATGATCAAATCAAAATGAGACAGGAGATATATCTTAAAACACCATAAACAAGTTCAGTCTTAAATTGTTATGAATCTTAATTTTTAGAACTGTGAAGATTAGATACATTGTAGGTAGGGTAGTAGTTACTGACTGCAGTTACCTGTGTTTGAGACAAGTGGTTATTTTTCTTTTTATTGCAATTTAATTGATTTTTAATATATTTTCAGTAAATGAACTTGAAAAGAAAAGTACTGATTGTATCCCTGTACAATAAAAATGAGTTAAAAATCATTCAGTGTGTGCAAGCTGTTTCATAGTGATGTGAGTAAGATGGCAAGGCAAGCATTTCATCTAATGTTCATATTTGTTTGTATCACTATCAGATGCAACACAATCATGGAAAATACACTGTCCTTGCTCTGGGATAACCAGCTGTGTCCAAGTACACTCGTAAAAGAATTAACCTCAGAGATTTTTAGTGCAGAAATATGAACAAAGACAATGGAGTTTAAGTGAATAACATATGACTTCAGCCTTGAAGAGATGTGCTTATTTACTTTACTTCTATAAAGGCAATCATTACTGGAAGACATTCTGCAAGCCCATTTGAAGAACGTATTGCATGAACAATATTTTAAGGATCTCTGTACAATATATGCTGTTAATATCTATTTTTTATTAATTGCAGTAAGTGAAAATACTGGGAGAAACATAGGCTCAGGTTTGAAGAAACACACTTTGTACCTTAGAAGAATCTTAGTAATTTAGACAATATTATTGCAATATTTCCAGTGTTTTATAAATTAATCTGAATAATCTTGATCAAATGCAGATCATTTTCTTCTCAGTGTTGAAAAAAGGAAATTTGGTATTTTGTTACCATAACTATTGCTACATCTGTTCTAAATCCAAAATTTGATTTTTATACTAGGCAGCCTTCTTGAGAAACAATCTGAAGTCACATAACAAGGAAATCATTGAAGTCACTGAGTCGACGTAATTCAAAAGTACTTAAGGGAATTAGGAACAAAACCCTCATTATTATTGGGATGAGAAACTACTTAAGAATATAGAAAAAATGGTAGAATGCATTTTCAGAACTAAGAATTCCATAGCCAATGGCCATACATTTTGAAAATAAGAAATATTCATATTAATTTAGTGCATTCCTTAAGACAAGCTACACATTGTAGATTTGAAAGACATACTTGGCATGAATTCAGAATGTTTTAAAGACTTCAATATGTTAGTATTGGCCTGGCCATTCCAAAAGATTCATAGAAGTAAACAAAAATTTAACTAGAAGCATGTTAACATTTGGAACAGATGATTCATGGAAAGCTAAAATATGTGAAAATCAAATGACATTAACATTCTTTTAAAACAGATAAAAACAGGAAAGCTGACAACAGGAGGGAAGAACAGAACATTGTGAATACTATATATGAGGGATATGGATTTACAATAATCAGTTTTAATCCAGGAAGAAGTAATTTGTTTAGAAAGGAGTAAGATGAAGTTGCAGAAGTCCTAGAATTTGATACCAGATTCTGATCTGTTATAGGTTGGAAGGATAAGGGGGTACAGACCTGCATTGACCAAGCAAATTTCAAGAAAGTATTGGGTTTGAGATAGAAAGTATATGCAGGTTTAAACTTGAATTTGCTTGGCTCAGTCTAAAAAGAGTAGAGCCTTGATTCCTCCTGTTCCCATGACAAAAGTTCAACACAGTAGTATCCAGGTGGCCACACAATATGTCTATATTTAAAATAAGATTGTCTTTCCTTTGTTTATTTAGAAACACTATGAGAACTGCTTTCAAGCATTTAATTTTACTGTAATCCAGAAAAGTTAATCCAATACAATCAGGTCCAATCTGATTTCTCAGCAAACAGAATACTGCTCATTTTGTCTAAACTGGTCCATTTTTCCATGGAAATAAGGTTCTATTACTTTAAAGGAGATATACAAAGGAGATTAAAAAAAAGATTGTTTCAAGATTCACAATTTCTATATAGTCACAAAGTATACTTTGGTTTTTGATTTTCTTACGCCTATTCCAGTAGATTTTATATATCCTCTGGCTTAACTTTTTATATGAATTTTTATAAATGGTTTATAAAATAAGATTAAGTTATGCATAGTAAGGCATACTGAAAGCCAGGATGAGTAAGGATGGTTTTCTCTGACATACATGCCTGTGTTATATTATTTTGTTGAAATATCTGTTACAAATTTAAGATTCTCTAAGTATTTTTCAAATGGGTAAGAACTTTAACTAATACTAATAAATGTATTTGTCTGAGAAATAAAACCTTGTAAATTCATGTCATATTAAAGTTGATTCTCTTTGAATATATTAATCTTTTTAATGGAATCAATCAATGGAATCATGCGGTTACATGTGATATGAACCAGATGGAGAATACTATCATTTTTACTGTCATTTGTCATTTCCATTTATGTTGGAAAGAATTATAACCCAGAAAAAGTTCAGAAGAACTATTTTCATTATTTGCCTTTCTATATTCTCTTCTTTTGCTTTTGTAGTTTACTTTCAGTTCCTTTTCAGAGAATATTGCATTAAACATGAAATTCATAATACTTGGACTTTCTTAACTGGAATACTGAATATGAAAGTCAAATTCAAATAAACACCCCTAATGTGCTGCTGCGGTACTTACTTGAGACTAAGCCCAACATTATGAGAAGAGAGTGCATCAGGGTTTTGTCCCTGCCATTCAAATAAAGAGAATAAATCTACAAGTTTGGAAATATATTTTGAAATCCTGTCTTTTTTAATCAATGTCAGTTGAGGTCAGTGAGGACATCATTTCATGTCTAGATGAGCTCTCAAACCCATAATCAAACTCAAGAACTACACTGCAATAATCAGTAATTATTTTAATGAAGTGTGGAAAAAAAGAATATTTCAGAAGGGTTAAAACTCCATCAGTGAAAGAAGCCTCAGTTATCCCCTAAGTCACAGCATACAAAATAATCAGCAGTACATAGTACTGGAAACATCAACTGGTCACTCATTTCAAAGTGGAATTCATATTGGTTTTCAATTAAATGACTGCTAACCCACTAGTTCAGTATTTTTTGTGCTATCAAAGAAAGAGTCTTCTTAATTGTACAGTTCTGAAGATTTCCTCTAATGCAACCTAGAGCTGTGTGAAATTACAAGTGACATGAGTTTTGCTGTGAACAGTTTGAGGAGCAGTTTCCCAGAAATCCCTGCACCTATCTCCTTGAATCTTGGCAGGCCTTGTGGCCTCATAAGGGGCTACTATCCCTAAAGTTTTCATCCCACTGTGCCTCAACACACACACAAGTCACATGTCATGACTTTTGCTTGTCAGCAGTTTGAGGTACAGTTTCCCAGAAACCCCTGCACCTATCTTCTTAAAACCTGACAGGTTTTGTAACCTCAGCAGGGGCTACCCTCTCTTCTGTTTTCATCCAAATCAAGAAAGAAATGACAAAGTTACAGGCATTTTTGTGATTCCCCATTATAGTCTATGGGTGAAACGTCGAAATACATTGAAACTGTCGAAACAGTGAAACAGTTTTGACAAAACAAAACAGAACAGTGCTTTGAAACAGCTAAATGAAACACTGTCCTTTCAAAACAGAGAAATAGAAATGAAACAGTGCTGTTTTGCACAGCCCTAATGCAACATGCCCCAAGTAAACTCATATTTGCCAATTTCATCTAAGAAACTGAATAAAAAATAAATAACACGACTTGGAATGACTCCTGCACCTGGCAGAGGAATACATCAATACATTAGAATATTTTGCATCTCCACCAACATTTGCTCTTGATAGTGCACAATAACAATAGTATCAGGGACTACTGAAAAATATAGGCCAAAAAAGAAGCCGAAGAATCCTGCTGCCACTTTGTGACTTACTAAGATTCTTTTTTTCCTTTCTGACCCTCCAAGAAGTCACCCTCAGACCAAACATACCTATTAAGGCCTAGTATAAAGAAAGGGAAAGAGTTAAACCAAGGGGAGCAAATTCACCTGAGCCTGGGCCAGATCTATATAATAGGCACCCCTTGGGGGCTGGATATAACCCAGGGCATGGGGCAATGGTGGCAGTCACCATGACAGTGCATCAGGCATTACAGCTTTGTGAGTGGCAGCAGGCACCATAATGGCTGGAGTCATTATGGCTGGAGCAGCCATAATGGCTGGAGCAGCAGTGGGAGTGGTTGCAGACATTGTGGCAGTAGAGGAGCAAGTAGATGCAGACCAGGAAGTCAATTGCCATGGCAAAGATGCACAGTGGCAGTGGGTTAGGTGGCCACTGAGCAACTGACACCTATGTTGCACAGTCCCTTGCTTGCCTGCCACCCACCAAGGGTGGGTGGTCCATTAGGGGCCAATGGTTTCATATTCTGCAACAGACTTCACTACTGGCCATGCCAAATTTCCTGACCCAGTAGCCCAGCATACTGAATGGAGCACACACCAGGACTCCACACACCAGGACTAGCCAATGGACTGTATGTTTGACACCTGTGAATGACTCATGATTTCACTCAGAAGTTGCAACTACCTCAAATAAACTTTCAGTGTGAAAGTCTGAAATCTGCTTGGATAAAAAATAAATCCATGAAATTATAAAAGGGAATACTAAATGGAAAAATGATGTCTTCAAAGGACATAGTTTTACAATTGGATGACCTCTGATAGGTTTCAATGAAGTATAGCAAATCAAGGGCAACATCAAGAATTGTCAAGGTCTTCTTAGTTATCAGTGTAGAATGGAATATAGCCAACTTAATTTCAGCATTGTAGTCACTACCCAGACCACTGAGAAATGTAAAAGTGAGTGGTTCATTGGCAGATCTTGTGATTAAGACAATTTTATGTCATGTTCATAGACAATACACTGACACCAGACTTTCAGAACATTGGAACTACATCATGTTGAGGAATCACAATGTCATTAGAGTATGACAACTGAAAATTATGTCCGTGTGATAATGATGCTTTCTGAAAGCTCTATGAAAATTATACCAAGTGTTTTTCTGTCATTTTTCAGATATTAAGCTATATGTTGTTGCTAAGAGCCTAATTAAAGTTTAAAACGTTGTATGAAGCCTAGTAAATTTAGCAAAGCCTTATAGAAGTGATGGTAGGCCCTGTGGAATAGTTAAAATTAACCTTATCAGAAGAATGCAAGGCTTGTACTGCTATTGGTCAGTCTAAGGACAGTTGAAGGAAAAAGAATCTGAATGGCTGTAAGTTATTAGCATAGCTCAGAAGTTATAAATTGGCTGGCACATCTAGAAATCATTTAGAAGGAAATACAGCTCTGTGAAAGGAACTACAAATTAGCTTTTAGCCTGGATTTAGTGAGTTTGTGGATCTCGAGGAGCCCAAGGAATGAATACCAGGGTCTTTCCCAGTACCTCTCAGACAGCACTGATCAGGGATGCCTGACTTTGCTGAGCTTTGTAGAAAGAGAAACTTGTCATACATCAGGCATCAGAGGGGACTGCCCATAAGTTGCTGATGTGAATTATTATTGTCTGTCATTATCTATCTTAGTATACTACATGTAGTTATATTTTTGTTAAGTCAATAAATCTTTCTTCCCCCGACCATATTCTCAACCCCAACTCCACTACAGGCAGCTGGGACATAAATTGATGTCATGAACAGGATTGAGAGACTCTGGTCCAGAGAGAAAGGTCAGAATGGAGGTAGTTGCATGGGCCCTGTTGGTGGCTTTGCTTAAGGAAGTGACAGGGATGCAGAATCCTGGGTGTGATAAGGACAGGTTGAAACCTGCCTGGAGTGACCCGGGAACTGTACTCTATTATTGGGATAGGTTTGCTACTGCTGCCTGGGGTAAGCCCAAGAAAGGGTGACTGTCATGGCTGCTGGGGATAATGGTATAATGACTTTATTCTCATTGACAAAGGAATAATCCTAAATGAAATTCAAGAGAGTAGATTTGAGCAAAAGGAATGGGGGAGTGTTTGAGATTTTCTTACACAGGAAGGTAAAATTTAATCAAAAATAGACATCATGCTTTACTCAGAACAATAATAGATGAAGATATGCTGTTTCCTTTGTGGTGTGCTAGGGAAGCAAACGTAGCAGAACCTGAATCCATCCCATGATTATGGATTTCCTGGCACATGGATTAGTTAAATGATTGTAGTTCTAAGATAGTTACCATCAATACCAGACTCTCAAATCCTCATGCATGGGAATAGGCAGCATTATCAGTCAGAATGGAGTCAGGAAGCACCAGAGAATCTGGCCCTGAATGTGTAAACATGCCTGCACACATGTGTGTATCTATCTATCTATATATATATATATATATATATATATATATAAGAAGTCTGGTAAAGAAAATAGCTTGTCAAGAACATTAGAGCAGTGAGCAGATTACAAACATCTTTGTGGCACTCTTTACTTAAACTGTAAATAACAAGCAACATCATTATTATGTTACATTAACAAATCATTTTTGATAAGCTAGACTGGAGGCAGTCTGTTTCTTCCAGTGCTGGTTAAGTTTAAGTTTAAATAATACATATATTTATTCTAGCCAGGCAATAGATCTTTTTTGGAACGATCAATTTCAGCAATCACACTACCATACTCTTACTGAAAGGATAAGGTAATAAAAAACCATTAAAACAGATAAGCAGTGATTAAGACTCTTACTGTCCTTTAAATCTTGGGACTGAAAAATAAATCACATACTTGTTAAATTTATCAAAGCAATACTCTATACATTATAAACTTTTTCTCAATCAAAGAATCAGAAATAGAGAACCAAATTGTGTTCTCCAATACACAAGTTCCACCTTTACTTAACATCAATGGGAGGCCACACAAGGATTATCAAGACAGATTTTCTCCTCAAATATTCATACCATATAGGGAATCTTCAAAGAACTCCATCAATGTGGAAACCTCTAGTGGCTTCCCTATCATCAAAAATCTTCTGTTGCTTTTGCAAGCAGAAATGCACTTAGAGTCTATGAAGCCAGTTAAAAACCCGAATTCATGTGAAATGTGCACTGATGTATAGAAAGAAAATTGAAGGTCACCAGAAGCATCAACTTAGATAAGAGTGTAAATCTAGAAACAGATTCTGAAAATAGAAAGATCTCCAGAGATTAGCAACTAAGAAAAAAAAGGAATCAAGAAAAAGGCCAGAAGGGGATGGAATATAGCCCAGAATTTCCTTTTATGCTTTAGACTATAAACTTCCATTTTGTATTAGTTTCTGGACAAAACAGATAACTTCAGTTTGTGACAATGGCTTTGCTGTTAACCGTAAAATTCCTTATTAATCAGAACTTTCAAAATCCAACATTTCAATAACAGGAATAATTAGAGGAACTATCCAGTGCTTCCAAAGTGGATCTCCTGTTGGATGATGATTCTCTATCTCCTCTCAAAGATAATCTACTGCTTATTTAGGCAGAATATTTAAATGACAAACTGCCTTAATGAACCTCTGGCCTAAATTGCAAAAGAGTAAATTGGGCTTCTTCCTCTTCGCAGATGAGGGTGTTACAAGCTTGGTTGGTGGGGTAGAAGCAGAAACATATTAAATGCCAGACCTGGCTAATATTGCCTCACTTTTGAACTAGCGACATTCTACCTTCCTTCTTGCAAGGAGCTTATGACCCCAGGAGAGGCAAGTATATTCAAGTGAAGGTAGATTTCCAAGGGAAATGTTGTAGGGCACTAAGAGGTGCCTACTCCTTTAAGTCCAGGGGTAGCCTAGCCAGGGGGCTCTGCAGGCTAGGCAGTGCATCACAACTGTGGGGTACCTGAGCAATGGGCTAATGATGTAATTAGCTGGCACCTGCAGATGGTCAGCTGACCAGAAGGATGCAAAGGCCAAGGCTGGGACTGGCAGTAGTTAGGTCTCTGGCAATAGCCAGGGCAAGGAGCTCCTGCACAAGGAAGTTACTCGGGGATGTTTGGTAGCCCATTCTGCTGCCTGCAAGATTAGAAACGCTCCAGGATCTCATAAAGTACCCTGGGTTAGGAGCCATGCTATATGAGGGGAGAAGTGTGCCTTCTTAAAGGGTCAGAGCTCAGCCTCTTTTGGTTATTGTTATGTTATAGCCTAGGACCTTATGTTTGTGTTATTGATCGTACCAGAAGTTTGTGATGAGGCTGTAAGGGGAAATTTGGAGGCCTCAGTGCCCAGAGGGGCAGAACTGGACAAGGGCCAGAGAGCCTGGTGCCAGAGGGGGACAGCAGACGTAGAGGCCAGGGAGCCCCGCACCAGTAGAATGCAGCGGATAGGGGTCAGTGGCCAGTGACTGGAACAGACCAAGTTGAGTTAGTACCTCCACACAGTGGGCCTAGGCTAGAAGGCCTAGCTAGATTAAAAGGGGTTGAAGCAGAGTAGGCCAAGACCCCAGCAGAGGGTACAACATTCCTGTAATACCCACAAGGCATGGGGCATGGTAAAAGGGGGGTTTGGAGCCACACGATTAACTTATAAGGCTTGAGGTGCCCAGTGTGGCAAAATACTGGAGTGAGGTCTGGTGAAGGGCCCAGGAACTCATGCGAGGGTCAGCAGACCAGGGCTACATGAAGGCCCATAGGAAGCCTCTTAATTTATTACTTTACCATCAAGACATGGCAGGTAAGACAAGAGGGCGCCCTCGGGGCAGAACTGGCATGATCACAGAGCCACCAGCAGCTTCACAGGCACCTCCGGGGACCCTCACCTATAACAGAGCATTTGTTTCTTCAAGTCTTCCAAAAACAGATTACATGCTTTACAATGAAACAAATACTGTATTTTCTTGAATACCACATCCCCCAAAAAGACATACATTTTGGTTTTGGAAGTCAGAATGTAGGAAAAAAAAAGATGTTTCCAGTCTTATCTGAGTAGGGTGACTACATGCATCAGCTCACTCACCCTCAGTCAGGTTAGTGGCTCTTCAGTGGCAAATATCATAGTGTTACCTTCACAGTCACTGCCAAATTTATAGCAGCTTTTTTTGCTGCTCATTCAAAAGATACTGCCATTTCAGTCACAGTTGTCAGTGGATTAACAAATGGATTCTGCTCCTGCTACTTTCTGGCCAAAGAGAACTGTCAACCACTTTGGCAGCCATTCCAGGCTCCTATTCCATAAAAGAAAAAAACCCTCATTTAAGACATGCATGCCAATTTTGGAGAACTTGTTTCAGGGAAAAAAGGTATGTGGTAGCTATGATATAGATTGTTTTAAGAATATTCAATTGAGCATACAATAGAGATTATTTTAATAATATGGTTTATGCACTGTCCATTTGTTTGTTTTTTTATTGGTATGCCTTGTAAAAATGTGTCCAATTATAGTTAACAATATTATATAAGGATGTTTTCTTGAAGGATCTCCTAAACGTAATAGCCAAGAAACACGAGTCTTTTGCCCCCATGTACTGAACAAAAGAAAAGGAATAATCAAAAAATGAGTTATAAAAGAAAGAAGGAAGTATCTACAAAAAAGGAAACTAAGTCACAAGAGTGCAAATTTGACATCACCTGAGTAGCTCATTTATCATCATATGGGTTTGTGCCAAGCACCAACTGGAATCAACAAATTTTGGAGAACTGTATATGAATTATGTAAGGATTAATATATTTATGCACTAATATCTGTAATTCACAAACGTAGAAACAGAAAACTATAATACCTGAATTCAAGATCCTTGAAACATTGTCTTAAATCAGCTTGAAAGGCAATCAGTAATTTGTGAGTAACTTGCATGCCAACAATTTCTCTTTTTTATACTATTTTGATTATCATAACATTATCTGATAATATTTATTTGCACCTAAATTAATGCAAAAGAATGAGAACAGGAAATAAATTAAAAGCAGAAATATAATTTTCAGCCATAATTAAAACTGCTGATTTCCAGGCAAAGTTATTTTGCTGTTCTGATCATGAGAAAACTCTTTGAATGATATCATTGTCCATGAAGTCATGATTCAGAATAGATGCCATTATATGGCTCTAACTGTCCTCCAGTGGTTTAAGTCCTATTATGGATTTAGGAGCTAGCTAGTAATACTTAAAGCAAAGATTCAGTTTTAAAAATTATCCAATTTGGAGTATACTTCAATGATATTTGCCTCATTATTCAATATGTATTTGAGATTTCTCAGTGATTTAAAAAAAGATTCAAGTACATTTGACAATATGGAACTATCTCTGAATCCATAAACCCATAACATTCAATCTCTCTTCTGAAGAAAATCTCTAAAATAGATTTGAAAATATTAAAATAAAAAATCCCTTGATACTGGGAAAGCAGGATTTCTAAATAAAAATAATTAAAAAATAATTAGGCTAAGAATTTTTGGCATCACTTCTGAGTGCACCATTTTCAAGGAAATAAATGTCCTGACTAAATTTTCAAAATGCATGTAGTAGTGAGTATAGTAAGTATGGCTGCATTCTTACTTCTCCCATGAACACTATTTAAACAACAATGTATTATAAAATTAGTTACTATACTTTCCTTTGAGATTACAGTAGAGATCTTCCATCCCTTTTCCCTCACTCAGGATGCAGCAACAGATCTGCCCTTGAGTTTTGGTCTGCTATCACTAAATAATATCTGCCTTCATGATATGAAATCTGGAACCACCATACATTCACAAGTCTCCTTTAAGACTTTTCTAACCACTGTGGAGAAAAGGGAAACTATTATTTCCTATGAAAATCTAGACATTTTTAAATTGAGGACTGTGGACCTTATGACAATGGAAGATATGTTTCAAGGGAGGCTGTTTGAAAACTTTAATACCCTGCCTCACAGTTTTTATCTGTTCTTTTCCCCTGTTTTCAGGTTAATCAATAAGCTTTTTACAGAACAAACAATTTCATTTTATTTCTTTAATATCTGTAAAATTGTTTGTATTATAATGTACATTTTTCCAAGCATCTTTATGGGAGTTAAGGGATTTAAAAATAATGCCATCATACTTTTCTACACATAAAGGAAAAAACATAAAGAGCATGCAGACTGGTGTATTTTAAACTCTACTGACTTCAAGTAATGAGAAGCTTCAGTATAAAGTTTCAGAGTTTATTTTCTTCTCTCTAGATAAGTGCCAGAGTCATAATGTCTCTAGTATACTGAAAGTTACTCCACATGAGTCCCTAGGTGTACTAAGACAGTTAAAGAAGTTTATGGAAAAAAAATGTCAAGAGTAGAGTTGGTACCTTCGGGACTTCAATGTGTGGCAGTGATTTTCTCTCATACTTTCTGAATTCTTTATCTGGATAAATAACCTAACTTTTGCAGGCTAAATACAAAAGCAGAAAGTGCAGATTTGTTTCAGATTAGGTATAGTAACTACGTAGCAATAAATGTTATGTATTATTTCTTTTTAATCTAGAAGTTTTGAATAGAAAATTTTACCCATGCTTCCTTGAAAATGTTCTCTATTCAAGTACTAAAGGTGCATACATCATACAATAGATTTGTGGCATGCATGTTTACACAAGGAAATAAGACCAATATAGGGTCCAAAACTAGATCTGGAAATTACTGTTCATCAGACATGCTCTGGTTTATATTACTTCCATACCCAAAATAAATCCAAATATTTTTTTCTATCTGCATATCAAACCCTAACAGATAACACTACCAAGTTACCATGTGTGGGGGGTTAATGATTAAATGAGTGTGTTACATTGCAAACTAAACCACATCTGCATGCAGTTTAGTTTTCAGTGTAGCTATTTGTAATGTTGCAGGCTTTAGACAACTCACTGTCCACCCTTCCCTTCCTCCTATACCCTCGCTGTGGGAGAGGCAGGCTGAAGACAGAAGCAGTGAGAGGCTTGATCTTTCCCCCCCCAGCAAAGTCTGCTCTTCTCTCTTGCAGCCAGGGGGTGAGTTGCAGGTGGGCTGAGCAGCCCCTGAGCTGTTGGGGGCCCCAGTCCTTCCTTCCATAGTGCTAGCATCCCCTGGGGTCATCCAGGTGGGCTGCTAGCAAGTGGATGTTGGCACAGCTCAGGCTAGGGGAACAGTTGGATTGGACTCAGTGCTGCCTCTGAGCTGAAGCAGCAACTGCCTAATAGCAGCCCACCCAGGTAGCCTAGGGAGGTGCTGACACTGTGTAGGGAAGGACCAGGGTCCATGCAGCTCAGGGCCAATGGTGGATCATCCAATGGCTGCAGGAGAGGTGGGAAGGCTCTGCTGGGGTGTTAAAAAAAAAAGGAGCAGGCCCCTCCCTGGTTTTTTGTGGGTTTTTTTGACAGAGCCTGCCTGCGCAAGCTGCCACTGGGCTGTGCAGCTATGGGGGAAGAGGAGGGTGGTCCTCCTCTCTACAGTAGTGGCACCCCCCAGGGACACCTGGGTGGGCTGCTAGCTGTGCAGGTGCTGCCCCAGCTTACAGGCAGTACCCGCCAGATCCAACTCTTCTCTCAGCCCACGTGGGGAGGAAGAACTCAGGCCCCCACAGCTCAGGGGCCACTTGGCCCACTAGTAGCTCACTCCCCAGCTGCAGGAAACATGGACAAGCTCTGTGTGGGGAAAAAAATTAAAAGGATTTGGCCACTTGCTGTAACGGAGACAGAAGCCCCTAAATTGAAACGGTGGCTTTTTATCATTGCAATTAAAAACCACCATTTCAATTTAAGGGACTAAACACTTGCCATGTGTGCAAGCACCCCAGAAGTTTAGTGCACATAAACAACTCTCAAAATGGCTGAAACTGGTTTAACATAAACGTGGATACTGCAGGATCAGACCTAACTGATTTAGGTGAAACCAGATTCTGTCCCAAATCCACTCCAGATTGAAGTTAATTCAAGTTAACTGAATTGCCTAGCATCCTAGGATGCTTTGCACTCCCCTCTCCGCCACACACACCCATTTCAGGGTGGGTGAGATAGACTTGGCCCACACTGTCTGCTCCAACCAACCAGGGAGGTGTGCTATAGCACCCTACCCCCCCAGAGCTTTTGGCCTGGGGCACTGCAGGTATATGGCTGCCTTTCTTGAATCAAAAATGAATGTCTGTTCACTTGCTTATCAGCTCAATCTACATAACTAAGACTAAACTGTGAAGACTGAATCAATCCTTCTTGGGCTTTTTGATTATCTGTACTTAGCCTATATGATCCAGGCAGTTTAAAGTTAGCTTGGGCACCTCTACATGAGTTTCAATCACATCTTTGGATTTCAACAGAGCAGTGCTACACAACTTTCCAAGCCTGCAGGCTGGAAGTGATGCAGGGTCAATGCAAGGCCTGATCCACTATGGTCTTTCCTGACTGGGCCCTGATCCAGCAGGATGCAGGCCTGGCCTGCCCAGGGCCTGATCTACCCAGCAATTGAGGCCATCCTTGCTGTTTTTTCATCCAGCTTGGTGCATGGTCCAAGCCCCACATGTGGAATTGGGCCCCTTGCCACATTGTTCCAAGTCAACTGGCCCATGGGTCTTGGAATTTTGGTGGTGAGGGAGGGTAGCAATGTTAATAATTGCTACTGGTCCTCTGCTGTCAAATTTCTGGGCCTGTGGAGAGCCCTGCGGGCAGGATGACATGGCTTACTCAGCCTGATCTGGCTTGCGGGCTGGAGGTTGACTACCACTGTGATAGAGCATCAGTGTCACACTGAAAATAACCTTGCTTTTCCCCAACTCAATTCTCCTTTTCCCTAGGTAATAAGAACCAATGAAGTGTTGCTGGAAAATGCTCTGGAATATGTCCAGGAGCTCTCATGTGATCTTTCTATAGCTTACATCCCTTTGCAAAGAAAACATGCCAGTTCTAAAAAAAGTCCTGTCACAATCTCACCACCTGTCAGCAAAAATATTAAATAACCAACCATTCAATGTTAGTGCCTTTTAATGGCAAAAAATAACAAATATGCTAAAAAAGGGAATATTTGTATAACTAAGCAATACCAGACTTCAAAAGGTTTTGTTTCTAAAGCTGTAGAAAATAAATAAGCCACACGCGCACACATACACATTGAGAAAACTGCAATATCTTCAGATTAAGCCGAATCTTTCATTCCCTGATGAATCACACTTATATTATTATTATTATTATTATACCACAGGTTAAAGGAAAAGGAAAAGGAGGAAAAGAGAGGGGAGAAAAAAATCTCACTTTCCTGCTTTATCATCCTTCTCACAATATGTTTTATGTTCATAATAAGATAACAGAGAACACGCACAGCAATTTTTGCAAGCAAATTGCCAGGCTTATAGAGTAAGTCACAAGAAGAAATGAGTAAGTAGCCTTATAATTTCCAAGTGCAGCACATAAGGTATCTTCTTTGATCAAATAATGGTTAAGAAAGAAAATAAATTAAAGCATTTCTTTATTTGCATTTTCAAGACCCATTTCAAGGGGATATGGTTTAAATAATAATTTCCCTAAGGGTTTAAGAAGAGTATCCAACCAGCTGCTTCCAGCCTGGCTACAATTTAGCATCTAACCACATGTTCTATTCACATGGATACTCTCTGAATTTGAGGTTAATCCTTTACAAGAGTTGAATGTTATTCTCTAGGATTAATTATAGAGAGATTTCTTAATTTTTTTTTCTAATCTAGATAAAATATGAATAAAAAAGGGAAAGTGAAAACAGGTAAAACTTATATTTTTTCAATCTTAAGAGCCAAACATTATTAGTCATATAATTATTTCTTTTTTATAAAAATCAACATCTCTTACCAATAATGGGAAGTACTGATAAATTAACATTTGGGACATTTTCTAGACTAATCTCTGGATACATAAAATAAAGCATGTTATATTAGGAAGAAAAATAGGAGCTAATATGGTTAAAGTATTTAAAATTTCAGTACAATCTTATGACTAGAATTGCCCTACATAATGGTTTGGCATGTGATATATGGATACTGGCCTAGAACCACTGAAAATGTGCTCTAAGATAATGATGCGGAAGAGGCATTTTGATTTACTACTAGTTTCAAAGTCCAAACTTTTAAAAATGAATGCTTTTTAAATTGTAATTGAACTGAAATGTCACAACATTATACTTTAATTAATTTTTAATGAGTTAACTAATTAAAATTAATATTTTAATTAATTTATTTTAACTAATTAAAATAAAATTAAGAATTTTTCCCTTATTTAAGAGAAAACATTGAAATCCTTAGTAAAAAAGCTATACAAAAAAAAATGTTTGTATTCTTTGGAATTTTATTTTGGTCTATTTTTATCCCTGAAACAATTTCACAGTTTTTACATAAAATAGTTACTATAAATGATTGAGTACTGCCTGATCTTCACTTCTGACTGAAAGAGTTTTACTTGAAAAACTCAACCAGCTTTACACCAAAAACTCAACTATGAGTTATGCAGAGGCATGGTCTTTTCCTTCTTATGTGTGGGTTTTAGGCTAGGCTTTCCAAGCTTGAGCCTTCCTATATTGAGAACTGGAGCTAACATAACCTATCTTACTTTGGAAGAATACATTAATTTGGGTTATATTTAGCCCTCGTACTTAAAACTCATGTTTATTTATTTTTTTTGGAGTAACAGCATTGGATGAAATCCTGTGGTAAAACCCCATTAACTTTATTTGAGAAACAAATTCACTTATTGGTTGTAGTAGGACCAAGTAAATAGTTATAAAACCCTCAGAATCTTAATTACTTCATACTTAAGCTGGCTAGAATCACAAATATCAATTACAGAGAGGAATTATCATGGGGCATTTAATGCTGCTACTCTGAGAACTCTGGGGGAAAAGCATATTTCATCATTGTTGTTTTTGCAGCCTGGGAAATTCATAGAATGTCCATAAGATTTGAATTTGTAAATTTATATTGATTAGGTTGGGGCATAATGCTGCAGAACTCGTTTTTAAGTTATTGAAAGCATGCTTTAAATATTCTTCTATTTTAAAGAATGGCCTCACCTCTATCCCCCCCCTCCTTATTTTCTACTCCAGGATCTTGGAAGCATCCTTGAAATGTTATAAATAATTTTCCATTATCTCTTTTGGGAAAAAAAAAGTTAGAATTAATTAATAAGAAAGATCTTAGTGTTTCAAAAATAAGCATGAGACTAATGGCAGAATTATATGAAAACTATTTTTAGAAGGACGTATGCCTTCTAATAGCATGGTACTTTTAAAATAATTACTTGAAGGATTATTCTACCCAAAGAAATATTTTCATAAATAGAAGAAAGAAAAGGCCTTATTATAGTTATTCTTGATAAAAATTGTTTAATGAAATATATAGAAGTCATTTTTGTAAGCTTAATTTTTCACTCTATCATGATCTATGTCAGTTACAATATTTGAATTTTAAAATACACTTCAGCAGTTCATTACTGAAAGTTTACTGATAGATGTTGTCGTAATTACTTTTTCCTATTTTTAGTATCCATTTCATAAGGAATATTTCTTCACAAGCAAGCCTTAATAAGGAATCAAACTGATTGTGAATAACAAATTCAAAGGTGATCTTCTGTTCAATAAACAATTATATTTTGGCTAATGTGCAGACTGATAAACTATTACCTGATTGTTTTGTTGCCATGCTAACACTTGCAACTTTATAAAAAAAAAAAATCGCAAGGTTTTGGTCTTATAGGTATAGGAGTTAAGTGTTCATTTCAAGTGAATATTTAAACAATGGCATATATAATAATTAAGAGGATACAAAAAACTTATCACTACAAATTTAGGTGTAGACATTTTCGTAACCTGTAGTTCCCTGATATATTTTAATACACACACAGATGACCTCTGCAGACAGTAAGAGCAGTGACTTTTTCAGAGAGATCTCTAATGGTGTTAATATATTTCTAAGTAGCTCTTTACTCTTGTCACATTTCACTCTATGCATATTAAAATTCTCTGAACTCCATTGACTAAAACTCATTATAACATTTCTCTCTGATTGTAGGTTAGCATTTGTATGGCAGCAAGAACTTAATAGAATTCAAATACTAAAATATTTTTAAATACATCTAGGAGAGCTACAAGCCAACATGACTGAGGCAAAATGAGCTGTGCTGAACTCCTGAATATAGAATATCTTGGTTTAATATGTTTTTATAATGATCTGCTAAGTGATAAAACAATTACATTTAAACAATATTATAAATAAGTTGCTATGTAAAAATCTCATTCTAGTGTACATTATCCAGTTTTAATACAATTCTCTGGAATTAATGAAAAAGAACAGTAGCTGAAGCTCGAATGGATTCAGGTTGAGCTACCTGAGTATATATAAAATTGCTCATTTTGCAGCTCTTTTTATTATTGCTGGAATTTGACTGCTAAGTTCACCTCAAAGGAAAAGAATCAAAGGCTCTAGTCACGCTACTGAGGACCTCTCCTGAAGAATAAATATACATGTTTTGGCTTCTCATCTTAGAAATGAAGGATAGTATGTTCTATATCATAGCAGAGAAACTCAAAAGTTCCAGATGCCAGTGTATATATGCACTAACTAGACAACATCATCAGTAGCAGTATAGGAGACTGTTACTTCTTTAAAGAGCTTGCTGTACAGGAAATTGTTATACATACATATATACACTTGTAGAATACCACATAAGGTATTTTCAGAGCAAACCTCCCTTCAATGCCATCTTGGAAAGTTTGGGAATCATATTCTATAGTTTTAGTCTGAACATACTAATCATTTAAATGATCCACCTTGAGCAGGGGCCTAATCAAATGGATCTTGTTAGGTCCCTTCCAGCCCCACTACCCTATAATCTGTAAATAAAATAAAAAAGATGCCAGGTACTTACCTTTCGGGAATGGATTTCTTTCACATAAAGTGGAAGTAGAAATTCAGATACACCTTCAAGTCTTATTCCTTTTTTGGTGACTCTCAGATTCCCCATTCCATCCTACAAGAAATAATATAAATATGTGCATGTCACTTAAGGGAGAAACCTCCGTTCAAAAAAAAAAAAAATACCAAAAGTATATACGTAATATCTGGTCTGGGGTCCAAAAGTAGCAAATGCTAATTCTCTGAACAGCAAAGGAAAATAAAAGGAACTCTCATTATACACAAAACTTTTCATGCATACAAAATCATAGAAAGGACAACCAGATTTTGAAAATATGTTTAAAAGTAAGTATGCAGTAGGTGTCAAGCTTGAAGATATATGACACTTTTCTAGGTAATAGTCAAGCATGTGCTGAAGCTGTGGCACAGTGTAGAAGGAGGTTGATTATTGAAACCTTCTGAAAACTCCAAACAACAGTTTTGAGCAAAGCAAAAGATGACTACATAAATTATCTATATTTGCCAATCAACATCCTTCCTACCCCCTGTACTTGTAGACACCCATCTTGTAACAAAATGAATGTTGTTCCACTGACAAAAGGGTAGGTCAAAATCTGGGGAATCTATGCAAAGAATGGTACCTTTATACTATCACTCATTAGAATATTGAGAACTGCTCAATATTAAGAGAATCCTACTTTATACAGTTGAAGGTAAAAGCAGCAAGGAGTCTATTGAGGACCTTAAGGCAGGAAAAACAGCATTGCCACTGAGCAGCAGTGTGAAAGGAAGAAGCATTCAGCTGTACATAGCACAGCAGTTTGAGCTGTCAAATGCTTGCAAGAATAAACCCTGGCACACAAGTCCTGAACCAGAGACAAAGGTCTTTCTACTACCTTCTTCAAACTCAGTTTGGGTGCAATTTTGAAGAGCAGCAGAAAAATAGAAAGATGTTCAGTTATTGTTTTTTTTTTATTATGATACAATAAAATGACCCTTCTCCTGCTTACTTAAAACAGACTGGATTTAGTATTTGGGTCCAATATTTGGCCCTATGAAAAAAATTCAGTAGAACTGGTGTTGGTGGTATTATTATCCTTGTCCAAGCTCTGCACACTCTGCTCACTAGTAAACTATTAATACACTGTGAGGTAAATTCATTGCAGTTCTTGCATTTTTCCAGATGTTGCATATTGATTTGGCTTGTGTTGTTTTCCATAACATGTATCAGATGTTTTATTTATTTTTTTTATTTTTTTTATTTTATTTTTTATTTATTTATTTATTTATTTTTGGACTTGGAACAGCAGTTTTCTTTCTGCTTCAAGTCTCTTTTTTGTAGTGTTGTGGATTCTCTAGCAGATCTATGATGTTACCTCACCATACACCGTCAAAAGGCTGTAGTGCTAATTAGTTGACTTCCTTTACAGTATTTTAATTAGTTTTCATGGGCTATTGTGGTCTTCCAGAAGTACCTCTGAAAGTTTCATGCCAGATCCTACTCATGCTTGCATCCCTAATTAGAATCAAGTAATCCCCTAAAATTGTAGCATTTGCTCTCCATCCTTGAATCAATCACCAATATTCTGTATTTATTTAAAAAAAGCAGGAGGTCACCTGCTCACAGAAATGCAACTACAGTCAAAGAACTGTCTATTTCAACACTTTCGGGGAAGCAGTATTAAGTATATCCTAGACCATCCCTAGAAGGGAAACTTTAAATTACAACTACACTAAATCAGAATACTACCTGCATGTCATGGTATTAATAACATATACATATACAGTGATTGCATAGTAGAAGTAGCCAATGAAACAAGGAAAGACTATTCTTATATAACTAAATCTCATAAATAACCACATGCTCTTGAAATCAAACTTTTAGTTGGAAAATCTGTGGCAATCAAGTGTAGCTTGGGAACAATTTATCTTACTTTTACAAATCACTATTTTGCATATGTTATGGCATATCATGTGGAAGCAGACATACATTCTATGGTACAAATACACTTTTATTTAAAAAGTTAATCTAGTTTCAGTATCACATATACATTACAAATATGTCATGCAATCACAAAAACTTTAATAATATAACTTTGGCCCTCAACCTGAGCTGCAACCCTAAATCTGGCCAACCCAAGAGGGATTCTCCTATATAGAAGTAACTTCTGGTGACTTCAAAAAAACATAGGAAATAGCTGAATTATTTTGTGTATTTTTGCATTATTGTGTGTACCTCAACTTTCTGCTTCTTGAATAAACCTGTATATTCAAATATTTTTTGTGAATACATGTATAAACAAAATATGTAGGATTTCCAGTTTTATAATATATAAAATCCATATTCCTTTGTCTTCCTCTGATAGATAAGATACAAATACAGTATCTTACAACCCAAATAATCACACAAACAATGCTACCCTAAAAACTAGCAAAAGTCAGCTTAAGCTTCATAGTCAGTTCTCTTTTAAATAGAAATATGTCATGTTGTTTTACCTAGTGGATCATATATTTTTATATCAAAGAGCTAACAGTAAAAAATAATCTTATAGGAAAAAAATAAAAAATGTGATATTAATAGGACACTTTGACAATTTTCTTACATCTTACAATATCAAATAGTTATGATTCAAGAATGATTTTTCTAAAAAAAAAAGAAATTAAAAAAGGTCTTTAAAAAAGTCTAATTGAAAGAAGCAATACATTAGACTCTGTTCCACCCCATAAACAGCAAAATATATGTCTGAGAACAGCATAGTAAGATTATCTCTACTGGTACAGTTCAGGTGATACAGCTCCCAAAGGCTAGGGACAGACATTACACAACCCGGTTTAAGTGTTCAGAAACTGTTTTAAACCTGTAACAGAACAGATGTTCATTGCACATAAGCCAGTTTAAAAATGCCTGAAACTGGTTTGAGATAAATCTAATACTACATTTAACCAGGTTTAACTGAATTGGGTCAAACTACTTTATGAAATGTCTGTCCCAGACTCCTTTACTTGCTGGTTTAAGCTAAACCAAACACCCCTGGCATCCCAGCATGCTCTCTGGGCTGGTTGGGGTTCTCTGTTCCACAGCAGGGCTGGCCCCTCCCCTCTGTTCCCTGGCTGCAGCTCCAGCACAGACTGGTCTGCTCCCTTCCTCCCCCTCACTACTCTCTGCTAAGCAGGAATTCCTTTCTCCTCTCTGCCTTGCTGAGGAGGTGTCTGTGTATTAGCAAACGTATCACATGCTGGCTATGGACTGTGCTGAATAAACAGGTAGAATCAACAGGTAGCTGGTAATGTCCCTCCGTTGTTTTCTTAATGGGGCAATAAACACTGAGTTCAAAGTGATATACACTTTCATCAATTCCCTGCTGGGCTAATCAAAGCATCTTGCCTGGCCATGACCCCCCTCAGCTTAGTGCTGTCAAATGGATGGGAGGGCTGCTCTAGCACCCCACAGCTTCTGGCCTCAGCCACTGCAGGCATGTGTCTGCTTTTCTGGGATGTCTGCCTGGTTACAAAACTGATTTAGCCTAGCCAGGTTAGACTAACCTGCAAAGATTGAATCAGTTCAGGCTCAGGCTTTTTGAATGCGTGTCCTTAGCCAAAGTGAGAAGACACTTACATACTAAAGTGGTTTTATTCTTATGTAGCTGTATCTATCATCATACATGAGGGAAATACATACACAAGCGTAAAGCTTCTTAATATTGATATTACTCTGTCTCCTCTAGAAATCACTCTTGACAATTATATCAGTCTAAAAAAAAAATCCATCTCCTTCCACCCTCCCCACCAACACATTTATACAGGTATAGCTTTTGAGTTAGGACAAGTAAAGAAAAGAGAAAAATCATATGTAGTAATCTAAGAAAGACTTAACTGTAGGTGGTGAAGCTGAAATAAGCCTGAAGATTTAATGAATGAAAGTCACTTCCCTTATTTCATGGTTACAAGAATATCAGGCACAATAGAAGAAAGGATTATTTTCAAGCTACACTGGATCTTTAAAGATGATCATTTAGAAGAATTATGCCTCTGTACACCATTTTAGGATTAAACTATGTCTCTGTGACCAAGGTCCAAAAGCCACCATTGTAACAATAAAGGCCACCTTATTTTCAAGACAGGGGACTATCACAATGGCAGACTCAAGAATGGGTAACTTTTTCAGTTAGTATATCTACACCACAGTAGATATACTCCTGAAACAGTGTGAAACTAATATAACATCAGTAGAAAGTAAAAACAGAATGAAGGACCCCTGATATTGTATACATATTTAGGAAGGATTAAAACTTATTACACAAAGTAGGAGAGCACTTCCTTTTCCATTACAAGTAAAAGAGGAGATCAAATGTGATCTGGGAGTAAAAGAATTCTGAAACTGATGTCATGGCATATAGTTAATAAAAAAGCGGTGTTCTCACTTTAATTTTGGTAAGTATTTTTTTAATAATTTGTATATGCTCTGTAGATGTTCTTTAAAAACAAAAGTGAGAATGTGATACCACCACCTGTACCTAGAGGGGAAACTAAGATAAAGACACTATCTCATCATTGGCAGATCAATGCTAATGCAATACTCCTGCTGTTCTATCAACAGGGATAACCTGAGAGGAAACACCAACTGTGCTGTATTTTAGCTGTGAATAAATATTCCGTAGGAAACAGGTACTGTTTTACTCACTCAGAGACAAAAACATTTGGTAAGTTAAAAGGGTAAATTAACATATTACTTCATCTGGTTCTGATGGGGCATTTGTGGCTGCAAGGTATAGCACTAATATATAGTGCACACAAAAATGCATTAGGAAAAGCATTGCTGAGGTTGCAAAGTCAAGTGCATAAGGGACAGGAATTGCCAGTAGTAAGGTTCCCTTTTTTCACTGCCTTTTGGATATCCTTTTGGATATGCATATGATACTATCTTTAATAATACTATCACCCACTGTTATTTTCTCAAACATCCTACTTCAATCATTACAAAGAACTGAGAATACTTTGTTCATATGCAGCTACTTAATATTTTGTTTTGTTAAAAATGCAGCCCTAGACAATTAACTTTACACTATTCAAACTCTGTTGTGAAGATACAACAACTAATCCAATAGCTACTAGTTCTGGTAATCTGAAATATCTCAAACTTTTTTTTCAGAATGCTTTGTATTATATAGCATGGTTTAAGCACAGTTCACATAAACTTTGGTTGAAGCTATGGGTGCTCAGTTTTAGTACTTTGCTCAGTCATAATCTCAATTTCCTTCATCTTCTTTGAGACGTTTGTAGCTTTGATGTGTGGGCCTTGAAATTAAGTAAATAAAATATCCATTTTCCAATACAATGTTATGCTTCTTTGGGGAAATATTCTTAGGTTCCTTTAGCTCCTTCCCTTCCTTTAGCTTCATTCTGGTCTTCCATAGAAGGATTATCCTTCTGACCATCTGCCAAAGCTTTCCACTGTAAATGCTGTAAGATACAGGACATATGAGACTACTATCACCCCAATAAAATTACATTACAAGATAATTAGACTTATTCAATAAGACAAGACAGTCAATGCATTTTGGAGCGTCTGCCATGGATGGTGTTAGGAAACTGAAGCAGAGTGAGTGTGACCTTAACCACCTGACAAATGCAATAATCTTCTAAAAATGATTTTTCTGAAGTGTCTTCTTGCCACTATGAAAAAAAATTTTCAAATAATGAAGAGAAATAGTAAGGCCTGTACCCACTGTGCAGGGAAATTTGCTTGAATCATGTTGTCCTCTCTCTCAGAAACTGTTATAGTAGAGAACTGGGAGGAAGTCAGATAAATTCAGATTAATTTGAAAGGTTCTCTTTCTGTCCTATTCCCATACTTATTCAGTGAGTGGAATGGGATTCCCAAATGCATTATTGATGTAGTTAGTCTATAAGGTGCAACTACACCATGCCTTTTGCCTGAGGCCATTACAATACTATGAATCACATGAATGTTGATGGGTATTAGTGCTAGCTTGAGTTTGGAGCAGTCCCACTACAGGCCATTAGGAGCCTGGACTGATAGGTAAGAATCCCCTCCCCTCCCATTTTGGCCTTCCCCCTTGCTCCATGGCCCCCAGCACTCCCCCAGTTCCTCCCTTCCCCTCAGGGTATCATAGTATCTAGGGTCAGAAGGGGCCTAAAGCAGGCCATGTAGTCTGACCCCCCGCCAATGGCAGGAACAAGTGCCAGGGTCACAGGACCCCAGCCAAGTACCTATCTAATCTATTCTTGAAGGTGTCCAAGGTAGGAGCAAGAACAACTTCCCTAGGAAGCTGGTTCCACATCCTAGCCACCCTACCTGTGAAGTAGTGTTTCCTAATGTCCAACCTAAACCTGC
>JAGPOW010001338.1:55009031-55052895 GCA_030014935.1 Caiman crocodilus
CACATGCTGGTTTGATGGGGTCACGATGAAGGACCCAGGTCCGTTGGTCAACCGGGGCTTCTGGTCCCTCAGAAGAAATATTCCTCAGCCCCCGAGGGATTTCCTGGGGCTGAGCGTTGATCTGGGCAAACCCTGGAGACAAATTCCTCCAGAGGACCTGGAGCCTTAATCAAAGGATTCAGCCTCCGGGCTGGGAGAGTGTTGCCTGCCAGGGAGACCGCTTCCTGAGGAGCTGCAGCCCTCTCCACGTGCTGCCTGCCTGCTCCTCTTCTCTCTCCCCTGTCGCAAAGCTTGCCAGGGCTTTTAAACTTTCCTGCGGTGGCCGGTGCAGCCACCGCGATTGGCCCCGCCGCTCCCCTTGCTGGGAACAGCCATCTTAAAGCGCGGCACGGCAGTGACTCGCGCAGCTGTAATGGCGGCGGCTGCTGCTGCGTTCCTGATTCCGGCACTGTCGACCCTCCAGGAGGTAAGTGGGTCATCTCAGAGTCCCCTGGAGGGTCTGCCGGTCCCCGGTGACCCTCCTCCTTCTTCCCTGGTGTCGCTGCTGGCGGCACGTCGCCGTCACAGACACCATTAAAAAGGGAGAGAGGATCATTAACACCTCTGGAATGAAGAGACATTAGCAGAAATCAGGTAGAATATAATGAACCAAGAAGTCATTTAACCCCTTCAGGGCTGTCTGAATAGAAATTCCATTCCTACTAGGCAGTCAAGTGCTAGTCCAGTGCTAGTTAAATGTTATCCATAATAGGTCACAGAAATTCAGTTTCTCTCAGGAGAATTGTTGCTTTCCTGATAGAAATCACAAGCCAGCAGAAATTGCAGCTTTTTGGTTTGTTTGTTTTTAAGGAGCAAAAATGGCTGCTCTGGCAGAAAAAATAACTGGACTATATTGAAGTAGAAATCACTCCTGAGAGAGTTTCTTCCAGGAGAATGGATGTTTCAACACTTTCATGGAATTTAACTCCTCCCAGGTACCAGAAGGAGTGGAACCCCAGAAAAAGGTTTCTGTTCCTTCTAGAGACCAGTTATTCATATCAGGAAAAACATGGGTCAAATCCTTCTATCTCTCCTATAAACCAAGAAAGGAGATGTAGCTGCCAGCTATTCCTTGCCTGCTGAGCACCCTTGAGTCCTCACAGTGAGAACTGCGTAGTAAGAATTGCCCCACTGCTCCCTGCAGTCTTCCCCCTGAGACTGGAAGTAGAGAAGAGGAACAACTGCTTGCTGTTCCCCATCTTCTTCCTAGATGGGGGTCTCAGGTTTGGGGAATAGGCAAGGGGATTTGCCCTTCTGCTCCCTTCCACTCTTGGACTAGTCTAGGAGGATAAGGAAGAAGTGAAACCAAGCCTCCAGTCCCTTCTTCAAGCCAGGCAGTACCTGGTTAGGGGAAGAGGCAGGGAGCCATAGCAGCTGACTAGTCCAGAGCTAGTTCAGGAGTGGAGTGCTGAAGGCTGCTCCTTTCCTTTTCACCAGACCCCGGTCTGGGGAAGGTATGTGGAGTGTTTTCGTGCTACTCCAATTCCCCCAGGGACTGGGAGGAATGGAGCATCCATGGTTCTTCATGCATTCTCCAGGTCAGGATCATGGTGATCTAAGGGAAATTCAGAGAGTGGAGAGGGAGGGCAGAGGAAGGGTGGCTGGCAGCAAAGCTGCACATGTGACTGGCCATGGAAAGTGGCACACAATGGTGATGGCAGTACAGAGAGGTGGGTGGCAGAAACAAGGCCCACCATATGTGAGCACCACCAGCTCCCTCCCCTCTCCCAGTGTCTGGCCACCACCACCAGTACACTATTTTAAAAAAGGTTGAAAACCTCTGTCCTAAATGATTT
Organism: Caiman crocodilus; assembly: GCA_030014935.1. Classification (NCBI taxonomy): domain Eukaryota; kingdom Metazoa; phylum Chordata; order Crocodylia; family Alligatoridae; genus Caiman; species Caiman crocodilus. The sequence goes on from JAGPOW010001338.1 coordinate 55,010,867, forward strand.
TAATTAAATTTACATTTTCACATGTTTAAGCCCATGCTGGATTGTTTTGAGAGGTGTTCAATGCTTGTACTAGAATATAAAAGATATCAATTAACTTAATTATGTGTTACACTGATTAAACATCCCATGAGAAGTAAAATTCTGCATTTGTCAGGTTTGATATAGTACCCTTTTCTTAATTGCAATGCAATCACTTAAAATAATCACTTTCTATTATGACATTATTAAGATTAAGTGTTTGTTACTACTGTTTGTCTTGAAACTTGATGACATAAATATTTCTATAAAGCGTATGTGAAGGAAACTGCATAATAACTATTATTGAATAGTTACTATAGTTATAACTATAATAACTATTATTGAATGCAGTTTATTTTTTGTTATATGAGAAGCAAACTTTGTAATGCTTAACTATGTACATGCCCTATGTACATGCTTAACTGTGACCATTTCAGTCAGCCAAATGAATAACTTATATGGTTATAACTTAGTGCATGCTTAAGGACTTCCAATACTAAGGCAACAGAATAGTAAAAAAAAAATTAGCAGAAACTTGACGCCCATCCAATGGTTAAAGCAGAGCAACTAGAATAGCCTCCTTGGGTCACTGACTTTAGTCCTCTGCTATCACAGACAGTCAACTTGTATAACGTGCCCTAAACTTCGTAAGCTCCAGAGGTATAACTTGAAATGCTAACACCCTGGGTGGCAGCAGAGGGGGTGGGGGTTGGAAGAGAACTCTTTCTTCCCTTGTCAGAGCTGCTGCAGTTATGGCGGTGCTTTGGATTTCTGCTTTCTTAGCCCAAGCTCCTCAAACTGGGATTGCTGCAATACCTAGAGTTGATCCAAACCAACGTGTTTTTTTTCATTATTCTATATTTTTGTTTTGGATGCCAAAGTGAGAAAAAAAGAATCTGCATGAAGCCCTAATACTGATTTTTAAAAGCACTAGCTCTTGTTCTGCTTCTGTGTTGTTTCCCACATCCTGTTTAGAAGTCCCTGGATGCCTCTAGTGTTGAGAAAATACTTTTTGGTGCTTTGCTTTCACATAGTGAAAACTATGAGATTGACCAAAATATTATGAAAGTACAGAAAAAAAAGATATTATTTTCCTTGAGAGCATATCTGATTAGGAACAAAATTGTGCTCTTTGCTAACTACATAGTATTACTTCTTACATGAACTTGCACAGTAGATGGATCCATTTTTTGCCTGAAGCCCCTTCTACTGTGCAGGAAAAAATGTGATGGGATCTAAAGCATGATTCACACAATCATGCCTCCTGCAATGTTGCATGTGTGTGGCAGGAAGTGTGACTGTGGGACTGAACATTAGATCCCATTGCACCTTATTCCCAGGTTCCCCTTGAACCAGCATAAAACATGATCCTACAGCTGGGAGTCACTCACACCCCTGAGGCTGGAGGATCCCTACTGCAGTGATTGCCCTGGCTTGGGGATACATGAAACAACTCCCAGGAATGCATGATCCTCTAGTCCTAAGGGTTTCCCACACCCCCAGGGTGGGGGGGAGGTCATTTCTGCAACTATCATCCAGCCCCAGAGGTTTCCCCACATCCCAGAGGCCTAGGGATCACAGTAGCCACAATCCCCAGGGTCTGAACCCCAAGCCCCAAGGATTTTGGTAACCCTAATCCCCAGGGTCTGAGGGTTTCAAACAAACTCCCAGATCCTGGGAATCAGGGCTTGGGAAAGCCCCAGACCTTGGGAACTGGGGATGCTATAATCCTTAGGACTCAGGGGTTTTATGATGGGCATGGTGCACCCCTGTGGCTGGGAGCCATGTCAGTTGATAGGGCCCTCAGCTGCAGGGGAGACCCTGCTACATATGCAACTGAAAACTTGATTGTAATCAGCTATAAAGTTAGTATACATTTTTTACGTCTAATTTTATAGCTGGTTGGAGCTTTTTATTGTGACACAGTTACTTTGCACTCAGGACATGTGTCCAGGTAATTGCACAATATCTGTAATGCGTAGAGGGGCCTGAATTTCCTCAATATGCAATGGCCAGATTCTCAACTACTAAATATGTCTTATCATATTACCCAGATCCCAAATGCTTAACAAATACAATGAAAATTATTTGAATGAAAAGGTCTCATGCCTTTAAATCATGCTAATTAAATTCTGCAATACCGGATAGTAACCAGTGGAGTCACCACCAAAACAGTCCTTCACAACCCTTATTGCCAATAAAGAGAATTCCATGCTGAGTTCAAATAAGACTTCATGGGCACATCCATTTATGCTTGGATGCAATCACCCCTTGTACACAGAGTATGAACCTCATTGTAATATTTTTGTTTTAACAGTGTTCCTGTGGTAATAATGTTCTGTGCCCAGTAGGCCTGGCTGAATAGGGAAGCATTCGATTCACATTTGGATTTGGTTGATTTGGAGAGTAGTGATTCAATTCATAGATTTGAATTACTGTCCTGAATCAATTCAGAGAAATCTGTTTTGGAAGATTTGGTGCTGATTTGAAGCGATTTGGAGATTTGGCGATAGACTGTAATGGGGAATCACTGAAATACCTATATCTTTGACATTGTGTTCCTGATTCGGATAAGAATTTCAGGCTTGCTAGCCCCTTATATGGGCATGGAGTCTACCACGTTTCAAAGAGATAGGTACAGGGGTTTCTGGGAAACTACACCTCAAACTCATGAAAGTTAAACTCATGAGTGTGTGTTAAGGCAGATTTGGATGAAAACATCAGGGATGCTAGCCCCTTCTGAAGACATGAAGCTTGCCAAGTTTCAAGAAGAAAGGTGCAGGGATTTCTAGGAAACTGCACCTCAAATTGCTGACAAGTAAAATTCATGTCATGTGTGTGTTAAGGTGCAGTGGGATGAAAATGCAGTCATGTTAGCCCCTGCTGAGGTTGAAGCCTGCCAGGTTTCAAGGAGATAGGTGCAGGGGTTTCTGGGAAGCTGCACCTCAAGTTTCTGACAAGCAAAATTGTGACATGTGTTAATGTGCGCGTGTGTTAAGGAATGACCTTACTGTTGCCAGATCTTCTATACAACACTGTAGTGTGCCCCAGTGAGGCCACCTCCTCCCCTAGAGCCTCATCTCGGTCCACCACTTAAAATTACTACAGGTAAGCAGTACGCTGCAGCACAGTAGCAATAGCATCTTAGGTAGCCAAGCTGTCACAGACTAGAGCCGTTCTTTCCTTTTCTGTAGGAGTTTCTTCTCCAGCAGCTGTCAGAGAACTCTCCCTGCCAGCCCCAACTCTCTTCTATGACTGACTTCTTTTCTGCTGTGTTTAATAATTTGAATTATTTGAATCTATCTGACTTCTTCTGTGTTGTGTTTATTTTGTGTTCATGTGTAATAACTAATAATAACTATATATAATCTCTTCTTCTATGACTGACTGACTTCTCCTGTGTTGTATTTAATAATATCTGACTACTTCTATGAAGTGTGTGTGTGTATAATGTATGCATTTCCCTGCACAGAGATGGATCACGCTACCAGGAAAAGCACACCTTTCTTTTTAAAAAGTGTGGGGAAGGAAAACAAACAAGAACAAATATAAATTGAAAGGAATGGATTGGATAGGGATAAGTAGAGGGATTCTAGTTAGTAAGCTATATCCAATCCTTTCCAAGAAGAGAAAAATAGCAGGAAGCTGACTAGGTAGAAAATCAAACCATTCCAGTACCTTTCAAATGCTGCTGGTCAGGCAGAAACAGATCACTAAAGGCACAGAAAGCCTGCAAACAGAGGCTTATATGGCATTTCTATGTCCCTCCCCCAGAGGACTGTGATTGGAAGGGGACTCAGAGAATGATCACAGTCACTGATCAGCTAGAGGTGTCAGTCTGCTCCACCCCTCTCCACCCCCCTCTCATTTTCTGTTCTCCTGAAAGACTGTCTCCTAAATTTCTGAATCTTTTCCAAAACAATTTGGAGTTTCCAAATTGATTTGGAGGGTTTTTTCCTTCTAATTCTATTTGAATTTGGTGATTTGGCCTCCAAATTGTGCCAAATCTTGTCTGAATCAAATCATGGACTGGAGCTGTGCATACCCCCAATGCCCAGCTAATTTATTCAAGGGAAAGAAATGGTTTAAAAGTAGTGGTATGGGTTGGATGAAGGGTATAGGGTGAGTCTATGGATTGGATCAAGATCACAAGCCAGTCTTATATGCCAAAGCCAGCTGCTTGCAGGACACACTGGCCTTAGTCCCACAGATAGCATGCATGGCTGGTTTGGAGTGTGTGCTGCATGTGATGCTAGTGTCAGACTGGTTCCCTTCATTTGGATATGGCACAGGGGGTTGGTCTGGAGGCCTGATCCAAAACAGCCCCATATCCAGCATGCAATGGGCTGGCAGTACACCTCATGCAACCCATGCAAGACAGTCTCTACATACCATATGCAGCATGAAGGGCTTTAGTTAGAATATGCTGTGTACAGGTCACAAACCTACAGAAAGCACTATGGGCTCCACAGGCTGGATCTGGTCTACAGGCTGTATCTTTGACAACCCTGGATTAAAGAAATTATGAAGCCAGAATTGCCTACATGCAGAATAGGACAAGACCAATCTCCACCATCCGCAAAGACTTGAAGAGCTTTGTTACACATCAACGAAGGTGGGATGGCCAGTGGAACTCAGGAGGCTAGAGGGAAACTGAATAAAATAGGGTGGGGTTAACAAGCAGAGCATTTTCAGGGGTTGTAGCTAGGCACACTGGAAAGGAAACAGCTGAGTAATTTTATTTGCTCAGGGCTAAGGGACCAAAATGACTGATTAACCCTTTAGAAAGGACAAAGAAACTTTGGTTGGTCGGCTTTTCCCCCAATAAATACTCTTAGTCAATAGGAACTGTTTGCTAGGTGTCTTGGAAATTTGATTTACACTTATTCTCCCCAACAAGAAATAAAATCCCTTTCTCAGGAATTGAATTGGAAGCTAGTTACTTGAGTAATGGCCAGAAAAATTAGGGAGTGTGAGAGTGGAAAGGAGTCAGCTCTAGAAGGTGTACCTTTTGCCGGGGTCCCACAACGGTGCTGAACAATGTGCCCTAACATCCATGCAGGGACGTAAGAAAAGGCAGGTATCTTTCCATTGATTGTAGAATTGCATTTGGTCTCCACCCACTCCTGAAGCTAATTAAGCTAGTTTTGTAGTATAAGTAGCCTTTAAAAGCAACACATATGTAAATGGTAAATTTTTTAGAAAAAACAAAACTATATGAAACAAAATAGGTTAGATCTGCATCCTTTATCCTTATTGTCTGCAGTTGAATATTTTCCCTATTTGTTCAACGTTTTAATAAGTATTACTTAGCTCTGAATTACCTTTCATATGACAATTTGTTTCATTACGCGGGTGTCATGAATAAATTTCCTGCAAAGCAAAACAGAATGCTGCTTTTATAAGCTTTTGAAATAAAAACTTAGAAAATCAAAGGTGTACATGTCTAGATAGTTTCCCAAATGAATTTTCCCCAATCTTGAAAAAGGTAAGATAAAATCAGAATGTTGCCATTAAAAAAGATGTTAAGGGATACATAACCAAGTTCTTCAGAAGGAAACTACATTCCCTGTCTATTTCACTGTAAGTATCAGTATTTGTCCTAACACTGTCTTTGAATCAAATATATGATTATTATATTTAATTTATTATCTCAACTTCACTAACACGTACTGTATATTTTATTGATCAGCAAAATGTATGTATACTTTGTTGGCTTATAAGCCACACACAGATGGTTTGCCATAATTGTGTCATGAATATGATATAATTTATGTCTTTCTATCAGCAATGAAACAGTAGCAAATTTTTTATTGGATTGAAAAAGCTCAAATTTTCTATTCCTAGCTTTAGTGACTCTAATATAACCCATATTTTTATTGCTGTACAAACAAACAGTAGAGTGCTTAGGAAGAGCTTTGTTTATTATTGCAATAGACAAGAAAGGGAGAGATTGGGGTTATCTCTTTAAGAACCATCAGTGAGATTAAATAGACTGGAATTACCTGCGTTTACTCTATGATCTCTTATATAGTTGAAACCACCATCACTCACATAGGGAATGTGGCGGGGCGGGGAGGCCTGTGCTGCAGAAGACTATGGAAATTACTTAAAACACAGACGGTAAAGGAAAAAATGAGGTAAAAATAAGCCAAAAATAATTTTTAAAAGGACAAAAATAATAAAGAGAAAAGGATAATGGTAAATACAGATTTGAGGGATGAGGCAAAAAGTGAACAAGAAAAAAACTGAAGGTACATTTCTGAAAATAAATGTTGTCATTGTATTAATGGGTCGTTTTTCAGTATGAATGAAGATATCAGGGAGCATGGAAATGAGCTATTCCAAGGGTGGCCCACAAGGCTCCCTCTATACATTACACTTAAGGTATGATTAACCAGTTAATCATAACTTAAGTTGTGACCCAACTAAACATTCAGCCAATTAACAATGTGATAGAACAAGCAATGAGCTACACAGTTAGCCCACAAAAAAAAAAATGTGTAGTAACTTTGTACCTTGTTCTACTCATTCCATTAATTGAGCATGCGGCCAAGTAGTCCCCTGTGACTGCAGCACTCACTGCTGGCCCCACAGCTTACAAGGCTCGCAGTGGTGGCAGTGTTCCTGGCACTGTCCCCAGTGCAAGCCCCACAGCTACAGTAGTTGATGTAGGGGGAGACTGGGATCATGATCCTGGACTACCCTTGCATGAGTGATAATGGGATCTAGCGTATGATCCCACAATTGTGCCCCTCGCCAAGCATGTGGCATGGCAGAAGACACAATTGTGTGGAATTGCACATTAGACCCCACTAAGCCTTCATCTGCATGTGTAGAGGGGCAGCACATGGCAGAGGCAAACTCTGTGTGGCACATGCCATGTCAGAAGGAGCATGGAGCACAGTGGTAGATAGAACAGGGAACAGCAGAACAGCAGAATGGGCAGAGGAAAGGGACTGGAATGGCATCTGGGGTGGGGGCAGGGCTCATTTTTGGCATGCCTGCCAAAAATGTTGGGCCCCACTGAGCTAGATTGTTTGAAAAATGAGGAGGAAAAACAAGCAGGTTAGGGAAAATGGAATATGGTTGAATCTACTTTCAAAAAGACCTTTCTGAAAGACTTTTTAAAAAGGTGAAAAAAAGCAACTCTTTATTCAGATACCCACGGATTTATATTCAGCAAGGTAGCATAACTAAAACATTAAAGGCCACATCCTTGGTTCTTCACTATTTGCTCAGATATAATCAAGAACATATATAATCAGCTCCTGAAAATGGGCAATGTAGTTACTTTATGCCTTTAGATTGGCAAGGCTTAGATGTGGCCAAACATTATATGCCTGCACAAATATACACTCTCTTCTAAGTAAGGAAAGATCTAAGAGAACCAATGTGGAAGCATCAGCCAGTAGTATCTCTCCACTGTTATGCAAGAGGATTTGCTAAATTAATGCCATATTTTCTTGATTGAGAAAGTTCTTTTTCCATTTGAGCCAGACATTGACTCATTTTGCAAGTGAAGTTGAGGCAAGGATAGTCAAGACCACAAAGGTCCCTTGAAGTGTCTGCACTGTCTACAGTGATGAAAAAGCACCTGGACTAGAAGATACATAAGATAGAATGCACTACAAGAGATGATACTTTGGGAAAGCAATAAAGGAGACAGACGGATTAATATGCCCCCCCCCTCCCCCCCCATTGATTACAGGAACTTGTTTTGTTTAATATTTAAAGTTTGAAACAGTAATGGAGAAGAACAGGAAAATACGCATGTTGTTAAAGAAAACCAGTTGGGAATAATGCAGATAATTATTTCTTCTCTGTATTCCAGTGACAAAGAATCTTCTGAATTTAGCTCCTTGATCACCTAATTCTCCTTCCTCGACCCATTCCACCTCATTCATCATATACTTTACCTCCACCTCTGATTAGCATCACATTATATCATTTTTTCATTTTATCACATTTTACACTGTGTGTGAAACTTAATGGTCTGTTAGGTGAAAGTTAATGGCCAGTGTTTATAGGAGGTCACACTAAATGATTGAATCGTCCTTTTGTGGCTTTAATTTCCATGAAAATATGAAAAGCAGGACAACCAGAATGTATAGCCTTTCAGAATTTTAAGGAATAAGGAATACTAACAGAATGATGCTGAGAAAAACTCTAGAGCAGTAAAAGAATCCCTAATGAAACAACCCTACAATATGCTATTTGATTTTTGACATCTGCAGCATGTCACATTAATTCTGTTCAGTTAAAATATGGTTTAATTAAAATGGATCGATCAATTTATTTTAGACTTAATCTGGCACCTGTTGCAAATCTAGCCTACTCAGATTCCTTCAAGATGAATAAAAAATTATATAAAATAAGAGTCCATTCACTCTAACTTCACCAGTGCTTTATTTTAATCTTTTCATAGCTGTTTTTCAAAACCTAATATATCTTGACTTTAATAAAATAATTTATTTCTCAGTCAGAAACCTAAGAATAAGTAGAACGATTACATGGACCCATAATCAAGAGGTACATATCCAAGCTTCTCAGGGAAATGTGAAGTATGTATGTTTCTCTCCTTTTATTCTCTTTTTTTCCCCCTTTGAAAATGTTAGACGTAATATTGGTTAATTCCTCATCTGATTTGAAGGCTTTTTTGTGTGGGTTACTGCACCACTGCATTCTGTTTTAACTATGTTTAATACTAAATATAGTTTGATTCTAGGTATGCAAGCATGGACTAGAAAGTTAGGTAGGCAGTATTGCCAGTGATGCCATCAGCTGCTACACGTGCTTCCTCAACCTCAAGGCCTAGGAATCAGGTTGCAGACTATTTGTCTCTTCTGCATGAATTGGAAGCAGTAGAGAGAGGAAGTGGAGTATAGAGAACCCAGAGGAAATTCTGGCATTATTTCATAGTTTCACAGTTTCATAGTTGTTAGGGGTTGGAAGGGACCTTAAAGATCATTGGGACCAGCCCCCCTACACTTGTTGCTAGTAGCCTTCTTGGACTTGTGGCCAACAATGTCCAGGTGAAGGGAGAAGTAGGCTAGAAGGCAGTCTTAGCCACAGGCCCTAAAGTTCAGTAGAACTTTCCATGTCTGTTGGCTGCCACAGGATATCTAACCTTGGGATTGTCAGTGTAGGCTTGAGAGTGGCCCAAAGGTAAACCTTAATTAGCATGTAAATATAACCCATTGGTTAAGGGGATATATCCATATGTATGTTATCAAAATGTGAAACTTAAGGGGTTTTGCAGTCATCCATATGTTTGTAACTTCCACACTGGATCAAATTACCTAGAAAGGTTAAGAAATGTAAAATGCAATTGTCTGCACATCTTGAAATGCTTCTATTTAGAGAATGCATTACAACTTTACTCCATAAATTGAATCAACTTCCACTTAGTTTCCAAAAAGCAATTCAAAATATTGACTATTTAATCTACAAAACCTATAATGGATTAGGTCCACATCATGAGAAAGATTCTCCTTTTATTATATGATATCTCGAACTAAAGGAAGTTTCCCCGAGTTGACATTCCCTGGACTTGTATTTCTGAGACAGGTGTAATGGTCTTCTGAGATCAAGGACTTCATGTTTACACTTCAGTCTTCTCTCACAACCCTTTTTAATTATCCAGATTTTTACTGAGACTGGAGGGATCTGCACATTAGAGAGTTATTTTTACTGTAAAATGTTTCATTTTACAGGTATTTATAAAACCTAGTCTTATTGTAAATAACCCTAGAGGGGAGGAAAACACAAGAAGAAACCTTTCAATTCAATTTAACATTTACTTTAAAATTTGGGACCAACTTCTTGCTGATGTTTTAACCAGGAAATATGATACCTACAAGATGTCCTCAAGAAGTTATATTAATACACTTTTAATACTAGCTGACATTAGACATTTCCAATTTCCTTGATTTGTTTGTTGTTGTAAGGAAATTTGACAAAAGCTATACTTAAAAAGCATAGATGTAAATGCATGTACAGTGACCCTGACCAGACAAAAGGTTATTTGTGGCTATATTTTGATTTTTGAACAATAGAAAGAAGCAATGTTTCCAAAGCTTGTTATAGGAATCATTATTTAAGTAGCCATCTCCCACCCTGAACTTCTGTAGATCATGTTTCTTTAGTGGAAGATTATAAGCAATTCCTGTTGTTACAAAAAGGTTTATTACCTAAGCATAGGTAAGTCAAATCAGAGAGCAGTGTATGTTTCCAGAGTTCTGTAACTATATACTCTACAAATGTGTCCTGTAGCAATGATTATGTTAAATACATTATTTCTTCTAACAGTTTACTTTTTTGTCAGCAGCTTTCCTTAGATTCTAACTTGAAGGTTCTGTTTTATTCTGCTCTTTTAGCAAGAAACGTATAAAAATCCCTGGAGAGTACAAATCTGGTTGCTGATATGCTAGCAGCATGTACACTACAAAAGTTAAGCTCTCTGTTGTTGTGGAAAACTATGTCAGATGGTGGACACATATTGAGATGATAAATGTGTATTAAGATAATGTCATAATTCAATATAATATAGCTATCAAAGAACAGCAAACTTTTCTTGTAAAAGACAAAAAGAAAGGATAAGCACAAAATACATATATTTTTAAAGAATTAAGCTGCATAACCATAGACCAGGTGCAGTGAATTTCTGCACATACCCTTTGAAGTTGAATGCTGTGGGTCTGATTAAAAGTCATTGAAGTCAATGGAAAATCTCTCATTTGCTTGAGTCTTTGGATTAAAATCAGAGAGTGAAATGGGAGTTTTGACATTGATTTCACTGATGTGAGGATTTTACTGTATGCACACAAGTCTAAAATCTCATACCTGGACTTTCAGTATTTATACTTTCAAATAATTCAGTTTTTCAGTCCATTAGACTGCAGAATTAGTTTTTTGCTTGTAACTTTGACCTGAATTTTGTCCAAAAAAAATATCTTTCAGCAAAATCTAGTCCATTTGCTTTTAGGATGGTTCAAACTGCACACTGATATAAAAAGAATAACATTTTCAAAAGTCCTTAAGTAGCTTTTCATAACTTCATGGAGTTTGAGACCAGAAAACATTATTATGTTTCCCAATTTGACTCCCCTTCTCCTTCCCCCAATTTAATATTGCAGGATATTTTCATCCAGTTACATATCCATTGAGTTAATAACTTTTGTTTGATTGAACATATCTTCCAGGAAGACCCAAAGTGTTGATGTGCAAATACTAAGACATAGAGAATATATGTCTTTCCTCAATAGCTTGCTCTAGTGGTTGATCATCATTGCTTAAACATTTGTGTTGTTTCAATTTAAAATTAATTTTAGTTCATCTTTTAGCTATTGTTTCCTAATCTGATCCTTTACTTTCTCCATATGAGAAAATTAGGACACCTCTCTTGACAACAATTAGGCCTTATTCTTGGTAAAATAAGAAGATTGTAGTGCTTACTTTATCACGTAGAACATTTTTTTCCAATCTTCATGTACTTTTTTTGTCTATTTTCTCACTATACTCAATCTTTCATTTCTATTGCAAAATGTACATACTAGAACTGTACACTGCATTCTGGTATTCATCTCACCAGCTCTGTATAGGGGTAAAATGTATTTGATATTGCTACTTAATACACACACACATAACTGAAGAGGTAGAACAGGAGAGATTGAGGAGATCCCACTGCAGACTAGACAACAACATGGTGATTAGGGAAGTCATCTTGTAAATGAAAGACTAAGGCTCAGGTTTCCCTTCTGAATCAAGTAAATTAGCAATTTGAATTTAGGTATTTAGGTCACAAGATTACTAGTTCCCTTCAAAGGACCAAATTGCCACTCATTAAGACTTAATAGAAAGCAGCAGCCTGTAGTTAAGAATGGAAATGGGAAGGAGTAGCAAGGAAATAATGAAAATTGCTTTGAGAGCTGCATGAGAAATAGGATAGTCAAGATAATGCAGAGAGAGAGACATCTAATAAAAATGATTTGGAGAGCATTGCAAATGAAAGTGTTTGGAGAGGACGTTATAAAGGTCAAAGCTAAAACAGAAGAAACAGGTAATTTCAAGAAGGCCGAACTCAAAAACAGTAAGTGAGGATTTTACTGTATGCACACAAGTCTAAAATCTCATACCTGGATTTTCAGTATTTATACTTTCAAATAATTCAGTTTTTCAGTCCATTAGACTGCAGAATTAGCTTTTTGCTTGTAACTTTGACCTGAATTTTGTCCAAAAATAATATCTTTCAGCAAAATCTAGTCCATTTGCTTTTAGGATGGTTCAAACTGCACACTGATATAAAAAGAATAACATTTTCAAAAGTCCTTAAGTAGCTTAACAGCGCCCCAACCACAGTAGCATTCTATGAAGTGTCCCTCTATTTTTTTGTGCTTGTGGGGGAAAAAAAAACTTCAAAAGATCTTTGCATTATATCAATTCATTGTGGAAGGTAATTAATTTATTTCAAAGTTTCACAGAATAGTAAAATATTCCCCCTCCAGATTGTGGAGGATGGTTCACTTAACAAGGAGCCTGGTAAGGTAGGACTCACAAGTGAAGGGGCCCGTGGAATGGAGTACTGAAAGGGAACCCCCTGAAGAAGCCATGAGCAGTGAGTAAGAAAATATACAAGTTTAGAGGGTTTCCAAAGAGGGGGAGGCTCAGGAGAAAACTCCAAAGATCATCATTAACTGTCTGACCTTGAGAGTGATTGCTGGGAATGAGCACAAAGGAAATAGAGAACTGCCACGTTCTAATTTGGGTTATTTTGGAAATCTGCATGGGGATCTGTAGATGGTTTCAACTATACTAATAAATTGGTATGAATCAGACTGTCACAGAGATGATGTTCCTTTCCCAAGGGGAAATGATGACCATTGTTCTGATCCATCATAGAAAAAGTGAGTGACTGTCATCTATTGGAGAAACTGAAGCAGGCACAAGCCTTTTGCTCCAGCTCGGTATGCACCAATTTATATTATCATTCCCTATTTCAGTGGTTTACAAACTGAGGTTCTGCAGAGATTAGGGTTAATGGCAGAGCAGGACAGGAGTTTGCCTGGCTTTACATCAACTCACATAGCCCACAGAGCCAGGAGTAGGTGCTCCAAGGCAGAAGTGATATGAAAGGGTTCTGTGACATTAGGAACTTTGAAAAAACACTGTGCCTATGAGAGGGCCCCAACCACAGTAGCATTCTATGAAGTGTCCCTCTATTTTTTTGTGCTTGTGGGGGGGGAAAAAATTCAAAAGATCTTTACATTGTATCAATTCATTGTGGAAGGTAATTAATTTATTTCAAAGTTTCACAGAATAGTAAAATATTCCCCCTCCAGTTCTACTTTCAATTTGCGTTCTTTTTTTCCTTCATATAACATTTTCTTCCAATCACTTTTGCTCATGATTTTCCTTGGCTTTGAAAAATGAATTCTTCTGTAGCAGGAAATATATGTTAGCAGTTGGAACAATCCTTTCTTTCCCATATTGGGTACTGACAGGTCACTATCATTCATCAGAAGTCATGTACAAACTTCCAGCCCAGTGATTATGAGTGTAAGTCGCATAGTATTTCTGCAAAAAGGAACTTACGGTACTTCTACTTTGCAATTACAAAAGTAACTCTAGTGCAGCGTGGGAGTGTTAGAGCTAGCTTTAAATTAACTACTTTAGGGCATGTGTAGATGAAACAGGGGCCCTAAACTGAAGTGGTGGGTTTTTAAAAACACCATTTCAGTTCAGAGCTGATTAAACTCCCATGTCATGCATACACATGACTTACCTGCCTCTCTGATAGTAAGGAGCGGAGGGCAAGATGTCAGTGGGTGGATTGGTCCCTGGGCTGCAGGAGGGGCTGGTGGTTCCCTCTGTGGCAGTGATGGTGCCCCCAATAGGTAGCACCTCCCCACAGGCACCCGGCTCTGATGGTCCTGTGGGGGTACTGCAGCTGTAAAGGGAAGCACCAGGCTCCTGAACACCTAAGGCAGGCAGGCTCCAGGGGTAAAAAAAAAGATCAAGCTTGCCCCTCTTCTTGGGTGGAGCCTGCCTTCCCAGGCAGGCCTGTAGAGCCCCACAGTTGCACGGAGCCTGGTGCTTCGCTCCACAGCTGTAGGAACAGCAACCACCGGCTTCCTGGAACCTCAGAGGGTCATTACCAAAAAAACCCACACCAAAACCCCAAACAAACAACCAAAAAAACCCCCAACACCTGATAATATATTTAGAATAAGAGAGAAAAAGTAATCAAAATTTCATCATACAAAACTCAGAACACCTCCTGAAACACAACTACAGTAAATCCACATCTACTAGTTTGTTAGAGAATCTATTCACCTCATTTCAGTAATAATACATCATATAACCTTTATGTATCAGCACCATGCTGTTTTGCTTTGTCACTGCTTTCACCTCTTCCAACTCATAAACAACAACTTGGGTTGCAAGAAGTCATCATAACTTGAGTGTGAAATATACATTACAAACATAGGAAAACGTGATTGTGAAGGAGCTTTATAATGTCATATTCAAGTAAGCCAAATCTTCTGTATGCATAACTTAAGTACCAAAAAAAAAAAGACAAATAAATCATATATTTACTTTGAAACCTCACAGAGAACTTATCTATGTGTCCCTTGTCTTTCTTTGCTTACCACAGAATGCCTGAGAATATTAATTATAATGAGAATATAGACAGTTTTAGAAAAGGCCAAGGTCACTGCTTCCCATACAGATTTTCAAAATTTTAATGTAATTTTAGTGTAATTTTACAGAACTCTGGAAGTTGCAACTCTGTTAGATATGGCTACAGCATACTGACAGTTTAGCACTGCATGGTAAATATAGGCTTACATTGAAATGTTCACCTCATAAAACTAGAATATGCCTCTTATTTTATATGAGAAGCAAGGTTTTTTTTGTTGCTAACTTTTATTGGACCAATTATATAGTTGGAAGTATATTATACTCTATTCATTGTAGTTTTGTAGAATTTATAGTATATTTCAAGAAAGCACTGGGGGCATTTGGAAATGTACAGAAAGAAAGAATACAATATTCAAAGTGAAAACAACACCAGTGCAAAAAAAATAAAAGCCTATCATACCATGGAATAAATAAATTAATCTCAGAAATCAACATATGTTATATTTTGATAGATTTAACTATAAAAATGGTATGATGATGATCTATAAAACACTTCCACTAAGATGTTTTTTATTAACAAATGTAACAAAACAAAACAAAACACCAAAATATAAACAATCCAAAAGCATCGTGAATCTTGACTATCTATTCTTATTTTTTAAAGCCTCAGATGTAAACTCTGCCTTACTGAATTTCTGAGGACACCCAGTTTAATCTTATGTGTAATTGTAATAAGGGCTCCAAATCCAAGATTAATCAATATCCTTACAGGTATTTAAAAAAACACAGAAAAGACAGGAATAACAAATCTAATGGATTTTTGTTTTAAATGCACTGCATACAACAATAGATAAGGAATATATATACAAATTTAGTTTTAAATATTACAGAAAGTTTTACCTCTTAAAATTAAGAATTTCTGGAAGCTTCATTTATTTTACTGCTCTCATTCTGTACAAGCCAAATTTATTATATAGATATGAATATATTATATATTTTTTCTATAAATGCATTAATACATATTAATTGTCATCAGCATATGTCAAAAGTAATAGCTTTTTAATGATAGCACATGCCTTATGATTAACTAGAAATAACTGAGGAGGGGATGAATGTGTTGGTTTAGTTAATAATTAGTATAACAAGTTTTTAGATGATTCCATAGTGATGAAATGGGATAAAAAACATTTTTTGCTTCAAAAAGAAAAAATGAGCAGGAAATTTCAGTTACCATAAATGATTGCATTATGAGCAGTCTCTATGGGCCTGTTCCACTACATTCATAGATTATAAAGCCAGAAGGGACCTTAGAAGATCTTGGGGTCCAGCCCCCTGCACCGAGCAAGAAAAGTATTACAAGCACTCTGTTGATAGCAGGCTTGTTCTGACAACGCTTATTTGAAAATATAGAAAAATTAAACTGAAATTTAAACATACATCCAACATAATGTGTATAGTTTCTAGTCCAGTGGTTTTCAACATTTTTTGTACCAGAAGCCATTTGTAAACATTGATGACCAGTCCCAATCCAGTGCTTCTCACTCCCAACCCACTGCCCTTGCCCCCAGGCCCCAGCCCCCCAATGTGTAGGGCAGGGGGTTGGTATGTGGGGTAGGGGGAGGCTGTGTGGAGCATGGGGAGCCTTAAGAAGCCCCCCTGCAGGCTGCAACTCTGCCAGCCTGCAAGGGAAAAGCCACTGTTTCCCATGTTTTTTCCTTTAAAGAAGAATCCATTTTTAAAGTTTGTTCACAACCTCTTCATATACTTTTGCAACCTGCTTTTGGTTCATGACCCATAGGTTGAGAAATACTGGCCTAGTCAGTTCAGTATATGAGCATATTTAAAGAACACCGCTTCTTGTCTTCATCTCCTTTTGTTTACTCTTTTTCATTTGCTTGTCACACTACATAGGTCTAAATGCTAGACAGTGAAGTAAGCCTGTTAGGGCAGAGACCTTTTGTGAGATGCAATTAATTGCAAAATAATCTAGAGAACATTCTTGTGTAATTTTATCATCAATGGCAGTAGTAATTGGGAAGTCTTACAAAATGCAATAAGATTTTTTTTCCTGAGAAATTAAAAAAATCACTTCTGGTCAAGAAGTCATTATTATGAAATGTGAAGGGGGGGATCATGTTGATGCCTTTAAGAACATAGCCAAGGCTGAACATTGTGAGGTTCCGGAACTACCTGCCAAGTCTACAAATGTCTGACAATAGAAGAGTTGTTTTGTTTTGTTTTTTATTTAAAATTCTTAACAAGAAAAATTGAAGATAACAATTGAAAAATTCAAGGTCATGCAACAAGACAGTAACAGAACTTAAATAAAATATATGTCTCCTGGATCCAGAACAAAGTTAATCAGGTCAGTCTCAAAAGTTGCAGTTCAAACCAGTTCCCATCTTTCAGTAAATGGTGCTCTCCTCTATACTTGAGTATCAGTTGCATAATTATGCTAGTATATGTATTAATGTTTTATGATATTTTTGGAGTATGTACAGCCCTATGGCTTTTTGTGGGGAAGAAAAAATCATTTGGATTAAGAACTGTGAAGTTTTTGTTGCCTATCCATGCAGAAGAAAGAATGATAGCTTTCTCTTAAATTCATATTTCTTCCATTAGGAATGTGAAAAGAGAACAACTGGAAATCTTTAAAGCATGCTGTTTCTTATCAAACTATAAGATATATCCAGTGACCTAAAAAGGATAAAAAAAAACCCACTTTCCGCTGTTATGTTAGCTAAAATAGACTACAAGCATTTTAGAAAAATGAAAATCTACAGCTTATTTAAAATGTTATTTTTAATATGAGTTTTCCCCAAAATGTCAAATTTTGCTTAAAAATGTTTATTAATTAACTTCTCAGTTTTGCACAAACTCTGGTGTCTCTTTGGAATTCATAATGGTTCGAAATTTTCAGACTAATAGAGATAATTTCAGCATATAAATATATTTGTTAATATTTAAACTGATTTAATGTATTTTAACAGTAACAGTTCATGCATCCACTAGGAACTTTAATTTTACTGAGTATAGTTTTTTTTGTTCTGAAATTATTTTGTTTTTTCTTCAGCAGGCAGGGCACTTTATAAATAAACAAATAAACTATTATTGCCATTTTGATATTAAGCTATCTTCCCTTCTGCATGGGAGAATTAATCTGTAAACCTCTTATGAAGACAGTAACTATAGGAAATATATAAGTGTAGGTAATGCATACTTTTCAGTTATGTATGTCTGAATAACCAAATCAATAAAAACAACTGTCTTAATATCAGAGACATCTCTTTCCACACATTCAACACAAATAACTGAAGATTCCTTCCTTAAGAAGATTTATAACCTAGTGAGAGAGAAACCAAGCAGGGCATGGGGCCTGAGGCAAATCAGCCTGTGCAGGGCCCCATCCCCAGATGCAAGAAAGCTGATAGCAGATTCAGCAGCCACGGTGGGGAGGGTGGGGAAGGGGTGCTGAGTGGCCAGACTTGAAGCCAACATCAGGGTAGAGTCGCCACAGCCAACCTGACAAGCTCCGCAGGGCCCCCCACAAAGTACAGAGCCCGGAGTGGTCACCCTGATTTGCCCTCTCCCCCCCAGGGATGGCCCTGAGCCTAGCAGAGGATATTAGATGAAGATAAAAACACATATATTGGGTCACTTAAAATACTTCCCTATTCATATAAGGCTGTTCCTTATTGGGTTTTATTCATTACTTTGTTCATTCCAGTTTGATATCAAATAGGGATTCTAGAACTTTTGAACCTATTAGGTTTCTCATTAACACTTTTATTTTGGATTCAGTTCTATGTTTTTCTTAGGTTTATTTTAATTGTACCACCATATATTAGATATTTTCTTTGACCTATTCCAAAACAGGTTTTGTCTTATTGCTGAATTGGGGACAGTGCTGAACTGAAGCATGTAGGCAATTCCATTTTTATTCAACATAGTGTTCATGTACTTCAGATCCAGTGAAGATACTAGGATTAAGCACATCTTAAATTTAAGCACATGCCTTTTTAAATAGAGGGCTATACTCTTTAGTTCAGGTCTTTTCAATAATTGTATATTGTTCAACACAAATATACAAGATTTGATTTGATTGGGTAATGGTATGTATATTTTCTTGAGTTTGTTTTATTGATATGGCATGTGTATTGTATATCTAGGTTACATCAAGCTGTATTTAGTCATGCCGTTGTTATTTTTGCATGAATTGTAGTATTTGATACAAATATAATTTTTATGCTTCCTATTGTCATCAAGACTGTTTAGTAGAGCAATTAATAAGTGTTCTCTTCTATTCAGCACTTGAGAGAAATAATTTCTTAGAATTAGCACCTGATTTGGGTAGGTTTTTTTAGCCAATCAAATAGACCTTTGCAGATGAAAGCAAAGCACATGAGCCAAGCCCTTCCAGATAATGATGAGTATACATGTTGAGAGCCCCATTAGAATAACACCTGAGAACAGGTTATTCAGGGAAGAACATTTCTCAGATTTGGGAAAGTAAGTGAGAGAGAATATTTTACAATAGTGGATTGGTAGTCCATGTCTGCAAAGATGCACATATTCTCCTGGTCCTAAGTGGAAGCGGAACGACTTTTAGTCTGGCCAACAAATACAATTGTATCATATGAGCTCCCAGTAATCCAATGGATAATGTATGTAAATAGACAGATAGGAACGTATACTTAAACCCTGCCGTGAGAGCAAGTGTGGACCTTCAGTTTGTTCCAGGAACAAGAAATGACTTTAGGTTCCTAGCCAGTGGCCTGACTGAAACAAGCTGATGGGATAGGAAGGTCAGAGGCAGGAGCTGCATTCTAATCTTCTGAGCTGCATTCTTATGTTTAGGATGCAAGGTAAAATCCAATTATGGTTCTGATATTTTTTTCACTGATTTATTTTTATAGCTCTATTTCAACACTTGTCTTTTGATTTCTTATGTTTAATCTTATTTGTTATAATAAATCTTTTTGTCATCTTTTATAACACACTTATTGTCAATATAAAGATAATTTCACAGTACTTCACTGTACAGGCAGGCCTCTTCCAAGGAATGGGGGATCTATTATTTCTAAGCATCTATCCAGAGAAGGGTATGATTCTTCTAACTGGCAAAATCCCACTCTCCCTCCCTTCCCTGAGTTCTAACTGATGGCAAGACCTGGGTGAAATGCATAAAGCTGAGGTTCTATCAAGGAGGTGACTTTCTGAGCATGTTAGTCTGTTCTCAGTGACAAGTAGAAGATGGCAGAGAGATGTATGGGGATGAAAATGTGAAAACACTCTAGGAATGCATCTTAAAGTCACTTCTAACTGCATGCGGATTGCTCCTCTCCCTCAGTTATTTGGCTAACATTTATACACATCTAATTATTTATTTTTATAGTTCCCCACATCCATCTGTTGTGCATTCAAAAATATTTTCCTTTCCTCATCAAATACTGAAGGATACATAGTTTGAAATGTATTTAATTGCATAAAAGTGAAGAAGACTGGATAGAGGACAGGTGGAATGAAGGGATGTTCATGTTTTCTTTAAATCAAGTAACTAACAAGATACACACCTCTGACATTTTGAATACATCTTAATTATTTAAGATCATAAATTTCTTAAGGGAAAGGATGAGCCTTAATTATGATACTTCTCCTATAAAGACTCAACTATGTGTTTAACTTTATGCATATGTATAGTTCCAGTGAAATCAATGAAATTACTCATCTGCTACATCATTTAAGCACATGCATAAATCTGTAGAAGGATCAAGACTTAGACTGGCTTAATGCCTGAAAAAAAATCAGTTTTGATTTGGCTATTAGGTGCTACCAAAAATAATTAAAAAATAAATAACACCTGCTTCTGAGAAACTTTGCCAAATACAGGGATTTACAATAGAATTTCCTTTTTTCTCCCCTTTTGTCTTTTTTTCATCCCTCTCTGTTCCCTATTCCTGCATGAAAAATTCACCAAAACATTACTGGAGAAAACTGACTGACTTTAGCTTGTATGATTGACAAGTACACAAAGGGCTGGCAAATACTTATAACTAAAAAACTGAAAGAGAAAAATATTTTTCTCTGCTCTTTCATTTAAAGTCATCCTACTTGTTATTTGCAACAAGAGTCAGTAAAAAATGACAAAAAAATTGATGGTGTCACTTGAACTTGTATTTTGACAGAGAACAGATCAAAGCCTCTACTTCAAGTATACAGGGCAGGCAAACAGTAGAAAATCCATTAAAATGGAAATTTCTTTAGGCCTCTATGATCACTTCCACCTTAGTTCTTGTCTTCTTTAAACCTACAGTGTAGTTCAGCTTACCATCATGTTCCCCATTCCATATTAAAGGTTAGTCTTGCTGCAGATTCAGATAGAACCAATCATTTACAAACTTTGGATTTTGTACCTCTTTTTACCGAGATGAAAAAGACTTGAGTCCTAGAGGTGAAAAAGCTCTTTGGCCTATTCAGTGGGACTGGTAGTAGTTCTACTCCCCTATTTTATTACCTTTAATTTGTGACTCTTGAGAGATAAGCTTATTTCCACTCTGAAATGTCCACTATCTTTCTTATCATGCAAGTTATATGCCTACTTTGCATTCCCCTATGATAGGACAAGAATCTGTGACATAAAAGGTGCATCCAGATAAGCACACACATGCTTCTAGCAGTATCACAAAACCCTTTGAATCACTGCAAGTGGCATGTGCAGGAACAACATTTTTTCCCCCACACTGTAAATTTGCAGAGCAAAGTCAAAATAAGACCCCTGGATATCTAGGGGTCAAAAAATACCCCAGGAGAAAAAACATGGCAGGGCACAGTCCTGGACCAAGCCCTGAAGCAAACAGAGACTTGGGTCTTCTACAGAGACACCCCGATAGCCAGCCAAAGCATCTCTATGGTTGGCCCTCACCCTGGTGCTAAAGCACGCTGCTTGCTCATGCAGGACAGGCAGCATGCCAGCCACAAGGAGCTTGACATTGGCTTTGTGCCAGTAAGTAGCAGTGGAGGGAAGGAGGAGGGGGGAGGGGACCATGGAGGGACCCCTGCCTGGCCCCGTCCCCCTGCTGCACCCCCACAAGCCTCCAATTACTGCCCCATCCTTTCCCATCTCCCACTTGCCCTCTGAGCCCCCCCCGCATCACTGCCTTGTCCGGCCCCAGCATCCCAGCAATAATAATAATAAAAAAGCTGCATACTCACCAGCAGTAGAAGCTGCTGTTGGGGTCACCAGGGCATCATGGCAGAAGCACCCCCACAGCACAGGGCCGTGGAGGCAGCAGAGACTAGTCCAAGCCACCTGGCACCTGCACTGCCACTGCCCCATCATGCAGGTGTGACCCTAGTCAGCAGGGCACTGTGCAGCTTCGCACACTGTCAGGAAGCTTGGGCCACTTGGGCTGAGCAGTGCTGGGCCCCAGATGATGGCTGCAGCAGCCCCAGCTGCCCCTGCACAATGGGGAAGGGGCAGTGTGAGTGCAAGGCAGCCAGGGCCCCACTTCCCCACATTGCCTTGTGCTGTGTGAGGGGTGCTCTGCCATGAGGCCCCATTGACCCCAATGGAAGCTACTACTGCCAGTGAATGTAGGGATTTTGTTTATATTATTTTTAATTGCAAGGATGTTGGGGCCAGACAGGGCAGTGATGGGGAGGCTTGGGGGGCAGGCAGGGGATGGGGCCAGAGGGGGTTGTCCCATGGTTCCCTCCCCCACAAGCCCTCCCACCCCCACTTACTAGCTAGGAGGCCCCAGTGACCCTGATGGCTGCTGATACTGCCAGTGAGTGCAGGAATCCCTCCCACCAGGAGGCTAGAGCTGTGTGGGGCAGCCACTGGTGCAGATGCAGGAGCTGGTAGGGGTGGGACCCAGGAAGGCAGCACTCTGGGGGGATTGGGGGAGCAAGCAGAGGTGGGACCTGTGAGCCCTGGAAGTGGGGTGGTGGCCCTTGTTGGCGGGGTTGTAGCCGCTACTGGGGAACTGTAGCTCTGTGGGGAGGGCAGTCTATGATCTGTGCAGGGGGGTCTCACAGTCCCCCCACAATCCATCCACACCTACCCGTACACCTATGGCCCTCCACATCTCTCCACAGCTGTACTTATGTACTTTAATAGAGCTGCATAAAGAATACATTTTAGAACATAATATTCCAAAATTATATATAGCTGATTATTAGACTATTTTTTCAGTATTTTTTCTGCTCACTACATTTCATCACTCTTTGCCATGTTTTAAATACATATATCAAATATTTAGTTTTCACAGATAAATACATTTATTCTCAGCAATAGAGACCCCACTGCCTTTCACCTACTGAAACTGAGTTTCTGTTCTATAGCTAAAGGGATATTCAATGTGGCGTGCAGTCAAAATGGTCTCCATAGCATTTATCTGTTAAAGTTCAAGTTACCCATTTCATTGCCATTTTTAAAGTTTAAAAGTTGCCTAAATTGTAGACTGGATGCCTGCAAATACTGAACAAAACGTAATTTGACTGAGATAGTGTTTAAAGAAAAATAATAGTGCCAGACGTAAGAAATTAATTCACTTTGCCTCATAAATCTGTAACAATTATACCTAGGTGTTCCTGCATTCACCAAAAACAAGGAAGACTCAGATTCATACCTACTCTACACCTCATCCACAGCAATAATCTGATGGGGGGGTCTTCCACCCATCATGGAAGTGGCCAGACCTCCGATCTAGAAGGTATTCTGATATAGGTTTGCCTCAGTATTTTCTGTTGCAGCTATTTTACCTTGCAGGAAATAGTTAAATACTCACTGTGTATGTTTACACATGAATTAACACTATATAGGTTTACTGTACAATAATTTACTGCAGAGTTATTTACTGTGCAGTAAAACCACTCAGGACATGTGTAGCCATTTCAGAGCAGATTTGCTCATCCCTGGCAGTAGCCTGCTCCTAGCCTCCTCTGGCCCTCTGTTGCCCCCATGCAGCAGCCAGAGGGATCTGGAGTCTCCAACCACACTCCCTGGACACTTGCTTTTCTAGCCTGGAGCAATCTGAAATGTGCTGGTACAGCACTCTTCAATACTGTCGCCAGAGCCTGTGCCCACTATGCAATGGCTGCTCCGCTCCCAGGCCCTGAGAGTAACAATCCATGGCCCAGGCTCCTGCTCACCACCCTGCTCACTGTGCTTTGCCAATAAGGCCAGGCTCACTGTGGCATCTGAGGCCCCCTGCTTCTGTGCTGCTGCTGCCCAGTCCCTGGGTTGCCAATCAGAACCCAGCAGGGGTGCTGAAGGCATGCACATGGATGCCTTCACTGGTGCCATCTATGAGCTGCTGTGGCTTCAGCTCTGCTGCTTGTCAGTCCACCTGTGATGACATGCAGTGCCATTCTTTTAGTACCATCACAGTACAAGAATGGCACAAAAAGATGTAGGTCCGGCAACTTTAGTGAATGCTGTTTTAGAAGTGCCATTTTTAGTTATAGAATGGCATTTAAAATGATTTTGTGTAATTTGAAATACAGCCTGATAGATTAAAAATCCAGATGTCACAATCACAAGAGTAAATACAGGTGAAATTCTAGTCACTTTTTCTCATAATAAAAAATGAGGCCACACCCAGTGAAACTGAATGACTGTAAAAACAAATTGATATAAAGAAACACTATTACATACAAAACGCAAATCTATATCTTTGGGAGTCACTGCTATAGGGTGCCCTTTAGGCTAGGGCCCCCTAGGATGATTTTAAAAGGATTTGGATATGCATGTGAATAACAGAAATATTGACAGGGAAGTATTAACTATTAAAAATAGACATTTATAAATAAAAATAAAAACTTATTTTACAATGGTTCAATTTATCCTTTGGATAGTGATAGATATGATGTTTTATGTGGCTATTTTATTTTAAGAAGTCAATTAGAAAATTCTTGGGATAGTTTACTTTGTTTTTTATTTTCTTTTTCATGCAATTCTGTACCATGCTAAATACATATGCCATACTGTAATAACACAAATATAGTATCTATATTACATTATTTATAATATATAGTATGTAACACAAATATAATACAAATGTATGTATGTATGTGTGTGTATATATTACATTACATACATGTATTACATAAATCAGAGTGTGCATGTGTGTGGCATTATTTTAAATGCCACTGAAGGACTAAAAATGACATCTTTTTGTGCCATTTTTGTATTTCTTCATTAGCCCAGTAATAAACATTTTCCATTTCCCTCTAATTTGTTCAAGGCATGAATAAGACCACAAATAATGACGCGAGTCATTCATCTCATATTTCCTACCAGACTATAACTTGACTGCACATGGGGTCTGAAGCCTGCACGTGATGACTGCAGTTCTTATAAGACTGAATTCTAGTGTAGTAATAACCTCTCATTGTTCGCAACTGTGTACTTCAGATAGGTTTCTAGATCAAAAAGAATGCTTTATTAATCTCAAAAAAGGAGAAGTTCTGGTGAAACTCATTGCCCAGATATTTGTCTGCATGTTGCCATTTACTATTCTTAATTATGTATCTTTTTTTAAATACAGGAGAATACCAGGTCAGTACCTACTAGCACATTACCCAGGCCATTTTTTCTGAAGGGGAACATAAATATTATTTAACCATCTAAATAAAGCTTACTTGGAAGGCTTACTTGGAAGACACACTTCTTAGTGTATTTGACAGACTAGTTTCTAGCCAATAATTTTGAGTTTTTATTTGCAAGTTAAGTGTAAGTGGTCATATTAAGAAGCCCCATTTCAGATTGCAGAAGCCTCCCATCATAGAATCTGGTAGAAATAAAAACTGACTTTAAAATAAATAAACATTCTATCTTTGAATGAACAATGGGGTCAGCACCCCAGAGTTTCACTCCATACAATAAAATGGACTGTGCCTTAGATCCATAGACTTGAACAATGCCAGTACCACCTTTCTTCCCATCTTATTGTAAAAGGATAAGACTCTACTCAAGGCTTGTTTTCCATTAAGCTTCCGTTTTCAGTGTATTTAATCCTGCTCAGATTTTTATTAAAATAAATTTCAATCACACTCATCTCATTAAGAGTCTGACTGAAGGATTAGAAATTGAATTAGATTCTAACTAACTTTTAGCAGTACATATTAAATGCCATTGCAGAGCCCCCTTAATTCTTATTAATATTTATTTCCTACGATTTATATCAAGCATGGATGCAGTCTTAAAATAGGAAGTGTTACATAATGGCTTGGAGATGATCCAAAATAAATACCCAGAGTTAGAAGTAATTATAGCAGGGGATCTCAATGCTAGAACTGTTGGCATCAATATACATGATAATGAAGATATTTCATTTATCATATACAGAATCCTTCCAGTAATCTTAAATGATTAGACACTAAATGAAGGAAAATGATGCTTCTTGAAATTTATTGCAGAAGAGAATTTTAAAATACTTAAAAGACTAAATGGAAATGATGTACCCCAGACATTCACCTTTGTTAAAACTAAAGGAGCAAGCATCATAGATTATATACTAATAAAACCATATGTGAGGTAGGAGTATTCATCAACTGAGATTCTGCTGTGTAGGGAGCATGATCACTTCCCCTTCCCCCTAAGGATTTCATTACAATTTTACGAAGAATCTTCCCCACAAACTATACAACTAACTCCCAGTTTGAAATAATCAATAAGAGAATCAAATGAAACAATAAGCTGAGAGAAATGTGTTGATCTTTTCAAAGATACTGTCTCAGGTCACTAATCTCACATTCTGAAAGAAAAGGAAACACAAAAAACATCACTCCGTGTAGCAGTTGTTTAACACCTGGAAAATCTTTTCCCAAAACGAAGTGTCTTTGCAAAGGATAGACTTTTGTGGCACAAACCACAGTTTGAGGAGAACTGTTCTCAAGACACCTTAACAGGAGACTTGAATACAAATCTAAAAATGATTTTTTTGTCAGTTTCCAAAGGATGAAGAAGAATAACTTAAATTATGGAAAATCTATAGCTACAAAGAAGAAAACTGAGCAAATGAGGCAGTGGGAGGAACAAGCAGCCACAGAGAAAAATAAAAATAATGGATGTTTTTGGAAAATTATAGTAAAAAAGACAACAATTTGAGCTTAGTCCTTCATGTTCATATTCCTGAAGAAATATGGTTTCATTTTTTTTTTTTAAAGTAAGTTTACACTGTAGTTGAAGCTTGTGAGGGAACTAATGACTGTTTGCTGAAGAAAATTTTGCCTGTTAAATCACAAGCAGATCATTACCCCTTCTGAAACCCAAGTCAGATCCTACATATCTTTATTCATTAATGAAAAGTCCCACTTGGATTTTCTGGCCCTAGAAATCTTCAAGGTATTTATTGATGGTGGTCTTGAATTTTGACAAAAAAAATCTTATCATTATTTTAGAAGCATTGGAAAGAAAATATAAGCCCCAATCTTTAAACAATGGCATTAGGAGATCCTGCAGCATTTTGTCGCATTAGTCTTATAAGTATTCCAGCCAAAATGTATAGGAGCCAGGTTTTTAAACAGTAAAAAGCTTAGCAGTGGAAGCCACAATATCAGTACCAGACTGGTTCAATTAAACATAGGGCCTTGTTATACCCTACATTGTGAGCCACACAAATATTGATTGATGTTAGTGCTAGCTCAAGTTTGGAGCAGTGACACTTCATGTCATCAGGGTCCTGAAGGACTCAAAGTTTAGAATCCCCCATATAGGCTCCCCCCCATCCTCATATAGGCTTTCCCCCATATAGGCTCCCGGCCCCCTGGGGCTTCCTCAGTCCTGTGAGCCACGCACCCCCCGGGCTCCTTCCCTGCCCCATATGATTCATTCATACTCCCTCTAACCCTGGGGTTCCTGATCCCCCAGACTCCCCCACAATTTGCTTGTGGCTGCCTACACTGTCTATCTCAGAGGAGCAGGCAGCCAAAAGTAAGAAGGCTGGGGGGAGGGGGGTTGCAATGAGTGGGAGAGGGTAGTGGGTCCAATGGGATGGATGGGATGTTTACACTAAGGCATAGTCTAAAGTGGCCACACCTTAGTGTAATATGAACTGGGTAACATGGATCAGAGATACTCCTGCCCTGGAGTGGCATAACTTTAAGATGGCTAACAAGTGCATAGAACTACTTTCAGGTGTTAACCTGCAGACAATCCAAATATTAAGAGCTCCAGGAGCCAACCAAAATTACAGTATAACAAGGCTTATATTTCCTGAACGTCCATATTTACAAATAAATCACATGCACTTTTTCCCCAAAAATTGGTCTTCCAAAATTTGGATATCTTGATTTTTCCGCCTGACAGCAGCAATGGGATTTCTGTGCAGGCAAGTTTCAGGAAGTCAATTGATTTCATGGTTCATTGTAATTTACCTGATCCCTGCTAATTGCTCTTCATTCCACAGAATTTATGATCCTCTCTCCTCCTGCAAGTCTTGATATACTACTAATCAAGCTATCCTTTCTTTGTCAACTGTGCTATTTGCTTCTCCTGTTTCACAGACTGCTGATGCCTAGCATTTTCAAAATCCCAAATCTGCCCAGGGAGTCTAGTCTCCAGTAGTAGTTACAGTTTCAGCTCCTGTCTGAGAAAGCAAGTGCTGCTAACAATTCTTTCTTTTTCAAATCATTTTTCTTCACTCTGTCTTCCCAAAAAACAAGAGACATGTCTTATTTGGGAGAGGGGGTGTTAAAATGTAGTAACTATTTATAGTATTTACCATTGCATTGCGATACTGCCCAATCAATTAAAATTTAGGACCAACCAGTCTAAACACTATATAAAGTACACAGAAAAGAGAAATCCATGCCTTCACAAACAAGTCACATAACAAGCATGAGAAAAAAGGAATTTGCAAAGTGATATGTCTAGTTTCACACAACAGGTTGGTGTCAGAGCCAAGAAAAGATACCAGTTATCCAGTTATCCCTGGCTCCATCCAGTATAATGTCTGCTAAACTATGCTGGGTTCCCATTAACTAATTCAAATGTTTATTAATGCCAAATTTGAAGAGAGGGTCACGAGCAAGATGTCAATATTTTCAAAAGACACAAAATTATTTAAATTAATAAATTCTGGAAATGAACTGTCAACTACACTGCCAACAACTATCAAGTAATGGATATTGTAATGAATAGTCTGATGTATTTATACTGCTGTATTCAAAACTAATCTAGAACCAGAGCAAGATGACTTTATGGATAGTTCAAAGAAAACCTATAGTCAACATGTAAAAGCAAGCAAGTGCAAAATTACAAAATATTAATGGAAATGTTATGATTTTATTATATGAAGCATATAGATTTCATTATATATAATATGATACAAAGCTCAATATACTGAAATATCATATAATTATATACAATATGCAACACATAACAATTTCTTGTTATTATATAAATCAGTGGTACATCCTCATATTCAATAGCATATATTTTCTTGAAAAGGATAAGTAGAAAAAGAAAGGATTCAGAGATGGGCTAAGAAAGTGAGTAGGGTCATAGTATACAAAGTAAAAAGTTGGGACTGCTTACTGAAGAAATGACACAAAAAATATACATGCCAGAAACATAAAAATGACTAATAGTTGAGCAAAAATAAATCAGTTCTCTCTCCATCAAATAATGAAAAAAGGCAAGACGTATAAAATTAGTAAAAGAAAATTATTTTTTAATAAAGCCACACATGAATAACTCATGGAAATCATTGCCACAATACAGCATTAAATCCTCACGTTTCTGGGCACAAACAAATAATGAATTAATAAGTCGTCAAAAGAACTTCTCAGGTCGAATTTCTTTAACACAGAATACACTAAGGCTAAGGACAGAAGTTGCACATAAACTGAAATAAGCTATTGGAAACCAGTTCAAATCTGTAACACTACAGAAAGTTTAATGCATATGAACTGCTTTGAAAATGGCTAAAATCGGTTTAAGACGAACCTGAATGGATGTAGTATCAGACTTAACTGATTTAGGTTAAATTGGTTTATTGAACTTCTGTCCCAGTTCCCCTCCAGATTCAAGTTAACTCAGTCGCCCAGAACCCCAGGCTGCTTTGCACTTCCCCCCACCACCCACCCGCTCCTTTCAGGGTATGTGAGCTAGCCTTGGCCTGCACTGTCTGCTCCAACCAACCAGGGAGGTGTGCTTTAACACCCCCCAGCTTCTGACCAAGGCCACTGGAAGCATGTGGTTGCATTTCCAGACTCGACTCAAAAGTGAACCTCTGTTTATTCGCTTATTAGTTCAATCTATGAAGCGTAGACTCACCTGAGAAGATTCAACTGATTCAGTCTTGGGCTTTTTGACTGTCTGTACTTAGCCTAAATGGGATCCCAAAATTCCCTTTGACACATCTAGTACTGGCCACCATCAGGAATATGGGACAAGACAGATTATTGGTTTGAGACATTATAGCAGTCCCTGTAGTTCACACAAGATGACAGCAGAAGCACCTATGTAATGAGACTCTACAGCTTGATATTTCACTTTTCTGTAATAATTAATCAAGTAAAGCTGCACTTTATTCCACTGTGTCTTTCAGAGTCCAGCTGTTAGAATAATGCATGCTTAGCTCCAAAACAATACATTATTACTGCCAAGTGCTATTTATCATTTCTAATGTTGAATTCTTTGTGGTATTAATTATTTATAGTGTGAGGCCTACTCAGTTCTTAAAATGTAAAATAGGGACACAAAGTCTTCTTTGATAGAAATCCTTTGAAATTTAGAGTGTCATAAATCTTCAAATCAGGTATTATTCTAGTCTAAACATTTTGAATCAGATAAACTTAGCAGAAGTGGTTTTGGACATTGCTTTGGGTGGTTCACTTTAAATAAATGACCTATCCATTATGTAAATACACATGTTCTTTATTCATGTTAGATATTTATAGAAGGCATCTTAATAAACAGTCTAGCATTTTATATAGTCCTAATTTTTCCAGCGCTATTTAATTTAATCAAAAGTTATGAAAAAGATATGGCCAAAACTTCCTTGCAGAAGATAAAGTTTTAAATTTGCATATGTGGCAAAGACAAAATAATCCTTTTAGATCAATGTGATGAGGCATCAAAATTCATTGTATAGAATATAAAGAAAATTTTAATTAAATGAATTTTGTAAGCTATTTGACATTCCAAACCTTGATGGATAAGGACTGCAAAGAAGGAAAATAATCCTGGCGAGTACATTAGATCAGCTGTGAGTTTAAAGTTTAAACAATTCTAGAAAATGTTCTTCACTTTAAATAATCAAATGTATAATTAAAGAAGTCTTATATACCTAAAATGTATCTAAAATCTATTAAGAATGATTACATTTTGTTTATATACTTCTGTTAAAATACTTATTTTCCAAGTGCTGTTTCATTTTTTTAGGTGGAAATCTTAAAGTGCATGGAGTGAAAAAAAATGGTAAAACATACTCTGAAATAAGCCACTATAAAATGTAGCTCAACGTCTCATCAAATCTACATCATTTTTTAATGGAAGCACTAAGCTGCATATTTTTGTTCAGTGAGCAGGGAAAATTCAAAGAAAAGAAAATAACACTTCTATGTAATAAGTGCACCTAAAGGCATAGTTTTTGAGAGACAAAGCAAAAACGACCACAGGATTTCAGTAATTCCTGCTGTGCTAAAAGCAAAAGTACAGTAATGTGCATCACACAAACCAGGGGTACTGGCTATATATAAATAGGCCTGCTTCTCTATTACCTTCAAAATAGTGCAATCATTTATATCTATGTGAAGTAGATCTGAAATGCATTTTTATCCAATGCCATTTAACACCACTTTGCAAAAATATAAATATCTACACAAGAAAGTGCACTTTTTTTCACCAGACCCTTCATTTTCAACATCTCTTGCAGCTTAATCTTTTTTCAGTACTATTCATTATTTCCATGCAATGTCACTCGAATGACTCAAATGCCAATAGTAAAAGAATAACATATGAGTCTAGCTATCACATCCTATGGATAATGTATCTTAGTCAACTCAGCACACAGTGCTGATAAGCAGAAGTATGAAGAACAGCTGGTTAATTCCTAGGAAGAAATGGGTTATGCCACCAAGCAGATAGAAATGTTTTGATGGGTTTGTGGCTCTGGTGCAATTTCTTTCAACTGAAGATGCACCTGCAACTTGTCAAGTCAGTCAATTTGTTTTCAGGGTGATTTGGACAACTTGGTTACAATTAACTCATGCAACATCAAAAATAGATATGTGTTTGGAGTGGTGGGAAAATGCTAATGGATCCTTTAAATCCCTCCTTAAGGGTTGGAAAAAAGTAGGAAACAGGAAGGCTGAGATGAAGGTTGGCAGGCTGGTAGGGCTCAAATAATGAATTGTGCCTTTTGTACCTCTGAGAAGGTAACATTTTCTCTCACATAGAATATTCCTCAAAATAAAATCCTTATTTTGTTTTTGCAAGGCAAAATGAAGAAAAAAAGATTTTTCCAGAGTTATGGCTGCACAGAGTAAGACAAGAACCTAATCTTCAGCTGACTCGCCTTCTCTCTCCTTCTTAATTAAAAGCCGAAACCCTCAGTGCTGCTGAACACTGTTTCCGTGACTGGATCAATGATTCTGAAAAGAGCTAGAGTCTTCAGGACTGTGAAACAGGAGAATCGAAAGTAGGAGATGCTCATAGGCAGCAAAATTGTGGCAAGGAAGATTAGCCTGATTAGTGTAATATCAAGACCATTAAACAAGAGAGACTATCATGAACAACACATGCCCCCGGCAGCTGGGGGGTATGGCAGTGGTGGGAGTGCCGCAGTGGTGGTGCTCCCACAGACGCTGCTGGTGCTGTTTGCAGTGGACAGGGAGGGCGGGGGAAGTGTCGGCGGATATCTGATGATGGTGTCCCACAGACACCGCTGGTGGTGCAGCAACCACCTGCAGACATCACCAACAGTGTTGGTGGCACCATTTTGCAGGGGGTGCTCTGCCATGCTCAAGGAGTTCACGTGAACCCCCACACATCACCCCTGGAGACTATCATTAATACCTGTAGAGTAAACAACAATGAACCAGTAAGTCAAATGGATACCTTAGTTCCCTGAATATTATGCCACTGCTACTGCACTGTGGAGTATCAATCAAAACAGGGTGCTTTTGTTCTTGGGAGGAAATTTACTTTCCTGCTTAAGGCATGCACCCTAGTTTTGGAGGGCTAATATTTTTAGGAAAAGATATGTGTACTATGCAAGTCAATACAGTGTATAAATGTTGCTCCTCTAATTGAGGTCTCTGTCACAGGGTCATGGCTAAGAGGACAGTACATCCCTTGAGAATATAGTTTAAGCCAGAGATAAACTGATTTTCTTACATACACATAACATAGAAGCTCTTTCCAGGAAGGACCTGCTCTGAATCTTTTACCCTCTTTTATCCTGACACAAGGTAACAGAAGTTCCTGTATTATGTTATGACCAACTTTCCTGATGAGTTATCTGGATGCCCTTTGTTTCCAACAAGGATAAATTCAAAAGACAGCTTCAATGCATGATGACTGACAGATCGTGAATGAGACACAGGCACTTTTTTGCTACACCATCATCTTCTCCCTCCTGTCTTCACCAGTCTGGCTTGATAGAGATGAGGTAATCCTACTCCCTAGTGATAAACTGACTGTATTACAGGAGTTGAATATGACGACTAGGGATCCAAAATTACATTGCATTTTGTAAAGGCAAATTAAGAAATGGAGGTTTTAATATGGAGTTTGACATGATCCTTTAATTGCTGCCAGAAGGGAGACTGATTCCACATCAAACCTGCACATTGATTTGCTTATATTGAGCATTGTTCTATCTTGGGCTTCCACTAATGTAAGTGGTGTTCGTAAAGTCTGAAAGTAGAGAAGGATGTAAACCCTATATGTGCTCTTTTTTCTCCGATTTACAAAGACTACCTGCAAAAATTACCATTGAGTAAGTCCCATTATTTTAAATCATGCAAGGTACATCTACACATGCAATTTACTATGCAGTATACTAATTTAACATGCAATAAATCATCACTGTCTACACATATGTGGCAATTGAGCCATGGGCGACTGGTGGCTCCTGGTTCAGGGGGGGAGGCACTTGCCCCCCCAATGGCCGTTCTGCAACTGGGGGGAGGTCCCCCCA
The DNA here is from genome assembly GCA_030014935.1 of Caiman crocodilus. Classification (NCBI taxonomy): domain Eukaryota; kingdom Metazoa; phylum Chordata; order Crocodylia; family Alligatoridae; genus Caiman; species Caiman crocodilus. The sequence goes on from JAGPOW010001338.1 coordinate 55,044,682, forward strand.
TGGCCAATCACACCAACTGGGTCACTTCCAGGGCAGCATGATCAGCTGTGGGGGGATCCCCACAGTTACTGTGATTGGCTGTGAGGGGACTGTGGGGATCTCTTCTCCTGGTGCTCCCAGTTGGCACTCCTGGTGCTCCCAGCTGGCACTCTTGGGCACCAGTGTTCTTGCTTGCCATTCCTGCCTGTCACCTAAACAGGGAATGCTGGCTGTCAGGGGGTACACCAGTACTCTCAGGGGGTGCACATGCACCCCCAACACATCACCACTGAATTGAGTCAGCGTAGACTAATTTACAGCATGATTGGATAGTCCCATCAGACACTGTTAATATCTGATGGTGGAGTAAATTACTGTGCTTAAACACATTTGTAGAGGGGACACTGGGATTAGTTTACTTCAGCTCAAATTGCACTGAAGTTTATTCAGTCACGTTAATTGCATGTATAGATGTGCCACCAGTGTAGTGAGTGAGTAGACTTCACGATTTGGAGGCAGAAGCCAAGGCACACAACCAAATGCAGCAGAGACTGTAAAACCTTAGTTCTTGACCAGTTTTGTTTTACTCAAAGTAATCAGGAAGGGTGGATGTGATGGGGGAGATTGCAGTGGTGCAGTTGCACCCTGCCTTTCATTCCTGTTTCACCCACACTTTAAATCAACTGCCTAGGAGGGGCAGCAGCATCTCCTCTATGGAGATGGATAGATTCAATTCACTTCAAGGCTCATTATTATCTCCCTGATTTCTGCTAATCTCTCTCCATTTCTCAGGTGTTAACTACCCTTTCTCCTTTTTAGATGGCATGAGGTTCTACTATTAAAAATATCTTTTTTTCTTCCTTTTTGCTACCTGTTATCCATTCCTAGTACTGTTTATCTTCTATTTCACAACTCTGCAGACTTTTTTTAGCTCTAGCTAAGAAACTTGACTGAGGTATAGTAGTACAGTATACACCTGAGTAGTATACTCAGGTGTAGAAATGACTGACAGCAAGGCATTGGAGGTACTATCAGGATGCTTCAGAAGACTCAACTGTTTTTTATAAATCCAAATAAGACATGTACATTTGACTACAATGACTACAGGACTAATGGCAAAATATCTTTGGTTAGTTTGACTATTTTTTGCCTAGTCTGTTGTGTTTTTTAAACTTAATAAATAATATAACAAAGTAATGCACATTCTAATAAATATATTGGTTTATAAATATATTGTTTTTTGCTCTGATCTTAAACTGAATATCATAGTAGTAGACCCCCACCATAGTAAAGCTTACAGTTTCTCTTCAATTGGAGAAAAACAAGTGTGTAGTGTTCTTTGTGATGAATGATGATATAACCACACCATCTCAGCACCCCATACTAGATGGATCCATCCTAGATGGATCTAGGATTTTTCAAAATCCTAGATCCATCTATGGGTAAACAGTCCTTGAAAATTTAAGTGTATATTGACTGTACATACTTAAGTGCATAGGCTGGGACAAATCATAGCATTTAACACAACAATCCACGGTGTCATTACTATTGTAGGAGTCTGTCTCTATCAAAGCTTATAAATGATTCAATATATAAGGAATTTAGATCTCTGAAATGGGAGGGTGACATAACACCCTTTCAGTGCATCAAAATTAATTATGGCATTGCAAGCTGAGTCACAATACTTCAAAGGGGAAGTTGGGATCTGGCCACCCAAAATAACACACTTCCTGGCACGAAGGTTACTGATACAAGGTTTCCCTTTCCTTGAAAGGAAGGATTTTACCTCAAAACCTTCAGTTCATGGTGATGTCAAATAACTTACTATGAGCTTCATCTAGTGAACCATGTAATTAAATACACATTACAAATGCAAACATCTCAGAGTTCATATCACACAGGCAAACATAATAGTCATAATTTTTAATTATACTTTCTTTGTGAACTCTTAATACACACACACATACACACACACATATATATGTATGTGTGTATAAATATATTTGTAAGAAATATTAAAGAGTTATCAAGATGAATAACTTAATAAGGGGAAAAGGTGTTGTAGATTTTAGGATTTAAAATGTTCCTTCACTCGGTCAGTGCGATTTGTTTGATAACATTGTTATTTGCATCATATTTTTATTTTTTTGGAAATAAAAAGTACACACTGGTCTTCAATAATTCACTTATCTGGGCCAAGTAGTAATTTTTATTTCTGGGCTTCAACTTTATTATACATGACTTATTACAATATGTTTAAACTTTGATGAAGCTGGAAAGATTTTAGTATATATTGCAGTTCTTATCAGAACACTGCAGTGTGCTGCAGCATCTTGTGTACTCACTGTCCTACATTTCAAAATGGTGTTAGAGGCACATTAACTAAAGCTCATCTAATAAACTTTAGTTAAAGCATCCCTGCTGGTATTTTAAAACACAGGATGCTGAATACATGAGATGTTGTGGATGTTTTAGAGTGGATCCTGAGAGCTGATTTAATTAGCCCCCTTTCCTCCTACCCCAAGTGTGATGGCCAAAACCAAAAGGGTTAATGAGCAATGTATAGCATAAAGAAATCTCCTTTCTGAGAGTATCTGATAAAGGCACATAATAAACATTTGCTAAAACAGAGTTTATGAAACTGTTTCCTCCAGACGTTTCTTGCCTGTCTGGAGTATAACTCATAACTATATATATAACTGTTTGTACCGTTCATGAGACTGCCAAAAAGTTTTTAAAAAGCAGAACTAAAAAAATGAAATGGCAGACTTAGCTGATTTAATAATTTTTTGCTTAAAGGTCAATAAAATTAACAAACTTAACCATAAGGTATAATTAACACATTTTAATTTTTTTTAAAGTAGGTTGAATTTAGGCAGGAAAAATGCTAATCTCAGACCCCAAAGTGACGTGGTGTGATTTGCTTATTGGGTAAACCCAAGCCTGGGCAGTAACCTATTGTAATAATTTCTAACACCTTTTACCCATAGGGTAAAACACCCTACCCCATAGGGTAACAGCTATAGGGTAAGATTGTGAATGGCTCTAAAGCCAACAGATTATCATAGAATGGAATATAAAAGAACACGCACATTAAGTGACCAACAGGAAGGACAGAACAGAATGGTCATTGCTGTCCCATACCCCCAGATCCCTTACTCCCAGTGTGAGTGAGAACCAGATCCTGACTGAGGGATCTTCCCGGTATTTCCTCCGACAGCGTGGATCATGGATGCCTGACTTCGCTGAATCAACTTGATGTGTACCTGACATTGAGGGACTACTGATAAGTTGCTAACCAAGTGGGAACTCTTTGTCAATTTGTCCTTCTGCTTTTATTATTATTCCCAATTTTTTACTTTGACTGGCATGTTGTCTATTTATTAGGTTAACCTTTTTATTAACTGTTATACATATAACAACAAAAAATATAGTTTACAAGTAAAATTCATTTTTACTGTTATAAGTAAAACTTGTCCTTGCTTCACTTTCAACTCCACCTCCTCAATCCCAAACCAAACAGCCCAATGGCTGATACAGTTGCAGCACTCAGTCAGTCTGCAACTAAATTGATTCACTCACAGTGCCCAGCTGGCCTGTGACACCCAGGCACATATATAGGCTCCTTTAGAATCTCTACATCTCAGAGTCCTGAGAATTTACAGAGCCTGTTACAGTATGTTACAGAGATCTTATCAAAATTTGGAGACTAAACATATGCGCAAACATTTAATGTACCCAATCTATGATCATGTGAATTACTTTAAGGCACATGAAAGTAGATCAGGAGCAGTTTGAGCACACATTCACCAGTGCTCTAAGTGAGTCAGTGGCAATATGTGGCGGGTGCACCCCCTGAAGGGCAGCATCCCCTGTTTAAGTGATGGGCAGAGGGGTAGGCAGGAGCACTGGTGCCCTCCCTGAGAGTGCCAGGTGAAGTGCCACTGGCACTTCTGGGAGCAATGCTGGCACTTCAAGGAGTGCTGCTCATGCTTCCTGAGGGGACACCCCCCATCAGTGAGATTGGCTGTGGGTCCCCTTCCTCCCCCCAGTCACTGACTGGCTGCTGGGGAGGCATGTACCCCTCCTGACTCAGGTGGCACTAGTCACCCATGAAGTGAGTTGTAGTTCAGGGAGGTAACATTCAGGAGCCTATTGGGTCCATGGGGTGGGGTTGGTTCCAGGGAGGGCAGTGAGATCAAGGAGAGTGGAGGGTGAATGGGGCAGCTCTCTGTCAGGGGGTGCAGGGTTTGGGGGCTAAAACTGGCTCAAATAGTTGGGGGGGGGTGTTAAGAAGAGCTCAGCCATGGGGCTGGGATGAACAACTGGGCTTTCTCAGCCCCAGGGCTGCACTCTGAACATGTGCAAGCCAGACATTTTTTGTCTAAGCCAACCTCCCTGAATGTTTATGCATTTCAGCACTTAGATTGATACTAGTTTTATTAATCTAAGTGTAACATCTACAAATACCCTAAGGTCTAAGAGACACTTTATCTTACTTATGTCTATAGACAGGAACTTCAGCAAAGATACCAGAGGGAACATTTCTCAGAAAACTGAGTCCCTTTTTATTACCCTCCCCAAATAAATGTTAAACACTATTAACAGAGACAAATATGGTCAGCAAAAAGATATGCTTGTGTCATCCTAATGGTCAAGTTAGAATACACTGACTGGACATTTTAATTAAATTTTGATGTCTTAATACCAGATACTCTTTCCAAAAAGTTTCTCTTATTTATGACTCAGTTCCTTTTACACTACCTCCTCCTTAGCTTCATTTATGTTAACATGGCCTAACTGAAGTCTCTAACATGAACTGGGTAGAACAACTCAAAGATAACCTTCACTTAGAGTAGCATAACTTTAATATGTTTAAAAGGTTCTCAGCACAGTTTAACACTCTTTAACATATGGACATTTCCATTTTAAGTGGCTTTGGAATGATTTAAAGGTAACATGTAATGACACCACCCTTAAAGTTAGTACAGTTTAAAGCCTACTAAAGCTACTATAATGCAAGCTAAGAGGATTCAAAGTTAACAGAAAGTTTTGTATTACCTAGAACTCAGTCATCAAAGATGGACACAACAATAAATCTTAAAAGTCAGGAGAAAACTATTAAATTATCTAATTTTTTTTCTGAATTTAAAGAATTCAAGGGGACATAAGGTAGAAAGGGAGGAACTAGGATATTTAACAAAGGGACAAAGAAGTGCATGGGACTTCAGGGAGATGAATGCAGCCAAGTCTATGTGGAATAATTAAATTGATTATTTTAGGTGAAGGAACAGGAATATTTTAGGTGAAACTGGATGAAACAGACAGTTTAAGAGGTTCTAAGATACAGATAAAGCATCAACATTTTAAAATTTGTTTTTTGAGTTGTTTCATTAAACAGATTTGATAGTACCAGACACATAGTGCCTTTCATCTGATGATATAAAAACACTTTTCAATCAGTCATTAAGCATGAGAAGTACTTTAGACCTTAGTAATCAGTTTACTTACCTGGGAGAGAAGAGTTATGGATTCCAGTTGCAGCTCCAGTTATGTTTGCAGAGTGCTATATTAAGTATTTATTCAAGCACGTTGTTCAGCTATGCATTTCCTTCAGTCCACAGTTAAGGCATCTAAGTCACTAGAGAGGCAGAGTATTCAACTTGTCCTCAGCCTTGACATTTCCTATTGGCAGCCTAGGTAGCTCCCTGATCAGCATGATTAATTTGAAAGATCCTATTCTGTAAGGTACTAATACACTTCTGCTGACTGACTCATAACTGTGCATTCCACTGGGTGTCTAGGTCCATGCAAGTTAGGTTCTGCCATGCTGATCACTGCAGTGCGTAGCACCTTTCGTGGATTTTTTCTTAATATGCTTAGTTTCAAGATAGGTCCCTTACCACAAAATCCCATGACAGATACCAAAAATAATTTACAAATCCATTCTGGTGTATATTCTATCAGTTCCATGGCCAGATAGAATACAGTGATAATCTGATTTCCTGAATAACAGAGATACAGGTCTTCTCTGAATATTTTTTTTCCAATCTGAACAGTAGTGGTTGAATTACAGCATGTTATTTTTAAGAACCTACAACAAATCAAATTGTAATTTTAAAATTTATACTAAAGAATAATTCACTACAGCCTTTGTTAAATCAGTCCAATGGTTAATATGATGTAATTCAGTGCAAGAAAACCCTGCAGTTTCTTCTTGCCTGAATATTCTAGCTTGAATTTCTTTCTAGCTACTAGGTCTTATACTACCTTTATCTCTTAGAATGAAGATCCCTTTATCATCAAATTTCTGTACCTGATGCAAGTACCTGTAGGTTACAATCATGTCACTCCTTAATTTTCTTTTTGATAAATTGAGCTCAAGGCAATTTTTGTAATAAGCATGTTTTTCAATCCATTAATCATTCTCATGGCTCTTGCATGAAACCTCTTCAATTCATGAACATTCTTTTTAAAGCGTGACCACGAGAACAGGGCAGTGTATGTTAGCAGTGCCAAATAATCAGAATTAATTTCAAGCATGACTTTCAAGTCTCTTTCAAAGTCCATATTTTACCAGGAGTGGTATTATAGGACTCTATTTTTGCCTTGACATTAGATTTTTCATTTAACTTTATTCAATGGTATACTGTTTGCCATGCCAACATTGCCAAGTGGTTCTACCTATTCTGTATCAAATCCATTTGTATAATTTGACAACACAGACTGTAGCCTATGAAAGTTCATACCTTTCTGAATGAATTAGCTTATAAGGTAAGCTTCTGTTTTTTATCATTTACTTGACACCTTCACTATTTAACAGTTTCCCTATCCTTTATTTACCTGGAATCTTGGAAGAATTATTTTATATTTCCTTCTAGATTACTGATTTTAAAAAAGTGATTAGCATAGAACAAAAAATATTCCTATAAAATTCCATCAGGAACATACCAGCTCAGTTATGTCTACTCATTTACACTTATATTCTGGGATCATTTGATCTCACAATTATTCCTGCCCAAAGAAGGGAGGATGGACTTGAGGATCTTTTGAAGTCCCTTCCAGCCCTTAATTTCTATGATTCCATGACTGAGAGTTAAAAATTAACAATTTGGAATCAGTTAAATTGTGATGTAGTAATTTTATATTGTTTTAACTTCTAAAAGCAACACATCACATGACAACTGTCTTGTACAGGTATATTACATTATCTTTACATACTTTACAAAATCAAAATGTTCAAGTTAGTATTTGTTTGTAGCACTTTCCATAAATACTCATAAAATGGTATAAATAAAAAATAAATACAGGTTGCTTTGTAGATGTGCAGAGAGAGCATTTTACTGAAGGGAGACTCGATGCCTTCTGGAGATCCCAAATACAGAAAAGGAGGATAACAATGACTATACAACTACTTGGTATCTAGTTCCATCTTGCTACCAACATCTACACTGGCTAGACTATGCATGGTGGGAACAGAGCCATTCTCACATGTTCTCCTGGCATTTTTTGCAGAACTTCAAAGGAAAAAGGAGGAAAAGGATCAACTTCTATTTCTAATTTACTACAGCAGCTCAGCAGCTGAAATTGTTGTTGACCCTTTGTGGCCTATGGAGAGGATGAAAGGACATCCTTCTCAAGTGCACATTTTAGCTCCCAATGAAACCAAACAAAAGTCTTGCTTGCTACAAAGAAGCTAATTTAATTCTCTAACCCAATATTATCCTTTAAAACTTTATTCTGTATTTTTTTTAAGAACAGATAAGCATGTCATTACTAATGGCTGTAACTTTCATTATAAGAGCACTATCAGAATTATAGAAAAGTTTTTCAATTAAAAATGTTGTTATGTTCTCCCTATGCTCTGTGTAATGTGATATATTGCAAAACATCAGATAAAGTATTTTCTGGCTAAAAAGCAATTATTTTATAAGTTTGGTTTGCATTATGTCACCCTAACTTGCCTGAAGCTTAGAAAACACAAATTCTAGTCATTTAAGTTCATTTTTAATGTTTTCTTTTTAATGTTTAAAGGATATATTAAGAGGAGAGGGAGAGTCTGCAGCGGGATCTTGGCTGACTGCACAAGTGGGTGGAAAAGAACAGGATGGGATTCAATGTGGACAAGTGCAGGGCGATGCATCTGGGGAAAGGCAACCCCCAGCACACATACTGGCTGGGAAGCTCCCCTCTTGCTAGCACGGTGGAGGAACGGGATCTTGGCGTCATTGTTGA
>JAGPOW010001338.1:55052995-55111827 GCA_030014935.1 Caiman crocodilus
TCCTGTGACCCTGACACTCGTTCCTGCCATTGGCGGGGGGTCAGACTAGATGGCCTGCTCTAGGCCCCTTCTGACCCTAGATACTATGATACTATGATATATTAATTTTTAATAAAATGCAGAAGCTGAAAACAATAAAATAGCAGCAGAAACAATGACTGTACATAAATATATCTCTCTGTAGCACACTATGTGCACTATAAACACATATCAATTAGAAGTGAATGGGAAACTGGTTTTTCCATCTAATGACAATGTTGAGATTTTGGGATGCATAAGGTCAAGCCTCTGTTCTGACAGGACTTCAAATCCAAGTGACTGTTCTAACAACTGAGCTATAGTGTCAACCACTGCAGCCCATTCAATATTTAATTAGTTAAATAAAGTATTAGTGGGAAAAACTGAAAAAGCGACAGTGACCAATTGCATAGACTGGTAACTGGGAAAACTCACATAAGACCCAAGAAGAACAGCAGACAGGTACTTGGAGAGTTTTCCCAGTACTTTTTGTACTTAAGAGTATTTGAACTAAAAATAGTTCTCATGCATAGTTGTAAGGGACATACAAATAAGCCACTATATAGAACAATAGTTATACCCACAAGCTTCTAATTTGCCAACAATTACATACATGTACTTGATTTTATGCATGAGTAATCTCATTAATGTCTGTGGGACTACTCTTCAGAAAAAAATTAAGGAAGTAAATAGCCGTGTGTGGGATTAGGATTTAGTTACAGAACTGGCACTGAATGGCTCCACATGAACAGTAATTTTTAATGACTTTAAACTCAAAGACAGTTTGATATATTTTCTTGACACAGAAACAAAAAGTTTGCTGCAATGCAGCAAGAAATTCATTGTGTTGTTTGATTGCATGAGCCTCCAAATAAGATACATCATTCTATGAAGTGAAAATAGAAATCCTGCTACTAATGTTCCAAAAGAAAAAGGAAAGCTTCTTATTAGCTACAGAAAGCCTCCAAATTGTCTTGGGTTCAACCAATCATTACAGGGCAATATACTTAATATGAACAGAAGAGGTGAAAATATGCTTTTTCTCAACATAAAACCTACATATTTCAATGAAAAACAGAAAATTAAATTTTTCAGTTGAAAAGCTTTCCCCTGCCCTCAGTGAAAAGCAAGGGTTTTTTTGGAAAGCAGATGTCAGCGAAAAACTGTGTAGTCAAGACACATTTATTTTTCTACCAAACTGGCTCAAATAGGGGTTTTTTTTTAATCATACATGAATTTCATACTTTTTCCCTTTACGATTGTACATATTTCTTAGCAAAAAGTGCAGGCTCAGGGACAATTGGATGGCCACCTATATGTTTATCAGGGGTGCTCACCAGGACCTGGGGGAATGTTTGTTCACCAGGGTACCCCAAGGGATGACGAGGTTGAATGGTTATAAACTTCTCCAAGACTGTTTCAGGCTGGACATAAGGAAGAACTTCTTTACCATCCTAGCCCCCAAGGTTTTGAATAGACTGCTGTCATAGGTGGTTCAAGCACCTACTTTGAACACCTTCAAGAGACATTTGGATGTTTATCTTGCTGGGATCCTATGATCCCTATTGATTTCCTGTGCCTGGGGCAGGGGGCTGAACTCAATGATCTTCCAAGGTCCCTTCCAACCCTAGTGTCTATGAATCTATGAATCATGAAAAACTAGGGATCCTGCACATTACTTACTGGTAGGCTAAATATCACTGCTGACTAATAGCAGCAATTAGCCTCCAGACACAGATGCAGTTATGCTGCATCAAATTCAGGATGCAATCAGTCTAGAGAAGTGTAGCATGCTGAAGGGCATGCAAGTTTATGCTGTAAACCTGAGTTAGCTGTTTACTTCAAGATACCTCTTAGCCTTTCCTTTTGATGAACTAATTCAAATGAGATCCTCTTAGCCAGGCTACTCAGGTGGGTCAAGTTAGCATTTCCACACACACCCCACCCCCCATAGCCACAAACACCACTAGGATGAGATTAAAATATTGCTAAGGATTTTATTTATTTACAACCTAATTAAGTCTAAATAATTTTAAGAATATTTATATGAAAACTTCAAAAGGAAATATCAACATCAAACTTTCTTTTCCCTCAAATTAAAACAAAGACATTTTAAATGCTAGTCAACATTTTAAATCAGGGCCATGTATTAGTGCCTTGTCACATGATCATTTGGGGTGACTGCTGGAGGTCTTATTTCCTGGATCATCCATACATTAAGACCTGAAACTAGTTTTTAGCAGTTTGAAGTTTGGCAGCTCAAAGTTATGCCACTCCAGGACACAGTTATCTTTGATCTATGTCATCCAACTCATGTTGCCCTAAGGTGTAGCCACTCTAGGTATAAACACCCCAGCTGCTCCCACCCTCACTGGCCCAGATTGGGCCCACTGTTCCCCATCTACTGCCCCAGCTCAGCAGAACCCCACTCACTCTCCCCCTGGCTTACTTGTGACTGCCCATATTGTCTGACCTAGGGGAACAGGCAGGGGTTAAACTGCCTGCCTGGCCTGCCACTACTGCTGCTCTCTAGGTGGGCTATCCAGAAGAAGAGCAGCAGCCTGGCAGCTGGGGCCATTAGGCAGGTTAACAGCCTGCTGCCTTGGAACAGGTAGCATGGGAAGCCACAAATGAGCTGGGCGATGTGGGAAGAGCCCTGAGAGGCATGGTGTGGGGCCTGGGATGGGAAAAATTAGGTGAGCCCTGGAGGACAGGAGGAAAGCACAGAATGGGAAGCACAATTCTTATTGTTCAGTCCTCCACGCCCCTGCTGGCTTGAAAGTGTGACTGCTTCAAATGAGCTAGCACTAACACTGATCAACATTTCTGTGACTAACAGCATAAAGTGTAACAAGGCCCTTATTTAAAATATGTATGTATTTACTCTTTTGTCTTCTGAGTTAAATTTAAATGTTTGCAGAGTGCCTGTCCTTGCCAAAGTTATAATAAAGCTAACAATGGGGTTTATACTAGAAATCACTGATTAGTGAAAGAATGACCAATGACCATTATTTCAAGATGTTCAAAGCATAATATAATTTTTAGTTGCATTTCTTTGGCTGTAGGTAAAATGGTACAAACAACTGCACGGGCAGATAAACTATGCAGCAGGAAACTAGACCAAGATTTTCCTTTAAAATTGACTTTAAGAAACACAACACTTTTGGTTTAGCACATATGACAGAGATTATTTATTCAACACCTGACAACTGACTTAGGCCCTTGACTTTTCTATTTTTTACAAGCTTAACTCGAATGCATTAGTAAACAGACAAGTCTTTGCAATAATTTAACTTGAGATGTAACCTGGTATGTGGTTATGGCAGAGGGGATATTTAAAGGAAAAGAAATAATGCATTAATCATATTAAATACTTTATGGATTGAAAATGAATTTCAACTCAATAACAGATCACAATTACTAAAACAAATTTATTCCCCTCTATTTAAACTTCTCATTAAATATCTTATTAAAATATAATTAAAAGCTGATGCTAAGAAGAATGGAGACAGACATTCTGCAATCTTAAATTAAATTGTTTTTGCAGAGAATGATTGAGAATGATAATCCTAATTAGTAAAATGCTTCAAAGGAGTCCCTTTTTATCTCTTCCTGAATCACTTGATAATGCTTCAGAAAATATTTGTTAATACAGCTTTTGTCATTTTAACAAAAGAATCTGAACATTTGGATGTTTCATAATCTGAATTCATAAAATTATGTTTTACAAACACTTAAATTAGAGGGCTGTAGCATAGTAGCATATGATGTGTCCATAAGAATACTACTGGGAATTTGGAACACACTAGCTTATAACATTCTTTGACATTAGTCATATAGTACACTAAGTAAAGTTTTATAAAGTTTCAAAAAAACCTTCTTAATGGAAACAAGATGCATTAGACAAATGTGCTATGTCTGTTTTAATGGACAAATCTTAAATTACCGATGATGGAATTTATCTTATTACAAGAGTACATGAGTGCTTTTAGAATTGCATAGCAGTGCTTCAATTTAATATTCTTTATAGAGGCAACCTTCTCTTTATTAGCTTTCATAGATGATGTGCATGAGTAAGTACTGCAAGAACAGAACCAATGACATTAAAATTTAGTTAATCCTAAAGAAAAAAAAATGGGACTCATTTTACATAATTTTGAGCGAGTGTATTTCTTGGGAACATCTCAGGTGACTTGACACATATTAGAAAGGTAAATTAAATATAATAGTTTTTGAAAATAGAACTCCTTATTAAAATCTACTATCATTAACCTAATTCTAAGAAATTCTTTTCATCTTCTAAGAAGAAAATAGTTCCTACAATTGCCTAGGTAATACCTTTAATGAAAATTTGTTCTAACCGTTGTCCTACTAAAGTTTATGAAAGTTTTGCCATTAATTATAACAAGAAAAGTGATTTACTAGAGATAATCAGAAAGTGATTCCATAAAGTTGGCTTTTGTAAGGAGACATCTTAAAGAACATTTGACATTTCCAGTCAAACCATCCATAACCTGTTCCCCAAATCATATGACAGACATTCTGGACATCTGATCCAGCTCAAAGGTTTAAGAATGTCTGTCTCAGAATAATCACTGGTTGTTAAACTCCACTGAGAATGTCTACATGCTCTATCAGCATGCTACAATAAATTCTGGCACATATTGTGCTGGAGTTTGTTGTTTCCAGGAATTTCATTTGTACATGTCCCTAGGACCACTGCCAGCTCAGAGCAGCCCTGGCTGGCAGGGGGCCCAGCTCAATGAGCTGTAGAGGGTCTGGCTGGGGCATGAGGGGGCTCCAGTGTTGGGTTAGCTGTCGGGCAGTCACCATGTCAGGGTGTACACCCCTGCTGTCAACATCCTGCTGACATTCACCAGACCCTATGGCAGCTGTGCCCCTATGGATGAGCTGGGGATGTGCCCCTTCTTTTCCCACCTGCCATGACTTGGATGATATAAGAGATCTGAAAAAGGGAGGTGGCAATCGCCTGTCTCCTGCCCAACTCAATCAAAGGGGCAACTCCAGAAGTGTAGAAAGAACCAGCTTGGGGCCAACATTATGATTCCCTCTTCTCCTTTATTTATTTTTTTAAAGGATAAAAAAAAAGAGTCGTTGACCTTTGGCCTCAGGAGTCTTCCAGGGCCGGTGCTCTCCTGCCTGTGGTCATTACCCCAGACTCTTCTATGATCTGCTCTCCCTGCTCAGGTCTCTTCCCTGGGACCTTCAAAATGTGCTTCAGGGAACCTAATTATCGGCAAGTGCAGCTCCCGTGGCAGGGGATTCCCTCAGATGTCATCAGTTAGGATGGATACAATCTTCTTGACTCGGGATCTTGCCTGTCCTGTTTCGACTATGAAGGTTTCTGGGGGTGAGTCCCTGCTCCCCTTTCCTTGGGCAGGTGCCCGTCCTCAGTCCAGACTCTCTGACCATCGGAGGAATGTCCACCGGAGGCGAACAGAATAAAAAAAAAGAAGGAAAAAAAGAATGCTGCGGCAGGTTGTTTCAGGTAGATCCGCTGCCTCTGCCACTCCCAGGGTCTATCCCGGATTCCCCTCTGGTGTCCTGTCTATTCCACCCTCAGCTTCACTGCTGCAGTGAGGGTGTCACCGCCTCTTCAGCCTTAGTCCAGTGGCTTACCCATGATTCTTTTTCTTCAAGTACTTGCCCCTGCTCCTTTGACCTTCCTCTGGGTCCGCCTCCAGCTTCCAGATATAGCCCATGCTGCTGATTGGCCCCAATTCGCTTCACCTGGCATGAAGATAAAGCTGAGTCGGTGCAGACTGGAAGTTCCCACCATGGAGTAGACATCACTGTGTGAGGTGGTTCATGTCCCTGGCAGGGAATATACTTCTGGTGAGTGCCCTCCGGGCTCTCACACTAGCCAATAGAGAGTCCTCATACTGAAGCACCCTCATGCCCCAGCTGGCTGCATCAATGTCTACACATGTGGTGCTCCGGAGTATAAAAACTATGCAACAGGATATACTTGTATTTACAAGTACTACTCTGCTGCAGAGTTTATTAGTTTCCTATGGCCTAATAGGGCTACATATGTAGACACAAAACTTGGTATACTCCACGCTAAACATCTCATGTAGATGCACCCACTTTTGTCCCTTCCCGCCCCTCCCCCAATTACTTTGGCACAGAAGTGTCAGCCTCATTGCAAACTGTTGGAATCTAAGCTTTTATGTGCAAAGTCACTTTTGCAAATGGAACTTGGAAAATTTTGTAAACATTTCTTCTCAATTTAATTTTTTTCTTTAAACCTGAGGTTTGATCTTCTGGTTGTCTCTGGGCTGGTACTTTCTTTAACTTTAATCTTTCCACTCTTTTCCCAATGGCTTTGAACTGACCCTTTTTGTTCCTTTCTTGGTTTATTTGCCTCGCTGGTTATAACCCATGCAAGCAAATCATTAAAAAATTAAAACCCATAAAGGTACATAGGATAGCTTAGGTCCTCCTCATTATTACAATATTTGTGTTTTCAAGGTAAGTTGAGAACAAATACAATATTGAGTTCTTTGCATCATAACCTCAAACCAGAGCAAAATGTTGTCTTGCAGAAATGAGATGCAGAAGAGCAAAAAATTAGTTGAACACAGTAAGACATTCAGTACAGAAAGAGTTACAATTTAATGTCACCTTTCTTTATGTAATGCCTAAATGCATGGGAAAATTAAATTCTCACCTACAAAAAGTCAAAATTTGGGGTGTAAAGTAGTTACCGAGAACACTTCTGTTGAAAGCCTTATCATGTATTTCCCTGTGGATATGCATGCTCAGGATTCCCCAGCCCTGTCTAGTCTCTGAGCGTCTCCTGAATCCAGACTAGGCATAGTTTATAGAGTGGAGAGAATCCCTGATACTTTATGAGTCAGAACACTTGAAATTCCCAATCAGACTTAACCATTACCATGAACTAAAGCATACAACAGATGTTTTGGACATCTGATCCAGCTCAATGTCTCTGGAACCCTGGCCTTTTGGTTCATGACCTTCCCTGGTTTTCTGTGGCTCTTCCTCAGGAAGCTACCTTCCATTTCAGCTCCTGAAAGAAAAGGGTGAGTTTGCCTCTTCAGAAGGAAAATGCAGCTCAAAGTGCAGCAAAGTAGCAAAGGAGACCTCCTCTTTAACAAAGGCACTTATTGAGCAATTGAAGTCCAGAAAGCAAAGTACTCCCTAACCTCCAAAGGGTTAAGTAGGCTCTTTGTCTCCCATCCAGCCTGCAGATCCCTGAACACTCTAAAAATGATCTTAACTGTTCTTTCGTCAGTCTCTCTTGATCTCAGGCGGACACCCTCCTTTTTAGGCTCCTATCCTTATTGTTCTCCTTACCTTACTGCCAAACCTGCCCTCCAGTATCCAGGTACAGAGACAACTTCTCGTCTGATGTTCTGCCTCAATCTACTTGATGTGTCATTTACCAGATACCTCTGTCATGCCATGTCATGGGCAGTCAGGTTTGGGGCCATTTGAGATCAAGATATAGACCAGGGCAGGGACTCATGAGCACATTCCAAGGACAAGCCAAATCAGGAAGCCAGGAGGTCAATCTGAGCACAGGGTCTAGGAACAAGCTAGTCAGGAAGCTGGAGGATCAGCCAGAGAGCCAAGTCAGAGAGCCATTAAAAATTACCCTTTTCTTGTGGCTATTGAGCCAGTTATCAATCTACCTTGTAGTAGTTTTATGTAGCACATTTTAGCCCAATTTTAATTGGAGCTGGGATTGGGGGTGAGGGGTACTGCTCTCGATTCCTGAGGTGGCTTCCTAGGGTGGCTGGGAAGTGGGAACAGTAATGGAAGGTGCTTTTTGAGGGAGGGAAGCCCCATTGTATGGGAATCTGATCTGGATCCCTATTTTGTTCCCCTACCACCACCCCTCCTAGAGCCCACTCCCATGCATGTCTGTGCCCTGTGACCAAGCTAGCTGGAATGTCCTCTTACATCCCTGGGGATGTGCGGGTCCTACCCCTTGGGGTGGGAAGGAAAATTGGCTTAGTGTCAGAACCTGGGCAATAGAGTTGATCTGGGTAGAAAGTTTGTCTACACAGAACAAGAGGTTAGGGAGAGAACACTGTATCCTGGGATGCTGGAGGATTGAAATTAGAACAGCTTATGTCTGGGGAGTAGCCACACATTAATAAGACATGCTGTGTAACACAGATCAGAGATAAACGTGCCCTTGGAGTGTTGTCATTTTAAGTCTCCTAAAGTGTTCTTAAAATTATTTTCAGGTGTTACAATCTAGGAATTAAGAGCTCCAGAACAGTGCTGTAGCAGCTAAGTTTGGTGCCTGGGGCAAAGCCCACAGTGGCAGCCTACACTTGCCTGCACATAGATGCGGGGAGCACATGTGAGGTCCCTGTCAGTTTTACTTTTATAATGGTTCTATAATATTTTAAAGACTGCATATTCCTAAATAGAATATAGGGTAGACTATGAGGCAAATGGTGGGTGATGCTATTACTGAGACATGTGGCCACTGGATAAGGGAGTAACATCAGACAATAACAGAAAACATACCATTCTTCACATTTCCTCTAAGTATCATAAATATTTTGGGGAAAATACTGAGTTTGCTGTAACTGCTTCCCATTTTACATGAGGCATTTTCACCCTGAACCACCTTCTTCAGTAAACCATATCAGTGACAAGAACTGCAATTATATAGACCTGATATACCTAAATACTACTTTTACAGTTTGTTGAAAAGAAATGTATGCTTTCCTACATTTTTAAAATTAAATTATTATATACGAAAACTGTGTGAGAACTAACAATAAAGAATGGATCCCATAGACAGAAATAAAATGTTCTCTCTGTCACTTACTTAACATAGAATATACTTTGTTTAGCTGATGCTCACTGATTTCAGATTAAAATGGGTGGGATGGGGAGGAGGAACAGGGGTCTCTGGCTTGTTAAAATGATTTTGCTTCCATTTCAATTCCTGGAGTACAATACAGAGAAACAGATCGGGTTTATGTACTTTAAGGTCTTTAAGTCTGTCGTAAAGCCAGTTGTCTGAATCTCCCAGGGCACCTATACACATGCAGCGACACTGCTCCAACACGCTATAATTACAATGCATTTGAGCAGACTTACTTAACTGAGTCTCCTAGAGTGTGATAATCACTTCTCTCCAGCAGACTCCAGTGTCATATGCATCAATGTCCCCACACTGAAAAATGGCAGTGGGGATGTTTTAACTCTAGATCCACTCTAATTAAAGCACCCCATGCCCCGCCACTCCTGGAGCACATGTATAAATGCTCCCAAAGCAACCCTGAAATCTGGCAACCTTGGGCTTTGGAAGCTGAGTTCAATTGAGTGGATTTTACTTTCCTCTCAAGGCAACTTTGCATAACCTATTATTAACACATTTGATTTATGCCCAAAATACAGATTTTGACACTGCAACCTGATTACCTATTCAGCTAGGTACTATTCTTTACCACCTTTCTTCTGTAATGTTGACTCAGTTGTTGACTAGGTTGTCAAATGTTTGGCATACAACAGCTTGCAAACTCTGTTTTGAATTTATTAATATTAGCTTTATTTCAAACCACTAGAAAGGCTAGATAATCTGCTACAACTAGTAAACTCTTACTTGAGTGATCCAGAACTGAAATAGAAATGATACAGTGTGAGAGAAGAGTCAGGAGAGGAAAAATAATCCTGAAATTACTCTCTGGAAAAGTACCAGCTGTTAAATGTCAAACCGAACATTCTATGTTGATAGAAAGGAGATAGTTTTCTTGTCAAATTAGAAAGTGGCCTCCATGGTTATGGATTAACCATGATCCAGAGCATATAGTTAATTCTCATGTACATAGAAGTACCACTTTCTCTCCCTTGTATACAGAATTTAATATATGGATCCATATTTTTGAAAGAAGACAGAAAATACATTAGAAGACAAGTTTATTTATATTTTCTACATAACCTATCAAAGACAAAAAACAAATATAATTGCATATGACCTTTGTCAATGACTCCACTGTCATCTGATCAATTGTTTAAAATGCTTTGTTTTTCTCATTAATAGACTTTCTTGTACAGTGAAATATCAGATCTTTACAGACAGATTTTTTCCTACTATTCTATAATTTAGTACTACAGAAATTGTTGAAGTTTCATTATTATTTGACTGACTATCTGCACCTTCCCTTAGGGTTTGATTGTGCTTCAAATAAGCCCTTAAACGATCACTTGCAAATTAATGGTGCTCCCACTGAAATCAAGTTATATGTATTTCCCAAGACAAGAGCTAACATTTGATGACTTTACTTTTGATTCATCTAAATCATCATGTAAATGTTTTATTGCTAAGCCTGCTCTACAAAGACTTTAGTAGCATTCCTACCTAAGTATATAAACTAAAATAGCTCACCTTCATAACCAGTTCAATGAGAATTTACCTCTTTCATAACTCTATTAATTTCTCTTGTAGAATTTAATTTATTGTTTGTATTTAGTACAACACGGCAGCTCAAAATCATATTGCATATTTATCCACATGCTCCTGGAGGTTGAGGGCAGGGGCACTCTATTTAAAACACCTGGACCATCATGTGCATCAGCAACCCCACACTGAAAAATGATGGTGGGGGTGTTTTAACTAAAAGTCATTGAATAAACTTAAGTTAAAACACCCCGCCAACATTTTTCAGCACAGGGACTCTGATACATGTGACACTGGAGTCTGCTGGAGTATGTGAATTACCATGCTCCAGCAGACTTGATTGAGTCTGCTGTGATGTACTGTAATTACAATGCAACAAAACAGCCTCTCTGCACATGTATAGGTACGCATTGTGCTGAGTGATGCACAAGGATAAAATGAACATCAAGAGCTATAGGCTTTACAGGAGGGATAGAATAGGGAGGAAAGGTGGAGGCATGGCATTCTACATCAAAGAACAATTCACATCCTCAACGAGCAGCACTGGGTCAGAGGAGGGGCAGACTGAAGTGCTCTGGGTCAGATTACAAGGGGGTCAGGGGAAAGGGAATTAATGGTGGGCATCTACTACAGATCACTCAACCAGGGGGAAGAACTTGACTGGGAATTCTCAAGTCAGCTCAGAGAGGCAGTTAGGTCAAAGGATGTGGTCATTATGGGGGACCTAAATTATATGGATGTCTGCTGGGAAGAACAGTCAGCCAGGTCTGACCACTTACATAAGTTCCTAGCCATGTTACAGGACCTCCATCTAACCCAGGAGGTGCACAGTCCCACCAGGGGAAATGACTTGTCAGACCTGGTCCTGACCACAGGCAATGACCTGGTGAGGGGACTGTGGGCGCTCAAACACCTGGGCGACAGTGATCATTGCCTACTGGAATTCACCATCCAGCACATGGTGGCAAAGGCCTGCAGCAAGACAGTAACCCTGGACTTCAGGAAGGTGGATTTCAATGAGGTAAGGAGATTAGTTGGGGAGAGATTGAGGTGCTAGAGAGGAGGGGAGTTGGGAATCCTAGAAGAGTGGTCATTCCTTAAGGAGACAATCCTCCAAGCTCAAAGGGCAGCAATCCCAAAAAGGGTCAAAGGGAGCAAAAGTACTCAAAAGCCCCCTTGGCTAACAAAAAGCATCCAGGAATGTCTCAAGGCTAAAAAAGGGCATATACCCAATAGAATGGAGGGGCCATCACCAGGGAGGACTATACAGCCATTGCTCAGGTTTGTAGAGGGGGTTGTTAGGAAGGGTAAGGTAAAGATGGAACTGGGACTAGCGACCCAGATCAAGGACAATAAGATGTCCCTTTTTAAATACAGAGGGGGTAAAAAGAAGGTTCTGGGTAATCTAGAGGCCCTGTGAGACACACTAGGAAGCCTGGTGGTCACACCAGATGCCAAAGCTAACTTATTTAATAACTTCTTTGCCTCCATTTTTCTGAGCAGGGACCAGGTCATCCCCCGATCACGATCCCTGACAGTCCCAGGGGAGGTGCAGCCAGGTCTAGGGTCAGAATGGACCTAGTCAGGGACCTCCTGGTGGGACTGGATGCATTTAAATCAGCAGGTCCTGACAATCTCCACCCCAGAGCACTGAGAGAATTAGCAGAGGTCATTGCGGGTCCCCTGGCACAGCTTTACGAGCACTTGTGGTGCTCTGGTGAGGTGCCAGAGGACTGGAAGAGGGCCAATGTGGTCCTCATTTTCAAAAAAGTGAGGAGGGAGGACCCAGTAAAATATAGGCCTGTTAGTCTTACCTCAGTCTTGGGGAAGCACTTTGATAAAATTATCCTGGAGCACATCTGCAAGGGACCAGCAGGGGAGTGTATGCTTAGGGGCAACCAACATGGGTTTATCAGAAGCAGGTCCTGTCAGATCAACCTGGTGACCTTCTATGATCAGAAAATCCTTGGATGTAGGCATCGCGGTGGACATAGTCTTTCTGGACTTTAGAAAAGCCTTCGACACTGACTCTCACCCTATTCTCATTAAAAAATTACGTGACTATGGTGTCAATTCCTACACAGTCAGATGGGTCACCAATTGACTGGAGGGCCATACCCAGAGAGTAGTAGTGGACAGGTCTTTTTCCACATGGAAGGATGTGGGCAGTGGGGTTCCGCAGGGCTCGGTCCTTAGGCCTGCACTTTTCAACATCTTCATCAGCAACTTGGAAGAAAGCACCTTATTCAAATTTGCAGATGACACTCAGATGTGGGGGGAGGTGGACATGCTAGAGTGAAGGTACAGGTGGTAATCAGATCTGGACAAGTTACATAGGTGGATGAATGAGAACAGGAAGGGTTTCAACTCTGACAAGTGCAAGGTCCTGAGGAGGAAGAACCAGCAGCATACCTACAGGCTGGGGAATTCCCCTCTTCCCAGCACAGAGGCAGAAAAGGATCTTGGAGTCATTATTGATTCAAAGATGAACATGGGCCGACAATGTGAGGATGTGGTCAGGAAGGCCAACCGCACCTTGTCATGCATCCACAGATGCATCATGAGCAGGTCCAAGGAGGTGATCCTCCCCGTCTTGGTCAGGCCCCAGTTGGAGTACTTCATCTAGTTCTGGGCATTGCACTTCAGGAAGGATGTGGACATCATTGTGAGGGTCCAGAGGAGAGCCACTCACATGATCAGGGAGCAGCAGGGCAGATCCTATGAGGATAGTCTACGGGATCTGAACCTGTTCAGCCTCCACAAGAGGAGGCGGAGAGGGGATCTGGTGGCTGTCTAGAAACTGGCCAAGGTAGACTAGCAGGCAACAGGAGAGTCCCTGTTCCCCCGAGCACTACTGGGAATACCAAGGACCAACAGCCATAAGCTGACAGACAGCAGATTCAGGCTGGATATCAGGAGGCACTATTTCATTGTCAGGGCAGCTAGGATCTGGAACCAACTTCCAAGGGAAGTGCTGCTCGCTCCTACTCTGGGGGCTTTAAGAGGAGGCTAGATAGATACTTTGCTGAGGTCATCTGACTGCAGCATTCTTTCCTGCATGTGGCAGGGGGTCAGACTTGATGATCTGCTCAGGTCCCTTCTGACCCTACTAACTATGAAACTATAAAAGATGTCCTCTGAACCAAGTGCTTTACTGGTTAGTAAATCATAGGGTGTGTATAATAAATTATTGGGAGTAATAGGAAGAGGGAAAATGAAGAAAACACTAATAAAAATATGAATATCTGTAGATCAAATATAAGTATACCTCAACTATGTCAAGTAAATTTAATAAAAGGACCACAAAAATATTGAGTTAAAAAGGTAAAGAATAAACATCAAAAGCCTCTGCTGATCACCGGTCAAGACTGTATTAGTTAGACAGTTTTCTATGGCCTTAATGGGAAAGTGAATCTTGAAGACAGATTATAAGCCTGTCCAAAGCAGCAAGTATTTAATTTGGATTCAGACTTGGCCAATTTGGAGGGACAGTGATTTGATTCAGTGATTTGGATCTGGCGCAAATTCTGAGGGCATGAAGCCTGCCAAGTTTCAAGGAGATAGGGGCAGGGGTTTCTGTGAAAGTGCCCCTCAAACTGTTGAAAGCAAAACTCGTATCACTTGTGTGCATTAAGGCAGAGTGGGACAAAAACAGTAGGGATTGTAGCGCTTAATGTGAGCATGAGGCCTGCCAGGTTTCAGGCAGAGCAGTGCATGGGTTTCTGTGAAAGTGCACCTCAAGGTTCTGAAAGAAAATAAAAAATACAAATAGGTGAGGGTAAGGAGAATGGCATGCACTCTGTCTGCACATGGAGCCTGGGGAACTCCAGAAGCAGGAAGTTCACCTTCAGGAACACCAGCTGCTCCACCAAACCAGGATCCAAGGAGGTATGAGGAGGTGTCACAACATCACCAGCAATGCTGAACACCCTCTCACTTGGAACACGGGTCGGTGGACAGGCTAGGTATTCCTGGGCAACTGTCCACAATGATGTCCAGATCCTGCCACACCTGGCTGTGGAGTGCCCAATAGGCCAAGGGGTCGAAGTACAGCAGCTCCACATCTTCGGAGAGATAAGTAGTCACCAAGGCCTCTGTGCTACCTGCCCAATGGTGGGATCTGGTGCCTCTGGACCCCAACATTGAAGCTGTGCCCTTGGCACATATTGGCAGCAGCTATGGTGTAAGAGATCGGCTCATAGTTGGAGTGCTGGCACAGGAAAGTGGATCCCCCTGTTCCACATCCCCCTGCCTATGCCCTTCTGCCTCCCTGACTCTGTTCACCAGCAACTCTGTCCAGTGATTGCGGGTTTTGCTGCTGCACATGCACCCCTTCACCATTGGGTCACACATGCCTGCCAGCAGGTGGACCATACTAGACTGCAATGGATCCAGCTGGTTTTTAATGCCCTCTTTTCAGCTGTTTCATCAATGCCTGCACCTCTGGTGAAAGTGGCTTGCCTTAGCCAGGAACATCAATTCCCTGGAACCTCCCCATTTCAATCTCAAGCTCCTTCACTAAGGGGATCACTGACTAAAGACAGCATCACCAGCACTGAGGGTCCGGTGGGCTTGAGGAATGGTTTGAGGACCACCACAATCTGGGAGATGGTACCCAATCTGTTTTATTAAGGGTGCCACTCATCCCAGTCTCCCCAGCCAAGGCCATCTCATGGGTGACTTTCTGTTGCTCAACCAGCCTTTCCAGCATCAGGTGTGTGGAGTTCCACCAAGTCTCCACATCCTGCACGATTTTGTGTTGTGGGATGCTCAGCTCTGATTGTTTGTCCCACAAAATCGTATCCTCCTTTGATACCACAGTGGAAATAGCCCACCATCCTCGGGCATTTTGAAATGAGCTGGCTGGTAGCGATGGCACCATCAATGGGAGTTCTGTCCCCTTCCAAGGTGTCTCTGACTATGAGGTGGAACTTGTGTGTCATGCAGCAGATGCCAAAAGAGTTTACATCATGTGCTGCCTTGAACATGATGCTCTGTTGTCGGTGACCATGAACCAGTGGGTGATCTCACCTTGCCCCAGGAGCCACCCCTGCACCATGTACTTCATGGCCACCATGATCTCCCTTGCCATGTGAGACTTATCCACCACCTCCATTTGAAGGAGAGCTTACTGATGCCCTGACTGTTTGCATTAGAGCCTCAGATGTCTGAGGTGAAGTGCAAGGCTATCTGCAGACCTGTCTTCTGCAGCATCTCCCTCAAGTACTCCCTGCATGCTTCATACAAGGAGGGCACCACCATCCTGCTGAATGTGGTGTGTGCAGGCAATTGGTATGGTGGGGCCACAAGTGCCATGAGATGTCTGAACCTTGGATGCTCAATAAAGGAGAAGGGCTGGCCCTCCAGAGCAAGCATGTCTCCAATGCTGTGGGTGACTTCATTTGCCTTTGGAACATACCCCCTTTTGTCTCCACCTTTCCCCCCACTGATCCAGGGTGGCCTGCCTCTGCTGCTTGGGGACAGGGGCTTTGAAGTGAGAGGGGGACTTCTTTTTGGGCATGCTCCCACTGGTTCCAGTCTGAGAAGGAACAAGGGCAAGGAGGTGCTTCCTCCTAAGATGCAGCAGCATCACCGTGGTGGTAAAGTATTTCATGTCCTTGCCCTGGCTGATCTGCCTTCGGCAGTGCTAGCAGGTAGCATACCTGAGGTCATTTGCCACTTCAAAATGATCCCACACTACATTACCACTTCTGGGTTGAGGGTTGGGATCCTGCCTTATCCCCTTCCTCACCAGGCAGAGGTACAACAGGAGGAGTTGAACCTCCTGCCCCCACAACCTCCTCTGAAGTGCCTTCCAGAGAAGGAGACCTGCCTCTAGGGGAACTTTGAGGGGTGTGGAGCACAAACCCAGATTCTCCCTCCTTCCCCAGAGTTTCCTTTGCTATGGCCTTCAGCTCCTCTGCTTCCAGATCCATCTCCTCCTCTGGCACTAGAAGGCTCATGCTGGGAACTGAAATTGGGGTGGAAAATGACCAGCTGCTGCTGGTCAGTGGTGTTAGTGCTAGTGGTGCAGGTGCAGACACTGCTACCACCTGCTTGCTCCCACTAGCAGCAGAAGAGTTATTGCTTCCCGGAAAGAGGGTGCATCTATGTTTGAGGCAGGAGGAACGTGCAGCTCTCCCCATACCCACTCTCCCTCCACTGTCAGAAGACATGGCACCTGCCTTTCTAGCACATGTCAGAATGTTTGGTATGCTGTAAAATGTGTGTGTGTATGTAATATATGTTGTGCTTTCCTGCACAGTGATAGCACACTGTCAGGGAAAACACAGATTTCTTTTTTATTTTATTTTGGGGGGGGAAGGGAGGAAGAATCAAGACAGACTAACAAGAACAAATAAGAGGATTTTGGGGGGAAGAATAAGTTGAAAGGAATAGATAAGGATAACAATAGGGATTGCAGGCAAGGGTAAGTAGGAAAGGATTGGATACAATTTACAAGAAGAGAGACTAGCTACCAAGAGACTAGATAGAAAGCCAGTCTTTCAGAAGCTGCTTGTTCAAAAGAGACACTGCTCACAAAAGGCACAGATCACTTCAGACACAGCTTGATAAGTTGTTTCTACGTCCCTCCTTGAAAGCACTGTAACTGGAAGGAAACTCAGAGAACGGTCGCAGTCACTAGCTAGCTACAGATGTCAATATCAGAGTAATCTTCAACACTCCCCGGCCTTTTCCATACATGGAAGATCACCCTCTGCCCCTCCCTCTTCTAAGTTTCTGTTTCCTGCAAGCCTTCTGAATCTCCCTGAATTGATTCAGACCTTTTAATGGATTTCTTGATTCAATTCAGATTCTGAGATTTGGCCGCCAAATTGGGCTGAATCTCCTCTAGAATTGAATTGGCTACTGAAGTTTCACACAGCCCAAACAGATAATGATTTAAAAACTAGACCAAGGAAAATGCGCCACACATTAAGGGGCTTACATAGCATTCCTGGATACTGGTAATCAGGTTAGCACTACTGACAGAGAGGATTAGAGGAAACATTTGGTATTCAGGAGATATAGCAGTGGGTAAAAAGAAAAGGATCAAGTTGAGAAGGAATGTAAAAGTCAGGTGAGGATACAGTCTCATGTTAAATGTGGGGCCAAGGAAATGTTTTTAAGAATACCATTTTCAACGGATCTGAAGACACTGAAATATGTTTCAGGAAGGCCTGAAAGGGGGGGTTGCACTTGTCAAAAAATAGCATGTTAGGATGTTGTATAAGAGTCCTACCTACGTGTAGAGAGAAAAGAGCTATTATCAATGAAGAAGAAGAGTTGGAAGGATTTGAGTATGCTCATCTGTAAGAAATGGAAAAGGAAGACGACAGAAGGTGCTGTAGTGACAAGGAGACTGGTGATACTGGCAAAATTGATGGAGAAAGAGGAGAAAAGATAAAAAGTCCAATTCAAGTTGAATGTGAATTATCTAGGAAATCATGGCCGACAGGGACTGAGACATGGCACTGAATGAAAAGTAGCAGATCAGGCACAGAGAGGTAGATTTAATAGTCAGTGCTCCCCTCTACGTTTTACATATATTATGCAATTACCTGTTTAATTGCACAATTCATTTCATAGTTTCATAGTAGCTAGGGTCAGGAGAGACCTGAACAGATCATCTAGCCTGACCCCCTGCCACAGGCAGGAATGAATGCTGGGTTCACAAGACCTCTCATTTGAAGGTGTGGCACAGCTATGCTCCAATGGCTGTGGATCCTGTGTGGGGCTGTCAGGGCTGGGAATCTCATCAGAGTTGATGGGACTCCCAGACACAGCACTGTCTTATGGCCTGTCCTGGGACAGCATGTATGGCAAGGCAGGAGGCACAATTGTGTGCATCACAAATCACATCCTATTATACATTTACATGAGCGTCTAGAGGGACCCACCAGAACAGATATGGTAGTTGAGAATATGACAGACAATGTGAA
Source organism: Caiman crocodilus (assembly GCA_030014935.1). Classification (NCBI taxonomy): domain Eukaryota; kingdom Metazoa; phylum Chordata; order Crocodylia; family Alligatoridae; genus Caiman; species Caiman crocodilus. Next base: position 55,071,368 of record JAGPOW010001338.1, read on the forward strand.
CACCTAGTGAAAAGGAGGAGGAAGAATAGGACTAAGATAGAGCCAAGCATTGTAAATAATTGGGTAGAGAGGAGGAGTTCTTTTAAGTGTATATCAATCATTTATTATAATGTTGTACAACAGTATTATTAATTTTGATAAATATTTTACAATACTAATCTGGCATCCTAAAATAATATGAACTGTTCCCTTTCTTAAGCTCACATTAATGCATTTGTTTTATTTTTCAACTGTTTTCTGACTTCTTTCTTTTCACTCCAAATTTATTATTCTTTCTTTTTTCATCTGCTTAATATTCTCATCTGTAAAGGCTATGCTACAAATTTATGGCAGCATAGCCACCGTTACAACTCTTCAGTTCACAAACAATTTGCATTTCCTTTATGTTCTAATATCTACCGCTTGAAATGATCTAACACTCTTTTTGACCCTTATGATAACTTTGCCCTATTTTACCCTTCCACTTGCTTTTTCTTTTCCCTGTCTCCTGACTTAGGTCACCTAGCAGCCTACCCAACAGCCTCTAAAGTAACAGCTTTCTTGCTATCTGCACATCTTTTCCCTTTCACAACCAGAGCCATCAAATACAGTTAATCTCACCTGAGTCCTCACAGTCTTTACACAGGATGGGCATATGCAAGTATTCTATGTCTATATGTCCCTCTGCAGCAAGTTGAAAATAAATGCCTAGAAGAAAGAAGGATGCTGTTACTAGTTTATTGTTCTGATTTACAGTTTAGATCATTTGTAAATGAAAAATAAAGCTGGCCACTTTAACTTTGCTGCTTTTAGGAAACAAATCTCATCTCTATATCTTTGCAGTCATTGAACTGTGTGTTCTTCTAAGCAACCCCTTCCATCTAAAAGACTTTATCTCAAGGCTACGGCACCATTAATTCATGCATCACCCCTACTATTACCAACAACATTTTCTTTGAAGTGTTTCTTAAATATTCCTGTACCTCATGCTACCTCATTCCTTTATTCCATTCTGCCTGGTCCTTTATAAACTTTTCATTCCACAGGTGTTAAAAACATGCTCTTCTTTGTAATGGTCTTGATGTTCCACCAATCAAGGTATCTTTTGTTCTCCAGTTCTGCTGTCTGAGCTGCTCTTGGTAATGAAGTCCTATTCTGCTACTCCCCACAAATCAAAAATCCTTTTCATTACTGTCCTCCTAATCATAACTCTGACTTACTCAATGACTCACCCATTCCCTTAACTTGATAATTATAGAAGTCCTACCAAGACTGATCATCTAGTGTTTCATTAAACACTTGGTGTGAACATTTCCTGATTAAACTAAATTACATTTTGCATACTTCAGCCCCAGCCCACGCTCTTCACCTATTCTTCACTTGACTGGTTTACACTCTCAAGCCCCTTATAAATCCCTATTCAGCAAATATTTGTTTCAGCTTATTTCTACTTTTCAAATTGTTGTTTTGCAGAAAACTGGGATATTCTTCCTGTAATTCTCAATACACTTTTCAAAAAGCTACTCAAATTCAGGTTTTCAAATCCTCTTGTAGGATAAAGAATTTCAGAATCAATGAAAATCAGGAGGATGAAGAAATGTGTAACAGGAACAAAAAAAAATTTAAAAATCAATGCGAGTTCTAGGATGACTTCCCAGTCTCCTAACAAACTTCACTTGGATAAAGATAGTGTTTTATCATTGAGTGTTCTTCAAAGACCAGGACATTATCCCAAACTCTATAGCTCTAGTCATTTTTTCATCTACTTATGTTCTTTTTTTTTTTTATCCTATTCTGTTAGTGTTTTCTGTTTATTTAGGTTCTATAATATTGCTGATTTTTGCCAGAAACAACCCTGCCAAATACATCTAAAGCCTCTTACCCTTCTTTAGTTGAATATTATAAAGCTGAATTAAACATCCTTAGAAAGAAATATCTAGAGCTGAATATCTAGCTTATCTGTCCCCCTTTTTTTTGACGTCTATAAAACTTTTTTTTAAAATCAATCTCTTTTTTTGTTTGTTTTTGTTTTTTACAGCGCATCTTTACTTTCTTTTGTAACATAACCTGCACTTAGTACTACATTTCTAAGAAAAGAAAAAAGAGCTAAGACCTTTTCATTCATGTATTTGTCTCTTCAGATCTTTATTATTCCAAATTAAATTTTTAGGCCTCCTAAAATCAGTCAGATGCTAACTTTTATCTCCTGGAAAACTGCTATAATTTCTATATACATATGCCATATCTGAATCCTAAGAGATCTTATTCTTATATTTACTTCTGTAGCTTTCAAATAAATATAATACACATATTTCCTTCTAAATAAAAACAACCCAACCAAAACAAGTGGTTTTCTGTCACATCACTCTTAGTGGATGGCAAAGATTTTGGCTTTATCTTAGGGTATGGTTCTCCCATCTATAAATCATGTAAGCTAATCCAAAACCATCCACATTGTTCTTATTTTTGAGCATGTCACTAAAGCTATCCCATGATCCCTCTGGACCCTTACCAGGAAATGCTATGTATGCTGCTTGATTCTGTTTTCAGACTTATTTCCACTTATGGGCAGAAGGAAAGGAAGTAGAGCATTTTGAAAGACAGGATCAGAGATTTATGGTATATCCATGGGCAGAGTTCCTTGAGATTTGCAATGTGCTTTGTAAATTTCAAACAAAGGGCAGGATAAAATAAACCTGGAGGTTCAGCAAAGCTTCCATGGTCAGGCTGAAGTGACCCTGGAAATTAAGGGATATAAATGAAGGTGTGATGGGCTTCGGGATGACCTTAAATTAACCCTAATCATCAATGTACATAAAGCCCAAGTGTCCCTACTGCATCCTTTGTTGGTAGAAAATGAGATAGGTACATTTATTTTGACTACTTTCAGCTGTGGTTATTCAGGAGGAAGATCCAGCAGTATTATGTAAAAAGAAGAGGATTTAAAAAATAAAAAAGAAAGAGAGAATACTCTCATTTTTACACTCTGCACAAAACACCTACCTGTGCCAATGTAGCTCCTTTTCCTATTAGTTAAGGGAAAGTCTTGCAAACCCATACCTTAATACTTCCTTTGAGGTCCACAACTATTAGTAAAACACAAGCAAACATCTAAGCTCATCAATGACTCCTTGTATCACTGTCTTTTTATCTCTTAAAAATGCCAGACTTTTCTACCCAAACTAAAAGTAAAAACTGTTCAGAAAGTTCTGCTAATCCTTCATATTTCTGCAAGTCCACTATCATCCATTATTCTGTTCTTATTGGAACACTTTACATTTTAATTGGTGCAACACAACATACAAAATTACATTTTATTGCATTATACTTTAGCTCAGCTTTCCCCCTTGCAAGTTTTATTTCCAATGGGCAAAAAATACTGCTATCAAAGAACAATTCCTTTTTTTGCTATTGTGTCTGCACTAGCTAGTATGGACTGCCTATGCCAAGAAGTAGAAAACAATTCATCTCCATCTCAGTTTATAACACTGAACTGACCAAAAAGGTAAAGTGAAAAATCATCTCCAAAGGCTATAATATACTGTAATATATCATATGTAATTTCACCCGCATTTAGAAAGAAGCAGCAAAAAAATACTATTGCGTAGGTGCAAAAAACCTATATTGCATTATTAATAATGCTATAGTACCAGTAAAAGCAAATAAACACTATTATGTCTCAGAAGGTAGGAATTTAACATCTTGTTTTTCTCTATGCAAAACATGCTAACAAATACAGTTCTATTTTGCTAAAAGTAAGATCCTTTCAAAATTGCATGGCCTTTCCACAGGTAGACATTTTGTAGGAATTTCAGCACGAAATCTACAGATACAGTGCTTGGAAAATGGGACAGACTGTAGGTGCATAAATGAAAAAAAAGCATAGAGAAAATAAAAAAGTGATAAAGATTTAATACTTATCTTAGTTGCACCATTTTTTTTTTACCATGATAGTCTACTGACTTCAATGGCATTCATCTTGGATTCACAGTAGTGTTGGAAAAATCAGAATACAGTTCAAATTAAATTAAACTAAATTAGCCTTGAATAAGATTCATAGATTGTCAGGGGCTGGAAGGGACCTTGCAGATCATTGTGTCCATCCCTCTGGCTCTAGGCAGGAAGACAACTTGGGTTAGGTGACCCCAGCGAGGTGACTGTCTAGTCTCCTCTTGAAAACCTTCAGGGTAGGTGGCTGCACCATATATAAGGGGAAAAACACACATATATTTAAAATATTTAAGAACAGTCTATTCTTGGAAATTTACCACACAGCTATTTGGGAATAACTCCCTCTATAGATATACTAAAAAGAGTGCATTTTTCTGACTTGGCAAAATGTGAAAATGTACTCAGGAGTGCTCAAATTGTGTGAGTACATAATCCAAATAGTAGTATCCACATAATGGCTTGCCCCAAAATAACTATTCCTGCATAGCTAGTTTTGTACGTTTCCTAGAGGAGATAGGCACTTCTCAAGAAAGTGTTTTCATGCCTAGAGAAACTAAATGCAGATTCTGACATTCTGACATGATTTTCCTCTGTTTGATACAGTCTATATCTAAACCAAACATGTTTTGCTCAGGAGGCATGAATGTTTGCAACTAAAAATTTTCCCACTTGAGAGAATCTAATCATTCTTTGCTCCTTGCAAAGCAGCAGGCACAATCTGGTTTTAAATTAGGTTGAGATTACATGTCATAATTAGCACATGCTAACTCTTAAGGAATGTTAGACTGTGCTAAAAGTCAGTCTGTGCTGTGCGCAGTCACACATTATGGACCAACATTCTCTCTGCTGTGCACTGCTCAGATTTGCAGCTAGAGGCCTGGTGGCTAGGACTTGCCAAGTCTGCTCCATGTCTGCACTACTTGACAGCTCTCTAGGCACAGTATGTGGGAAGGCAACCCCAAACCACTTGCATCACTCCCTCACAACCTTATCACCCCCTTCACACCTTGTTTGACTCCACACTCCCTGAATCCCCCCAGTTGCCCCCTAACCTACCCCATCAGCCTTCCCATCCCCAGCTCACTTCCTTGAAACACTGATCAAAGCAAGAGAGATAGTGACAGTGGGAGGAATTGCCTCTGCTGCCTGCTTTGAGGCTTTGTGAAGTCTGTGCCCCTCCCAAGTACAGGTACAACCCCTTCTGGGCCCTGCATCTTCCTCACAGCTCCTTGTGGGGAAAGGGGGTGACAAGGAAGACAGGAACATGAAGAGCTGTCAGGCTCTGGGACATCATAAGACCAATGCAGGCAGATGCCAGATAGACCTGCAGTTGTCAGGGAGCAACCTGCTCCCCTTCCCTGTGAGGATCTGCTGGGCAGCCACAGGGCCCAACAGGGCAATGCAAGTTTTATCTGGGGTATCTCTTTGCAGCCAAACAGCTCCTGTCTGATCATTTTTCTCTTTCCCCTGCCCCACTTCTGCTTCCCCCTCCACCCCCATGCCCCCCTCCCCCTTGCACATTTTAAGTGCTTTTAATGTATTCTAATTATAATGTGGAATTTCACCCTTCCATGAACAAGTTCACACAGAAAGCCCATGGCCATCAGGAGAGGAACCTGAGAACTAGTGCTGTGCCCAGAGCAGAATATTTTTGATAAATGAAATGTTGGAACACTCTGCTTCACTGAATGGGAACATGTTAAAAAGATAATTTGGCTCTGAATATTTGTTTTCCTGGAAAGGGTTTTATTTATTTATTTACTACTACTAGTACTAAATAAAAGACAGATTTATTTATCATATCTCAGTTTTTGGCCTCAAGGACAGAGACCGTCTTGTACCTGCTAAGGTTCTCTGGCCAGGGGCTGCCCCTCCCCTCAGGCAGAGGTGGTAGGGCTCCCTGTTGTTGGGGGCCCCATGCCCCGTGCCACCACGCAGTTTATTTCACAGTAAATCTGCCATTGCTTCCTTCAGAATAATATTGTTTTCAAAAGCTACAAAATTAATGGCCTTCAGCTATGTATAGAAGAACTTCTTCAATATTGTGAATTATATGAACACAAATTGGGTAGATAGATGTTTTACCAGAAGATGGGGAAAAAAATGGCTCTTTACCAGAAGAGAACGCATATTCATTTGACCTAGCTCCCCAGCATCTCTACAGATATGGTGGTTCAGCAGGGCTTTTTGGAGATTTTTCTAAAGCTGATTCAATTACCTATCAGATAAAAACACCAGAAAGTATTGATGAAGTACCCAATCTATATAAAAGTTGGGTGAGCTGGGTCAAACTAATGCATTACCTCTTCTGGGCATGTGCTGCACTTGGCATGGGGGAACACTGAGCTTAAAGGAAAGCACATTTTTTTTTGTTTGGGGTAGGGGGGCTAAGTCTTTAAGAAGCCAAAGCAGCCTTTCCCTACTTTCTGTGATTACTGTAGACAACACTGTGAACCTGGCTGCTTGGGAAGATAGAAATTGTGTTAGTTTTGAGGCAGCTCTTTCTCTCACTAGCACCACTAGTCTCTTCTTCCTGCACCACATCTCAAAGAGTAAGACACTTCTCTTCGCACACCTAAAATTTTTAACCACATTTGCCTCCTCTGATGCTGTGATGAGAAGCTATACAACATCTTAATTCATGCCTGCTGTTGAATAGTGTAGTGGCTATTCCTAAGCTGCAATATAAAGAATGTTATCTTCTTAAGGCAAAGGTGATCTTCTATGTGTACAGTGAGCCTGTATGAAGTTGCTAGTATTTACTTTGGATTCGGATTCAGCCAATTCAGGGGACAGTGATTCGATTCGGTGATGCGGCCAGGTGGGAGGGGGCAGTTCCCACTGCCCCCCTCCACTACCCCATGCTTCATGGGGGGCTCTGCCATGAGCCCCCAGAAGCTCTGATGGCCACCGTAGCAGCTGGTAAGTACAGGGTTGTTTGTTTTTTTTTTAAAGAGCTGGGAGCTGGGGCTGGATGGGGCAGGCATGGGAGGGAGCTAGTGACAGGGTCCCACACTCATCACAAGGCAGTGGGGATCACCTCCCTCACCTAGCAGCAGCCAGTGAGTGTGGGGCTTATTTTTTTTAAAGAGCTGGGAGCTTGGACCAGGCAGGGCAGCCATTAACGTGGCTGGGAGAGAGAGTGGGGGTTGGGGCACTCAGGGGGCTTGGGGAGCAGGCAGGGGATTGGGCCTGGTGGGTGTCTCCCCATGGTCACCTCCCCCCTCCTCCAATTCCCCAACCCCTACTTACCAGCATGGAGTCCAGGTCCAGCTCCAGCTCCCTGCATTGGCGAGTGGGGATTGCCTGAACCTCCAAAGGTCTCTGAATCTTTTCCAAATCAAGTTGTAGAGTTTTTTACTGGTCTCTCAATTTGATATGGATTTGGAGTTCGGCCACTGGATCGGGCTGAATCTCCTCAGAATCAAATCAGCACCCGAAGGTACACATAGCCCTAGTGTGTACAGCATGTGTGTGTTTGTACATCATGTAACAAACTGGGGTCCTGGTACACAAGTCCTGGGTATGATCACAAATTAGAAAATAAATAATAGTATAAAAAAAAAAAATTCTACTTAAAGGGTGATTGTTGCTGGAACTTTGCTGGTTGTGTGATTGACTCTGACCTACCAGCTGGCAGTATGCATGCTGGTACCTTTCTGTGGGGATAGGTTTTTTGAAGTTGCTGACTCCTGAGTTTACTGATTTCCCCTTAAGTGGCAGAGAGCAATGAAGGCAGCCAGCTTCATCATGTGGGCCTTCCCCCCTGTGCCAATTGAGTGTGGGGGCTGCGTTTGCAGGGCAGGGAGCTCCGGCAATAGAGAAGGCCTGGCAGGGGCTGTGCTTCTTCCCGCAATGTGCAATGCTGGCCAAAGCTATCAACCACCACCAGGTGGCAGCACCTGCACCACCCACAAGCATCCCAAGTGCCTCTGCCTGCTTCTGTGCCATGGGATTAGTGTGGGGAGGCACACACCCCCCATCCTCCCTTAGACCCCACAAATGCTACACACCTATACCCTGCCCCCACAACCACCCACATTTATACAACCCCTCAACATATCTAATGCCTCCCCACACAACCACACCCCCTCAACAAACAACCGCCCACATACCCCAACACATATACAACCGCCATATACAACAAATACAACAAACATATATACAACCACCCATACCCCAACACACACACACTATACAAAACTAAGAATTTATTTTTTGAGTTTTTATGCAATCAACTCTATATACAGTATACAAACACAAGGTATAACAAAAATATTTTTTGTAATATAAATAAAATATGCTGTAGTAGGTGTTTGACTTTTAGTTTATGATTTGTTTTTGTTTTCTGGTTCTAAGTTGACAACCCCCCTCTCACAAGAAGTATTTCCAGGTCATTTAGGGTGGGACTTCTGATGGCAAAGATCAAGGGTTAGGGATGGGACTTCCACTCCCAAGATGATGACCAGTGGGTGGAGCAACTGTCAAAGGCTGGGACTATCCATGTGACCCTCAATCTCACCAAATCTTGTTAAGCAGCCCTCCACCCAAAATAACTGCCTGCCCCCAGACTAGGATAATGGGACCAGGATGTTGCTTGAAGCTGAATAATAATTATTTTAATTTCCATAATAAAAAAGTTTTAATTAATGTGAAATATGTGGGGGAAATGACCAAAAAAAAAAATCAAGAATTATCAAGTAACAGTAAATGGTAATTTAAGAACGAAGTCAGTTTACTCTAGTTGCACAACTTAAGATCATTCATTTTGTAGTTACACTGTATATCTTGATTAAACAAATTAAGTCTTCAGTGCGAGCCAGTCTTATGAGGCTTTTTCTAACTGTTCAGTAACTTCAGATCTCAATACATTATGCAACTCATGATCAATATTTCACAGCTTACTCCTATACTTTTTTACTCTTGACTTCTTTTCCATGTTTATATTGTTTCACATTTTGTCATTGAGGTGTTAAGTCCTCATTTTCATCTGACTTCTAATCAAACATCTTTGTAACATTGTATTTGTAATATCATAATTGTGATCAAAATTAGCATTGAGACAAGGCTTCAACATAATTGCATTTCTGCCAATTACAGTCTCCATTGTGTGCTTTAGCTTATTTAATGTTTAACTGATGAAGCTTGATTGTTCAACCAGACTGAAGGAGATACCTTCCAAATGCACATTTTCTTTCAGATGTCTTTGTGGTCTTCCGAATGATATTCAGTGAATACCCAATTAACTGCATCTATAGTAGGCATTGTCTGGTGTCCTCTTACAACAATGGCTATTTTCTAGCTGTAACTGAGTGAACTCTTATTTTTGCCTCTTAGCATGTTAACATCCAGGTAATCCTAGTAACTGCTTTGTTTCCAGGCTAAATGGTCATGTTAGCATTTTTCTTGCTACAATAAAATTTGATTAATTTCCTTTTATAATTTATATCATACAGTCAGTCTTAGCCACATCAGATTCACAGTGAAAGCAGAGGACTGAGTGGTACTGATCTGCAGATGCAAAATATCTTTTGAGGTTTCAACGTTATTCTAATGTTGATAAACTAGGGCCCAAATATAGGGCCCCAACATTGATACACTAGGTCCTAGTCTTTATACCAGGGATGGAGAACCTCCGAGGCCACCAATCAGCCGGGGACTCCATTTCCCAGCCGCCCTTGCCCAGATGGCTTGTGCTGGTCTCTACGGAGGCCTCAGCTGTGCTGGCACAGTGCACAGCAGAGCAGTGCAGGGGGCTGCTCCAGAGCTTCCAGGAACATGAGACAGGGGCCTCTTGCTTCAGAGCTGCAATCTGGAGCTGTGGGCAGTGGTATGCAGGGGGTAGGGCATGCATGCATGCAGGTGAATGTGGCTCTGCCCCAGCTCCAGACATGCTGTCACTGCTTCAAGGAGTTGGGGCAGAGCCACAATTCCCTGCATGCATGCCCCTGCCCAGAGCATACAATACAGGCTACAGATTTTGCCTCTCCCTGAGCTCTGGAGCAAGCTACTCCCATTCCACATTCCCAGCAGCTCTGGAGCAGCCCCTATGCTGCCAGCATGGCTGAGGCTGGGGTCTTCATGGAGACCAGCACAAGCCATGCGGGCATTGGCAGTTGGAAAATAGAGTCCCCAGATGACTGGATCCAGGTCTGCAGGCCAGACATTCCTCATCCCACTTTATATAAACAAGAAGGAAGACATAATCCATACCAAGGACAGCTTACTACTCAAGGAAAAGAGTACAAAGTGAAGGAAAAGAGAACTAAAATGATATTTCCAAAGTCATACAAGGGGGTCAATGAGCAAAGCATATTTAGGACCAGTATCTTTTGTCTCATTATCCAATCCCCTTCCCCTTCGATCAAATTGCTTTACGTGAAGACTCACAGCTGCAGTATCTTCCCTGGATGAATGAACTTTTGAGACGGCCAAGTAACAATATGGAGACAAGTGTGAACAAAAGACCTATCCCCAGAGAAAGGTACCACTATGGATACTGCTAGCTGGTGGGTCAGAAAGATTCAATCTAATTTGTGGTCATACCCAGGAGTCATGGATCAGGACCCCAATTTGTTACATGGTGTACAAACACACACATGCTGTATGCACAGAAGGTCACCTTTGCCTTAAGAAGCTAACATTCTTTATAATGCAGTTTAGGAATAGCCACAACTGTATTCAACAACAGGCATGAATAAAATGTTGTGTAGCTTCCCATCACAGCATCAGAGGCCGCGACTCTGGTTAAAAATTTTAGGTGTGTGAAGAGAAGTGTATTACTCTTTGAGATGTGGTGCAGGAAGAATAAAGAGACATGCCAGAGAGAGAAAGGGCTGCCTCAAAGCTAATATGATTACAATCTTCCCAGACAGCCAGGTTTACAGTGTTATCCATAGTAGACATAGGACACCTATACACATGCCTGACTCCTACTTCAATGCATTTTAATGAGAACAGGTCAGAGCACACTCGATTAATCAAGGCTGCTGGAGCATGCTAATTAGTACATGTAAAGATTCCCATAAATAGTAAGGAAAGAATTTGTGTTCATATGGCTATTATGAGGATATTCCAAAGGCTGAATAGCCATAAAAACTATCAAAAAATCTACTTCAGAGTCTCTGCTGAAACAAAGTAAGATTTCTAGAGTGAAGAGAGAGATTTGAATCAGAAGATATATATTGCACTGCATATTGGCTAGGGCATGCTTTCCACTAGGCAGGATTAATAGACTTGTGGTGAGGCAAGTGCACATTTTGCTGCTGGAAAGAACCAGTACCAGTGACTATGTAGCTAACTGAAGCATATACAATATATATGCAGATGTGGGGAGATAGGGGGCTGTGTGACACTGCTATCCAGAGATCGGTATAAGCCCTCTGGCCACTTATTTGTTCTGCAAATGCCAGGCATCATATGAAAATAAAGACTGATCTAGCAGATGCCTGTATTTTGTCATGATTTACAAATCAACAAGCCAATGCCTCTGGGCTTTTCTTAAAATAATTCAGTTAGATCAGGAAAAAAGATAACAAACATTTTGAGTAGCTTTTTTAAAACTTGGTACTATATCCTCTAGGAAGGCCTGAAATTCCCACAAGTCTGGCAAATCTAGAATGCTTTCCTATTTCAGTAAACAGCCCAAAATGACAGAACAAACTGCTCTTGTCATTACCTAAAGCAACAAAAAAATTATCAAGGTGCCATTGATAAGGAAGTCTTTTCCCTTAATGTGAAAATGGCCAAATACGACTGTCTAATTTGGATAACAGCGTGTTCATATAAGGCTGACTGAGGGTGTTTCCAATAAGAGCTGTGGTCTGATTTAAGCACTAATCTTGAAGCCTGTCAGGAGAAAAACAAAAATTTCAGCTACATTTATGCTTGTTTAGTTCCTAAGGGCAATTTTTAGACCTCTCTAATTAAGGCGATGCTTTACCAGCACTCCTGCAGTTGCAGGTAATTGGCAATCACTGATGGCAGGGGTTTGATGAGGATTTACTTTCTTTAAAAAATCATACATTTGTTTTCTTTGTTAAATTTCTCTAAAAGTGATCTCACAGATCATTGTAATGAATTCTTGAGTTGTTCAGATTCAAGTATCTGAGTCATTTTATACTGAAAAATTCAAAGAAACCAACCATCACGATTTGGATTTCCCAAGGCTGCCAAATGTAAAACTTTATCCTACCTACATTACTCTAGAGACAGTTATTTTTAGTAGATTTTTTGTCTGTTTTCAGGTTCTGACAATATAGACAACAGATAAGGCAAAAAGGATTTGAAAAAAAAAAGAAGATAAGTACATTTTGATTTGAATCCCATATCATGAATGCAATAGTAATTTTCAACTTCTAATGTAAATTTTAAATTAGTTTTCTAAATCAAGGCCCTGGTTTTGTATTGTGATCTATGTTCACAGGCTAAAACCAAAGAGGACTTTAGAGGTAAGGGAGTTTGTTTGTATGTACATCATAACGTAGCATTAGAGCCAAAAACAATTTAGGAGAAGAGAATTAATTTGACCCAGGAAGTCTATTCCATAGGGCTGGGCAAATTCTGAAATCATACGCACACTTTTTTTTGTAGTTGCAAAAATATGTATTTCTAATCACTATTGTCATCATCATCATCATTGCCCTCGTTGACGTCATCTCTGTTGTCATCTTCATCCCATAACTATTTTCTTTAGGGGTTCCACACCTGAACAGTCTATGACAGCCTTGCCTCTTCCATATGATATCTGCCATCTCCTCCACAATGTCTTCTACTATTTTCTTGTAGTATCCTGGCATATCACTTAGTCCCATTTTGATACAGGCCTTTACTGAGAATTGTGTGTGCCTGTACACAAGCAGGTTCCTTGCCTTTCACGAGGCATTTCACACACACGTGGATACAGATATCTACAGTATCATTTCATGATTTTAAATTAATTTGAATGAATTTGGATCTTTTGTATGTGGTTCAGCAATTAAGACTGATAATTATTTTGCTAGATCATAAACAGTGCTAAATGATTTAGAATGAAAAAATCTATAGATATGCTTTTGAGGTTTAAACAATTAATAGAGATTAACTTATATATATTATTCCTTTAAACTACTGTTTAAATATTCTGAATGAATGTAATTTAGTATTACATAAAATTATTAAAAACTATTAAAAGTTATTATTTCATATTAATAGTTTCTTTTAGAGAATTATCCATGTAGAAAACAGACAGTGTTGAAGAGCACCTTCTGCTACATTTGTGGTCACACAAACATCCTCATCAAATCATGAGGCAGTAACATGCCCACAGCAACCACAACAACCCTACAGCCAGGAAATAGAAACATACAGTGTGACTGACTTACTCAATAAAAAGTAATGCATGAATTTTTAATTTTAAATGTTGATTCTTTAAATGAATAGCTAAAGAACCATCTACAGACCAAGGTGTATTTCCAGCAGTTTGTTTTTTTTTATGCTTACACTGGAATTTGCTTCCTTATATTTCACTTATTTACTCACAAAATCAGCTGTTGCACAGTGACCATATTCCATAATCTGTACAAAGACTAGGACATTTTAGATATTAAAAAAATATGTAGGGAACATGAATCTTCTACGATATATATACCCATTTGAGAAAGTTATTTACAAACAGTTCCTAACAGTGCAAACAATTTATAAGGAATCAAAAGAGAAAAAAAATTGATTAAATGCTTTCCAAAAAATGAGTTGTCCAGCCCAGCAATTCTCTTTTTTAGGCTGACTTTAATCTCATCTTGTTTGATTCATTATAGTCCACTGTTTCCTTCTACCTTCCTCAGAGAGAAAAGCTATGCTTAATGTTTATCTTTAATTGGATTCATTAAACTCTAAATGGTACAGGTGAAGTAGGTTCCATGAAATACTAGACTGAGTCAAGATAAGCCCCCATGAGATGAACAGAAATGTAGTCAGTGGTGGAGATGTAATTTTCCTAACATCTTATTCTGCAGGAACTGTCAAAATCACTTACCAACTTAATAGAAAGAAACACAAACCAACAAAGACCACTTTAGTCAAAGATTTTGACCTTTCCATTCTTTAAAATCCAACATTTTAATGCAAGGAAGAACATAGGGAGATTTTGGGTATACATACTAGATCTTTTCTTAAAGCTTTCTAAATCACTGCACATTTGAATCTGAAATTGATTAAACAAAACTAAATGGGCTGGGAGAAGGCTTATGAACATGAACCACCAATGCCAGACCACAGCCAGCAAGTCCAGACATACCTCGTCATGCATCCAAAGGTGCATCACAAGATCCAGAGAGGTGATACTGGAGAGGTGATACTCCCCCTCTATGCAACTTTGGTCAGGCCGCAATTGAAGTACTACATCCAGTACTGGACGACACACTTCAAAAGGGATGTGGCCAGCCTGGAGATGGTTCAGAGAAGAGCCACCCACTCAGTGAGAGGGCAGCAGGACAGGCCCTACAAGGACAGACTGAAGGACCTGAACCTGTTCAGCCTCAGCAAGCGGAGGCTGAGGGGGGACCTGGTGGCTGCCTACAAGCTCATCAAGGGGGACCAACAGCAAATAGGAGAGCTCTTTTCTTCCCAGCACCACCTGGGGTGACGAGGAACAGTGGTCATAAGCTGATGAAAAATAGGTTTAGATTGGAGATCAGAAGGCAATATTTTAGAGTTAGGGTGGCCAAAATCTGGAACCAACTTCCCAGGGAGGTGGTCCTCACCCCTACTTTGGGCAAATTCAAGAGGAGTTTGGATGATCACCTGTCTGGGGTCTTGTCAACCCAGCATTCATTCCTGCCTGTGACAGGGGGTCAGGCTAGATGATCTGTTCAGGTCCCTCCTGACCCTAGCAACTATGAAAATATTAAACTATCAAGGTTTAGAATTGAAGGGGATACAAGGAAACAATATATGTTATAACACAGGTTATATGTTAGGGCCATCTTGATTGCAAACAGCATCATGAATCTGTTTGTTTGAATCTCTATGTTTCTTAAAATGAGACTACATTACTATTTCAAAGCTGCTAATTAAATACATGCTTCTTTATAAGGACATTCATACCATTGCAATTTCAGCTGGTTGGAAAGTCTTCACCAAAATGCAAAGTGAATCTTCAATAAAATAAGCCATTTCTTTTAAACCAAAATTTATTTTTAAAGATATATTAGTTCCCACAAAAAAGGTGTGGCGAAGAAGGTTATTTGGTTGCAAAACAAAAGAATGGAAGATTGGAAGACCCTGCAGGCTGTTTATTTAAGGTACTGTCCTGGGAGATCAAAGACTGAGCATCAAATCTAGGTGATTTAGAATGATCTCAGGTGAAAAACTCTGAATCAGGCTAATAAGTACCTTAAAGAGGGTCTTCCACACCCTACATCAGTGCTAAAAGCATGAATGAAGATAAAGATATATTTTTGTAAATATATCCTTAAAGTTTATTTTTGTTTCAACTTAATAGTTAAAAAAGTCACACTCTGGTCAGCTGCAAAGGAAGAGATAAAATAAATATGTATAACCCCTTTTGAAAGGAAGACATAGCCAAAAGGGACAGGGTTTAGTATTACCTGTTTCTCTGGTAACCTAGAAACAAATTTGAAATGCATAAGAATCAATTTTCTAAAAGATAAAGCATACAATTGATTATATGTTGATTACTGTTAAAGATACCAAATAACATTAAAAAACAAAAATGACCCATTCCTTACACACATATCTACAATGTGGAACAAATAAAATATGTCAGTAAATTAGATGATGGGGTGCTTTAAGACAATTTCTTAAAAGGTAAGTATACATAGGAGTTGAAAGAAAGAATTTATAAAGAAAATTTGAATGGTAATTGTAGACTATTTAAGTAGTAATCCATAACTGAAAGTGGTAGCCACACTAGCAAAGCATGCAAAAGAAACAAACCAACCCCATCATGTCTTAAAGGAGAATGAAAATCAGGAATAAAATGTAGCAAAAGGGAAAGCAAAAGTAATGGAAAGTTGACACTTTTGAATATAAATTAGATTTTAGAAATGGTAGAAAAATTATAAGGCAAACCAAAACTTAAAGGGAGAACAAAGCCTTCGCCAGTAATAAAGAGGCAATAATAAATAAATGAATAATAAGGAGGATTTTTAGAAATATATAGGAACAAATAAGATTCCAAGGATTGTATTAGCCCTGCTAGTAGGATGTTCCTGGTAGAATATTATTGCAGAAATGAAAGACATGAAAAGGGAATATTTCTGTTTGTATGTGTGGGCAGTCTAGGAGGGCAGAATGGAGGCTACTGTTTCTTCAGTAATTAAAAAGGGTATAAGAAAGGATAAAACTGTCAATCAGAATATTGAGGAAATAATGACATACCTGATAATGGACTAAATCAATACACATTTTAAAAGATAAATACTAAAATTCAGTTTGTGTTTTAAAATACTAATAGTGTTGGTGCACTCAGGCTCCAATTTAGTGATTTATAAACAAGAACAATAAGGAAGAAAAGGGAAAACACCTTTTTTCACTTGCTGCAGAAATCAGGTTGTGAACCAATGGCTTCAAGTTGAAGCAAACCTCAGCAGCATTGATGGTACTTCTCCAAAGTTTATACATCTCTTGTAAGTTGTCCACGCCTCAGCTCCATACAGAAAGATGGGAATCATGACTGCTTGATAAACGATGAGCTTAGTTTTGGATCTACTGTCATGATCCTTATTCAGATGGGATGCACTAACCTATCGTCGTGGGTAGATTCCCATTAATGGCATAGCTTCCTGGCTGCCTTTGGCTAAAATCAAGTGCAGTGGCTGGGCACAGGCCCTGTTTACTGCTTGGATTGATGCCTAGAGAATAGTGATGGAGCTCTGTGATGGAGGAGGAGGAGTCCTTGGATCCCAGAACAGCATTAGTGGTGGTCTCCAAGAGGGAAGTGACAGTTATGGAAGGGAAAGTGTACGAAGAGATGAAAAGTGAATTGTAGAGTGGAAACAAAGTTCCAGAGTCTGGTGGAAGATGGACAAAGATTGGAAAGAAGGAACGAAAGAAGGTAGGAAAGAAAGGGGTAGTTTTAGAAGACTGGTTTTAGAAGAGGGTTTATTGAAGAAATCTATGGGAAACAAATGAGGAGGGACATTTGAGGAATGAAACAGTGATCAGGAGGGACAAATGAGGTGTGAAACAGTGATAGAAAGGTAAAGGAAGACTAGTGGGAAGAATAAGACAGACCTGAAAATGAGAAAAGAAAGAAGATGGGAGGAAGTGAGAAATGGAGTGGCAGACAATCTATGAGAATAAGAGCAGTAGTAACAGGGGAATGGGAACAGAGAAGCTGGACGAAGCATAAATATGAATTCATAGAAAAAATATTATTTGAAATTTTGGATGTTAAAGTGGAACATTTCCATAGCCTGGTCACCTTTCCTAACCAGAAGTCTTGGGAAATTCTGTATTGGAACTGAGAAGGTTATAAGGATTTTTGGAAGACGTATGTCATAGTGGTAGTGTACCACTTCTTTGGCAGCTCCTCATAGTTGAGGATGCTTGTCTGCTATGACTGTGTTATCTGTATATCTGAAGATGACTAATGAGGCCTATCCAGAATCAACATACTCTACTGCAGCTCAGACATGCATTTCTGTGTGGGATGGGTTGTGATGAATTTTTTATTTGGTCTGTGACATGCTACTTCTGCCACTTCCACTTTTCCATCTTCTGTTGTTTTTATGAGGTTTCAAAGTACTGAGATCCCTGCAGCAGACTTTTTCTGTATTAGTGGTGATCCTGGGTGATATTCTACCATGAGTTGACATTGATGTTGCATTTTTTTTTAAGCTGACCTTTAAGATGTCCATGAAGCACATTTTCTGCTGTCTACTTAAGCATGCACCTTGTCTGAGCTGGAAGAATAAAACTTGCATTAGGAGTTTGGAGTCAGACATCCAGATGGCATGGCTTGCCTAATGAAGTTGATGCTAGATGATCGTTTCCTCAGTACTCATGGTGCTTGCTTGCAGGAGGATGTTAACTTTGGTGCATGTCTTCCCACTGGATTCAGAAAATCTTCTGCCAGCAGCGTTGATGGTACTTCTCCAAAAAGTTTATACATCTCTTGTAAGTTGTCCATGCCTCAGCTCCATACAGAAAGGTGGGAATCATGACTGCTTGATAAACGATGAGCTTAGTTTTGGATCTACTGTCATGATCCTTAAATACCCATTTCTTTAGGCATCCAAAGGCTGTGTTTTCAGATTTGAGGTGATGTTGGATTTTTTTCCACACTGTAGCATCACCAACATACTGCAGCTTAATGATTGTGGTTAGGCTGGTCTTGGTTTTGGCTCAGAGTTGGCTGAGGTTAAACAATTGACCATCCATTCAATATTTTAGTTCCACTCTGGCTGAAAGCTTGTCTTTTGGTGGTCAGATATAACATCTCAACAAAAAATATTGAGAAGAGTGTCGGAATGATGATACAGGCTTGCTTAACTCCCATTTTAACCTCAAAGGGATCTATGATAGATCCATTACTGAGAACCACCACTTGCATACTATCATGAAGGAGGCAGAGAATGGTGGCAAATTTCAGTGGGCATCTATACTTCAGAAGAATCATTGACAACTCTTCTAGATGACAGAATTGAAAATTTTTTCGAGGTCAAAAGCCTTGCAGAGAAGCTAATGTTGTTCTTAACTTTTCTTCTTCAGTTGGTGAGCTGTGAAGAACATGTGAATTGTGCTTCATGATGTCCTAAACCCACACTGAAATTCCAGGAGGAGCTTTTCAGGAAGTGGAAGGAGCTGGCTCAGAAGGGTTCTCCAAATGATCCTTCCTGTGGTGGACAGCAAGGCATTCTCCCTCTGTAATTTCCACAGTTGGACTTGTCTCTTTTCTTAAAGATTGTCACAACCATGGCATCCCTGTGGTCATATGACATTTCCTCATCATTCCAGATCCTTAAGGTGAGGGCACAAAGCTGTGATGTGAGCTCCTCACATTTCTACTTTAAGATTTCAGCAGGTTTTTCACCTGCTCTAGATACCGTGTCATTCTTCATGTGCTTTTCGGTTTTCCACCTCATCAAGGGTTGGAGGGATTCTGAGATCATCTCTAACTGGGTGTTGTGGGATGGAGTTGAAAACACTCTCAACAGCAGAATCTTGATTTAGAAGGTCTTCAAAATGCTTTCTTTGATTAGGTTTCTATCCTTAGGTCTCAGGGGGACTGTTTCCTGAGTGCTTGGAGCATAGATGGCACTAAAGGCAGACATATCATGGATGTCAGCCAGATATTAAATCTGCTTAGCCTTCTCTTCCCACCATTTGTTCTTCATCTCACAGTAGTATACTATTTCTACTACATACCTTTGGACCTCTACCTTCACTTACTGGAGATTTCTTTTGCTTAGAGTTGGCATCATTTTGCCAAGCACAAAAGGCCTTGCATTTGCAAGTGATCAACTCTTAAGTCTCCCGGTCATTCTCATCAAACTAGTCTTGATGTTTCCTGGTAGAGAATGCAAGGGTCTCTTCACAGGTGCTGATGACAGTGGCCTTGAGGGTACCCCATATGCTGCTGATAGTTTCCCACTGTTGTTGATTGGAATTTACCAGTTTTTCATTGAGGCACTGATGGAAGGGGTCTCGCTTGAGTTCTTGAGTCCTTCAATGTTGATCTTCTGTTGGCATTGCTTCTACTGCAGCTGTCATTTGAGAGCCAGTTTGAGTGACATAACTGAGCAGATGAATCAATGATCAATCCTGCAATTATCATCTCCTCAGTCCAGCAATTATCATCTCCTAGCAAAACATGGGTGATGTAGATATCTTTGTGATCCTGGGCACTGACAATAACACAGTCAATCAGGTACCAGTGCTTAGGCTGTACGTGTTGTCATGATGTCTTGTGCGTGTTCTTTTGGTGGAACAGTGTTGGTGATGGTGAGTCAATGTTCTGTTCATTTGGTCAAGAGGAGGATGCCAGTGGAATTGACCTTTCCTACTCCTTCCTTACCAATGGTTCCAGTCCAGAAGTCAGAGTACCTTCTGACTCTGACATTGAAATCACTGACAAGAATACATCTGTCTCCCTTCAGAACATCAGAAAGGGCTTGGTCAATATTGGCATAGGATACTTCCTTGGTTTCATCAGCAGCATCAAGCCTCGGGACATGCATGCTAATGGCAGTGGCATATTGACCCCCCCACCAGTTTAAGAAGGAAAGTCATGAGGTGTTCTTTAATTCAAATAGGTAATTCACTGAGTTGGTTTATGAGTTCATTCTTAATTCCAAAACCAAATCATGAAGCCACTATTCTCCTTTCTGTTTAGCCTTCCAGAAGAAGGTATAGTCATCTCCATGTTCTTTGACCCGCCCATCTCCTGTTTGCCAGGTCTCATTCAGTGCAGCTAAATTGAAGTACGTCACCCGAGTTCTTGGGCCATGATTGCAGTGTAGCACCCTTGGAATTCACTATTAGGGTTGTCCATGAGGGTCCTGGTGTTCCAGGTCCAGAAAATAATGATATATTTTGCCAAGTATTTTTGACCGCAGTAAAGCTGATCCCACTGGATGTGGTTATCTAGCCAGGAAGAAATACAGAAAACTGTATTAAACAGGTTATGTCAAGCTACTGACAGGGTACCTTGCCTAACCCTCTGCCCCAATGTGTGGTGAGCAGAGCCGATCCTGAAGAGGGCTTCTAAGTTACAGTAATAGCTGCTGAATCATACTCCTCTCTTGTCCAAGTGCTAGATAAACTTCTTGTAACTGCCACTTTCATGCCATTTTATGACTAGGAGCTTCCAGACCTCACAATCCTGCTCTCATTACCATTACCAGATTATTAAATGGCTTGAGGAATGTGCTGGCATGGAAGACACCTATGTCTGTCATTTTTTATTGTTGAGAAGCTGCTGTACATCAACTTTCATACAGCTCTTGACAAAATGGGACCTTGATCCAATGGCAGGGAGACCAAAACAACTGGGGATCCTGTTCTGCTGCAGCTTTCATCTGCCTTCACAGTTGTTGAAATTCTATTATCTTTTTCCACCTACTCTGCCCTTGAGGAATTGTAGACCCATAGCTAGGGGCTGAACTGCTTATTATACTGGTGACCTGTAGTCACCTTGCTACAGAACTTTCTAAGGATATATGTTGCATTTCAGGAGGGAAACCATTGCCATCTGCTGCCCTCATGGTGCTGATGCTGCTTGGTCCACAACTGATAATTCATCAGAGTCACCCCTGCTTATTTCACCGCTAACTGTACCTGAAGGTCATTCCACTATCTGCCACCTATGTATGCAGTAGGTAGTATTACAGCTCTACCCTACAGATATAGGATCAGGTGAATAAGTTAACTTAAGGGAATATGTTTTATTCCAGGTGAAAAGACAAGAGAAAGGACAATAATTATTTGGATGCACAGGGACATGCTTGAGATGGCAGAGATAGAGAAATTATTGGGGAATTATGTAAAAAAGTTCTGTATGTTGAGAAGTTATGCAATAAATATGGCATATGGACAGGATCATGGAGAACTCAGGTTGTAATAAGGGGAAATGAGAAGAGGCCTGGAAAGATAAGGCACTTAACACCAGTAATCCACTATGCAAAGATGGGGAGCCTTGTCAGGTTAAATAAACTTGATAGAGTGGGATTAGAATACTTGGAAGACCATAAAATGGGGATTAATATGATAAGAAAGAAAGAAAAGATAACAATAGTTGGGGATCTGATGAAGACAGATGACAAATGTGTGGAAAGGAGTGAAAGACAATAGAGTGGAAGAAGAACATACAGATATCATATGGATGATGATATGGAATACTCTTCCTGTGAGGGGCATTCAACATAAATGGGGCTTGGCAAGATTGGCACTGTGCCTGAGAGAGGGGTGTGGGGCTGAATAATATGTACTACATATATTTTGGGACTGACTCTTTGTGCAAGTGGTATGAGAGGGAGTACAATTTTTGAGGATAATCAATATGAACTGTGACTTAATATATGAAATGGTGTTGTATGGGTTAATGCCCAAAGGACTGAAGTCATGAAAACTGAGAACCATACTATTTTGTGCCAGAGAAGTGATATAGAATGTGAGAAAGCCAGTTAAGGGACTAGATTTCACCAGAAGAGAATGTTTGTAGATGACAATTTATTAATTAAAGTACTATGTAGAACAAGATGTAGAGTAGATGGGAAAGGAGAAGGCAGAAAAGAAACGGAGGACAGAAGAATGGTGGTGTTTCTTCCAAAAGGACAAAGGAACGGAGTGAAAGTTGGTGTTTCCTCTCGAGCTGAGGGTGGTGTGAGAGGTTAGCATGTTAAAGGTGAAAGGAGGTGCAAGAATATAGAGGTATAGTTGTAGGGGAGATTGTCAAGTTTTGTGTTAATGTAGTTTCTTTTAATCATTTGTAATTAGAAAAAAAGGGTTCCCATCATCATCATGGCCTTTTGACTACAATCAAGCATTTTTGGCACTAAGCAGAGTGTTGTCAGGGCTGGCTCTAGCCCTCCTGGTGCTGACCTGATATTGCAGTACCTCCATAACCAGTGCCAGTTCCCTGTGGAAGGAACACCCACCCATTTTTTTTAAGGGCCAAAACATGGTTTTAACATGCCATATTGTAAAGTATTATGCCAAAGAAGAAAGAACATAGGCCATACGTTGGGGTGAGAGACTATTCTGGGTAGCAGTAACGCTGAAAAGAACTTCGGCTTGTAATCACATACCAATGCAATACGGTGGTTAAAAGAACTAATATGATCATTGGAGGTTTAAACAAGAGAATACTAGGTATGTCTATATGAGACATTTATTGTAGAGTAAACTAATTAAGTCCACAGTAAATGTCTCAGCATCTACACATGTGGCTCTATTAGGCCACAGGAAGCTAACAAACTCCACAGCACGTTAGTACTTGTAAATACAAGTACTATCCTGCTGCAGGGATTTTTCATGCAGAACACTGCACGTGTAGACATTGTTGAGGGTGGCTGGGGGCAAGAGGGTGCTTCAGTGTGGGGGCTGCCTGCTGGCTAGCACCACACTAGAGTTAGAGTCTACTTCATGCCTGGAAAACACTCCCTACCCCTCCCTGATGAGCAGCATTCTGAGCTGCCACTGGAATTCTGTTCCACTCCAGATGAGCTGCATGTGGAGCTCGGCTCATATAGGGACAACAACAAGGGAAGTAGGCAGTTTCCCCCATTCCTGAGCCTGTTTCTGGGCTGATGGGGAACACAGCAGGGAAAGGAAACCACTGAAAAGAAGTCTCTGGCTGCTGCTCTTGCGACATGATCCAAAATGGGGGCACAACTGTGCCACAGCATTTTCTGTGGACCCACCCCTGGGATGAGCATTATGTAGATTGTAGGAGTTAAATACTACTATTTTAGAAAAGTAGACCACTCCAGTGAACAATGGGGATAACTGAAGCCTTAAAGGGGCTGAATTAAAGAAGGCTTAATTGATCAAGCCTAACAAAACTCACCAATAATTCAAAGTAAGTCACGCCTAGTCATACTGTTTTCTTTCCATGATAAGGCAACTGGGTCTGTGAATAGGGGGTAGGGGGCAGTAGATCTGAGATATCTTAACTTTAGCAACTTTTAACCCTGACTCCCATAACACTTTCATTTACAAACTAAGGAAATACAGACTAAATAGAAGTACTACAAGGTACTATACATAACTAGCTGGACATTGTGCTCAGTGAGTGATCATCAGTGGGTCAATGTCTTGTTGGAAGGAAGTAACACACAGGTATCCCTAGGAGTCTCTCCTAGGTCTAGTATTGTTTAAGAACTGCATTAATGATTTGAACAACAAGGTGAGTGCATGCTTGGCAAATTTGCAGATGATACCAAGTTAGGTGAAGTGGCAGCCTCTCTGGAAGGTAAGGGTACGTTCCAGAATTACCTGGAAAACCTGGAGAAAAGTTCTGAAATAAAACATGAAATTAAACAAAAACAAGTTACAAAGTGCTTTTGGGATGCAATACTGCATGCAGAAATACTTGAAGCACAACTACAGATAAGATGGAGATGGCTTTTTCTCTTTGGCCATAGGCACAGAACTATGAGCAATGAACTCAAGTTGCAACAGAGTAAATTTAGGTTGGAGATTAGGAGGAACTTCCTGACTAGTAAGGTGGTTAAGCACTGAAACAAGTAACCTAGGAAAGTAGTGGAATCTCTGTCCCTGGAAAGTGTCAAAAGCAGGTTGTACATGCACTTTGCACAGTGTGGTTTGTCAGAGATGATTCTGCCTTGAGAAGGGGCCTGAACTAGATGAGATCCTTTCCAACCATAGTCCCTGTGGTCTTACAAAATGGCTCTTGCTTATTTTTAAGAATCACTCAGGATAGTGATTCTAAGCTCAGAGGTTTTGGAGCTAGAAAGAACTGGCACAGAACAGGCTGTTGCTGATGAATTAAAAGAAAAGAGGCAGAGAAAGAGTAGAAAAGAAATAAGCTGTTTCTTGGCAACAGGCTATAGAAAACTGCATTGCCTGTGTGCCGTCTTATTAACAGGACTTAGGCCCATTTTGTATGAAACTAATAAACACCTATAGAAAATCCTTATCATATTTTTCCCCGCATTAAAAACCTGAACCAATTTACAGTAAAAAAAAAGTCTGCTACTCATCATAAAAGGCAATGCTACAGGCTCCCACCTACACACTATGTACTCTCTTAAACATCATTTGTTAGGTTACGAATATTTATAGTACAGGGAAAATATGGTAGGAAATGTTATGTTATATATTATGTTATATGTTATGTTATATTCAGATACGTATAATTCACAAAGACAGGATAAGATTTCAAAATTAAAAGTTTTGGCTAAAATATTGCAGTAAATTTATTACATTTTCTAAAGGAGAACCTGATACTTTGTCTAAATACTTGTACCAAAGGTTCACATGAGCGAGTGGACAATCTGTAGGAGGCAAGGACTCATAAAATTACAATGCAGGAAAAAAAATTTACATCAACAAATAATGTTTCAATAATATATGTTTGTAGACTTGCTAATCTATACCATTTTTTAAGCAACATTGGGCGCTTCTACACATGCCATTAAGGAGATATAATAAGCTTCTGTGGAGTTTGCACTGGGGTCAGGTGCTCACAGGTGCAGCATCTGCATGTGTGCCCATGACCACAGGAATTTGAGCCACCATATGATAGCACTGTCCCTGACTATCATACAGCAGAGTTAATTTACTGGTTCCTAAAACTGGCACACCTGTAAACAGCGATGCTTTACTGAAGAACTAACTAGTCAACTAAGCAGTAAAGTACACATGGAGATGCACCCACTGGGCACGTCTACAGATGCATTTATGCCATCTTAAATGTACTGTGCAATACGTTACTGCACAGTAAGCAGAAATAGGATGGCATGTACACATGCAGGCATTAAAGTACATTAACACTTTTTGTGGACTGACTTGGGACTAAAGTTAGTTACAGTAAGGCAGTCCCAAGTCAATCCACACACATATACATACACACTGTTGCTGTACACTGAGGCTAAGCTTGAGACTAAATTGATTAATCTTTGCAGGTTAGTCTAACCTCCAAAACTTGAACTGATTTGTAGGTGGATAGATATTCCCTTTTCATTCCAGAAATGCAGGTGCTAGAGCAGTCCTGCCTTCCCTTCCACATGCCTGAGCTGAAGCAGGCATGGCCAGGCCTTGGCAGGATGCTCTATTTATTCCTGCCCACTCCCCAACCCCAGCAGCCCAGCAGGGAATCTTTATCACCCCTAACTGAGTGTTCATCAACCCATTAAGAAAACAAAGACTCTCTTCATTATCAAATTCAGCTCTTCTGAAACAGCTTTTCCAAAGAAGGACATTAGGCTATCTGTGGATTAGCTCCAAAAAGTCTGTCTGTCTTTGTGATCTCCCACATCATGGACCATAGCCAGTGTATGGTCTGCTAGCTAATGCTGAGGTGTCTGCGTAAGGTAGAGGGGAGGGGGGAATGAGAGGGGGGAATAATCCCTGCTTAGAAGAGAGAAGCCAGGCAGATGCTCTGTGCCTGCAAGTCTCTGCTGGAGCTGCAACCAGGGAGCAAAGGGGAAGGGCCAGCCTTGCTGTGGAGCAGAGAGCCCTGCCCAGCCCAGAGAGCATGCTGGGATGCTGGTGTCTGGTTTATCTTAAACCAGCAAGGCATCTGGGACAGACACTGCATAAACCAGTTTGACCCAAATCAGTTAAGTCTGATACTACATTCAACCAGGTTTATCTCAAACTGGTTTCAGCCATTTTTAAGATGGTTTATGTGCACTGAACATCTGATGTGTTACAGATTTATACCAGTTTATCTGTAATGTCTGTCCCTATCCTAAATCTACATGTGCATTACTGCACTAAATAATCAGCAGCAAATTTGATACCTGCATGATGCAGGTATCAAATTTATGCTCAAGGTAGCATAAGTATCCATATTTACTGCTCAGTACAGGCATGCACATGTAGATGTGTGCCCATAGTGCACAGTAATTTTGGTTACCGCGCAGTAAATGTGCATGTGTAGATTCACACACTGAGTACAATTGCACAGAACTGCCAATATGATGCAACTTTACCGTGTTTTGTTTTTCTCAAGGAAGATCAATAAATAAAATCTCTTCTCTTATGCCTGGAGGGAGCCATGATTAATCCAAGTCCCACCAGGCTGCATGCTGACTCAAGTGAGTCTTTCTTTTTTGCAGAGAAAAGGAGCCTTAAATTATCATTACCTTTTCCTATTGGTCTAGAGAAAGCCCTCCCTAGCAGGAGGGCAGCTGTAAGAGTTTGCATTTTTGGTACAAAATACCTACTTATATTCAGAACTGACAAATATGACCTGAGATTTCATTCTTTGTGAGATTTTTCTCATATTCATATGAAGAGGAAGCCCCCTAGCATTATGAAACTACCACTTTAAGTATTTTGTTAGTTTGTTTATTTATTTTTCCCCAAGCCCAAAATAACTGCCCCTCTAAATTAGGTACAAATTGCTTTGTAATGATATCTTAAATGTAGATCCAGAAAAAAAAATGATGTCAGGGGTCCCAAAATAAATATTGCAGATAATTAAACAACTAGCATCTGTATTCAAAATCTGTGAATGAAATCAAAATACCTATACCATAGCTATATTAATAGTTATTTTACATTATTTCCAGGTAATAATTGTATAGCTTACTGATTTTATACAGCACATCAACTTCAGAAGAACACTTCACAAGATGAACATCTTGGACAGCCCCCTGTGTGAAGGTAGTGTCCAACAAACAGCACAGCACTTATTCAAAAGCTGCAATGTTTATAAATGCCCAGAGAGGGTAGATGGAATCTGCACATTGAGCGATAATACCAGACAGTGGCTCACAGATTTGGCAGCTGATATCTGACGCTATACAGAAGCAGCAGAAGCTTTTATGATTATGCAGGTTGATATATAGAATCCCTCAGTGGTCTGCAATCATTGCTTATGGCATAGTGTCCTCATCCTATATAATTCCCCATCTTGAAATGCATTCAAATACTTCTAGCATGACTACTTACTTCATCTGAATTTAATTTAATCATAGCAGCAAGTGAATCATGTTGCATTTAACAATGGCAAATCCTTTGGAAGGGATTTTTAAGTACTGCTCTGGCTAGTCATTTTAAACAGATTTTGTATGCATCTAGGAATTTCAAACAGCTAAACTCCATTTAGATGCATGATATTCTATTACCTACAAAAAGTTAATACCAAAAACCCTACAAGCAGCAACAGAAAAACAAAATCAATACTAACATGGTGTTTATGATAATCTGCTCATTATCTAGGAAAAACAAAGCACTGGGACCAAACTCATGGATAATTGAGCTGTTGCATTTAGTTTAGTGTTTTGTCAACTCCAGTCCCTTCTCTTCCCCTCTTCTCTCAGTTAAATCAGACAACTGATATGCAAATGAAGTGATCCTAGCTTACAGAAGCTGTACGTGCACAGAACAGGACAAATCCATAGGTGGTGAAAATGACAGAAAACTATTTAAGAGACCTTCATAACACTGTGGGAGAGTGAGAAGGCATGCTACATATGTGCTTGTATGACTCAAAAAAGATGCTTTGTCCCTTTGGTTCACTATAATGTTCTGTCAGTTAATTCAGCCCTGCTTGGCTGCATTTCTATTGTAAGGTTGTGTGTTAATCACAAGGTTTGCTTTTACTTCAACAATAACCCCAGAAATATTTATTTCTTCTAAGTCAGGTCCTGAGGGAGTGCTGGCTGTGGTGGGGTCACACCCTGTTTTAGAGAATGGTGCAAAAGCAGAAGCTGGGACCTTTAAATCCCCAAACCAGGTAAGAATTCTTCCCCCTACCTACCTTTCCATGTTCAGCAGCATGATGTCCCTTCCCCTTCCACATCCCCCATCATCCACCCACCACTGCCACTATCCCTGTTCCAGAGCTGCTCCTGCCCCACTTCAGTGAGGCTGCATAGAAAGCAGACTCAGTGGGGCACAGCAGAAGTGGTGACAGCAAGCAGCTTCCCCCTCCCCGTCCTTTCTCCTGTCAGCCTAGCCACTACTGCCACCATTGTCCTGAGATAAGCCTGGGTATCCACACAGCAGCTGGAGTGGGGCAGGAGCAGCTCTGGAGCTTTTCCCACCCCCAGATCTGCTGGGGACAGCAGCAGTGGAGGGTGCATGAGGGACTGAATGGAAGGGATGGGGAAGGGAATAAGGCTGTGCCAAGATTTGGAGTGTAAATATTCTTACCCGATTCAAGATCTTGGGGAGGAAAAAAAAAGCTCTAAATGTTGCTCCTATGACATGATCTGCTCAGCCTGATGGAGGGTGGGACCACAGGTGGACCAATCCATGCAGAATTGGTCATTATTCACACAGCCCCTTTTTACAAAAATCTGGATTTGCTCATGGCTTCCTCAAATCCCACTATGTAATGTAATGTAAATCAGAATTTCAGCTTTTCTTGTGAAAGATAATATGGATGAGAGCCAGGATACTATATAATCCAGTGTGTGCTCCGACTCACTTCAGTTAGAAGACTTGGTTTGGTATGTGATTATACAACTCCAAGATAGGAGAAATTCATAGCAGTATATCACACTGTATGTTGAGTGTATCACCAAAGTGTGATACAAGAAATATTTCCCTTTTTGTTTAAAACTCTAATAAATAACAGGACACAGAAGGAAAAAAATAATTTTAGCACAAAAAATGGAACATATCCACAAATATACATTATAAAATGAGTATACTTTCGTACATTGCTTTAAAATGCTACAGAGTTTTACGACATGAATACAGTGAAGTTTTTTGACTAAATCTGTCCTCCTCCTCCACACACACACACACCCCCACACCCACTACATTATGAAATTTCTATGCCATTGTATATCACTAGTAAACAAAGCAGGTGGAATTCTACCTTCTTTTCCTTAACTAGTTTAGGTAAATAAAGGGAGAGATGGACTTTTATTTGGGGTCCTGGGTGAAGTCTCTAAGTTCTAGTCCAAGTTGTGCTTTTGACTTTCTGTTCAGACAATTCTTTCTGCATCATTTCCCTGTGTGTAAAATGGGAATGATAATACTCTTTTCTACTGGTTTTCTATGGTTTACTATGTTTTGTACAGTGACTAATACTATGAGGCCTGGAATATGCATGCCGTGTGTACTAAAACATGTAATGTATGTAATGTACCACTTTACTCAGGATATCCAGAATTGGGAATGGTAGGCGCATGATAAAAAAACAGTTACACAGGAATATACTTAGGGGCAGGCAAGTGAGGCATTAGCCCCTTGCACTTACCTCTTGCCCCCGCTAAACATTATTTCCATTGAAAAACTGGCAATGTTGCTATATGGAAACTGCCAAGCCATGTAACCTACCTCTACAGTGTAAGCTATCTGGAGGGGGATACATGTGAGAACTTGTAGGGGAGCCAGAGACCTGCTGGCAGGGGTTGTTACTAGGTCTGTGCGAAGGAGCTAGTATTACTTTGGACAGTGATTCAAATCACTGTCTCTGATTTGGAGATTCAGCCACTGCTCAATTCCTGATCGTACAATGATGTGAGCTTGGTAAGAGAAGGCCTCCCTGTGACAAAGCCATCCTGACTGTCATTCATAATCCTACCTTCTGCAAGCCTATCATGCAGACCCCTTAATGAATTTTTCCAGGATTTTCCCTGGGATAGAAGTTAGGCTAATTGGCCTATAGTTCCCTGGATCCTGTCTCCTCCCCTTCTTGAAGATGGGCAGAACATTGGTCCTTTCCAGTCCTCAGGGACCTCTCCAGAGCACCACAAGTTTTAACAGTTTCACCAGAGGTTCTGTGATTACTTTAGCCAGCTTCTTCAGCACTCTCAGATGAAGTTCATCCGGTCCTGCTGACTTATATATGTCTATTTTTTTAATTGATCATGCACCAGGCCTATTGCAATAGTAAGAAAATGGTCATTCCTACCATGCCCACTCTGTACCCTACCTGGCATGATTTTTCCCTTGGCCCGGTGAAATTCCAAAGCAAAGTAGTTGTTCAGGAGTTCAGTTTCTCCTGAGTGCTGGTAACCAGTAGTCCTGAGTTGCTGAGCAGTGACTCCACACTCTCATTTGTTTTCCTTCTGTTTCATACATACCTAAAGAAGGACTTTTTCTTGTCCTTGATTTCCTTTGCTAACTTATGTTCAATTGCCACCTTACCCTTTCTAATCTGTTTCCTACAAGTGCCTGTTTAGCCAAAAAGACTTCCCAGCCCTTTTGCTACATTTCCTCCACCTAGGAATGGACTTCCTTTATGCTTCAAGGATCACGTCCTTAAGGAACAACCACACTTTATACATTCCTTTTGCCTTCAGCCTTTGGTCCTGCAGCACTTCCCCTACTAGTGGTCTGAGATTGTTGAAATCTTCCTTTTTGAAGTCCAAAACTTCCACCCTGCTGTCCAATTTGTGTGCCTTGTGATGGACAGTGAATGTGATGGTTTCATGGTAGCTGTTTCCCAGGCTGCCTCCTAAATTTAATTTGGTCACCAGGTCATCTCCTTTGGCCAGGACCAAGTCTAGAAGACTGTTACCTCTGATTGGATCACGCACCTTCCGAGTCAGGAAGAACTCTTCGATGCAGGTCAGGAAGGAACACCACTGATTCGACTTGGCTGAGTGTTCCTCCCAAGAGATGTCTGGATAACTGAAATCTCCCATGATGACCATGTCCCATATATGCATGGCCTCTGTCAGTTCTCAAGAGAACTCTAGATCAAACTCCTCCCCCTGGTTTGGTGGTCTGTAGTACACACCTACAGTTACGGCTCTCTCAATGCACCCTCTCCCCTCCTGCCCTCTGCAATCTGAACCAGAGGGTTTCAAGCCATTCCTCTGTGGAGCCAATGTCAGCCTCCAAGGTGTACTGCTCCTTCACATAGAGAGCTATACCTCCACCTTTCTACCCTATTCAGTCTCTTCTATACAGAGCATAGCTCTCTATGGATATGCTCCAATCATGTAAGGAGTCCCACCAGGTCTCCATAATCCCTACTAGATAGTAATGCCCATGGGAGAGTAGGAGGGCTAGTTCCTCCCGCTTGTCCCACATGCTCCTGCCATTAGTGCACCTGAGTCCTCCTATTGATACCCTCAGCTTCCTGTCAGACTAAAGGAGAACTATTTCCTTAGCTCCTGCAAGAGTGACTCTCCTAGTGTCCCTATCTATGGAGCTTTCTTGTATGTCAGTTCCCAGGCATGCTTCAGTCAGTGTTTCCCTGTCCCCAATAAATGCATACATTTGATGTGTGCATTTTTCCTCTTTCTTCATCTTACCTGCAGTTTTTCAAACAAATTCCCTGAAAAATTGTGCATGACTTACGGAGTCCCCCTGGTAGTGGAAAGAGCAATAAATCCTGGAGGACCAAGTCAAATGGTATAATGATATGTGTTAACCTAACATTCAAACTGAAGTGTGTCACAAATGAGCTGCAAATATATTCTACATTTTACA
Source organism: Caiman crocodilus (assembly GCA_030014935.1). Taxonomy (NCBI): domain Eukaryota; kingdom Metazoa; phylum Chordata; order Crocodylia; family Alligatoridae; genus Caiman; species Caiman crocodilus. Next base: position 55,103,333 of record JAGPOW010001338.1, read on the forward strand.
ACAATATCTGGATAGTTGGCTGGATCACCAACAATGGCTGGATCACCATTTTGTAGCTCATAAATGGATGATAAATTGCTTGAATGTCTGGCAGGTTACAATTAATTGCTTGATTAACACTTAAATGCAACTTTTGTAGTGGCCTTAGAGATGGAACCAGAATGGAGGCCCCTAAGAATCTGTGCTTTCCTTGCCCCTGGGGCTTCAGCTGCTACATCAGATGTCTCTGCTGCAGGGGAAGGTGTTTGTATCACCAGTAGTCAGGGAGTACATGGAGCAGCTGCTGGGTGCAGATCCTTCCCTACTGCAAGCTGCCATTTTTATTACTAACAAATTTACATTTGGTGATTGCTGCTGGTTAGGACATTCAGTATGCTCTTCAACAAAATGGAGACAGATGTTCCATTAATTCTCTAGCTACTGGCTACAATAATGACACCTCCTGAAGTATCAGGTTTGGTCCAGGGTGTAAAATGCCAGTTACACTATTGCAGTTACATTATTGTTTTTTTCACCTCTGCATATAAAGTTAGAAGGGCACATTTTCACAGCAGTGCAATATTCTGTGGTCTGATGCTAGCCACTATTTCAGTACAAACCAGCAACAACATTAACAGACATCAAGATTTATTTCTTCTAACAATTCTATTTCAGCAGCTATTTTTATTTGGGTGTAATCTTCGCAGCACTTCACTTCTCAGGGAAAGTGGATTCAAATGAAACTTGTCGTATGTTAATTAATTAATGTGTTAATTAATTGATTAGGTGTTAATTAATTAAAGGTAAAAATTCATTAAGTTACTAATAGGGCCTGTCCAAAACATTTTCTTGACCAAGGCTAGAATCCCAACTTTGGAAATTTAGGCATGTCAGAAGTTACATATTAGCTTCTCCATAATACCAGAGACGCTAATAAAAAGATGCTATTAAAAATGCCTCTCTCTCCTACTTAGATTCATATTTTCCAGTCCTAAAATCATAAAACAAAATAAAACAAAAACCCCCAAACAAATGCCTCTACCCCCAAAATCTTCTACTGATAGTAAATTTTACCCAATTAATGACTGCATCAAACTAGCAAATTCTCAGGGATTTACAGCCAATTTCTCGAAGGTTATGTGGCAGTATAAATAGAAGAATGCAACTTTTGTTTCATTTTCTGTTCTTCATAGATTCTATGAATACTGTCCAACAGAATGCATATGCAAATTAATGTATTGTTTCCTTTTACAGTGAATGAACATCAATCAAGAACAACATGAAGATAGTTAGGAAACTATGTAATCAGTTGTATGAGGCAGGAAGCTATTAATATAAAAGTGGTTCATTTAATAAGAACAGTGTCTTAAGTAAGGTCTTTATATCTCATAAATATAAAGCAGGTACTTCATATACAGTTCTGTTGTGCAGGGAAGTGCTTTAAATTTCTGGTACCCATAAACCATCTCTAAGGATTTGTTCACTTTTAAATGGCTATAATTGGTCCTTCTGTTCAAGGCTCTGAAAACAGATGATATTATTTAATTATCAGTTTATACAAGCTCAAGTATTATTTGCAATAAGTTTAAAAAAGCTCTACTGCTCGCTATAAAGCTTGTGCAAGATATAATCTTATGGAAATCCCCCTTTTACTGTTGCATTGTGCAACAAGGAACATTTAAGTCAGCATAACCCATAGAATAAATAAGGGACTGAGATAAATTTACTGTGAAGTTTAATACTGATGTGAACTATTTTTCTACGCTCTCTGGATGTGGACAAATAAAATAAACTTTCTATAGATTAGAGCAAGTAAGTGTTCCATGTTTATTAATTGCAATGGTTCACAGTTTTTTCAGACAGCTGTTATCAGAGAGAATTTACAAACAAAAATCACACTTAAAAAGTGCAAGATTTTATTCATAAATGAAGCTGTGAAAGATATAACGAGTTCAGAAACATGAGAAATAATTAGATTTTTTGAACCTCCCTTGCAGCTGATTATAAAGTAACATCCCAATTATCCATATAAACAAGTTAGCTAATTTTGCATAACACAGAGAGGCATGGGAAAGATTGCTGCACAATTCAAAACTTACAAATCTAAATTTAGACTGTTTATGGGCTGCAACAGCATGCCTTTCAACTTAAAGGCATGCTGAGGGCCAGTCTTCCTCATGTCCCCAATTCCAGGCTTCCTGTACATTTGTACACCAGCAACTTGAATACCTTTAAAAAGTGCATGCAGCTGGGGATCAGGGAGCTTGCTATCACCAACTACAGGCATTAGCAATCACATGATTGGGATCTGGCATGGCAGGACATGCAGTTTTGGGGATCAATCATACAATACCTAAGATCCCAATTGTGTGATTATATTAATGTTTGCCAGGGGTCTAAGAATAGGAAATCATGCATTTGTGAAGTAGGTTAAATTAAATGACTCGAGAGCCCTTCCGACATTATGATTTTACAATTCCAGTCAAGACAGAATAAACATATAGGTTTCCCTCACTCTATGTGGGTTTTGTGTGTGCGAATTTAGTCTTATGCAACGACCTTTTTTATACCAAATAATTTGTTAAATGTGAAGTAAATACACTGTTAGGCAATTGGTGTGGTGGAAACCCACAATCAGATGCTTTGTGCAGTGCATTGTGGGAGTGATGCACACCAAAATATAGTCTCCTGTGTGGATCTGTGCTCCTCACTCATTGTCCGTGATGTGTTTGTGTAGTTGCCATTCCCATTAGGATAGTGCTCTGTGCTTGTGTGTACTGTTTGCTGTTGGTGAGTACCAGAATTGTCTTGTAAAAGTGGTAGGAATGGATCTGGGGGTCAGCACACTTGAGGTCTTGGAACATACCCTATTTGTTACATTGTAAAATGGGTTCCCTTTATACAAACTTGAGTTATGCTCCATTTCCCAGGAACTCACGTACAGCATAAAGTGAGAAAAACCCATGCAGCAAAGGGATAGAACAAAACCAGAGAGAAGTTGACAGTGTTCTAGGTGTTTTGGGGCAATGTGATTTTTATGTGTTGTTACACACTTTGACCCTGGATTTATAGTGGACCAGATGAAAAATGGCTGCCTGATCTAATACAGTGATTAGGCAGGTGCTGGGTACTTGATCTAAGGGTCAACTGGGGAAGGAAGAGGGGTGGGCAGATTCAGGTAGGGGGACTAGGAGGATCACAGTAAGGACAAATAGAGGCTGGGGACTAGCCAGATATTCAGGGGGCTGAGAGAGGGATGGGGAGATATCAGGGGATATGGGTAGAGGGTTGGGGGAGTTGGCAAGCTAGTAGGATCTGCAGGAGGGTTGGTAGGGTCCAAGGAGGGTTTGCAGGATTGAAAAGCCTCTCTGATCCTGCCAGACCCCTCTCCCCCTCCCCCAATCCTTTGAATTCCCCTGATCCCAGAAATCACTCCTGGTGCTGGTTTCACAGGCATTCACTAGTATAAGTCAGGGTGGGGGGGTTGGGCTGGCAGATCATGTGGGCCTAGCAGCTCTACATGGGGGCTGGTGGGGTTGGCAGAATTGGGAGGGCTCTCTCCCTTGCAACTAGGGACCATTTTCAGCCTCCCCGACCCCTCCTGCCACAGACAAACAATTCCCTCCCCTGTGGACCAACCTCCACCCCCTGATCCTGCCTGCCCTTTCCCCCCACCCCGAATTACTTCCTGGTGCTGGAAAATGCTGGTCAAACTGGAACCAAGGATGGTCTGGTGGGGGGGGTGATTGAGTGGTTTGGGGGGGTAGCTGGTCTGCAGGGGGAAGGTTGTCCCTTTGGGGATGGGGTAAAGTGTGAAGGGGCTAAAAATAGACCAGTGGTGGGGATAAGGGGTAGGAAAAGCATAGCCTTGGGGCTGGGATAAACAGCTGGCTTCTCTTAGCCCAGGGGCTATACTCCAAATGATTATAGATAGATTCATCTAACTGTGTCCAGTCTAACTTAGTGCACTCTCAGGTGATCTAAAGTTAGATTGGGCTGACCAATTTTTGACTGATCTAATCTTTGGGGAATATCCATATGGTAGATCAACCTAACTAGGGCTCTAAATGTAAGGACCAGAGGAGAATGAACTATTTTAGACCAGGAAGCCATTTTTTACCTGATCTAAATTATCAAATGTCTCTATTCACCTTTAGTCAGTTTTGCAAGAAGAACCCTCCTGCTAAAAGAGTTATTGTGTAACACCACAGATTTCTTCCTCTTCCTGATGCCTATTTCAGAACTATATTGTGGAAAGGACAACTTTATCCTAGATTAAACTAGCCTCCTAGGGAATTGTAAAGTTGTTGGTTGAAATTATTTTAAGTATTATCCTTTGAGAACTAAGTATCCCCCAACTGAAATTTGGTTTATATAGCAATAAAAGCATAATTCAAATTTCACTACTTCCACTAACACTTCTAAGTTTGTGAAGAGGATCAAAAGAAAGGTAAAACTCTTCAGACTGAAAAGAAAGTACTTTCCAAAAGGAACTATTCCCAGGGGCAGTTTAATATCCATGACAATATCAAATAGGAAGATGAGCACAGGGGCTGAGCAGAGATCAATGAGAAAGTCAGACACAGACCCAGATGCTATTGCTGCTACAGAAAGACTGATTTCTGAATTCACCATCTGGAATCTACTGCTGCCAAGCACTGCTTATGGGTAGCCACTGGTATTGGCTGAAATGCTAGGGCATTAACTAACGTGGCAAACAGACTGCACACACAGCCATTCTTCTAATATCAGTGGGAAAGACTAACTGGAATTAATCATATCAGCCAGTTTATCTGTAGTATAGTGTCAGTTAGACAAACAAATTACATGTACAAAAATATATCCTGTAACTTAAGGTCTAGAGTAAGCTTTTCCAAACTGCAAGAATATCTGGATGAACTACTGAAATTTTAAAGATCAGATCTTGTAAGGGTGCCCTGATTAATTTACCAAGTTACAGTTTTGACATTCAGTCATACACCAGGTACTTAAGATACAAGCCTTAAAGCAGTGTTTTTCAACTTTTTTAGCCTCAAGGTACTCCTTACACAACTTTTCTGAATTTAGTAGCACCATGGGCTCCCAGCTGAGATTTGCTGAGTGAGAAACTAAATTCAAAAAAAGTTTTGGAGGGCTGCCTTGAAGCTAAAAATGTTGAGAAACCGTGATTTAACTGGTGCAAGGAGAGGGTGGCAGGGGCAGAACCTCACTCTACCATGCCCCATTTTTTCCACTCCTTACTGTCCTTGCCACCTCTAATCCATACCTGAGACAGTAAGAGTGATCTCTGTGGCCAAAGCTGCTTGCCTGAGGTTGTGCAGGCTGGTAACTAGAGCCATCTTCCTCCTTTGTCCCTCCCACTGGCCCTGGGAGTATGGGAGAAACTACAGAGGTGGAGTGGGCTAAAAAGTATTGCTCCATCCTTGCATCTGTCTCATTTCTCAGAGTATGGGCAGAAAGGAGGCAAGAGAGGCTGCAGTGGCAGCAGTCCCCAGAGAAGCAGGCAGGGATTCCATTGATTGCAGTGGGCATAGGGAGACAGACGGGAAAGAAGAGTCCTTTAGTTGCCATCTACTGTATGCGCGGTGTGCTGCAGCACCCCTTGTAGGATCACACTGTACTACAGCGTGTTGAGGTACCCCAGCTGAGAATCATTAAAGAATAGCATAAATAAAACAGCAAAGGAAACTATACTTCACAATCTTCCTTCTGTCCTATTTTCTGTTACTCGTACTATTTCCTTTTCAAGGAGCGTGACATTTAATCAATGTGCAAATTGACTCAATTACCAAAAGCAACTAATATGCACATCTTCCTGCTAATAGGCTATTTTATTAGTGGTTTAGTTGTATTGAGTTATACATCATACTGCTATGTAACTTGGGCCTTTCAAATGTGCTCATTACTTTAATACTTAGATATCGCAAGTGGGGATGAACAGAATAATAGAAAACAAATCTTGAAGGCATCCACTGCGGGTCGACACAATCGAACAATAGGATTCTGTCACAATCCTTTGGAATTTTAAGATATACAGCAAGATCTTATCAGAGTAATGTTGGAGAGAGATGGTGAGAGACAACATCGCTTGCATTTGGTGTTAGTGATTTATGATAAAAGAATAGGATTAGAGGGAATTGTTAGGGTCACTGAGTCAGCCCTCCAACACACCCTCAGCTCACAGGCCAGCTTCCCCTAAGTAGCTTCCTGAGGTAACCAAAGCTTTCTAAAGCCAGTGACATACTAAAAACGGCTTTCTGAAATGGTGATTTAACAGCAGAAATAATAAGATTTCAAATGTGATGCAACTAGTACACGAGTATCTTTCTTTTGCTGTGAATTTTGTTGCAATAATGCACTTGAATATACACAAAACTAAATCATGCCATAAAAACAGCAGTATACAAGGTATATCTTGGTAACAACTAATGAGTTTAAGTGTTATATTGCATTTTTTTTTTAGGATTTTAGTGTTTTGAAGTATGTGTCTTAGCGTTTGTTCATATGATAGGTTTAAACTGCCCTTCCCACCAAGTGGCAATATGCTCCTTTTAGAGATTACTTGTAGAAGCCTAGAGCTGTGCTTTGTTTTAATATAAAAGCTTTAGGATTTAAATTTAAGACCATTAGTAAAATAAAAAAGGATTTCTAAGATTTCATATAGGTTAAGGCCGGAATGGACTGTTTTGTTAATGTATATAAAACATATCAGCTCCTTACTTCTGTTCAATATTTCCCTAAAAATATATGCAAGTAACTTGTTTGCCCTATTTACTCTAATGTCACAATATGAACTCACATTTGGTTGGCTATCCACAATAAACCTAAATCCCTTTCACTGATTTCAAAAGATGAGTATTGACTGGCATACCTTATATTCTTTGCACTTATAAGTATGATCTTGCAGTCAATTATGTTGCATGCTGTTTGATTATGTCCAGCCCAGAATGTTTGAAAAAGATATGGCTTGGAAGATACAAAAGTTTTAAAAAACATTTAATTACTTTCCAGCTGTGCAAACAGCCTCAGTTTAGATTCACTGCATTTTTTTTTTTATATGAACCAAACATGGTGAGCACATGGAGACTCCTATCTCAGGCTCAGACCAAAACAGTTTCCCAATTTGACTGAATAATTCTCATAGCTCTGCCAATAAATCAGATTTACTGGTTTTTCAATTTTAATGCAAAATCATATTAAAGCAAACAAAATAGAAAGAGCGTCCAAGCCTGGCACAGCAAAAATTATTATTTATTATACAGTTTATGTTAGAGAACTAGTTAGGTACCAGAAGTCTTAGCAACAAACTTCAAAATAAGCATAGTTTAAAAGTCATGTCCACACTAGCTCTATATAAATCCACCTTTTCCCCATGATATATTACAGCAATATTTCAAAATGGGCTTGGTACATCTACAACACCTCAAGTGTCATCAGAAATACAGTTCATTAAACTATAAGGTAACTTGCACAGTTTGAACACAGTTCTCTCTCACTTTTACAAGTTTAGGATTGGCTTTGTGTGGTGGGAAATAATGCTGCTCATTTGTTTAGCTATGTTGGAAGACAAAACATTTTGTTTTTTTTTACCTTGATTCATGAAGGAAAACCACATGGCATTGTGCAAAGGTATTACAAAAAAAAATCAGAGTTCCTAATTCCTTATTTCCTCCCTTGAACTAAGTATTACTATTCTTTTCAAATATTATAAAAATGAAATTTTAATTGTACCCAAACAAATTTCTATCCAGCTGTGTAAAAACATGTATTGTCCTTGTGAACAGATCTTCTCATTAATACTTTACTGTTTGTACTAATGCACTAACTTTCTGACAGCCACTTTCTGATAGTTAAGCCAACTTAACTTTTTAAAGTTGACTTAATTATCATAGCATACATACAACTTTGGAGCAGAGTTGACTTAAATGCAGCACCATGGAGATGAATTATCTCGAGTCACATTAGGTAACTTGACTTAGCTCTCGAGATGGCTACCACCATATCAAGGACCTGTACACATGTACACTCCAACATGGCTTAAGTTGACTTACTTAAGATCCCTTATTTAAAGTCAACTTAGTACATATATTTGAAGCTCATAGGAATCATCATAATTCTGTTGCGTATTACATGACAATGAGAAACTGGTTTTTAACAACACATTTTTGCTGTTCTCAGCTAACATGCCTTCTAGGAAAATTCAGAAAGAAAATGTGGAGAAGCAGAAACACAATTTTCCTCGGAGCTTATATAAAGAGACTACACTTTAAAAAATAATTCTATCAGCAGCTGGAAATCATGAGGAGAGAAAAAAAAACCTGTATAACTGTGAAAAAGTATCAAGAGGCATGAAGACTAGAAGCATTCCAAACAACTTTTAAAGTATAAGACTAAGGTAAGTAATTAAAAAAGCAACTTTTTTTTTTTTTTTTTTTTTTTTTTTTTTTTTTTTTAAAAAAAACAAATTTTTTTTTTTGTTTTTGCTGGACGTGGGGGGGTTATTTATTTTAATTTTC
>JAGPOW010001338.1:55111927-55133044 GCA_030014935.1 Caiman crocodilus
ACCCCGGTGCTCTTTCCTGCCAAGGCAGGGGGTCGGACTAGATGATCTGCCCAGGTCCCTTCCGACTCTAGATACTATGATACTATGATACTATGAACACTGATACAGAAGTCAAGCCTGAGTGAGCAGAAGCTGAGACAGGGACCAGGGTCCTGAGGCCTGAAGGAACCGGAAATAGTCACCATTCATCACGGCCCCCTAGAACAAAATAAAACTTGTGAGGCATGGGCATGATTACAGGTGGGACCTACCTAATTCATGATTTCATGGATTTTCCAGATTCTGACATGGAATCTGCACCAAAACAGACAAACAAACAAGCAAAAAATGGTAGAAAAAATGCTGGTTCCTCAGAGAGAAACAGCAGTCTTCAGTGTGCTGTGGTGGTGGCAGTGGGGCATGCCTTCTTGAAGGGCTGCAGGCAAGATGACCACCAACCTTCACCAATGATTGACTGTGAGGGCTGCCTGTGATATGGCCCCACCCCTCTCCACTAATTAGCAGTGTGGGGTGGGGCTCCATGATGGATAGCCCTTGCAGCCAATCGGTGGTGAGGGGCAGAGTCACAGGGGCCCCTTAGTTAATCAGAGCCATGGCCCATGAAATGGCTGCCCATGCCCACATTCTGCCTGTGAAACTGGGGAGAAGGCCTCATCAATTAGGTAGGTCCCTAATTATTAGAGAGGCTGGAGGCCATGATTATGGCCAGTGAAGGAGCTAGAAAGAAAGTAGAGAGGAAGAGCCAGGAGCTGAGACCAGACTATGGATAACACCATCAGGCTCCCTTTAGGCAACCTCCCCAGATATGAAGTTACATCAAGGAATAGAAGATGAGTGTAAAAGGGAGGGGATCCTAAGAGGACTGGAGAGTGCAGGGTTAATCTGAATCAGGGGCATCTGAGAAATCCTTTGAATAGGTCTGACAGTGAAAAGTCCTTCAGCTACTAAGGAACAATAAGGATGAGGACTTTGCACTTCAAATATCATTGTTCCAAAGGGATCAGTGGAAGGCCTTAAGTCCATTCCTCTTCTGGAGCAAAACCTTTTTTTGTATTTTTGTATTTCCAGGATTTAAACCACATTGATTATATATTATCTGCTCAACAGGCCACTATATTTAGGATTATTGGTTCATTACTGAATGCCTACTCAAAGTTCACTGGGCTGTTGCCAATTCTTGGAAAGCGTCCATTACTAAACTCATGTCCATAGCCTCCTGGCAAAAGGATAATGAATAAAATCTTCCTTGCTTGTTCCTGTTGTTTGTTGCAGATGTGCTGTATATTTTGTCAAAACATGCACTGCCTGGTAAGGTATGTAGGAATAACATACAAAGTTGACTTGTGATCCTGAGCTCCATAGCATTTAATCAGTTGCAGGTTATACAGGTCTCCTGTATATTCCTGTGGTTAGATGGGGATACCTTGCTTCCAATGGGCATAAAGTATCAGAACCCTTTCTACGAACAGTATTATATTTTTCTACACATTTTTGCTTGAGCCAGGATATTGGATAAGCAATTGCTATAGCACTTTAGCAGACAACCATGACTAGACCTGATGACAAAGTGAGATTGAACCATAGCTATATCTATGCAGGGTACTCGAAGATATTTAGAATTCAAAGGTATCGAATACAAGGATGACTTGGTATTAGTCAGCACATCTTCAAGTTTCTCACAAGAGACATGGTGCCTTGCTTTTACTTCATACAAACTTCTCATTGTCGCTTGTGGAGAGTGTCCATCTGGAGGAAGTTATTATTTTATTATCATTTTTGTTCTTTGGAAGAAAAATAACACACAGTGATTCCCTAAATTCTAATTTAAAATTGTTGTTCTTTAACAGAAAATCATAAGAGGAATTTTTCCTGTATTTTCTTTGTGTTGCATCTTTGCAGTATGTTTGCCATCTCCAGGTATCAGTCATTTTCTGTGGATGCTCTCCCCATATACTTTTTAGTGTTTGAATATCTTGCTTAAACTCTGTGCCTAAAATTGATGAGACATGACTGGGAGTCTGTATGTATGCTGTCATCTTCAGAATTAAAATATAGTACAAATGTTGACAAGTAGAACAGCATTACTGTTGTCTAATCTAGTAAATAGTTTACAATGCATTAAAGTCTGGAAATTTTCTGTTCCATTAATAATTATCTTGGCATTTGGAAAACAATATTATGATCCCTAAAGAACCATTGGTAAAACATGTGTTGATTTCTGGCAACTTTTAACTAATATAGCCTCCTACTTCAGAAATGAATATCCAAACAATATCCTCCACAGGAAATATCCCAATATGCTTTGCAGAACTAAATAATACCACACAATTCTTAGCTAGAGGGCAACAGAAAATCATAGTAATGGAACAGGGAGAAAAGCCATTGTTTCGAAAAAGATAGAAAAAAAATGATGAAACCAAGACATTAGATGGCTATTGCAAATACTGTTTGTTCACATACCACAGGCACCCTTTTCCCAAAAATCAGCTCTTCACAACTGGGGTGTGTGACAAGTAGAAAAGCTGTTTTTTTCCCCATGGCCACTTAAACAGAAGCATGGAGAGTCTGTGCTGCAAGATGGCTTCTAGGTTTTGTCTCAGACAGCAAGCTGGAGGGGCAGTATCTAGTATCAACCTTCTCACAGTCACTCTCAAATTGAAAACAGCTTTTATCTGAGTATCTGAATGCACATTATTGACAGATCTGATACAAGGCATTTGTAATGGGATAAATACCATTGATATTAGTACACAAGGATGTAGGACAAAGAGGATAGTGTATGAAGGTTAAGAAGAAAGAAAAGCATGGAAAAATGGAGTTGAGTAAGAAAGTAGAGATTGATGAAGTAAAGTATAAGTAAGCTTACATGTAAGGCCACTGAAATTAGTACTGGCCTGTACTGATCACCAGAAGAGCCAGTGGAATAATGAATCTACAGGATGGGTAAGGGAAGGAGGGCATGAAGCTTAGAAGCCTTGGATTTGGAAGGGGGAAAAGGTGTGATATGTGAGTAAATAAATCCTTAGTCAGCTGAATCATGCAAAGCAGACTTAACAATGGAGGCTCTGGCAATCTGAGAGAAAATACTCAGAAAAGGGTAAGAGGAATTACAAGAGTTAATCCAAAAGACAGATATGAGTTAATGTTGACACTCTGAAAACAGCCTTAGCTACAACAAAAGACCAATATTTGTCCCTTCTAATTCAACAAAATTTGCCTCTGATTATTAAACATTTACATCACTGATATAAGAAAAAAAAATCTGTAAGCCATACATGGAAATAACCCAGATTGCTTCTTGAACCATAGGCTAAATTCCCCACTGACCAGCTTGGGCATGTACAAAATCCTTCCCCATCCCTCCGCACTGAATCACATGGATCTAACTTCCCTTTTACTAAATAAAAAAATGAAAGTATTATTTAAGTTGAGAAAGGAAAATCAAAATCATCCCAAAAAACGCGTTAGTGTATATTTAAGATTCAAAAGGATGACAAGAAAGCAATAAGAGATGATGTAAGAGATTAAAACACTAGTTTTCTAAAGGAGATATAATATTACAATTCTAAAATTAAGAGAACATTAACTATAAAAGTTTTGACACTGACATTAAAGGAAGATAGCACAAATTTATGGAGGAAAATAGTTTAGAAAATGTGAATATTTGAGTCAGTGGAACTATTAGCATACTTAAATTCTTGCAGAAGTGCTACAGTAAATCAAGGGCTATTTTTAACGGAGTTTGTAACAGCAGATTCCTTCCCCCTGTTACTTGAAGCAAGTGAAGCTTGCAAGGAAATGTGTGCACTACCTGCATCTGCTGTCTAGTGGGCTGTAGAGCTCAGCCTTCAGATTGCAGGTAACAGAACATATGGTTGCTGAATAGGGGATGAGCAGAACCTACTAACAGCAAGTCAGGTCATAAAATTGGGAAGGGGGAGGAGCAAGGAACAAAAAAGCCTAAGACTGATCCCAGAGATGAAGATTAGCTCAGACCTTCACTATATGTGTGCTGCAAGTGGGCTGCATAGGAGGGGATAAAACCTGTTTTATTTTCTGTGGTTGTTTGGGTTTTGTATTATATTGGAGGACTAGGTTATGGCTATGAGGGGAGGCATGGAGGCCATGGATGGGTACCTGGTGTGGCACTGTCAGGGACTCAGAGGGCTAAGGCTGATGTAGTGAGAGGGCTGATAGAGCAAAGGCAGCCTAGTCTGGGGTCAGGGACCCAGAGGGCTGCTTAGGGACAGTGCAGGATAGGACAGGTGCCAAGGGGCCTGCAAGGGTCTGACAGGGGCCCAGAGCCCATGAGGGCAAGGCTGAAACTGGGGCCTGAAAACCTAGGGTCCTGGAACAGTGGATCTTGTGTGGAAGGGCCACAGCCCAGACAAAGATCTAAGACTTGAAGTGAAACCTCCTGAATTCTAGGGGCAGCCTCCCAGCCCAATTATAGCACCATAGAATGACAGGCAAGACAATAGGATGGAAACTGAGAGGGCAGAAGGCATGGGTAAAATAGGATACAAGCCAGAGAGCATGGGTAAGACAGTGACCACCAAGGGTGACTAAGCTGTGAGGGCCTGAATTGCTACAAAGCTAAAATATATTTATTGTTACATTCATAACTCTTTGAATAGTCAATCAATGCAGGTGGTGTTTTCCTCAATCCTCCTGGTTTCAGGCTATGGGATGAGGAGGGAAAAGAGAAATGGGGTAGTCAACATAAGACTGTGGTGCTGGTGTCATCATGAAAGCTTCGGCTTCCATGATCACAGTTCACTCTTTGGTGAACGAGTCTTCTGGGGGGAGATGGCCTCCACCTCATTCCATGGGGGAGGAGGCTCTTCTCAGCCAGACAGGCCGGCCTGCCTGAACAGGCTTTAAATTAAGCCCGCCAGGGAGTTGGGGGATTACCGACACTGCAATTCCACTGGGGAACCTTTGTAAATCTGGCAGGCTAATGCACTTAAGGGAACCCACCACTACCCTATCTTTGGAACGATCTGTAGTGAAGGCAAGGACCCCCAATGGAACACTTACATGCCTGTACACCAATGCTAGGAATAAACAGAAGGAACTGATCCTCCTGCTAAACAAGAATGACTACAACCTCATAGGGATAACAGAGACCTGGTGGGACTCCACCTATGACTGGACCACAGGCATAGATAGCTATACCCTGTACAGGGAAGATTGTACAGATAAAAGGGGTGGGGGTGTAGCTCTTTAAGTGATAGCTACACATCCTTGCAAATTGACATTGGCACCCAGGAAGAACAACTGGCATCCCTCTGGGTTATAATACATGGGGAACATTGCACAGGGAACATTATGGTAGGAGTTTACTGCAGACCTCCAAACCAAAAACAAGAGCTGGACCAGGAATTTACCAGGGAACTGGCTGAGGCTGCATGCTCTCAGTGCATGGTTGTCATGGGAGACTTCAATTACCTGGACATCTCATTGGAAGAACGCTTGGCCAACTCTGATTGGTCACAAAGCTTCCTTATATGTGTGAATGACCTTTACCTGACTCAAGAAGTCTATGGGCCAACAAGAAGTAAAGCATTGCTGGACCTGGTACTGGCCAAAGGGGATGACATAGTCAATGACTTACAAATCAATGGAAAGCTGGGTGATAGTGAACACAAGCTGATCACCTTTACTATCCATTGCAGAGCTCGCAAGTCAGTCAGCAATGCAGAAGTCCTCAACTTCAAGAAAGCTGACTTTGACAAGCTCAGGAGGCTCATTGTCAAGGCCTTAAGGGATAACAACTCAACAGGAAGAAGAGTCCAAGAGAAGTGGTTGCTCCTCAAGGGAGCAATCCTGACAGCACAAGGGATGGACATTCCATCTCGGAGAAAGGGTAGCAAAAGGGCAAAAGGTAGCAACCTCCTTGACTCAGCAGGGAACTTGAGGACCTCCTACACCTAAACAAAGAGAGTTATAAAGCATGGAAGGCTGGAATTATCACCAAGGAGAATTATTCAGCACTGGTCTGTATCTGCAGGGAGTGGATCAGGAAAGCTGCAACTGAGGTCCATTTGGCTTCATATATCAAGGATAACAAGAAGTCCTTTTTCAAATATGCAGGGAGTCAGACAAAAAGCAAGAGTAACATTGGACCCCTGCTGAACCAAACAAGACAACTGATAACAGACTCTCAGGAAAAGGCCAATCTGCTTAATGGGTAGTTCACATTGGTCTTTCATCAGCCAAATGGGACCGCCCCTGCCTAGCATGATTCAGGATGGCCAAAGTGAGAGCATATTTATACCCAGCATTGGTGTTAATCTTGAGAGGCTGGACACCTTCAAGTCAGCTGGTCCTGATACCCTAGAGTACTCAAGGAGCTGGCAGTTGTCATAGCCCCACCATTGGCAAAAATAGTCAAAAACTCGTGGTGCTCAGGTGAAGTACCTGAAGACTGGAAGAAGGCCAATGTGGTACTCATTTTCAAGAAAGGGTGGAAAGTAGAGCCCGGGAATTATAGGCTAAACAGCTTCACCTCAATCCCCAGTAAGATTCTGGAGAAAAGTAACAAAGAGACCCTTCTTGGTAAGGTAGCTGAGGGCAACATCCTGAGGGACAGCCAGCATGGGTTTATCTCCGGTAGGTCTTACCTAACTAATCTCATCTCCTTCTATGACCAGGTGACAAATCACCTGGACAAGGGGAAGAGATTGACATAATATATCTGCACTTTAAAAAAGCCTTTGGTCTGGTATCCCATGATCTCCTCATGAAAAAATTGGCCAACTGTAGCATCAGTGACACCACAGTCCGATGGCTGGGAAATTGGCTCCAAGGTCAGACCCAGAGAGTAATGATCAACGGTAACAAATCATTCTGGTGCTCTTTGACCAGTGGTGTCCCCCAAGGCTCTGTCCTTCTCTTTAACATCTTCATCAATTATGTGAACATTGGTGTAAGAAGTACACTGGTTAAGTTCGCCGATGACACTAAACTTCAGTACACAGTGTCCACACCTGAGGACAGGCTGACTTGGATGAACTTAGTACGTGGATGGATACAACCTGATGACATTAAATACCAATAAATGCAAGGTACTCCACCTTGGGGGTGGGGAACCCGCAGCATACTTTCAGGCTCTGCAGCACTACACTTGCTAGCGCCACTGCTGAGAGAGACTTGGGGGGTCACGAGTGACCACAAGATGAAGGTGAGCCACCAATGTGATGTCACAGATGGTAAAGCAAAGAAAACTCTGGCTTGCATCCACAGATGTTTCTCAAGTAAATTTAATGATGTCATCCTTCTGCTGTCCTCAGCCTTGGTGAGACTACTGCTGGAGTACTGCATCCAATTCTGGGCTCCATAATTCAAGAAGGATGTTGAGAAGCTTGAAAGAGTCCAGAGGAGAGCCACATGCATAATCAGAGGGCAAGAGAATAGGCCTTATGATGAGAGGCTGAGAACCATGGAACTCTTCAGCCTGGAAAAGCGCAGGCTCACGAGGGGACCTAGTGGCTGCTTATAAGTACATAAGGGGTGTGCATTAGGATCTGGGAGAACATCTGTTCACCAGAACAACCCAAAGTAAAACAAGGACCAACAGTTATACACTCCCCTGAGACTGTTTTAGGATGTACATAAGAAAAATTTCTTTACTGTCTGAGTCCCCAAGACCTGGAATATACTCCCTCCAGAAGTAGTGCAGGCGCCTACTCTGTCAAGAAACGTATGGATGTTTACCTTGCTGGGATCCATTGACCCTAGCTAGCTTCCTGCCCCTGGGGCACGGGGCTGGACTTGATATTCAAGGTCCCTTCCAGCCCTGACATCTATGAAATCTATGAACCTTCAATTAATCTTTAGCAAAATACATACATTTATAAAAAAACAAATTCTCCAAAGACCTGGCTGGGTAGCCAACCTGGTGAGGTGAAAGAAACAGGAATATTAACCACTGAATATCATGACAAGCATACATTGTGCATTTTTTTAGTTCTGAATGGCAGGAAATGTAAGGAACTAGAGAGCTAAAAGTAACATATTGAATTTGGAATGTGGTGAAAAATAAGTGCTCTTATATTGCACAACTCCTTATATCGATACATTACATTTAATATTTTTTATACTGGACATGAATCTTTCTTTTTAAAAATATTCATATTTACCCAAAATTTAAACAAATTAAAAAGAACAGCTCAAAATTTCTGCTATGAAACTTACATTTTTAAATTTGAAATAATTCAGGTGAAAATAATGATGATTTTTTTTCAAAATCTTTTGTCAGTTTATCAGATTTTAGACATGGTTAAAAATTTTCAAGGTCAGAGGTTTGAATTTTGTCCATTCTCTTCATATTTTCCCTATTTTAGTTGTAATTATGTCTACAAGTTAGGCAACTGCATGTTCAATTGTCATAGCCATACTATAGATTTATAGATGCTAGGGTCAGAAGGGACCTCAATAGATCATCGAGTCCAACCTCCTGCATAGGCAGGAAAGAATGCTGGGTTCAGATGACCCCAGCTAGATGCCCATCAAACCTCCTCTTGAAGACCCCATAGGTAGGGGAGAGCACCACCTCCCTTGGGAGCCCATTCCAGACTTTGGCCACTCTAACTGTGAAGAAGTTCTGCCTAATGCCTAGTCTAAATCTGCTCTCTGCTAGCTTGTGGCCATTATTTCTTGCAACCCCCGGGGGTGCCTTGGTGAATAAAACCTCACCAATTCCCTTCTGTGTCCCTGTGATGAACTTATAGGCAGCCACAAACTCGCCTCTCAACCTTTTCTTGCAGAGGCTGAAGCGGTCCAGGTGCCCCAGTCTCTCCTCATAGGGCTTGGCCTGCAAGCCCTTAACCATACATGTGACCCTTCTCTGGACCCTCTCCAGGTTATCCACATCCCTCTTGAAGTGTGGTGCCCAAAATTGCACACAGTATTCCAACTGCAGTCTGACCAGCGCCCGATAGAGGAAAAGTATCACTTCCTTGGTTCTGCTTGTCATGTATCTGCTGATGCATGATAAAGTGCAGTTAGCTTTTCTGATGACTTTGTCTCATTGATGACTCATGCTCATCTTGGAGTCAACTTGGAGTCCCTTTCTACTTCCATACTACCAAGCAGGTCATTTCCTAGGCTGTAGGTGTGCTGGACATTTTTCTTCCCTAGGTGCAGCACTTTGCATTTCTCCTTGTTAAATTGCATTCTATTGTTTTCTGCTCATTTTTCCAACCTGTCCAGGTCTGCTTGTAGTTGTTCCCTGCCTTCCGGTGTGTCCACTTCTCCCCACAGTTTTGTATCATCCACAAACTTGGACAGAGTACACTTCACCCTCTCATCCAAGTCACTGATGAAGACATTGAAGAGTATTGGTCCAAGGACCAAGCCCTGTGGGACCACACTGCCCATGTCCTTCCCTAATGAATAGGGAGTTCTGAATGGCAATTCACAAATGCCTAACAGTGGTGCTCAACCCTTTGGTCTCTCAGGCCAAATGAGGGGCATGGGACCAGTCTATTAGCTGCATCAGAATTTACAGCCCAGGATTGAGCCTACACATCTAGCTCTGTGCACCAGGATCAAGGTCTGTACCACCATGTATTTCAGATCTATCATGCAGGGCTACAGCTTCCTGGACTCCCCACTAGTTCCTGGGCATCCATCCCCACAGGATGGTTGACAAGGTGCTGGGAAGGATAGACCAGAATTGGCTCATGGACTGGGGGTTTAGCACCCCTGATTTATATGGACGGTTGCTCAGTTATTACAGTTAATTTTAGAAAGCAAACAAAATTTAACTTTTTTCTTAAAACAAAAATAAAAAATCTACTGA
Source organism: Caiman crocodilus (assembly GCA_030014935.1). Taxonomy (NCBI): domain Eukaryota; kingdom Metazoa; phylum Chordata; order Crocodylia; family Alligatoridae; genus Caiman; species Caiman crocodilus. Next base: position 55,121,736 of record JAGPOW010001338.1, read on the forward strand.
ATTTCTAAACTTCAACAGTTTTTGTTGGCATCCAGTGTACACAGTTATAGCAATTGTTATAAATAAATGTCTGTGACTTTTATAAATTAATTATATCTAGGTATCACATAAGCTAATAGGATTCCAAAGTAATTTAATAATGGTTAAATGGTAGTAATGAACTGCTAAAGTACAGGTAGCACAGTCTTTTAACATCCACTTACACAGGTTGAGGGTCAGACTAGATGGCCTGCTCTAGGCCCCTTCTGACCCTAGTTACTATAATATAGGTTGAATAATAGTATAGTTCACTTGAAAATACAAATATGAAATGAATTCAGTTTGATAAGTATGTCTACCATGAATACTAGGGTAATTATATAATAGGGTATGTTAGCCACATTAATGAAAAGCATGGCAGAACAACTTTAATGCTGTCATTATGGACTCTGAAAAAAAGAGGCCTTTCCAGTTAAATTTGTGTAAAATGATTATAAGTAGGCAATACATGTACATCTATTAAATCAGCTGCTTGAAATTGCAGTTCAAGAAAACAGGCGCATGGGCTAGAAAAGTTGGGAAAATAAAAATAAAAGCCAGAAGAGTCCTCATTGAGAAATTAAAAGCACCCAAGCTATCAATGTGTTTTGAAAATTATCCAATCATTTTTTTTTAAGTTTAAGTATATCCCAAATTAATCTTTTGCATAACTAAGAATTTATTTCTTGGAATGACTTCACTCTTTAGGCTCTGACAAGCATTCTGCATAGAGATGAAGTTTTAACTAAGTATTTAATAGTTTCCTAAAGATATTCTGGAGTATAAAAAGTCAAAATGCATAACTTCTATTATAAACCCTGCTATTCATGGTACTGGTGATGTCACAGGATACTGTGTTATACTTAACTTTTCTGTATCTTCTCCAATATATCTAAATGCTAGAAACATGCCAGAGTCTGTAGAATGCACCTTTAGTCATGAAGAGACAAATCATTTACACCAGTTAGAAAATGGAAACAGATAAGGAAAACCACCCAAATCAGTGGATAATTAAGTTTAAAGAATATTGGGTAAAACCTGACTGGTGTATATTAGTGATTTAGTTCTTGACTGTCTGCACCCATTCTAGGGTAGCCATTCACTCCAGGCAAACAGGCACTTGCTCCCCTGTGGCATGATGGAGCAATAATAATTCTCCCCACCAGAGTAGAATCTATTTTTTGTGGGGAAGGGTGTGAACTAGTCTTTATGGGCTCCTATAGACATGTGGGGAGCCTGTTCCAATGTGCTGGAAATCCAGTGCGTTGAAGCAGACTTGATTAATCAAATTGATGTGCTCCAGCAGCTTTCCATGATATGTGTAGCAACATCCCCTCCCCTCCTCTGCCCCAATGAAAAAATGGCAGTGGGGTGCTTTGAAATAAAACATGTTTAATGAGCTTTAGTTCAAAGCACCCTGCCTCCATTTTTTCAGTACAACGGCACCGCACATGATGTACAAATGCTTTTAATAAGCACAGCTCACTAATTAAAGTGCCTAGCAAAAATGCCCTATGGTTCTGTGAATATTCAAATTCTTGAGCAGGTAAAAAAAAGAGGAAAATGCATCAGGGATAGAGATTCTTTATGTTCTAGACAACAAGAAATTTTGGATTCCATTTTGCTTAACAAGTCAAATTATTGAGACACAGAACCTTCCTGTGAGTGCACAGAGTTCCCTTGTATTTGGTTAGGGTTTAAACTTGATTCCTTTTTGATGTTTGACATCCATGTTGATTGTAAACAAGCCAGGACATCTGTGCCCAAGCTTCCTATGGATGTGACATTCTCAGAGGTTCTTGCTACATAAATGTTTTTCTACTCTTGTGACTTAGAGATGCATTTGAACACTTAAAACAGCTAGTAACCAGTGTCACTATCAAATGGATTACAATTTCACGTCTGTGATGGCCAGAAACAAAAGGGTTAATGAGCAACTTATAGCAAAAATGCTTTTTGAAGGTGTCTGAAAATATTAGCTAAAATAGACCTTATGAAACTGCTTCCTGTAAATGTTTCCTGCCTGTCTGAAGTATAACTGTAAAGAATATATATATATGTTTGCACTGATCATGAGAAAAAAGCAGAACTAAACTGAAACTGCAAACCTAGCTGATTTAATAAATTTTTGCTTAGAGTCAGTAAAATTAACAAACCTAACCACAAGGTATAATTAATATTAGTGGGTTGAACTTGGGTGGGAACATGTTCATCTCAGCCCACAAAGTAATGTGGTGTGATTTGCTTATTGGATAAACACAAGCGTGGGCACTAACTTATTATAATAATTTCTAAAATCTTTTAACCCCAGAGGGTAACAGCTATAGCGAAAAAATTGTGAGTGGCTCTAAAGCCAACAGATTAGCATAAACAGGATATAAAAGAACATGCAAGTTAAGTGACCAGCAGAAAGGGCAGAACAAAATAGTCATTGCTGTCCCATGCCCCCGGATCTCTTACTCCCAGTATGAGTGAGGACCAAATCCTGACTGAGGGATCTGCCCCAGTTTTTCCCTTTGACAGCATAGACTGGGGATGTCTGACTCCGTTGAATCAACTTGATGTGCACCTGACACTATAGATGAATTGCTAAACAAGCGGAAACTCTTGCTTGATTTGTTTCTCTATTTTTATTATCAACTGCCAATTTTAATTTTTATTGTTATGTTTTCTGTTTATTAGTTTAACCTTTTTACTGTTATATATGCAAACTATATCTTTTGTTGTTATAAGTAAATTCGTTTTTACTGTTATAAGTGAAACTTGTCATTGCTTCACTCCCAACATCACCTCCTCGATCCCAAACCAACAGCCCAGTGGCTGATCTGCAACTAAATTGATATATTCACAGTGCCTAGCTGGCCTGTGACACACATCTTCCATCCTTTTTTTAATTAAAAAAGGAAGAAATCAAGTGATTCTGTAGGTAGGTAAATGTGTGAGAAACTGATTTTTAAGATCACTTAAAAAAATGAGTTTTTGTTTTTAATTTCAAAAGTTTTATTGAAAATTTATCATTCTAAAAATGCCAACTGGCTCTAACTTTTAGAGTCCTGGATTTATTCTAATGGGATTCATCTCATCTGGTGAAACAGCACAAGTGAATATATTTTTTGCACATACTCCAGCAACCTGACATCCTTTCACTTACCCTACCACTCCCAGAGTTGAAGAGCCTTCTTTCTAAGGTAAACACCAAACTCTGGGTGTACCAGTCAAATTGATCACTAGTCCTTCGTCTTCTTTGCTGGCCCTTGAGGTGGAGGGACATTCAAGTTATTCCTAGCTTTGTCTGCAGAGGAAACTTACTGTCTCACAATGTGATAACAGCAGTAGCACTATTGAGAATAGCTCCATGCATTGTGGATAAAAAAAATGGTCCAGAATAAAATTAACTCACATACCATACCCTTCCATTGGTTGTTATAGTGTTACAGGTGTTACATTTAGATCAACCTAATCCTGGTTAGGTCAATCTAAATGTCCACTCATGAGGGAGTCAGAGGGTTTAATTCATCTCAGGAGGATCCCTAATTTAGATAATAAAGGATGTGTCTACATATGCAATAACATGCTTTAGTTAATGTGCATTAAATCTAGTACCTTCATTGTGAGGTAGTAGGAAAATGTGCATTAGCCTGTCTTAATGAGCATTAACTAAAGAGCACATTTTTTTAGTGACACCTTAATATGCATTCAAAAAGGCTAATGCACATTAAAGCACATGTGTAGATGGGCATAAAATGTTTAACTGGATGTGGGAAGAAGTTAACCCAATCTCCTGAATGCCTACACAGTTTAATACCACAGCTCCAGGGCTGGGGAAAAAAAAAACAGCTGTTCGCCTCATCCTGGAGCTGTTATTGCCCTCCCCATCCCTGCTCCTGACTCTGACTGAGCTATTATTTTTAGCCTCCTGATCCCATCCCAACTAGAAAACGCCCCTTGGGGACTCCCCAAACCCTTCCAATCCTTCCAGGCCTCCCCCGCACCTCAAATTACTTAACTCAGGATGCTCCTGCAAATGGCTGCACATGCTACTCATGGACTAGGTTTAGGGAGTGTAATGGGAGCTGCCTAAACCTAGATTTGGTGCAGGGAATGCTTGTTTGCACCCAGTATGAGTATCATATTATTTTCCCCCACTATATCAATATACTGTACTGTAGTCATACAGTAGCTCTCCAAGATCTACTAATTTTGTTGGCAGAACATTTATTTGACTGTAATCAGATATGCTTTGACAGTACACTGAACTACAACCCTACAGCTAAAAGAAGGCTGTATCACAGAGAAACATGTTAGTGATAGAAATCCTGTCAATCCTGTGAAACACACTTTTAAACTCTGAATGACACCATCATGCCATAGAGTAAATAGACCTTGTCACTAGGACACAAAGTGATAAAGTACCTTGCAATGTTCTGCAAAAGCAAAACTCTTATCATAGGAAAGTGGATAGCTGACAATTATATAGACTGTTAAGCATTATAGAACTGATTTGGAAGAGTTAATTACTATATGGCCAGTAATAGGTGTGAAACTAATTACCCCAGTTCATGGAATTCCCTACACTGCTGTTGTAGCTACAGATAATGTTAATCAAAAAAATAAGATTTAAAACTTTAGCTTGGTATAATTGTTATTGATGTTTTCAAAGACAGGTAGAAGAGAAGATAACTAAAATTGATGAAATAAAGAAAAGGCAAATATGGGCTGATTAGGAAATAAGAAAAACCTCTGACTGGTGAAATCTAGAGTCATATAGAAAGCCATAGCTTGATTCCCACCCCCCACCTCCATTAATTTATTAATTTTCATTAAATCTCTGAAGTGATCACACATTATTCATCTATTCATTCAAAAGATAACATGAAGGAGCTGAATAATGCATCAAAAAACATTTTTTTTTATCAAGTCCACCTAGAATAAACTAAAAATGTGCTTTATGGTGCTTACAAATGTTCTCTTCATCGGGTCTACAATCCTGCAGTTTACAATTTAGCCACATGGTTGAGGGCCAAGAGCTTCATGTGCAGGCATTGACCAGTGCACAGAGCTGTGCAGGGAACATGGTGTAAGTAGCCTGAGGTGGAAGAAGGGGCAGGTAGGATTGACAGGGGCTAGTGGGTGTGCAGGCCAGTTTCATGGATTCACAGGGACATTGTCCATCCAGCGGTGGGGAGGGACCTCAGGGCTGAAAACAGCCTTGTCAAGGTTGGAAGAGGTAGGGAAAGCACAGTCCCAGGCCTGGGGTGATTAGCTGGGCTTTCCCAGCCCTCGGGTTGCACTCTGAACCTGGGCAGTTGTGCTCTGCATCTGGTTAACCCATTCTCAATTTAAGTTAGTTTACCTGCTCAGATGAATTAATTTAGATTGGCCTCATAATTTTTTCCCCAATTTAAACCCTGCAACAATGGGCATTTAGATTGATCAAACCCTAGGTAGGTTGATTTAAATGTAATGTCTGGACATAAACTTAGAAACAACCTAGAAGAAAAAATAGAGAATAGAGAAATCTGTCCATGAAGGTAGCCTATATTTGATGATCCCATAGGTCTGTTCTACCTCTGACTGGGACTATCTTTGGTTCCTCATTTTATAAATATGGAATATAGAGGGCAAGAAATATTTTTAAAATTAATTTTAGTGTGCAAAATAACAATTTGGCTCTCAGTAAATATTCCCTGAACTGTCTTTGTAGTCATTTCCCCAATATTCCTAAACTCAACATGGACTGTACAAATTGAGAGAGAGAGAGAAAATTAGGAGAATTTAAACTTTATGACCTAATCCTGTTGTTAGTTATTCTTGAACACAAAAGATATAAATAAGAAAATAATGAATTTAAATTAATAGATGTACAAGCCTATTAAAACTAACAGAAATCCCATTAGCAGCACACAACTGGGACAATAGATTCTGCAAACCTTCCCCTTATAGATTCAACTGAAAGGCCTCTAGTGTGAATAAAGCATGGTATGAAGTGTAGTTTCAAAAGCTATATAGGTCTTCAGTGGGATTAAGCCAAGATCTTTGGATGCTGTGATTGTCTAGCACCATTCAAATGTGGTCATCCCAATGATTATTTGGTAAGAATGGCTCTGTTTGATTTTGACTAAGATTTCCACCTTCAACCTAAGTGAGGTTAATCAAAATCAATGTGTCTACAAAAAGTTTCAGTTTCAAACAAAACACCAAAAACCGAAGTTGACCCCTAAATATTTTCTGATGAGATCTAATGGATATGCCAGAGCAGAGAATTAGTCTAATATGTTTTTGTTGACACATTTTCAACCATCTTAACACATAATAATGTCTCAACTGATACAACATATTTCAGGGAATTATAATACAAAGTAACATTGCTAGAATGTACATGCTTCTTTGAGGTTTCTTTGAATAGGCAGCATTTAAAGGGAATTTTTAAGCAACTTCAACTCATGCATTTTGTATGACTAATATCAAGGACCATCTAATTTATGAAAAAAGATATTTCTTCTGTACTGAAATATCAAACTTCACCACCTACACTTGTCTTTAAAGCAACAGAAGTTGATGAAAGACTGACATATTTATGCTTCTTCCATTAATTTTTATAAAAATCCTCTACCAGGCTATGTAACTGGAATGTCATAACTTATACATAGGGTTATCCTGGAATCAGCCAGGATTTGTTCAGTTCAGAAAAAAAGGGTAATGTTACACAATTACATTGCTGAATACTACACCTGATCGTTAATTATCTCTTTGGATTCAGGCAATTCTCAGTATAGTGATGCAATGAATGATTTGTTGTACTAAAGGTTTGAGTGACAGAAAAAGTTTTAGTCACTCACAATTTAAGCATTCCTTCCACCTCTTTGCATCCCTTTGATTTTCAGCAGGTCTTTATATTCTGCCTGTAATATAAGTCAGTATTTTTCCTGCCAGATGTTTTAGATGTTTCCTTTATGAGCTTCAGGTACCTGGATACAGGTGTACCTAAGCTAAACTAGCTAGTAACTTTTCTACACTGGGATTCCAGCTGCTAGTCTAATTGAAGGGTAAATATTTTGTGCTTGGCAGCACTACTCTTGAGCATTCCTTCTTTGTGGTTTCTTCCTTAACTGGAAGCAACTTTGCTATATTTGCATGGTAGGGCTGTACAAAATGGGCTGTTTTCAGTTTGGATTCAGATTCAGCCTGAATCAGGAACAGTGATTTGATTCCTTGATTTTGAATCACTGTCCCCAATTCAATTTGGCCAAATCTGAATTTGGAGATTCAATGCTGATTCAGCAAATCAGCAATTCGGACACAGGCATAGCTTTCAAAGTTTTTTGGTTTTGGGTTTTGTTTTGTTTTTGTTTGTTTTTTTTACATGCCTTGAGGTAGTAGGCATGGGTCATGATTGCTGTGGTGCTAGGTATGGCACCTGGAGTGTCCAACAGGATCACGGGGGGCTCTCCTGCATGCTCAGCAGTATATCCGGAAGAGGACCAAAAGTACTTCTGTTCCACTTCCAGGTCTGCCAGGGAGCACATTGAGGGCCCCTCATGCTCCCCTGGCTCTGCAACTGGCCACAGGGGGACCCTGGGTGCCCCTCCCCACAGACCCAGAAGGCACCAGTTGCTGAGCTAGAGGAGTTTGGGGGGAGAGGGAAGGGGCTGCATGCTCCCCAGTGGACCAGGAAGTGGCCTGGAAGTGCTTCTGGTCCACTTCTGGGTCTGCTGCTGAGCCTCCCATACTTCTGAGAGACACTTAATGTGCCCCAGCACCATAGCGATCACAAGCCCCTGCTACCTAGAGGTGTAAAGAAAAAACATTTAAACATTTAAAGTGTATCTACATGCAAATTGCCAAATCAATTTGGAGGATTCTGAATTAATTCAGAGAGATTAAAGTCATCTGATTTGAAACAGATCCAGAGATTCAACCACTGAATCAGGCCGAATCTCTGCTGAATCAAAGATCCCTACTTCATGTTTCTTGGGTAGGCACTGATGAATGACAGCATCAGTCTATGCTTAGACCAAAGGTCTTTGCTTATTAACCCACCTGCAGCAGCATGCAAATGAGCCAGCTTCCAATTTAGGAGCAAGACCTTGTAAAATGCTGCATATATGATGGTGCTGTTGCCAGGCACAGAAGGTTTGGTCTGCAGACCCAATGACAGTTTTCTCTGATGTTTGAATATTCAAACAGGTGCAATTAAGCAAAACTAAGGAAGTTATTCTCCTGCTCTACTCAGCATTGCTGAGGCTGCAGCTGGAGTACTGCATCCAGTTCTGGGAGCCACATTTCAAGAATGATGTGGAGAAGAGTGAGAGAGCCCAAAGAAGAGTCACTTTTATGATTAGAGGCCTGAAGAGCAAGCCTTACGAGGAAAGGCTGACTGTTCAGATATGGGACTGTTCAGCCTAGAAAAGAGCATACTTTGGTGGGATTTGGTGGCAGCTTACAAATATATCATGAGAGAGCATCAGGGGTGAGCGCCCCAGGGGAAAACCAGGAGAAGCAGTCATAAAGTACTAGAAGAAAGTTTCATACAAGATATAAGGCAAAAGTTCTTCACAGTTCATGTGACCAGACTCTGGAATAAACCCCCAATGGGGGTGGTGCAGGCACCTATCCTGGAGATCTTTAAAAAGACACTGGGCACGTACCTTGTTGGGGTTATTTGACCCCAGCAATCTTTTCTGCCCAGAGCAGGATCTCATGAGGTCCCTTCCAGCCCTAAACTTCTGTCAATCTGTAAATTAAACTCTACTGACACTGAGTGAACTCAATCAATCTATATTGATGTAGTAGCATTAATACAGGTAAACCAGTGACTAAAAGTTCAGTGTTGGTGAAACACTATTAAATAATTATATTTAATATAATTGTTTAATTATATTAATTAACGTAAATAATTAATATATTAATTAAATTAATATATTAGCTAGTACCTGAATCCACTGTTTAAATTCACTCTCTATCATTATGCACATTATGTACTCCTCTACACCCTTTTTGTCACAGGCCTCAAGAACTGCACAAAAGCACAGTGACATAAAGAGCTTCATTTAGGCAAAGATACACTCAAGCAGGGGACAGCTTAAACTTATTTAGGGCCTTAGCTTGCTCATAAGGCCATGACTCTACCTTTTTCTCTCCCTGCCACATATCCTGTGACCTAAGGAATAGGAAGGGAGAAATCCCTGATCTCTTTTTAGTAATCTGTGTTCTGTTTGTCCTTCTGTAGCCTGTGTCAAGGGAAGCTAGCAAATAACTTTATTATTTGTTTCGCCTCACAAGGAACAGACAGAATTAAGCTCTCATATATTAGTAATACTCAGATAACGTGTCTTTTCTGTTTTCTCCTATTCTCATTTTTTTTCTTAAAAGTGATTCACACTGAATTATTTTCCCCAAGATACCAACTAGAATTTCATTCTTTGATGTCATTGTCCATACTGTATTTTAGCATTAATGGATCATTATCTGTCATTTTTACTTTGTGTCAGACCAAAGTTTTAATATGACCAATATATCACTGTAAGATGTAGGTAGATTAAAAAACATCAGGTCTTGTGGCCATAAAAGCTATGTAGTGTAACTTTTTACAACCCACTGCCAAAACCTCTGGGTGCTCTTATTTTCTGGGTATTGTGAGGCTCTGAATACTTACAAAAAATGTTCTATTCACACCACTTTGCAAGAGTTGCCTTATATAAAAAATAGCTCTTATTCAGCAAAATCATTATGTTAATTCACTTCTATAGGAACAAAAAATGGTAGTGTAGAAGCAAAAGACCCCTTTGAGGTATAAAATTTAATAGTAGTAAAGCAGTATCATGTTTACATACTTGCAAGATTATTAGTAGTCTATTTTTGTGATAATTTATTTCTGTATTAAAAGAAAACAGTCTTCTAAGCCAGTGGTTGGCAACCTTTTTAGGCTGTGGCCACAGTGATCCAGTTCTGTTCAGAACCAGGTGAATGGGTGGGCACTGTGTCTTTGCCTGTGTTACTATGGGGACAGCAACTATTTCAGAAGCCCTTGGCCACCAAATGTAGCTAAAGTCCAATATCCACAGGTTGAATCAAATGATTCCACAGGACAGATTGAGCCCCTGGGCCATAGGTTGCCAACCCCTGCTCAAAGCAGTCTATTACTACATCAGAAAAGTTTATTCCTGAATATACTTACACGTGATTTAGCTTCTACTTCCCCCAGAATAGTGTAGGCTCACACAAATAGTTACCACAGACTAGCTTATGGTACAGGAAAACCCCGTCCCTTTTTATTGCAACTTGGTATACTTGTTTTGGCTGTCCAAACCCATAGTCATCCATCTCATTGAAGGATGGTATGAACTAAACAATTCTCATAACATTTGCTCCCCGCTAGTCCTTGATTCTCTTTACATGGTCTGTTGTAGTCTGACAGCCCATGAAATGGAACATTTTTATCCACCCATGACTGGACCATGGGTATAGATGGCTATACCCTGTACAGGAGGAATCGTATAGATAAAAGGGGTGGGGGTGTAGCTCTCTATGTTAAGGAAAGAGATATTGGCGACCAGGGTGGACAACTGGAGACCCTCTGGGTTAAAATTCGTGGGAAACACAGCACAGGGGACACAATGCTGGGAGTCTACTACAGACCACCCTCCCAAAGTCAAGAGCTTGACCAGGAGTTTGCCCAGGAACTGGCTGAGGCCGCATGCTCCAGGACCATGGTTGTTATGGGTGACTTCAATTACCCAGACATCTCGTGGGAGGATCGCTCAGCAAAATCTGAGCAGTTGCAAAGCTTTCTCTCGTGTGTGGATGACCTCTACCTGACTCAAGAAGTCTATGGGCCAATGAGAGGCAAAGTGGTACTCGATCTGGTACTGGCTACTGGGGACGACCTAGCTGGCGACCTAGTGATCGATGGGAAGCTGCATGACAGCGACCACAAGCTGATCACCTTCACCATCTGCCAAAAAGCTGGCAAGTCAGTCAGCAACACAAAAGTCCTTGACTTCACAGTATCATAGTATCTAGGGTCAGAAGGGGCCTAAAGCAGGCCATCTAGTCTGACCCCCCGCCAATGGCAGGAACGAGTGCTGGGATCACAGGACCCCAGCCAAGTACCTATCTAATCTACTCTTAAAGACACCCAAGGTAGGAGCAAGAACAACTTCCCTAAGAAGCCGGTTCCACATCCAAGCCAACCTAACTGTGAAGTAGTGCCTCCTAATGTCCAACCTAAACCTGCTCTCCAGTACCTTGTGACCATTGGTCCTAGTTACCCCTGGTGGTGCCTGGGAAAA
>JAGPOW010001338.1:55133144-55154695 GCA_030014935.1 Caiman crocodilus
GGACCCATACTGTTCAACATCTTCATTAATGATGTGGACACTGGAGTCAGAAGCGGACTGGCCAAGTTCGCCGATGACACCAAACTTTGGGGCAAAGCACCCACACCAGAAGGCAGGAGGGTGATCCAGGCTGAACTGGACAGGCTCAGCAAGTGGGCGGACAAGAATCTGATGGTGTTCAACATCGATAAATGCAAGGTTCTCCACCCTGAGAAGAAAAACCCGCAGCATCCTTATAGGCTCGGCAATGCTATGTTGGCAAGCACTACAGAAGAAAGAAACTTGGGGGTCATCATTGACCACAAGATGAACATGAGCCTTCAGTGCGATGCTGCAGCTAGTAAAGCGACCAAAACGCTGGCTTGCATCCATAGATGCTTCTCAAGCAAATCCTGGGACATCATTCTCCCCTTGTACACAGCCTTAGTGAGGCCACAGCTGGAGTATTGCGTCCAGTTTTGGGCTCCACAATTCAAAAAGGATGTGGAGAAGCTTGAGAGAGTTCAGAGAAGAGCCATGTGCATGATCAGAGGTCAGAGAAGCAGACCCTACGATGACAGGCTGAGAGCCTTGGGGCTCTTTAGCCTGGAAAAGTTCAGGCTCAGGGGTGATCTGATGGCCACCTATAAGTTTATCAGGGGTGACCACCAGTATCTGGGGGAACATTTGTTCACCAGAGTGCCCCGAGGGATGACGACTAGGTTGAATGCTCATAAACTACTGCAAGACCGTTTCAGGCTGGACATAAGGAAGAATTTCTTTACTGTCCGAGACCCCAAGGTCTGGAACAGCCTGCCACCGGAGGTGGTTCAAGCGCCTACATTGAACACCTTCAAGAACAAACTGGATGCTTATCTTGCTGGGATCCTATGATCCCAGCTGAACTTCCTGTCCTTTGGTCAGGTGGCTGGACTTGATGATCTTCTGAGGTCCCTTCCAGCCCTAATGTCTATGAAATCTGTGAAATCTATGAAATGACCCTCAACTAAAGCTGAAGGATTTGGTTCTAAAAACTCTTACATCTAAATGGTTCCTCAGAGGTTAATATTGCTCTGTTATTTTAGGGACAGATTGCTTAAAATGAGGCAACAGGAGTCTTACTCAAGACAAAATTAAAAACGTAGAAAAACTTAAAGCAAAATAAATAAATACAGGTGCACCGATATATCAGTCCATATCGGATTGGCACCAACAAAAGAAAAATTAGAATTATTGGCTTTCTTTGGCTGATGTAGCTGATAGTGCCACTGATGAATGCCATGTACTTGTGCACAGCCACATGCTGTGGCTACACGTGGCCAAGAATGAAGCCAGGCAGGGTAGAGAGCAGCATCATGCCAGTAAGTTTGTGGGGGGAAGTAGGAGAGGGAAGATGCATGGCGAGGCAGATCAAGCTCCCCAAATGACAGAGGGAATAGTATATTATATATTGTCGGTTATATATAGCATTATATATAGTACATATGTGTATTATCCAATCTATATATTTTGGACAACAATATTTATTAGCTAAAATGAATAAGGTAATTTTGATCTGGTTCCAAGGAAGATGTTACTTGTTTACCCACTGTGACAGCATTACTTGCTATACAGTAATATATCTGTCACCCTCTCTCACTTAGCCATCATTTTTATGACCTTGTGAGTCATAAACTTCCACTTGTGAGAATTGATTATAAATCATGTAAGGTCATGTTTCCTTCTGCAAACTCTCTGTGACAGTCACCTTCGCCAAGCAGGAGATCCCCTCCTGCAAATGCTCAAAGAAGGCATTTTTCACACCATAACAAAATAAGAGAATCACAGAAAAGAGAGATGAAATTACCTCAGAAGGTCACAGTCCTCTATTCAAACCATAATCATCCCTAGACCATCATAAACAATTTTTGTCTAGAATTTCCTTAACAACTGAGGGAACTTTTACATGTGTTCTTAGGGTGGCAGTGGTGATAGTGCTAATTAGAGTGGCTCTGGGAGCCACTCAAGTGCCCCTACATTTCCTGTATCAGTGTCCTCAAGCTTAAAAATGGTAGTGGGGCACTTTAAGCAAAGCTCATTCAATGAACTTTAGTTCAAGCACCCTCAATACCATTTTTAAGCATAGAGATGCTGATACAGGAGACACAGGAAGCTGCTGGAGCATGGCAAAAGTCACACTTCAGCAGATTCAGTTAATCAAGTTTGCTCTGGCATGTTGGAATTCCAGTGCATCAGAACAACCTTGGTGCTCATGTATAGACATGAGATTCTAGGTAATCAGTGTCAATGCTTAACCACCCTCATACTTAGAAGGTTAGTCTTAATACCTAACCTAAATTTCCCTACCTGCAACATTAAGCCATTTCTTATCTTGTTACAGAGTATAATTGGCCTTCTTTTTTATTTTTATAAAAAATACTTTTTGTATTTGAAGACTATTATCAAAGCTTTCTCAGTCTTTTCTTATGTAGGCTGAATAATCCTGTTCTTCAACCTTTCCTCATGACAATTGTGTCTTATATGAGACACTCCTATTAATACATGCTGATTTGAGTCCTTTTCTGCAGTGCATTGATAATAGAGAAAAAAGTATCATGGAAGAATCTAGATTATTCCAATAGATTTATATAAATAATATTTTTCCAAAGTTTAAATAGTGTCTAAAGCTGCCATGTAGCTGACGACTGGTAGGGATACGGCACCTAATTTTCTCCTCTTCAAAGAAGAAAGATTAGTCATTAATTCTTCTGCTTATATTCTAATATTCAGATACTTCTCAGGAGACTTCACAAGACATATAAAAGAAAGTAAACAAGCAAAAATATTAAGCACTTTTTAAAGCATCTCTTATCCCACAGTTCGCAGTTTTGTTCATATTATAGCCCATGTGTACTAAGGACACAAAATACTTTATTTGAAACAGGACAGAACATTTATTTGAAGCAGGACTTGATATGTCCCTTCCAACTAGACATTCATAATCCGACCAGTTACATATGCACTTTCAAAACTCATATCTAATCTGTATTTCCTTCAATTGTTAATAAGAATGTACTGAAAAACAGCGACAAAGCCTTACAAAAAGTAGGATACATCATATCCACTGCTCTCCCAACATCCACAGAGCCTATCTCCTTGTCAAACAAGGAAATCAGTCACCCAGGAATTACTTTCTCTTGGTGAATTCATGCTGGCTCTTTCTGATGACCTTGTTCCCCTTGACATGCTTCACAACAGATGCCTTGAGAACCTGCTCTCTGAATTTTCTGGGTATCAAAACCAAGCTGACTGGTCTGCAATCCACCAGATCCTCCTCCTTTCCTTTTTTGAAGATGGACACTGTGTTTGACCTTTTTATCCTCACCTCAGCTCCATGAATTCTCATAAGCATACAGTACAGCCTGGCTGTAGTCCAGCTACTTAAGGGTAAGCTATTTTGAAACCCAAGTGATACAAAGTTGTTAAAGCTTTGCAGACAGCATACACTACAACAGCATTTAATTGGGAGGGGGGGTCCCAAAGCATGCTTTCCAGCATGATTAGGGACCACTGTAATTCAGGCCCTGGTGAGGGGAAAAGTGGGCTCCCTGAAGACTTGCCAGAGCCAATTTCAGGCCTTTTCAGGTTGGCCTCGACCATGCTTCTGACTGGCTGAGGGACCGTGTCCTGGGGCTGATTACCATTGAACAGCAGCACACAGGGTGTTTTTCAGCTGTTTTAAGAAAGTAAAGCTTACCACTTATTAAACAACAACTTTTAAGTAAAGCTCACCACTTAGCATTCTTAATGAAATCATAATAAATAAACTTTATTAAACAGCTTTTACTGAGTGCTAACTTACCTGGAATGCTGACCGGCAGGCAAAGTTCACCGCTGCAAATTCCATGTACGAGTCAAAGCAAGCATGGAGCAGCCACTAACATTTTCTAGTGACATAGCCAATCTCTGTGGAGTGAAAATGATCATAGACAGAGATCGCATGCTCTGCATCTAGCAAATCCAGAAGAGACTGCAAGGCACCCTTCTGCCATAGTGTATAGCTCTGGGAACCAATCCGTGACAGAGTCCCAGAATACAATTACTATGTCATCCTAGACAAGGCTTTACTTAGCTAGTTAAGTGCGGGGTGAGGCTGGGAGGGGGTGGGGGAAGGTTTCCCCCAAATGCATGCCCTGGATAGGGGACAAGGGTTTCCCCCAGCCCAGCACAGGGTCTCCTGACCCCTGCTTTGCTCTGCTGCCACATGGGAGAGGAGGGGGATTTCCTCCTCTTCTTGTCTGCACACCAGGGCAGAGCCAGGCTTGGGAGATCCATGCTGGGTGCCTGCCCTCACAGCCAGGCATGGGAAACAGGGTGCCCCTGCTGTAGGGGCTTCCCCCTGCTTGGCACTGCTCCTCAGAGCTCTGTTTTGCCCTGCCAGGCAGAGAAGGGGAGAGAGAAATTCCCTTTGGCTCCCACATGGCAGCAAAGCTAAGCAGGGCTCAGGAGAGCCATGCTGGGAAGGAGGAAACACCTACAACGGAGGAATCCTGTGCTTCATGCCCAACTGTTGGCGTAGACGCAGGACATTCCTATGCTAGGACATGGGGTACTTACCTGCTCTGATCTGGGCAGGGCTTTTAAAATCCCACCTAAAAAAAAAAAAGCTGCTGATTAAATAATGGTAAAAAGATACTAAAATTATTCAGTTTGAAGCCAAAACAGTGTTCTTTTCCCCATTCAATCCTCACTGGTCCCTTTATGTTTCCAAGTTAGGCTTTGGCATGCTGAAAAAATTGTTACCTGGTCCCAAGCAAATGATTCAAAGAAACAGGGCTACATACCAAGATTTCTTATTAAGCTAATGGAGGGAATTAGGTGCCTCTAAAAGATGAGCAACAAAAATCCATATAACTGGAGGTAGCCAACACAAGATCTCTATCAGCAATTGGTTATGTGTCTGAAATACCTGTTTCCCTCCACCCCCCAAAACTGCATTCTCTCCTGAGCTTAAGTAACAGCATCAACTTGGGATTTCAAACCCAGAGTCTTCATTTAAGGGTAGGCGCCTAACTGACAAAAGCTCACTCTGAGAGTGATAGTTTTTATATCAAAGATTTATTAAAGTATCATTCAAGGTGGTAAGGTAGGACTCCTCAACCTGAGAAGATGTAAGCCAATAATTTTCACATGAAGAATGAGAGAGTGCCATTTAAAAATTCAAGGTATGTTGTTGATGAGAACCTCTGTGCAGTGACAGAAGATGTTTCATGTTTACATGTCAGTTAGATTAAATATACAAGTCTAGCTGCATATTAAAAAAATAAATCAATAAGACTTTGGGCATTGTTACATCCTACACCCTGAGTCCCACAAATGTTGCTCAGTGTTAGTGCTAGCTTGGAATTTGGAGTAATTCTTATTCTAGAAACTTTCTTTGGCTGCCCCACACCTGCATAGCTGTGACTTCGTACTACAGGCCTGGTGAGTGGGGGCAGGACTAGGAGCTGTAGCTGTGAGTTGTCCTTGGGGGCTGGTGATGTAGGACAGGTTTCTATCCCTGCTCTATGGGCAGGGGTATGGCAGATCTGGGGATACTGGAGGAGTCCAACTTGGGCAGCAAATCTGTAGGAAGTGGTCACACTTTAATGGAACAGAAGCTGGGCAGTGAGGATCAAAGATAATCCTGCCTTGGAGTGGCATAACTTTGAACCACATAATATGCACTTAAAAATACAATGAGCTATGAATCCAGGGGTTAAGAGCTCTAGGAGCAGCACAAAATTATCATGCAACAGGACCCTAATATTTCATTAATGAACAAATCAACTGTTTTAAAAGGGTACTCAGCAGGCTGTGTTGACCTCACCTAATGCATATCTATACTGAGAACTATGTGAGAGTACTGGATTTTTAAATCAACATTTAATTTAGAAATTTTCTTCATGTCCCCTCAAGTAATTTTGGACTAATAAAAATGTTTTGTCCCCTGTAGAAATGGGTATTCTACTGTTGAAACATGCCGAAAATGTTTAATCTGATTGGGTGCATCTATACAAGACATTTATTGCAGAGCATCTACACACATGCCTCTATTAGACTGCAGTAAAATGCACATGCAGATGCTGACAGAGCTGTCTGGGCATGAGGGTACTTCAAATGTTGGGACTGCCTGCCAGCTAGCCCTGCACTGAAGCATCCTCATGCCACAGCCAGCCCCTCCACTGCACATTGAGCTGGGTCAGAGCTGCCCTGGGCTGACAAAATGACCCCCAGGGCCCTCTGCTAGCAGGGTTTGTTCTGATCTGGTTAAACATGTTGTAGTCCTGGACACACGTGTAAATGAAGCACCCAGGAGAAATAAAATCTGGTGCGATATGCACCGGAGTTTATTGTGTCACATTAATATCATGTGTACATGTCCCCACTGATACATTTGTAAAATCATCAAATAGAAACACAGGCAACCTAGAAGAGGTATGAAATATGGTTTTTTTTCCTTGACTTGTGATTTAGAGCATGCTAGTTAAAGGGTTGTAAAGCCTGGGTAGAAGTTCTTCCAAACCTATTTAAAACAGACCTATCCATTCATAGAGCTCCCTCAGCTCTCAACATGAGGATTTTTGATAGATTTGAAAGACCTAAAATGTCAGGAGCTTTGTGTGCAACAAAATTTAGACTAGGTAGGCAGGATACAGAAATTGAAATTGAAGAACTCACTGAAGTATAAAAACCTTAGTGGATATATATTTAAAAGTACAAGCATAACTGCATTTGTAAAGGAGTAGGCAGGCTTGGTTTTCCCTGGCAACCACCCACCAAAAGTTTCTGAAGCTCTGAGTGACTCCTGGATACTGACAAGAGCCAAACTATGAAAGATTCAGCCATAACGCTGGAGTTGTAAATGGGTAACACTAATCACTTGCATATGAAGGGAAGCTAAGGCAGGCTAAGGGGAAACAATATTTCAATTAAATGTTCAGATGAAACATCCAGAATCTTTTCCTGTTTATGATGGTCATTGCTCTGAGAACCTGGTATTTTGCTTTCTGATTATTGCAACACTGTGTTTTCTTGTATTATTCCAGGGAGTGTTATATGCAAGACATATGGTATAACCATGAACTGAATTCTTGCTTAAAGTAATTAACTTTTTTTTGTGAGTACAAAGTTGATTACTGTGGGGGGTAGAGGGAAGGAGGGTTTTTTTGTTGTTTTTTTTTTTTTAATATACACACCATATAATCAGGAGAAAACAGAAATCTATCAAGGGTTTTCTTTTAGATGCAAAGCGCATTTGTACCTATGTTTATACCACTTTTAAAAGTGCCTAGTGCTGTGGTACATAGATTTGTATAAATGGTGAAATGCATGTCAGTGCTCAAAAAATGGCAATGGCACGCTTTTGAACGAGAACACATCAAAGGTGTTTTAGTTCAAAAATGCACCACTGCCATTTTCTCAGCACTGGTATGCCTTTTATACAAATGCATGTGATGCAGCTATGCACACCTCAGATCAATTAATTGCACCACGATTAATTGAGTCTGCTCCAATGCGCTGGAAATCCAGCATGTGTAAATGCCCCAAAAGATTGGGCCTGGTAGCAATATATCAGGATGGGCTAAGAAAGTTGCCTATTGTGTAAACTGGAGCACTTCAAGAAATTTGTTCCTGCATTTCACAATGTGATAGTAAACACTGGCTTAGTGGACACTGACAGAAAATCTGGGAATTATTTAATTTATATTTCTATATTATATTAGTAAGCCTCCCAAAGCAAGCAGAGACCAGTGACCTGAATCTCCTCCTAGTTAAACTTGTGTAGTAAAGAGGATCTCCACTAAAATCAGTACTTACATTGATAATGTCCATATAGAAAATCAGGTTCAAGAATTTTAGTTTACTCAGGTGCAGGCATGCACGCATACACGCACGCACTCCTGCACATGTGAGTACTTGTATAAATACATGTCCCCTTACAAAGAAACACACAGTTTAACCAGATCCTTTCCTAAACAATCTGAAAACTTAAAAGGAAGATTTGACTGAAAAGTACCAGGGCAAATTAAATTGTTTAAACACTTTAAACAAAATTAAAACAATACCATTTATCAAAATAAAAATAGCCCTCCAAGCAAGTTAGAATTTATGTTTTGAAGGATTATGATTAGTCTTCATGCACCATTCATGATTATTCATTAGAAGTCAACAGAGGTCTTCAAGCAATTCATGGAGAAAGTTCATGAACAGTTCACCTTCATTGTAATGCCTTTGAATGATGATTGAGATAAATTTAGCCTTGTAAATTATCCAACTTCATTGCAAAACTTGTTCCTACCTTAACAACAATTACATTTCTGGTAATTTTCAGTATTTTTTTAAACATGAAATGTAGTCTGGATAAATATGATGTTGTATGCATTTCATGTTTTAAATATGCTTTATACTGGGTATATATATGCCAAGTTGTAAAACTACATAATTTTTACTATAATCCTGATCATCATGTCCATCAGTATAAAACCTGAGGACGCCAATTATACCTTTCTTGCTTTTCCAAGATCAGATTTTGTGCATGTACTCAGCCATTATTTGTATTTATATTGTATTGTATTTTACTTTTTCCAAGTATTCTATTTCTATAATTATCACTTGCCATTTCTGGGAAGGTTTTCATAAAAAAAAAAAGAAGGTATATTTGATTTTTTTTTTTTTTTTAGAAATGACCCTATTTTTTTAAAGTACTATAGCATAAGATTTGATGATTTTTAATGATCATGAATAAGTTGCAAGTAAAATTAATTTACATTTTTCTGCCTTTTGAGTAACATACTTTTGCTCAGAAATAAGCATATTCTTTAGGTACTATACTAGCATCATAAAGCTATGTGTATTCTCTCATAAAACAAATAAATTCAGATTATTTTTACATCCTCCTCTGACAAGAGCCCTTCAAATTAAGGAATGATGGTAATAAGAATGTCAGTATTGAGGTCATTGATAGGCACTACATTTGTGCAATAAGAAAATCTTTTTCCCAGTACAAAAAGAGTGTATCTACACATGCAATTAATACTTTTTGGATTTACTGTGTAGTAATTCAATATCCAATAAATCATCTCCGAGCAGGTGTCTCCACGTGCAGCCATTTAGGAGCAGATTTGCTGCTTATGCGAGTAATCTGCTCCAGGCCTCTTCCAGGTCTGCTCTGTTCCCCTGCAGCAGCCAGGGGGAGCTGGAAGCTCTGGCCATAGCTGCCTGGGTGTCAGGGGCTCTCTTTAAATGGCAGCCTCACATGGTGCTCCCTGGCCACCCGCCTTTCTGTCACAGAGCAGGGTGCAGCCTTCTATCACTGTCTGCAGATCCTATGCCAAGTGTGCAATGGCCACTCCAACCTCAGGTCCCAGCAGTGATGACCCATGCCCCATGATTCTGGACGCCACCCTGCTCACCAAGCTTCACTGCTGCAGCAACTGCTGTCCTGCCCCAGTCAGCCCAGCCCCTTGACATTCACACAGCACTGCTGCACTGATGGGTCATGCCTGCACTCCAGCATATGTGCCTTCCAAGGCCTCATAGATGTGGGCATTGGAGCACCCACCTCATGAAAACTAGTGATGGACCTCAGTTTCACCTCACAGTGCCACTATATCTATGGTTTCATCCTGAGAGCAGTTGGGGTCCTGGGATGCAGTGTGTGGTATCAGGAATACCAGCATAGCTTCCTCAACAGCCCTCAGAGACTGCAGCCAAGAGTCTGTGTGCTGCTGGACCTTGGCAGGTGCCTACAATAACAGGGCACGGCATGTGGCAGACAGGTAGGTGGTGGGATTGGGCCTGAGGGCCAGCACTGGGGCCTGTGAAGCTGTTGCAGCTGGCAATGGGCCACTGCTGCAGGACCCGATAGCCAGAGACAGGCAGCAGGTGGCAAAGGCCCCACAGTTGCAGCAAGAGTTTTAAGGCCAGGCTGGGGCAGGCAAAGAGCCACCCCAGTTCTAGGGCTGGAGAAGCTCCAAACTATGTGCCTCTGTGGCAAGCCTGAGGAGTAAATCTGTTCCCAGACAGCATACATGCACACTACTGCTGTTAGTAAACTAGCCATGCAGTAGACTAATTTACTGCACAGTAAGTGCCTGCACGTGTAGACGGTAATGCTTTACTGTGCAGTAAATTAGTCTACTGTGCAAGAAAATGTGTCATGTAGACGCATCCAAAAAAGAGTATGCAACCATTCAAGGGAGGTTTTGCAGAACAAAACTGGCTTTTCTGCAAGAATGCCCTCTCTTCCTACCCGAAATCTCTCTTCCCTCCTGCACTAGCTTCAACAGTTGCATGTTTCTCTCAGATGTCGAGAACAGCCAGTATCCCATAGACCTCTGCTCTCTCTCCTTCCCTCTCTCCTGATAGCCACAAGGGGTGACCTGTCAGGGAGCCCTGAGGTCTGTACAAAGGTCACCCCAGGTATGTACAAAGTTGTGGGGGCATTTCCTGAGGTTGGAATCAACCCTAGACACTTGCTTCCAACCCCTGCCCAAACTGAAAATCAGTCTGTGCATGGGCAGGGACTATTTCCTACAGCTGGATATATCCCAGCTAGGGTTATTTAAGATGGGCATCCAAATTAGAAGGAAATTGTACAAGTTATATGGATTTCAAATTGGAAAACCAGATTCTCACAATTCGACATAGGATAAGGGTCATAGGTAAAAAGCTCTGTACATTTTTCAAAAAAGGATATTATTGCAAAATGCCTGTGTAGGGAAAATAAACGTCTTGATCCAGAATGCCTAAATATCACCAAAATTCTTTAGATGAATACCACTGTCAACCACTCCACTTCTTCTAGCACAACCTAAGTTTAGCAAAATAAGGATAACATTTATCTGTGCAGTAGGCAGAGCTTTCTTAGAAGTTCATGAAAATCTTCCAGAAGAACCAAATACTATCACAAATCTCACTACCTTTCAGGTCAAAGTACAGTGCTAATTACAGTTCTTTAAGCTTCTTTTCATTCATGTAAAAACATAGTAACATGCATATTAAAAACCAAATAAAGAAACAAACAAAAAAATTACCTAAACCAAAGAAATACATACAAATACAATGCACAAAATAAAACACAATACAAACAATTCTCTCCCAGAAAGGTGGAGAGAGACAGAGAAAGGACGAGATAGATTCTTATGTTAATGTCTGGGCACCTCCAACAGACAATTAATCAATAGGACTTTTCATGTGTGATTTGTTTTTTTCTGTTATGTAGAAGAGCAGAAGAGACTTACTTAGCCACAAGGGATTTCCCAAGTTCTATTACTAATGAGGCTTTTTTGTATATTATTGCATATGCTATAAGTTGGAACTGTAGAAGGATTAATATTTTCAGCCATACAACTGTCATTTAACCTATTTATTATTTATAACTACATTGGCACCCACACAAATATTACAGATGAGGATCTCAAATCTTTTAATTCTCATAATCCCTCTGCATGGCACTATAGTTAAATTAAAGTAATGACTATTTTCCTAATGATTAAACTGAAGCAGAAGAAATAAATGACTGCCAAATTTTCAGATGTTCACAGCAACCATAGATCACTCTGAGTTAAGTGGAGCTGTCAGTTCCTCTGAAAAATCATGACATAATTGGCTTACCCATGTTTTAACAGTGATCTGATAAAATACAGTTGACATGGTTGAAGTCCTATTAAGAGAAGAGTTCACCACAGAAGACTATAATCCAATTCTACTGTTGTAACTCTGATATTCTTCCCGTGCCATGGAGTGATGGGTAGGAGGGCAGGAGAACGGAAGGTCTCAATGAAAAATGAATAATATTCATAAGTGCAGCAAACATTTATTAATTGAATGACATTCCATTTTCCAATGAGCTGCTGTTCAGGCATAGCATATGACACTAATTGAAAATGCTTTTCACTTATATAGGCTGTCATGTTTGGTGGGGTTTTTTAAGTATACAGATTTCAGTGAATTGTACCAGGTGCCACACTGGAGATTAATTTTCAGGCATTTAGAGAGCAGTCAGGAAGTTCGAAATGTTTCAGCAAAGACACCTCTTTCTTTGACTATAGTGCTGTCAAAGTGGTTGTAGAGACCTGTCTAAGAGATAAGGCACTCATTTTTTAACACCACACTGTGACGATGTAATTGGAGATTAATGCTCAACATTATTATAAAATTACTACAAAATTTGTAAAGTTATAACAATGGTAACTTTGAAAAACAGCAGTTCTACAAGTGTATCCAGACTTTTTTAACCAAATCTTAGTTCTTATTCAATCTTTTTTTGAAGGAAAACTCTCACTGGAATTTTTATTTTATTTATTATTTATTTTATTGTATTCTATAAAATACAAATAAAGCCACCTGCTGGCCTTTAACTCACCTCAGAGACAGGAGTCCAGTAATGATACTGAATTACAGCTTCACTACTCCTGGAAAAAAAAATCTTACTTAACTTCTAGTACATTAGTACCAAAAGAAATATTGGCAGGCTTTCCATAATCTTAAATTCAGTATAAAATTTTGGCAGTTTCCATATAAGGAAATAAGGAATACAGACTTGTAAATCTATACAAAGCTAGTATTGCAGCAGTTAAACCTACATACATACATACATATAAGGCTTGCCTACATGAGGCATGTTAATGTGCATTAGCCTAATTTAATGCGCATTATGAGTGCACATCTACATGTGTGCACCCTGTATGCACATTAAAAATGGCAACATTTGGCTAATCATGTCTAAATGTGATACCTGTATATCCAGATATCAAATTTAAGTGTAATTAGTTAAAGCACATTAACACACTTGTAGACACAGCTGAGAACTAATTTTAGTGCTGGATCTACCCAGACACAAGAGACACAAGGCAGGGACTTGGCACTAACTTTACTGTCAAGTAAAATCACTTTAGTGCCAAGTCCTTGCACTTGTAAACACCCGCCAAAATTGCTTAATCAGCATGAAATTTAGTTGCACTTAAATGCATCCACATAAATACATACATACATACATAAAATTTGGTATACAAAATAATATAGTCTACAAATGATGTGGAAAGGAATATCTTAGTTGGCATATTGTAATCCACTGTTATATATCAAGAAGATGAGAATAAATATGTTGCATCCAAATTTATTCTATTCCTAACTGGTGAAGAGCTGAGTTTCATCTCTCCTTGAACAGACTTCTGCTACTTTTTGCCAAAATTACTGAAGCCAGAGGTACTTGGGCATATGCACATATACACTCCTTCTATCCTTCCATATAGATTCCTTCATCCTTTCCCACTACTTAGTGGGTGCATCTATGTGTACAATTAATGCAGATCATTAAACTGCAGTCTTTTTCTTTTGGGGGCATACTTTCAATGTGTACCCAGGAGCAAAAAAACTCCAGAGCATATTGCTCCAGAGTTTATTTGTGCACACCACATGATGCCCGGTTGCTGCAGTCTAGGTTGTGCTGGACAGGCAAAAGTGAATGTCTGTTCATTTGCTTGCTGGTTCAATCTATGCATCTTCGACTAACATGAGAATATTGAATAGATTCAGCCTCAGGATTTCTGACTGTCTGTACTTAGCCTCATCATATATTCATTGAAGGGGATCATAGTAGCATTTAGGGAGGATGCAGGGATAATTTGTGACATGCCTGCCAAGAAGCACCTAAGACCCTGGTTCGGGCTCCCAGGTGTGCAGCAGAGAGCCTAAAAGATTTAACAGAACTTGAGTTTAACACTGTTTTGGTCTGGGATTAAACTAAACCAACATCCATTAAAGATCACAAGATTCTTTCCATTGACTTTCATGACTTTGGATCAGTTAAGTCTGCATCTTGGAGGCTTTGGATCAGGCTCTCTCTGACTAGTATAAACATATAAATAGAAAAAAAGTCAAAATGTTGACATCAGTTAAATAAAAAGAACTCAATAAAATAACTTTTAACTAAAATTTTAGGCTAGATGGACATACACTAATTTTACTCAAATAAAAGACAAGCTTTTTCTTCCCCAATCAGCATGAGAAAAGCCCCTCACCTTACCTTTTCATATGGTAAACCTCATTACTTTTTTTTATCATTAAACTGCTGCCAAAAGCAGTATATGCTTAGTAATGAAAACTAACTATAGAGTTGAGTAAATGCTCAATACTGAGCATGATTATGAAACAACCCATAATGGACAACAATACAGACAGAAACCTAACAGAAGGACAGGTTAGTACAGCCCATCTGAATAAGATATATGGTAATACCCATTACACTCAGTCCCCCCCCCCCCACCATCATTGACTCTTTTTCAAGTCATGGTGAGTCACAGACCCTTTCTAGGGATTATCTGGGGTACATACACATACTGAGAAGTGCTGAGCTGTGGAGTCCCCCTGGCCTGAAATGCTGTTGTCTCTGTTGGTGTCCAGCACAATGAACTAACTATATGGTAAATCATTAGACTTCTGGCTCCGGATGCATGTCATGCTCAGCCTCTTGTGGGCTAAGACCAAGTGTAGTCACTGCACTGGTCTGGTACCCAAGCCAAAATGCATTTAAAAATGGCACTATGTAGTGGAGGGTGCACCCCTGTCTGCTCACAGAAAAGACTCTCTACGAGAGCCTCATAGTTAGCTTCCCACTGGCTAGCTTCCAGTGGGAAGATCCTGGCTACATAATGGCTTTATGGAAATGGGAGACTTGTCCCTAGCTTGCTCCTGCAGCCATATGACTAAAGGCAAATGAATCTCAGGGGCATCTGAACCCCAAGCCTCCAGGCTTAATCCAACATGTAGGATGCCTGCCAAAGAATTTGGAATTAATCTGAAGCCCCAGGCTGAAAAGTCTGGGATGGAGGATACTTGCCAGAAGTAGGGCTACATAAGGCTTTTGAATGATTCAAAGGATTCAGAACTGGCTTATTTGACCTGGTACATGAAAACATTTCCAAACTTCCCCCCACCTACTCCCCTTCCCCCCGTTTTGTACTATACACAAGTAGTTACAGAAGTGCTGTTTAAAAATATGTTTTGAAGTACCTGAGCTAAAATTTGTAGCAGTTTTGAAAGTGGTAAAAAACCTGCATCAATTCTGGATGAACTAAGTTAATGGGTACCTGTAGTAACTTCCAGATATGCAATGTATGTTTGTTGGTAGATCAGTATTTTCAAATTTGTTTCTCAATTCCATGTTCTCAGGGTGAGACAGTAAGGGGGAGGGATTGAAGAGGGAAGAAGTTGGAAGGAAACTTCCCCAATTTATTTTCCCTGATGTAGCAAGGGAGGGGGACAAATAAAAGGCAAACCTCCACTAATTAGAATCTATACCTAGAAAATTGTAACAGATTTATACTTTTCTATATATAGAATCTAATTATTGGGGGGTCATTTTATATTCTAGTAAATATGGTATTCTTTACCAATACAACTAATTATAAGTAATACATATTAAGATTTGTGTTTTACATTTAATTCATATGCATTTTGAAGAAAGTAACTGATTTTTTTAGCTCCATTTAAAAACAATTATTTGGTCAGGCTAGTGGTATGTAAATTCTGAAATTATAGATACAGCATTTTTGCAAAAGCTTTACGAATGCCTTAGTTTAAGTTCATGAATGGCCTATTTCTCTTATCATAAATGACAAATGCAAGTCTGTGAATCAGGTTCTTAATCCCTTTCCCTGATAATTTTTGTGTTGTTAATTTCACAGAACATTTCACAATGTTGTTGCTACTAGTAGAGGGACTTTTCCATCATACAAATACAATACCCACAAGTTCAGATTCCTAGCCAAATATGTGGGAATTGCATGAGTACCTAAATATCATTATGATTATTATGACTTTTTCCGGGTCCCAGGTTTCTAACAAAAATTGCCTTGTAAAACTAATTTGGTAATAATGAATCTGGAATAAAACAGAATTCTATATGAAATCATATTTAACACATTTATGGACTTGAAATAACTTGTATGTTCTATTAAATGTAATTATTTTTGTTGTATTTTCACTTGCTTGGATATCTTATTTTTCAATCAGAAAAATAAACTACTGATTCTTAACATCCTTCACATTAGCTTGTTGAATAGTTAATTTGCCATAGGCAAAAAGAGAGAGAAAAAGATTTATGAAGTTGAAAAGCAATATTCAGCTTTTTCTTATACATAAGCTTTCAGCTTTTTATGATAAGTTTTTTATTATATCGCCTATCCTCTTTCAATTGTGACCCTAGCTGCTAGTGATCAAGAGTTACCAAATGATGACTTTTCATCATACATACTACAGGAGTGACACTGATGTGATGCTACTGAAGTGGCAGAACAGGAAGTAACCTCAACTATTTTCACACTAGTGAATATCATAGCTTGTGCTAAGGCACTGTGCTAGGTTTTGCAAGCTTTCTTAATCATGAGGAGAAAATATGTACACTAAGAAATAGAACAGTGATTGCTTATCAATATGCAGTATAGTGGCTGTCTGTAAGAAATTCTACAGGAACTTACAAAAGGAGGAAAAACTTACAGGAAAGATGTTTGTGGAGATGAAACAGCAGAGGATAGAGATATAAAATCAAGGAAGCTGGGCAAGATAGTAAACAGTAAAATTGATAGCAATTGGAAAAGAAAAAAGTATAAATACATATATTTTCCAAATAGAGAGGGGTAAGATTAAGAACAGCACTGGGAACTCAGATGCTCAACTTCTAATCTTTGCCCAAGCAATAAAAGGGAGTAGCAAGAATGAAAAAGGAGGCAGCAATCTTTACTAGCTAAATAAAGGAATCCAAACAAAGAGTTTTCATTTGATAAGAAAAAACAAGATGGTATGCAGCCTTCTGTGCATCAGAAAAAAAAACAGCACCACAATCAGGATAACGCATGTCATAAAGAATGATGAGACTTCCTGCTAACTATAGTCACCATGAGAACAAACACCCCCCAGTGATAGAAAATTCAATCTATACCAATGTCAGTTTGGGAACCCGGTAAGAAGCATGACAAATTGTCTTCTCAGAAATTCTTCTAGTATCAAAGGCAGGCAAAGAAATGAGATTAATACTGAAGAACAACTGAAAGACTACTTGTTTTTACATTTATGATGATATCCAGTGAGATGTACTGCCATCAAGCCTTGGAATAAATTACACATGACAAAATACAGAATTATTTTTCATTAAATTTGGGGCTGTCTTTGCCAAAGGCACATCTGCTCCTGCTACAGATATATCCACAGACTTTTTTGTAACCAGCTGTCCAGGAAACTGAACTCATCATAACTAAAGACTCTCAGATGTTGTCAAAATAAAGTGTTTTTTTTCCCTTGATTGATAAAAAGTGTTTTTCAGAAGTTAAAGAATAGTAATTACTTTTAGTTAACAGAAATCAATGTATCTATTTTTCCAGTCATTTTTACACAAACACAACTATACACATATGTATTATTCTCTCTTGCACATTTGTATAGATCCTTTTGCTGAAGGGGAGAAGGAAATCTCATGTAAAATACAGGTGTTTTTAATTTTGACTAATTTTATCAGTTCTTTCTTTCTCTTAAAAAGATTCTCATTGAACATTTCTTAACTTATAAAATTAGAAACACTATCTTTTGTGTCATTTTTGCTCCACACAGGAAATCTTTAAATGTTTAGCAGTTGATCCTAGAATCAGTTTACTTTTTTAGACCCTATTCCTACAAACCACTAGAGTCTTTAAGAATGTGTAAGAGTGAGGGATTATGAAATTTTCTGTAAAATTAGGGCCTTGCAGGTTCAATACTTTGGTTAAATGTTTATAGTCTATTTTTGATTGTACCGGCTACTATTTTTACAATTGTATAGTCACAATGTGAACTTCTTCATTTAAGAAAATGCTTTAAATGAAGGTGGATTTCTGAATCCTCACAATGTGAGAAAATGAGGATCTTCAACTTCTTTGTGATTGATAGGGCCCCTCCAGACAGTCAGGTAAAGGCATGACAGGATCTGATGCATGATCCACACAATTGGGCCTCCTGTGAAAACATGATTGTAGGGGATTTAGCATCAGATCCTAGTGTACCTTACTGCCTGTGCAGGGGGAGCTCCAGATCATTATCCCAGGCTCCCCCTGCCATTATACACTGCTATCAGTCTCCCATAGTGGTGAGTCTGGCAAGTGATGAGACTCCCAGATGCAAAAGTACCCTGCAGTCTGCCACAGCTTTGAGTCTCATCAGCCACAGAACTCCCAGCCATGGCAGCCCATGGTGCTGCTGCAGCTAGAAGTCTCATCAGCTGATGGGGCTTCCATCTACAGCAGTAGGGTGGTGCCATGGCTGGCAGTCACATTAGCTGCAGGACTCCCAGCTGCAGCAGTGGGACAGTGCCATGGCTGGGAGTCCTATCAGCTGTGAGACTCCCAGCCACAGAAGCACATGGTGCACTCCCAGTCATGGGCATAATCTCTGTTACACATGAAAATTAAAGCTAGATAGAAACCAGATATAAAGTTATTGCACATTTTCTAACTCTACCTCTATAACTGGTTGGGCCTTCTTAAGGTGCAATAGATAATTCACACATGTAGCTAATCTAAATTATCTCTATAATTTACCAGGTAATTGCATAATACATGCAATATATAGAAAGGGAAATAGTTCAATCAACTTAATGTGGTCACATTGAAACTCAACTAAATGGTTAATACAACAAATATCAAACTTTCTAAAGTATACACTTTTGTGTCTGTAGTTGCATTCCAGCATTTTCTGAAACAGACTTTACTTGTCCTGTCTATTTTCAGAGAAAAAGGTATGAAATCTGTTTTAAGTTTATACACACACACACAATTTTTACTGCAAGATAATACTATGATAATTTTGTTGATCTACAATTGTGTTACAGTGACTATGCTGTCCAAAGGAAATTGTTCAATAGAATAGGATTCTGCAATAAGTATGGCTGAATTATGTAAGTAATGTGACACATACAGTTTATGTTCACATTGACTGACCACTTATATACCCAGACCCACAGTGATTCCCACAGAACTTCAACCGTTCAGTTAAACTGGTAATGTAGTAAAATGGCTGACCTGAAAATAGTTCTGTAAAATAAGTTTCTTCTACCAGGGAGTCCAACTCCATTTAATTTTATAGTCAAACCTCCATCAACCAGTTAGATGTTATATAAGAAATGTATGCGATTCACTCTCCATAAAAAATAAAGCACTGTTTAGCAGTAACAGTGGTGTATACAACATCCTGAAGTGTAGAACAGAAAGAAAATGCAACCTCAGATAAACAGATGTTAAAACTTAGATTTCTATACAGACCTATGGAAGACACTCTCTCAACATTTCACCCTTTGAGTGATTGTCTCTGTCATTTGCAGCACAGCTATCTTTTCACCTAAACTGCCATCAGTTGATGGGCTAAAGTTGATATCTGGTCCGGATCTTAAATTCAGAGTAAGGCCCCTGATCCAAAGTCTGTTGAATTAAATGAAAAATTCCTATGCACTTGAACAGAAGTTAAGAAATGGTAATTATTCTTAGTTAACAGAAGTCAAGATATCTATTTTTCCAGTCATTTGTACACAAACACAACTGTACATGTATATATTATTCTCTCTGCCCTTTTGTACAGATCTCATCCTTCTGCTTGAATTGAGAGAATTAGATCCCAGGTCAGATACAGATGTTCTTAATTCTGGCCAATTCTATCAGGTCTTTTTTCTTCTGTAAATGTTCTCCTTGAACACTTCTTCTAAAATTAGAAACACTACTATTGAAGTCAATGGGAAAATTTCAGTCGAATTCATTAAACTAGTTCAGGGCTGGAAAAGCAATTTAATACTGTTTAAAGCAATATTAACCAAAATATCATTACATTATTTCAACACCATGAAATATGCTACACTGAACTGCTATTCCCAGATCACACGTCCTTCTACTATTTAAAAACACTCCTGTCAATGGTGCAGCATTGTGGAAAAGGCATTTTCCACACCGCTGCCTTTTCTCTGTGTGTGACCCTCTGCACATTTTATTGATTTATGTGGTTGCTTTATTTGGGGGGGGGTTATATAGTACTATAAAAGTGAATGGAATTTTATAGACACATAAATGCCTTATAAGCTAGCAACCTGAGTTCCCCAAAGAGCATATAAAGCTAGGTCCCAATCCTGGAAAGTATCCCAAGTTTTAGTGTTCCCATACAAACTTAATAAGACTACTCTGATACATAAAATTACTCACATGAAAAATTTTTGTTAGGACTGGGGCTAGGAAGAGAATGGAAAATCTCAAAGCTGAAATGAAATTAGCCACAGATAGTCTAATTAACCTAGAGTTAGCTCAGCTCTCCTCTTTTGCCTCTTCGAAGTACCACATGGATATGACTACATTGTTTCTGGTTTAGGTGACATTTCCTGAAAGCTCATCATGCTTGAAACAGCAAGTTTATTATAGAAATGGCCATAGCTTCCTACGCACATCCAAGCTCTCCTCCAATTTGGGCGGGTACCATCCAAGCCTTTTGTATGGCCAGCGAGCCAATTGCTGACTGCCACATGTGCATAATTTACACCGAGCCAATCGAAAGCATGCACTTGATGGTGCAGCTGCAAGCTCTGATTTTGCACCAAGGACTCTTTCCCGCCTTACAGGGGAAATACTTGCACCAGGGACTCGCAATGTGCTTAAACGCAGCTGGGCCGAGGCATCTCTTAACCATTTAACTCTGACAAGATTAATCTCAGTATTTTTTTGACAGATTGATTAGGATCACTTCAAATAGTAAACCCTTATTTTTTTCTTATGTTGAAAAGACAATAAATATATGATAACAAGGGGTGTGCTGGTGAATAAAAAAATAAGCAATGAAAAAAAAACATAAAAGAAAAATCAGAATGCTTTATTGGTTCAAATGATCTTCAAGATCCTGTAGAGGGCGGTAAAATTGTTTCTGCATTGATAATTTTTTTTAAAAGGTTGCATGAGTTGAGTCTAGATTAAAAGGACTTTTGCACCTAAAGGAAGACTTAGACAAAATTCAGGCACTTACTCAAAACTGCAACCATCAAATATTTTACTAACTCCACTCTATAGGTATCAATGTTTACCCATCAGGAAAGTCATATAGGTGCCTGTAGTTTTCCGAATAATTTCAGGATATGTATATTCTATAATATAATAAATGGTGTATTGCACTATAAAAGGTACAATACAAAGGTAGTCAAGATAGCATTGAGAGTGAACCCATTTACTCTACTTCTAAAAAATAGAGATAGCCAAGCACGTGGGTCCACTAGCTTTCCTAGGAAGAGAAGGTAGCTTGTACGGCACTCCATGCTATGCTATTGCAGTTATAGTTCTCATACACAAGCAAGCTGCAGTAGATTATATTGACATACCCTCAAGTTTGGTTCACAATGACCAGTTTGGCATCAAATTCATCCTAAAACCCATAGGGATAAGCAAATGCTTTGATCCAATAGTGTGACAGCCAGAACCAAGAGGGTTTAATAAGCAATAATGTGTGCTTCTTGGAGGCATTTGGTATTCTGCCTAAATAGATAATATTAGTTAATATTA
>JAGPOW010001338.1:55154795-55165812 GCA_030014935.1 Caiman crocodilus
TATGTGTGTAAGCTATAGTAAATTTACCTTTATTCCACTCCCTACTTGCCTCCTTGATCCAAATGAACAGACTCACAGTGCCCAGCTGGCCTGTGACACAATAGTTATTCACAAACATCTGCAGGAGGAAAAAAAATCAGATTTCAAACACAGCACAGTGGCCGTTGTCACTTTTACTCAGACCACAGAGGAAATGATTATAGTACTAGTGCCTTCTTTTAATACCGTAGCCTTATGATTAGACAGCTCACATAAGATATGGGATACCCGAATAGAGCTGCATCCTCTGCTTGAGGGAGTAACTCCTATCATTCTGGGTGATTTTTTTTTTCTAATCATAAGCATGGCATTTTGAGAATCCCATTCCCAACACTGTGTGTGCATTGAATAGGGAATAGTGCATTGAATAAGTACTACAGTCAATGTTGTGGGTTCTGTTTTGGGAGCTATCTGCCTGCAATTTAGATGTTATAATAGTTATTGCAATAAATTAGCTGCTTTTCCGATTTAACTACAACTGCATAGATAGATGAAGCAAAACAAAAACATTGTGTAGGATATATTGCCTACTTGAATGTCTCTCTCAACCTGCCAACTTACTTTTTGAATGTCAGCACTTAAAAGATTGTATTACATTACCATTTCTGCACAAGATGTTAATAAAAGACATATATTTGATGACGATTGTTGAGTACTGGCTACATATTTTCATAATTCATTCTAAAGCAGGGGTGGGCAAAACACGGTCCCTGGGCTGTTTTTGGCAAGCCAGATGCTTTCATCCGGCCTGTGGCACCCCCTCCAGCCTGTGGCACCCCCCACAAATTGTACACCACCTAGTCCTTCCACCCATGAGGGTGGGAGTCAGGTGCTCACATGTACAATCCCCCAACATATCCTACTGCACCTTGCTCCCACCCTCTTGGGTGGAAAAGCTCTGCCCAGCCTTTAGCTGCCCTGCTGCAGCTGGAACCTGCTCACTTGGGGCAGCAAGCAGGGAAGCAGCAGGGTTGGTGGGGAGTGAAGGGTGGAGTTACAGCTGGGAAGTGGGAGTGCAGTGAGGAGCCTGTGCCCGGAGCTCAGCTGAACAGGGTTCAAGTATAAGGGAGGGTTGCGGTTGTAGGGACCCTCACAGATTCCCCCTGTGGTGTGCAGCCCCCGTTGCCTAGCAGCAGCTGCAGATAGAGAAATCAGAGCACTTGTGCTTGATGCAGGCACCCAGTGGGGTGTGGTTCTGGCCAGCACTGTGTAGAGGGAGGGAGTGGAGCCTGCCCTATTGCAGGGGCTCTGCACCCTGGGCCTGCAGCTCCAGCACTTGCAGCATGGGAAGCCCCACACTGGAGAGTGCTGCTTACTCCACTCCCTGTTGTGCAGGTCCCTCCACTCTGCTGAGAGTGGGGGGAGCCCTGCCCCCTGCTTCCCCCCACGGTCCAGCATGGGGCTTCCCTGGCTGCAAGTGCAGAACTGGAGGTGTGGGGCATGGAGCCCCTGTGATAGAGGTGGCCATTGCTACACTGAGTCAAGGACTGCACCCCTGCATGGTCTGCCTAGCCACTTCTATTGCAAGGGTTCAGCATAGTGCACCTGCAGTTCCACACTTGTAGTGGGAAGCCCTGTCCTGTATTCCATATTAAGGGGAAGGACTTCAATCAACTGGGTTGGGGAATGCTGCAAAGGCAAAGGTCAGGTGTTAGGGGGCAGGACTTCTGGTCCCAAAGAGTTGACCAGTGGGGGGGCAGCTTTCAAGGGGCATGCCTACCTATGTGGCCCCCAACAGCTCACCAAAACTTGTTAAGTAGCCCTCCACCCAAAATAATTGCCCATCCCTGCTCTAAAGCAATGTGTTTCTTGATAACTATATCAAAAAATAAATAGGTGAACAGATCTCTAAATAGCCTTTAATTTTGCAAAATATTAATGTGAAGACTGTGGTTGGATGCGTAGGTCTAACTTGAGGTTGAAAGACTCCTTAAGAGATGCACAGAGATATTTTTGAATAAATGCCTCCTCAATATTGCATAAAGGTAAAGGAAATACAAAATAGTCTCTACTGGAAACAAAAATAACTGCTGATTTATCTCAAGTGTGAGTTAAGAAGTCTAAGAAACTTTAGTGTGAGGAGTCAATGAGAGTCTATAAGATCAACACTACTCCCAGTTGTTTCTGGCTGATAAATTCATTGATGATGTTGAACAGTTTCATAATTTTATTTAAAATGCAAACATTTTGTTGACCTGTTTTTCAAAAATCCACTTTGTCATACTCTCCTACTGAGTTAATCTTCTAAATAGTGGCTAAAAGTTTCTGCTTATATCAAAAAAGCTATTAATTTTATTATTTTCAACAAAATATAAGGTTTATGTGCAATTGTGCAATCTTGGAAAAATGGAAATAAGTGAATCTTTGGCCACGTATACAAGCCCAGTGGCCTTATCTCATGTCTAGGAAGTTTAAGCTCTTTTCTCTCAGTTCATTCATTTTCATACATTGGAAATTATTTCATTCAAATTTTATATAATTCATGGGAATATGGCTTATTTACTATATACCAGCCACTAACATGAATACAAGAAGTAATGAATTAGAAAAGCATTATATACACTAACACATTAGCTAAATTAAACTGTGTCACTGTTGCTAAATATCTAGTTTAAATATGCTAGTATGGTAAATTAAGTTAATATGTAGAACAGTCATATAGACTTTTTAATTACTGAAAAACATTTTGGAACTGATCTGATACAAGTTAATGTGATGTCAATGATGGCTTAAAATAGGTGTAACTGACACCTTGTTAAATTCAGAATGTTTGAGTAAGGACCAACATTGGAGTTCAATGAAAAAGTATCTGAATGTAATAGGAACTGGGTTTGAGACCAAAGGACAAAAAGGACTTGGGTGACTAAGGCTACAATTTAGATAATCAAAACTGTAATGTAGCTGTCAACTAATCTTTGAAGTGCCTGAAGTTTGTGGATGCCCCAGTTTTCAACCTAAAAGTTCTCTAGGTGCCTCAGGGTCTTCTTCTGAGTTTATTTAAAAATATCTCAGTATCATATGGCTGAGAAATATGGCACCTAAATCCTGACAAAGATATATAAACCAAAACATTCTTCCTTTTCTCTCTCCTGAGGGGCTTAATCCAGTAGATATTGTTAAATAATGGTTCTCCACAGAAAAAGGAATGGCAGCCACTCCTTTAAAAGCATCATGGGGAGGTGGGGGAATGTGGTGGTATATTCTACCCTTTTTTATACAAAAGCTCAATGGCTAAGGTACTCAACGAGGATGTATGAGACCTGGGTTCAATTGCCTCCTCTTGAGATTTCCTCTCCCATCTCTTAGTAGCATGACCTAACTATCAGGTCTTCAGGTTGGTGGTATTCTCCAACCTATTTAACCTGTCCCACTCTACACAACATAATTAAAAAGACACTGGGCTAGACTAAAGGAACAAATATGTGTATGACTGTCCAGTCTAATGACTAAGCATTCCCTACAAGTAGGGGCAAAAGTCTTTGGTTCCAGCCCTTGATTCATGGACATTAAATATATTTGGAGTAGGAACCAAAATCTCAGCATCGTCCCAACCTGCAATCACTGGGCTAAAGACTTTTTCTCTCCCTTTCAGTGACTATTTCTTTTATGTCTCACGTAACATCATCAACAGGAAGAAGAGAATGCCCCCACCCCCTAGGATACCCTGTATCACAGCAAGGCAGGAGATATCCACTATGTATATTAAAATAGCCACCTTAATAGAGACTAGGGGTTATATACTAAAGATGGTAAACAGTTAAACAAAATTTTTAATGGTGAATCGATAGGTTAGTAACAAAGTGAAAAGACTTTGCAACACTCTTTGGTCCCTAGTGCCATCTATACTAGGGAATGTTTGTCCCAGTTTCCCAATTTCAAAATTAGATCTACATTAAGGTTCCACCACCCACTCCTTTTCCTCCTTGTCTTTTGCCTGTGTGTATTGAAAATCTAGACAAAGGGGTAAAATGATTTAAATATAACCAAAGATTGCATATAGTATTTGGTATTAGAAACTTTTATAAAGTCAGTAAAGATTAATTTCAACAGAGTAAGCAGAACTTGCATGGCAGAATTAGGTGCAGAAAGAGCAGCATCATAAAAGCAACTCCATGTGAAAGGTATGCAAGAGACTTCTAATTTCTAAGCAATGCTAATGGCCCAGAATTGTAGTTTAGGAGCCTCAGACAAGCAAGGATTTCTGTCCCAAATGCTAATCTGGAAGCTAGAGAGTTTACCCCAGCACCAACTGGGGAGGGGAGGGGAGGGGAGGAGCAGTAAAAAAATTGCAACTGCAGCCACAATTGTGACAGTGGCAGGAGCTTCAAGTTGCACCTGCCCCTGTGTGTGGCTGCTCCCTCAGGGGCCCAGCCTTGCCATTATGCCTCTGGGTACTAAACATGAGAAAAATATATAAGGAATGGCATTATAAAGCGGGGAATTAAATGCATTTCCATGTAAATGTTTAGCCCATACATTTGACCCGTGGGGTTAGAACTGTGTCTTTGAAATGGCATGAATCACACATATTATTACACAGACGTTATTAGGCAAAAAGACTGAGTTATATACAATACTGGTTGGCTGGCTTCTTGCTTCACTTGGTCTCTATATCCAACATTATCTTCAGTTTGCAACTCAAATTCTTTCTAAGTCCTTTCTTACTCACCATTCCCAACACCATGTAGTGATCACTGGCTTTCATAAAAACAGGTATACATGAATGGGAGGACGACAGAATAGAAAAAATGAAGGAACTAAATCAGAACTTTCTACATTCCAAAAGCCAACGTGTAAAAGTTAGACTCGCTGTCATATCCTGGGTGGGGGAATCGTTTTCCAAATAAGGGCAGACTTCAATAAACTTGTCGGTTTGTGCCACACGGCAAGTATAAATTATTTACTTTTTTTGCTGCAGACAGTGCTTAGGGACTGGTTGGAAATGAGGTGCAAAAGAAAGTCAAAATACTTCATATTATGCAGCATAAATGTATCCCCAGTGTACAAGTTAAGTATAGATTTGCACTTTTATTTCAAAGCAAATTAAATGTTCTTTGCTTAAACCTTAAACTTTGAAACAGGTGGTGCCAGGAGTTTTTGGTTAAACAGCATAAATTTCCACTACTTTCTCAACCATTTACAAGCTCAGAATTAAACCTTCGGGAATTAGGGTCATGAACTGAGAGCTGTTTCTGAGCTAAATTCAGATTAATTTAACAAGCAATGACTAAAAACTACAAAAACAATTTTACAGGCAGGAAATTTCATTAAAAAAACCAACCAGATACCTCATACAGGTTGAGGATCTACTACAGGGAACTTGTATGTAGCATTAGGTACAGTAATGCTATAAATCCTGGAGATTGTAGAATTAAGATTATCCAGTTTTGATGGTGTATATTTTAGCCTGTGC
Organism: Caiman crocodilus; assembly: GCA_030014935.1. Taxonomy (NCBI): domain Eukaryota; kingdom Metazoa; phylum Chordata; order Crocodylia; family Alligatoridae; genus Caiman; species Caiman crocodilus. Next base: position 55,160,248 of record JAGPOW010001338.1, read on the forward strand.
TCTGTGCAATTTCTCAAGTGAAGACTTCTTGGTAAAGAATAAAAACCTAAGAGCTCAGACTCTATCCTGTGGCTTTCCTAATGTTAAAAGGGATTTGCTTTAAAAGACCACAACCAGAAGGAGATAAAAATTAATTCTTGTGTATTTAAAGGCTATCTAGGCTTCCACAAAAGGAACATAGCACAAAAGCAGGAGTCTGCAAGGGTTTATCTATATAATTGGCTGGGACACATGGAGTGCATGCCAGAAGATATTCTTCTGAAGGCTGTGCTCTCTGGCCAACTCAAGAACTGCCCATGAACCAGAGGAAGGCCGAAGCTCTGACACAGTGACAAGATCGAGCAAGTTCTCAAGAAGTTCGGCATTCAGTCACCACAGAGAGCCACCAGAGGGCCCAGCCTGATGCCCATAGGTGATCCAGGAAGCAGTGTGTGCTTCAACGTCCATCTAGCAAGTTGACCTGTAGCCACTGTAGGAAGGCTTACTGTTTGCACATTAGGCTCTTCTTCCACACCACTGCCAATCACCATTAACTGACTGACTTTTTCTCATGTTTCCTTTCATCTGTAAAGATGTTGGATGATCATATCTGTAACACAGTCACAGATACCCTGCTGCAGCCAGGATATCCCTTGAGCATGCCTCAGTGCCTCAATGTGGACATTTTTCACATTGTCTTTTTCACAGGAAAGTAACCATTTAGCAAAACTATTTTTTTTTCATAAAAATGTATTAGTTTCAATAAACCTTCATCATATGTTCTCTCAGCTGAGGATGTAATTTATGGACAAAACTAAGAAAATTTCAGCCCAGAATAGCCAATAATGCAGTGGCTGGGGATGTAGCATGCCCCAAAGCTCAAGTCCCTGCTCTGCCTTACTTGAACCTGCTGGGTCTTCACCCACCCTGGCAGGTGGCCTAACTGATCAACTGCTGAATATTATGGAATCTTTGTCTCTTGTTTTCTCTCAAATAAGTTCTTTTGGTTTCCTCTCTTCTAGTTTTTCCCAATATAAAACCAAAAAGCAAGTGACAATTTTTTTTTTCATGAAATGGAGTTATCTAGTTATCTAACTGTTGTAAACTCATATTACTTTCTCAAGATACTTAGGACTATTTTAGTAATAGGCCTCCACAACATATTTCATTTCCTTCAATACATTGATTCCCTGACTACTTAAGACAAATAGTTTCCATAGCAGCGCAGACAAGGCCACAAGGATTCTGTGAAGACTCTCTTTAATATGCTTCTGCAAAAGATCTCCTTTCCTGTATTCTATGCTGACATTTTCAAAATGCTGTCCTACTGTCCTCACTTCCTCAATTTTGCATTTTCTCATTGACATCTTATGAATCTTTCCTTTTCTGTGAGCTTAACACCTAGTAATGATAATTGAATTATAGATAAACTGACTGAGGGAGAACCAGAAAAAGGACTGTCAGTAGAAGTCACTAGCCAGCATAAAAATAATTTATAGCCTTAGAACCAAATTAATTAATCTGTCTGAGTTGTTGACAATGGCTCTGAAAATTGCCTTGCTTTGGGGAAAAAAGGCTTGTTATACGATTAGGACATGATGCCAAATGTTTTCATTATGTTCTGCTAGATAACCCAGGGAGTGCTTGGTACATTAAGGTCCAAAGTGGGTGTATAAACCAAAAGAAAAATACAAGCCTGTTTTACTTCACAGTGATGTTGTGGCAAATTCAGTTTTCCTATAACCTAATTTAAAATCTAACCCTTCCAGTGCTGCCAACAGTTTACAGCATTTACAAACAGCAAAAAGTGGCTAGTTTAGGGTTTTTTAAAATAATGAATTGTTTCCTCTAGTATAGAATAGACACACATTTCTTTTAGTTCTTCACTGTGTATAAAGTACCTGATACTATTATCTAGAATAGTCCCATATCTACAAATGTCTTAATTCAATTTGCCAAACCCTGGTGGTGAAAAAATGTGTAAGACCTAGTACTTGCCTCATTTTCAGAATGAGGCCTTCTACAAATCTGACTAAAAGCCAAAATCACAATCTTTTGTTCTTTGTACTGCCTATTCATTTATATTCAGAAAGGAACTTTAATGAATCCAGTGCACATTTACCTTATAACAATTTAGCAGATATTCACATGCACTATTCTATTACTTGTCCTTATAAAGAAGAGAGGAAAATACAAATGAGAAAGTCTTAAATTTAAATTAGTTGTGTGATTGCAGAAAAGCGAATGTATAATTGTCTGACAGAAACTGTCTTCTTTCTTGGCAGGAGAATGAGAGGGAGTGAAGGGAAGAGAGAGAAATGGAAAGAAAGAAAGCATGTGCACTAGAGAGGGAAAAAGATTTGTTGATTTTTGATCAACATCTCTAATGAAGTTTTCACCAATCTGATGGGGCCAAATTAGACTATTCATTCACGGTGTGTACAGCCATTCACTTCACCCTGTGTAGGACTGCATGGCTTGCTTTAAGCCACCTAAACATAGATCAGGAGCAGCACATACAATCATTCATTGGTCCCAGGATCCATGCAGGGAACCCAGTGTAATCAACTTCGTGTAGGCAAATGGAGGGGCTAGAGAGTCCGAGGGGGGGAAGTGGGGTTGGTGGGTATGCAGATCTCCTGAGGTGCATTTAGATAGGATGTACCATTTGGGGGTAATTGAAGCCCTCTCAACACCTGCATGGTTGGGCATTTGGCTTGCCCTAACCCTGGTGTAAAACCTTTAAGAACCTGAGAGAGCAAAACAGAATTTTAAGATTCCTCAAGAGATGACTCACTTCCTCTATGCCAGGCCATGGGAATAGGTCAATTCACGATTTTAAGGGATAATATAGGTTGGATTAGCTTCCATAAAAATGAGCTCCCTCTCATAGGACATTTACAGCCTGATTTGGAAAATACTTTTCACACAAAATATGAAATATATGTACTTTTTCATGCTGTGCCAATCTAGCTGTCAGAGATTGTTCAATCTGTAACATACACTAAAGATTTTCTCTTGACATAACCAGGTTTTTCACCTGAAAAAAATGAAAATAAAAAAGGTCACAAAACAAAGTGTTTTAGCCAATTATAAAACTTTCAAAAAATAGCCTGGAGTGGGATAACCAATCAAATATTAACAGGGCAAAGCCTTCATTGGGAGATGAATATTGTTTCTATTTAAGGCAATGAGACTACTGACTGCACTGATACTGAAAACTGTGGTGCCTGGTGTCTACAGTCAGCTCATTTTCTTACAACTGTTTTGGGCCAAGTTGCTTCACTGTTGCAGGAGGCCAAAAATGGAGGAAGTAGCCTGCAAGAAGGAGCCAAATACATTTGCTGTGTCTATATTCCCTCCTAGCACTTACGAAGACTCCCCAAAGTGAACCAGAGTCAAAGACTTGTTCCCCACAGCTGCCTTGGGATGAGGAGGTTCCACATGCCCTCTCATTCAGGCAGGGCATATAAAGCACAGTTTTGCTTTTTTATTGTTAAAACAAAATTTTCTGTGTAAACCATCACTCATATACTATCAAAGCCACATATCAGAGGCTTTCAGCAGTCAGGGTAGACTGTTTATCCTTCTGGTCTACTTCACCCATCGACAGTACTGTAATTTTTGTAGCCATGAAACTAAATCTTTTTATTTTTAGGGCTGCTGTTAGAGACAAGGTTCCCTGTCTAATAATGGAACAAACTTTAATGAGATGTATACAATTCAACAGAAGCTCTAAGCAGGGCTCTGCTAACATTCAACATGTCTATGCTGCCTCTGTGGCACTTCTGAGATTACAGCTGAAAAGTAAGATCTTCCCACACCCCCTGCTCTGTGCCGTCCTTCCACCTACCACCACAAATTCTCCTGCTCTGTTCTCTCCATACCTTGGTGGTGTGGAAGTTGTTGGGAGGTCGCTGACACCGCTGTCAAGTATACCAGGGACAGAGGAATCAACAGAAGTATAAGTATAAAATGGAGTGGAAGGGCTACGGATCATAGCTAAACAGTTTAGAAAGATTTGGCTAAGTTTGAATGAATTTAAATTGGTAGAGCCTGAACTAATTCATGCTCAGATTCCATCAGAATGAATGACAGGGTGAGGTCTCAGAGTGGAGACAGGTTAACTTACTTCCCATCATTAAAAGGGAAAAAAAGCAGGACTCAAGGAATTAAAGACCAGTGAATCTGACTTCCGTATCTGTGTAATTAGCAGAGCAAATAATTAAACAGTAATTAAACAGTAAATCAGTAAATAGGTAAATACTTGGAAATGATTATCCCTAGTAGCCAACACATTTGTTAAGAACAAATAATGGAAACCCATCTTATTTCTTTGTTGATGAGGAAATTACTTGTTTAGCAGATGAAAACTGTAGAGTGAGTGAACAGCCATAAAAATCATAGAAAGATAGAGTTGAAAAGGTGGTCTAGAGGTCAGTTATCCCAATCCACTGTGTGAGGCAGGATCATCCCTATCCAAACCATCTTATACAAATCCATCATCTAACACAGGCATGCTTAACCCCCTAAACTGATGAGCCAAATCTGGACCACGGGGCTTCCCACAAGTCTGAAAAGCTTGGCAGTGGGATAGTGTGCTAAGATGTGATGAGGCACTGCCACTCCCCAGGGCCCACTTCCCACGCTTGGACCAGTGAGGGGGTGATGTCAGGGCCCGATCCTTGAGTGCAGACCTAGATCCAGCCCATGGACCAGTTCTGCTTGACTTATCTGGTCCATGAGGACCAAAAGTTTGAGTACCACTAGTCTAACCTATTAGCAAAGACACACAATCAACCCTGACACACTGTCATATTGAATGAAATAGTTTGAATGTTTGTAATAGTTGCCCATTAGCCAGTTTTAGGAAGAAGACAAGATTTATCTCCTTATCTAGGCCATTGTTTTGGTCTACATGCGGAAGGTCCTGACTTTGCTCAAAGTCTTAACTCCTGAATTTTATCTTTAGAGGCCTTTAACAAAGAGAACCTAAAAATGACCCTAAAGCAAATATCCCAAATTTTGAGAGCTCAAGCCCTAGGGCCCTTTGACAAGATTGGAAATAAAAAAAATCAATTCAGCGATATGGAAATTCCCCAAAGTAATTAGAATGGTCAAGAAAGAAACTGATTACCAGGCAAAAGAATCTGTTAAGTAATATCCGAGTCCAAATTTGGGGGTAGTGACAGGTTTGGGTAGGAGGGGCCCAAGACGGCAACTCACTCAATAAAAACTGGAATCTACTGTCCCAATTTGGAGGTGACCTTACTTGCAGAACAATGAAGGAAGAATTGCAAGTGTAGGCCGGATCAGACTGATCACGTGAACCACCCTCTCGGTGAACACGAATCTCTTAGTTCACGCTGAAGCTGCAGAGCGCCTGAAAGGGACTGAAGGAAAGGGACTTAGTCCTATCACTGCTGAGGCCAGCCCATTGAATTGTATTGCTGAGGCAAGCCCATTGAACCGTACTACTGAGGCCATCCCATTAAATTGTACTACTGAGGAATGAAACCATATTTAGGTGTTTGGCTTCTTGGAATTCTAGGATTGTAAGTATATTATGAAAAATAATAGTATTGA
>JAGPOW010001338.1:55165912-55189529 GCA_030014935.1 Caiman crocodilus
ATGTAGTTATTGTGTTCTTAATGTTTGTGGTATTTCTTAAAGCTAAGTAGTGTTATATGCATAGCAAAGAATTTTAAAATAAAATTGTGTTGTATGAATTAAGTGTGTAATCATTGTGAAATCGTGCAATCAACTAATTACTCCCCCAGCCAGTGCATCAAATGAATCAGTAATTTGTGTGGGATTTTCTCTACTCTATAACCCACTAGAGACAACAACCACAACACATTAACTTGCAACAGGTAAAAGAGGGGAACACAGTGGCCAAAATCTTGCTGCTGCAAAGGTTGTTAAACATAGCTGAACTTCAGTAAGACTTTTGACACAGTTCCACATGATTTAAGAAACGTGGTGTAGGTAGAACTAAGTGAATATAATAATCAGAAGCAAACATAATTTATAATCTGATGTCAGAAGGTTTTAAGTAAGGTTTTACCAAGGCATATTCTTTATTCAAACTTTTTATTCAAGTATTTGGATACAAGAAGAAACAACTTTCTTATCAATTTTACAGGTGACAAAACTGGTAGAGATGAGCACAAACTTTAGAGAATAATATTAGAATTCAACAGGATAAACTGGAAAACTCATCTGTAGACAAAAACAACCCCCCCTCCCCAAAAAAACCAAACCCACAACAGAAACTGAAAAACCAAAGCAAATATGCTTAAAGGGGAAAAGTGCAGAAATTCAGAATGGGATCAAATTGGTTATGCAGTTACACTGTGGAGAAGAATGTGTCGGTTTTGGTGGATCATAGATTTTATGTGAGTCAACAACATGATATAATCACAAAAAGGCAAGTGCAATATTGGACTGTATTAACAGGAATATTTGGTGCAAACATGGGAGGTGACTGTACCACTCTACTCAGCACTGGACAGGCCTCAGCTGGAGGCCTGCAGCTCCAGCTCCATAGCGCATTTTAAGAAAGAATGTGGAAAGACTGGAGAGAATCCAAAGAAAAGTGACAAAGATAAAAAATGGGTTAGAAACCAAGTCATGCATGGAAAGATGGAGAAAACTACATTTACTCCATTTGGCAAAAAGGAGATAAGGTGGGGAAGAAGGAAAGGGAAATGATACCAGTTTTCAGGTGTTTAAAAAGCTGCCCTAAAGAAAGAGAACTGCAGAGGGTTAGAATCAAGCAATAGATTTAAAATGCAGCAAAAGTAGATTTTATTTCTAAGGATGGTTGGACTGTAGAACAAATAAGGAAACTGCAGAATCTCCTTTATTGCTGGTTTTAAAAAAAAGGCTGAATAGACATTTCACTTATTGATTGGATTAGGTGACCCATAAAGTCCCTTCCAATCCTATGATTCTACAAAACATTTCAGTAAATCCTGAGTAAAATTCTGTTTTCATTTAGAAGACAAATGAGAATATATATTAGAAACATGATTTTTCATAATGAAACAAGTTATTTGTATATTTATTTAGCTTTTGTTGCTTCTGACAGTAATCAATATCTGAATCACTCAAAGGAAAGCAAAGATCTCATCCATCTGTTTCTATGGCATTTATTTGCTAATTAAGGAGATATTATTATTCATATTTTGAGGAATCCATGGTGCTGCTAAGTCTTATAATTTTATGATTAAGTTTCTTGACCCCAGATATTCTGAGAACAAAATAAGGTTCAAGGAGATTATTCCAATTAGGTACTCAATAAAATAAATATAATTAAATGTCAATAGCAGTTTAATAACAAAATACAGATAATATATGCATGACCAAATTATGCAGGTAAAGCATATCAGGCAAACAATTAAAGAATAAAATGTACATTCACTTAAAATGCAACAATCTTATTAATATCTGAAAGACTTTAAAATTAATTTCTCCAAGCTGGAAAAAAGCCTCTAATAGGTGGCTAGCCTGTTAAGGAAAATGACTCTTTACCTAGGTTTCAAAAAGTAAGTTTTTAAGTAGGGCTAACTGTTTCACCTAAAGATGGGCAATTCAGTGTAAACAGTAGTTCAATAGTAAAGAGCTAAGATTTCAAGCTGGACTTGGATTTATATATTCAATTACCTGACCCTATGTCAAAAGATAACTAAACAAGACTAGTGAAGATAGGTCCTAGGTCCTATAGTATATAAATATTCATATTTTTATCCCTCATTTAAACTATATCTTATCCTAAACCAGATCTAATTGTCATAAAACCACTACACAAACTCTAACCAATCTTAGATGACCTCTTTTGACTTTTCCCAGAGCTTCTAAACCCTTTTTGCCTATGACTCTCTCCCCTGCTCATTTCATAGAATCATAGAAAATTAATGTTGGAAGGGACCTCAGGAAGTCATTTAGTCCAACCTCTTGCTAAAAGGAAGACCATTCTCAAACTAGATCATCCAAACCAAGGCTCTGTCTAGCCAGGTCTGAAAAACCTTCAAGGATGGAGAGTCTACAACTTCTCTGAGCAACCTGGTTCCAGTGTTTCACTACCCTCCTAGTGAGAAAATTCTTCCTAATATCTAACCTAAACTTGCTGCAACTTGAGATCATTGCTTCTTATTCTATCATTTGCTACCCCCAAGAACAGACTAGCTCCATCCACTTTTGAATCCCCTTCAGGTAGTTGAAGGCTATTATTAAATCCCCTCTCAGTCTTCTCTTCTTTAAACTAAATTAGATCAGTTCCCTCAACCTTTCCTAATAAGTTATGTGCCCCAGTCCCTCCCCCGCCCCCATTTCCATTCCCCTCTTCTGGAATCTCTTCAGTTTGTACACATCCTTTCTGTAGTGTGTGTGTGTTGGGGGGGGAGGGCTAAAAATGAACACAGTACTCCAGATGTGGTGTCACCAGTGCTGAATAGAGGGGAATAATTACTTCCCTTTCCTGCTGGCAACACTCCTACCAATGCAGTCTCGTATGCCATTAGCCTTTCTGGCAACAAGTGCACATTGTTGTCTCATAGCTGGCTTATTGTCCACTGTAACCCCCAGGTCATTTTCTGCAGAGCTGCTGACCAGCCAGTCAGCTCCCAGGCTGTACCAATGCATGGGATTTTTCCAATACTCCTCTATGATGGAGTGGCCCTGATACAGGGACCCACTAATTGCCACAGTGTGGTGAAGGTTGGGGCCAGGGAATGAGCTCCATCTCAGTGGAGCCTGCCCAAGGCCAGGCTCAAATTAGACTTACCAGCAAGGATGCGCCGGACTGATGAGAGCATTGGACTATACCACTGCAGCACTTTATAATCTCTTGCATCATCCAGCTGGGTGGGCATTCAGTAGATGACATCAGAGCACCATGATGAGCTAGGAGATTTAAAGTGGAGTCACAGCCAGCACAGGATGGTGAGCATGGGATGGGGAATGCTGGTAGGAGCCCAGCAGGGCCACATGAGCCTCCTGAGAAGAGTCCTGGGTGGAAAAGCCAGGGCAAACAAGGAACAGGAAGTCCCTAGTGAAATCAGGGAAAGAAAAGGGGCTACAGAGAAACTTGAAGTGAAAGGCTCCTGAACACAGCACACCTGGTCCACCTGACCTGAAGCAAAGGCAGGCAGTCGCATTAGCCTGAGAGGTATTGGGTTTTCTTAAAGGGATTGTGCCTAAAGCAGGAGAGCAATCTAGTTAGTCCATAGGGACATTTCTTAGGTTGGAACTGTTACCACTTTGGATTATTTGATATCAACACTTCAAGGCAGTTGAGCCATTGGTCCCTGTTGTCACTAACCAAGGAGACCATGCATATCTGGTAAGTTGGTTGGGGGGGGAGGGAGGGGAAGGAAGCGAAGGATAGGGTGTAGGAGAGATGAAGCCCCAGATCAACTGGATGTTGCATCATGAGTAACCTGTGGGACACTGTGGCAGTTAGAAACCCTCACAGGCTCCCTACAAGGAGAGGGTAGTTCCCATGGGCCCCAAACGCCACAAACGGACCCCCCCCAAGGGGAAACTTACCTCTCAGGCTGCAACCAGAGCCAGAGCCAGGGCCAGAATCACAGCCATGCAAGCCAGAGTTATGCTGGCTGTTTAATCAAGCCAATCAAGGTGGCCATTCCAGCCACCACAGGAAGATTCAAAAGCCCCACCAGAACCCGGGGGCTGAAGGAGGAGAAAGAGTGCACTGACGGTGAGCCTGCCAGACACTCTGAGGCTCCTGTGGCAAGGAGGAGCATCACAGCCAGTGCAGCACTGGCAGGCAGAGCAGAGGAGGCATTTGAGCCCCCTGTAGGAGGATGGAGGAAAGGAGACAACTCCTCCTCTACAAGGGTCTATTTCTTTTGAGAAAAAAAAAAAAAGGAGAGAGAAGAGGCTTGAGATCATAAGTGCCCTACTCAGAGGTGATGAAGTAGGCACCAGCTTACACAGATATAGACTGCTAGTCACTAAGATGGGAAGGCTACAGATCGAAGTGGGGGAAGTCAGCCTGACAAGTGCCAACAGAACTCACCCGGATGTGGGAACCCCCTCAAGGCAAGCCGAGCTTGATCGAGCACAGCCGAACCACCATTGCTGGCATCCATCTGGTTGGCGAGTGGACGGGGTGTAGGGGAGGCAGAGCCCCACGGAACATTGCACCCAAACTATGAGTACTGCCGACCCCAGGGGACCCCCCCCCCAGGAAGAAGATCTCCACTGAACCCTCTCGTTGTATAATAACACCAAGTCATGCCAGGTGAGTTGGGGGTGGGGGGGCATGCCAGATGGATAATGCATCACTCAGGGAATCCCCACTTAAGGCACCTTTCATCACAGAAACCACTGACTGCTTTATATTTTCATTATGACAACTAAGGCATGGTAGAAAAGTAAGTGGTGAGTTACAGCGCTACAGGGAGTAACACCTCTCACGGGGAGCGGCCCTGTCACATCCTTCCTAGCTGTTTGCCGAAGTTTCCACTTCTTGCTTTAGTTTACTGAAATGTTCCCTGCTAAGCCAAGCTGGTCTTCTGCCATACATTCTAGTCTTCCTGCACATTGGAATGCTTTGTTCTGGCACTCGCAGTAAGATTTCTTTAAAAGTATTACCAGCTCTCCCAGACTCCTCTCCCCCACAGACTACTTTCCCAGGGGATCCTGCCCATGAGTTCCTTGAGCAAGTCCAAGTCTACTTTTCTGAAGTCCACAGTCCTTACTCTGCTGCTCTCCATCCTTCCTGTCCTTAGAATCCTGAACACAATTATCTCATGGTTGCTGCTGACCAAGTTGCTATCTAATAGTACATTCCCCACCAATTCTTCCCTGTCTGTGAGCAGCAGGTCAAAAATAGCATAGCCCCTAGTTGGCCACTCCAGCAGTTGCACCAGGAAATTGTCCCCAATACTCTCCAAAAACTTCCAGGATTCCCTGCATGCTGTTGTATTAGCCCCCTCCCCCCTGAAGATGTCAGGGTGATTTAAGTCCCCCATGAGAACCAGGTCCTGTGATTGGGAAACTTCTACTAACTGTTTGAAGAAAGCCGCATTCATCTCATCCTCCTGCTCTGGTGGTCTATAACTGTCCTCTACCATGACATCACCATTATTGCTCTCTCCTCTGATTCTAAACCAAAGACTTCCAACAGACCTTTCTGCAGTTTCATACTGAAGCTCTAAACAATCATATGGCTCTTTTACATAAAGTGGAACTCCTCCTTCTCTTCTCTCCTGCCTGTCTTTGCTGAACAGTTTGTATCCATTCATGAGAGTCATATGAGCTATCCCACCAAGTCTCTGTTATTCCAGTCACATCATAGTTCTGTGACTGTGCAAGGACTTCTAATTCTTCTTGCTTTTTTTCCCAGGCTCTGTGCATGTTTACCTCAGGTGCCTGTGCACACAGTCTACTGCTCTGATTTCTCAGGAAGAATGAGAGCACCTTCCTTGTTGTTCCCTCCTGCTTGCTCTTCCTGCAGGTAACGCACTTCCCCATTTACCCCAGGGCTCTGTTCTCCACCCCCCAACAAACCTAATTTAAAGACCTCCTCACTAGGTAGCTTTGCCTTTTCTTCTCTTACTCAAACTCTGGTCAAGTGTATGCAATCAAACACTCAGCAACACTGCTTAAAATACCAGGTATTTTTCTTAAAGTCTCAGCACTTATCATACAAGCCTACTAGTTGCATTAAAATAACCAGTACTCCCTGTTCTTGGACAAAAAAGAGCCTCTAGAGTTAAAATGTTCTCAAAAACTAGAGGACAAATAAAACCTCTGAAATTACTATTTTTCAATAATATGACTTTGGAGGCCTGATTTTTTTTGGCATAATTGGTATTGCAATATTATTTCCAGTTGCACATAATTAAGTATATGAGTTACAGAGGGACAGCTTGATAAGATTTTCAGGGAAAATAGGGATATTTTAAATATCTCAAAGGAGACAATAAAGACAATATTTCAATACTGTAAATGGAAACAATTTTCTCTTGTCCCTCAAGTCTATTTAGTATACATCTGCAAGCACAATATCAAATTAATTTTATTACATTATTACAATAACAAGACTGGAACACCTCTCCTGTTGCCCCCTCCTGTTTGTTCTTCCTCAAATGGTGTCACTGGTCATGAAATTGGGAAACTGAAAGAGAATTCAGCAGGATATGATGTAGTCTGTTCCAACAAGCCAACTAGTCAATTCCAAAAGCCAACTAGATGCCTCAAAATATTTCTCTGTTCCAAATATATTATTTTAAAATGAAAGAAGTAACTACTTGTAAGGAAACAAAAATCAAAAAACAAAAAAAACCTGATCAGTTCAATGCCTACCTTCTATTCACTCAGTCAGTGGCTTTTTAGCTTTTACCTTCTCAGGATAATTAGACCTACCTTTTGTAATCTCTCACCATACACAAGACTTTTTGTGCCTGTAACAACCTTTATTCTCCTCTCATCAATCATTGTTATTCCTTGAAGTGAAGTAATCAAAACTATATACAGTACACTCAGATAAAAATACATCTTGTGTATTGTTCATTCTTTCTCTCTAACAATATATATATATATAACGTGTGTATATATAAGAAAATATACACACGTGAGTATGTGTGCATGCATGAGTTTGCTGCAGCACCAGCTAATAGAGAGAGAGAGAGAGAGAGAGAGAGAGAGAGAGAGAGAGAGAGAGAGAGAGAACATACACACATACCATACTTACTAAAATATAAGATGAGGTCCCTTCCCCATCAGCATGGGAAAAATACTCCTCATCTTACAATTGCATACAAAGAAACCTTATTAAATACACTATCTATTGTTAAACTGCTGCCAACAATAGCATGGAAATCAACTACAAAATTGATTAGATGTAACCAACACCAAACATGGCTATAAAACACATAAAACATACAACCACTAAGGCAGTTTGACCAGTTTACGTTGTATGACAAACATTTTATTTTAAATATTTTTTTTTGTGTTCCAAGCCAAATCAGTTCTAAATCTATGAGTCATGCACATGTGGCCCTGCAACCAGAAAACATCCTTCATCCCTACGTGTTTGCAAATCATTTGGCAGACATCCTATGTGCAGGTCCAAGCCCGGAGGCTTGGAGTTCAGATTCCCCCGGAGTTTTGCTTGCCCTTAGCCATATGGCTGCAGAAGCATGAGAACTTTTAACCCCCCACTTTTCTTTGCGTTCCAAGTCAAATCAGCCAAATCAAGTCCAAATCCATGAATCAGTCCAGAACCATAAGTGGCCCTACAACCAACAAACATTCTCCACCCTGACCAGGGGCTTCAAATATTTCCAGTGTCTCTTGGCAGGCATTCTATGTGCAGGCTGGGCCTGAGGCTTGGGATTCAGATACCCCCCAATTTCACTTACCCTCAGCTATATAGCTGCAGGAACAATTTAGGAAGGATCTTCCCATTTCCATAAAATGGGCATTAAGCCCCAATACATCAGCAGGTACTAAACAATGCCAGAAGCACAGTCATCCCCAGGAAGGCTTAAGGAAAACTGACTTCTTGGACCCAGATACATGGTGTTTCCCCCAGGAGCAATCTACTGATGGGAACCTACCACAAGGATAGCTTAGGGAAACACATCTGAATAATATGGTAATACCTCTTGCCCTCAGTGCCAACTCTTTTTAAGTCATGGTGAGCCACTACACTGAATACATTTTTACTTCCTCTTCCCACAGATGAGCCACACCTTTCTTTCCCATTCCCTATGATTCCATGTTTGTTCACCAGCCTTAAACATGTCAAACATCACCAAATGTGGCCCCCAACAGAATCCCTCTGTCACCTCCTCATTCAGCTTGTGTCATATGATTAGTTTGACCCCACCTTTCATGATGTGATGCTGCATCAGGTTGCCCTGTGCCTCATCAGAATATAATTTTTTGGAGGATCCCAGGACTCATGACAAGAACAACTAGTTCCAGTCATGAATGCGGGGGCAATAATTAGAATATGAATCCTTTGTGAGGAGGGAGGAGTATCTGGTGTACACACAAGCTGAGCTATGGGGTCACCATGGCTTTCAGTGTTGTTTCTGCTGTTGTCCATCCCAATGAACTACACAGTATATCCTGAGCCTTTTGGCTTTGGACTAATATCATGTATACTTGGTACTAGTATCATGTGTAGTCCATTTGATTAAGATCAAGTGCAGTTTTACTTACCTGGTTTAAGGCCAGAGAGACTGAGAAAGGGACAGGAAAGAATGGAGTGGATGGTGTGAAGACTAATCACCTGGACAGAGCACTTGTACAGGGAAGGAGAAGAAAAGTGGCTGAACAAGGACCATGACAGAAGGAAGAAGCCTCCCTAAATACTAGACCAGACTATCAAAGTTGGCCTTGATCCAACTGGATTTCAGCTGGCTAGTACTACAGAACACCTTGAAGGTAAACTCTAGAGATCTGGTCATGTTGGCAGCCTTGCCCAGAGGTCTGTGTAGGATTTCATGTTCTGGGACCATTAGGGCTTTAAAGGATTCCTGGGAAATTTACAAGAGGGAGAATGAGGACCCAGGATTTCAGTTCTTAGACTTTGGGAACCTGAGGGGAACCAGGAGTATGTAGTGATTGTGAAGATGTTTAACCTGGCAATAAAGGAAGATGACATAAAGAGATGTCTCATCAGGTATTGCAAAAGGGTGGGCAAGAGTGAAAAGGTATGAGAACCTGATAGGATAGGAACTAGGGCTTGTGCCCTGCTATAGGGAGACCCAGAAAAACCCAGGGTAGTGAGACACCTCCCACCAGCAATAGCCCTAGGGGCAAACAAAGGGTTGTGTTTTACCATGCATATCCAAAGCAGGAAATGAGGTGAAGAGGTACAGTTAGCTTTGGTCTGCCACTACACCATATGTTTAATATGTAGGCCACATGGCAAAGGACTGTAAGCAGAAAAGGCACTGCAACTTTTGCAGGAAAAAGGGCATGTGTTCCATTCCTGCCCCCAGTCCTTTGCAAACAGAGCAAGGCAGCAAAGAAAACAGGAAAACAAAAAGCAGGAAGAAAGGGAATGAGGGGAACCTGTAGAAATGGCTGCAGAGCCTGATGAACAGGTAAATGAATCAGAAGAGGAGGATAATGGAGAGATAGAGGGGGAGGGGGAAGATGAGATTCCAGCCCCGCACCCCAGAGCTGAAAACAAGGGAGAAATAGGAAAAACAAAATACAGTCATATCTAAAAAAAGAAAGGAGGAGAAGAGAAGAGCTCAGAGGAAGGAGTGTCAGAAGAGGAGGAAAAGGAGATGCAATAGTAAGAAGTTAAAAGAAAGAGAAAGAAAGAGAAGAGAGAAACAGAAACCAAACAAAGGAGATGAAGGTTAGAGGGGAAAAAAGCAGGGTCCCAGCCAAACACCACTGCCAGTAGTCTCCCCTCCACGAAGCCCTGACCTCACAGAAGAGATTTTCACCAGTCAGGAGGAGTGAATGGACAAGTTCCTAGAAGAGTCAGACATGGAAGGGTTTGTGAAAGCAATCAATATGGGAATGGAGGAGTAGAATAAGATAGAGAAAACCCTGTAAAGAAGGAAGCTAAAGTCAGACAGACAAAGGTAAACCAAAATCTTGAACTAAAATGTTAATTCTGTAAATGTATGATCAGTATTAAATAGGGAAAGACAGAATGTGATTGGTGTGTATCTAGCCCAGATAAAGGCAGATATTATCTGTATACAGGAAAAAGTTCAATACCAGCAGCAAAAAAATTCAGATTTCATAGACATTAGGACTTGGAGGATCATCTAGTCCAGCCCCATGCCCGAAGGGCAGGAAGTCAGCTGGCGTCATAGGATCCCAGCAAGAGAAGCATCCAATTTTCTCTTGAATGGCACAGAATATGATAGATGGTGGAAGCGGGGGCCATCTAATTGGTCTGGTTTGAACATTAACAGAGCAACAGGTGTAGCAGAGTTAACTGAGAACCCAAGTATTAAGATGAAGAGAACAAAAGCAGTGTGCGTGTGTATTTGGGGGGGTAAAGCAAGTAATGTGTGAAATTAATGAGAAAATATTTGAGATCACTAATATCTATGCACCAGTAAATTGAGAGACAGGTGCAGATTTCTGGAAAAAACTGGAAGTCAGCATGACTGGTGGAACACCTTGTATATTAGTAGGCTATTTCAACTGTCTATGGCAAGCACCGGATACAAAGGGTGAGAGGCAAATAAGAACCATGGATAAATCATCAAAGATGCTAAACAGAATAATCACACACAGGAGAAAGAGGATGGGTGGGGGGAAGGGTCACCTTCACAAGAGGAGACGCAGCAGGGAAATGTTTCCCAAAGATTGACCCTATCTGGACATCAAAGCACTGGACAGAAAGAGAAGCAGACAACACCATTTTCTTCTCAGACTTACATCAGGGCTGGAGGAAGAAAAGTGCATGCAAAAAGGGAAAGGAATCTGAAAGCTAAACACCAAGCTACTGGAAGAAAAGAAGATCTAAGAGGAGTACAAAAAATGTATGTAGGATAGAAAGCACTAAATGAGTGCTTTGAAATACTAATAGGCTGGTGTCAGTGGGTAAAAGGTGCATAAAAGACTAGTTTATAAAAGCAGGGAGAGAACAAGCAAAAATGAAAGAAGTACACAGGGTGCAATTGCAACTGAAACTGCGAAGACTACATCAGCAGAATGTGCTAGGATTCAAAGTGATAAAAGAAATCAAGGAACCAAGAGAGGAATTAGAACAATGGTTTAAAGAGCAAGAAATGAAAAAAGTGTTTCTGGCATAAGTACAATGGGTGCAGGAAAAGGAAAAATGGACGTAGTACTTCAACAAGATCAGAAGAGGAGGGGAAAAGGGAATATGGTGTCTTCAGAATGAGAAAGGAGAAGAGCACACATCTAGAGAAGCCATACTGCAGATAGGGAAAGATTTCTACCTGAAACTATACTGAGAGAGAGAGAGAGAGGTAAAGCTAGAGGTCGCACAGATCTGTCTGGAAGGACTCCAAAAGAAGCTAACAGAAAATCAACAACAACTAGAAGAAGACTGGAAGGTGCAGAAAATCCGGGACACTGAAAAGTTTTAAGAACTGGAGGGAAAAAAGTGGAAAAGACAGACTGACAAAAGCATTTTATGCAACTGTCTGGGGTTCAACTGGGACCAGACCTTATAATGTCTGTGATGAGAGAAGGAGAGAAAAAAGACTCTCAAAAATCTTGAAAGAAGGAATAATAACCCTGATTTCAAGAAAGGGGACAAATTCCAGATAAAGAAAACACCAATAACTTTGTTAAATTGCAACTACAAACTCCTTCCCAAAGTGATGATAGCGAACAGACTAAAAGGAGTAATCAGGAAAATGTTAGAAGAATATCAAGAATATTCCCTGGGAAAAGG
The DNA here is from genome assembly GCA_030014935.1 of Caiman crocodilus. Classification (NCBI taxonomy): domain Eukaryota; kingdom Metazoa; phylum Chordata; order Crocodylia; family Alligatoridae; genus Caiman; species Caiman crocodilus. The sequence goes on from JAGPOW010001338.1 coordinate 55,177,671, forward strand.
ATTCATGAGGCCATGATACAACTAAGAGATACCATGCAATACTGCAAAGAGAGAAAACTAAACCTGTCAATATTAAACACAGACCTGGAGAAAGCCTTTGATAGGGTCAACCATAAATTCCTATGATGAATACTGGGGATCCCTGTAAGATTCCTTGACTGGCTCAAGATGCAGTACATAGGGGCAAAAAATCAAGGTTTAATAAACAGAAACCTGACACAGCCAGTAGCAGTGAGATGAGGAGTGAGGCAAGAGTTCCCCCTGTCCCCACTACTCTTCATCTGTGCAATGGAAACTCTAGTAGAGCGAATACAGAATGATGCCAATGTTCCAAACACAGGGGAGAAGTGGAAGGCAGACCAAATGCATCGTGTACATGAATGATGTAAGTGTGGTATGTAGAACCATCAGGGAAGCAACAAAGCATATTCAGCTTTCTGACAAAGTAGTGTAGGCAAAACTCAGCATTGCAGAGTACTTACTTGTATAGACTATAAGGAGATGGGGAACCTGTTGGGGATGGGGGAATCATAGTGGTAAAAGAAAGGATACACATACTAAGAGTGTATTCTGATGTAGAATTTAAAGGGAGGGAGGGATGGCAAAAAATGGCTAAGAGGTTCAAGCAAAAGCTGGGGCTGGAGTGGGTGGAAGCTAACCCTAGATGGGAAGGTGAGGCTGCTAAAAACCATGATCTTACCCATGATTTTATATACAGGATTGGTGCTCATGCACATGGAGCACAGCCTGTGCAATACAGAGGAGCACCATATGTACTTTTGGGGATCACAACAGGAGGGACTGGCATGGGGCATATTATAGACAGAAGAACCATGGTGGGAGAGACTTCCCAGATATGTTTTTGTTCATAATGGTTAAGTACTTAAATCTGTGTTGTAATTTGGTGGTGGGAGGGAAGCCCAAAGCAGCATGCTTTGTCAGATACTTTGCAGAAAGACTATGGACAAAATGGAGAATAGGAGACTGCCCACCTAAATGGCTGTGGGCATGGCAGCTCCCTAAATGGTACCTGGTAAGAGAAGCTTTCCAGTGCTGATATAATTTACAGTAGCTAAAACAAGAGGAAATGAAAGATCATTGCAAGATCCAACAAAAGATGCATGTGTGAGAGAGAACAGTTCTAATCAGGAAACTCTCCACAGAGAAAGTAGACACCATCTGGAAGGAGCTGTGTGAAAAAAAAAATATCTTTCTAAAGGAGCACCAAGAGCTAATCTGGACGCTGGCACACAGAATACTGCCAATTTGTGAGCTGCAACATTGCTGGCAGCTCTGGCAGCTCCTTGGACTGCAAAGTGCCCAAGGAACACATGTACAAGGGAAGAAACGCATTACCACTTGCTGTGGGAATATGCCTTTACACAAAGAATGTGTGGAAGGGTAGATCAATTAAACCAGCTAATAACAGATACCAAGGTGATAGCTGAAGTGGAGCAGTGGGATGAGATGCCAAATGCAGAGGAAAATTGAGTGCACAGAGAACAGAATGTGGTAATCAATGCCCAAAATGTGCTGTGGACTGTAAGAAACTTCCCAATTCAAAAAGGTGGACTGGTCTGTCAAAGGTGCTTAAAGTTACCTACCTATGCAGACTCAAAATGTATCTATGGAACGATTGGGAAGGAAAAGGAGAGGAGAAAGCAGACAAGGTCTGGGAGAATGAGAAATGGATCAAGATATTTGATGACAGAACCTAAGGAAAGAAAGACACAAAAAAAGAGATGAGGAAAATTACATATACAAATAAGATGTAAAATTTGGAATACTTAAAAGAAATAAGAGAGTAAGTCAGAAAAGAGTTTGTGTTCCAGGAACAAGATACATACTTACTATGATTTTACAGATGAAGGGGAGGGGAAAGGAAGAAGACACTAAATGGAATTTGGATTTTTTTTGGTAAATAACAACAAGCATAGCCAGTACTATATATAAATACGAAGAAAATGTTGCTTAAAAGCATGCTTGTGGAGTACCTGAGCTAAAACTTGCATCAGTTTAAAGAAAAAAGTTAAAATGCATCAATCATACATTCTTCATCATTCCTTTTTTGTGGGAAGAAGTGGGGAGGCGGGGGAAGAAGCTACTAGAGGAAGAAGTTGGGGTGGAGAGAGGCAGAAAGTAAAGGGACAATCTCATTCCCCCAGATATATTTTCCCAGCTGTAGCAGGGAGAGAGGTCAAAATTAAGGCAAACCTCCAATAATTAGATTCTATTCCTGTAAAATTATAACAAATTTATAACTTTTTCATATATAGAATATAATTATTGGGGAATCATCTTATAGTCTGGAGCATTTTATAGTCAAGGAAATATGGAGGGGTGTATGTGCATATATATCTATGTCCCATAGGCAGTACTCAGATGTACATAGGACTTCTGTATAATTTTCTTTCTAATCTTTCTGTATGTAGGTGGGTGTGTGTGTGGAGGGATGTGGGTTGGTGTATAGGTAGGTGTGGGGCAATTGCCAGGGGGACCGTAGGTGTGGGGGGGCTGCTCAGGAGGGGTGCATCCCCCTTACCACAAGGCCCCAGTTCCCCCCTGGAGGGCCACAGCCCCTATCCCCCACAGGGCCCCAGCTTCCCCCCCACAGAGTCCCAGGCACCCTGGAGCACCCCAGCCCCAGGCCCATAACTTACCTTTTACCACAGCAGTGGAGTGGGGTGCTCTAAGCCTGCTGCTCCCAGCTCTTGGGGACCTTGTGCCAGGTTCAGCCAGGTCCAGCCAGCTTTGGGGCCCCTCTGCTGCCCTGCTGGGCTGGACCCATGGTGGCAGGACCTGGCATGGAGCGTGTGGACCATGTGCTGGGCCCAGCCAGGTCCTGGAGGCCCTCTGCCACCTGGCTGGGCTGGGCCCATGGCAGCAGGACCAGGCATAGCATGGTACATGGGGACCGTGTGCCAAGCCCAGCTGGCCGTGTGACCCACTTTGGTACAAAGCCGGACTAGTGAGCCACACCGGTCCTCCAAGGCTGCTCCAGCCACTTGCCCCTTGCAGCCCCAGGAACATTCCCCCAAACCACTCCCAACACCCCCCACCATATCCCCCTGCCACCCCTCACACCCACCCACCCCCATAAGCCCCCAGCACCCCCATTCCCAACTTACCAGTGATAAGTGCCAGTGGTAGCAGGAGCACCAAAGAGATGCCCTGGCCAAAACCAGACCGCCTCTTCTGGAGGACTGACTCCTGTGCTGGTTCCAGGCATGGTCTGGGACCCTGCCTTGCTCCACTCCAGAGAAGTTTTTTTAGATCCCTGGATATCCAGGGGCCTAATTTTCTCCCCGTGCTGCAAGTTTGCAGTGTGGGGGACATTTTTTAGTTCCTGCATGTGCCTCTTGTCCCATCTCAAAGGGGTTTGAAATGGGGCAAGAGGCTCAGCTCACCTGCATGCACCCTCAGGGTCTACCGCTAAAGGAGAATTTATATCAACATGCATCCATTTTAACTGTCATTTCTCCTAGTGTTGCTTGATCTTCCATTGTGAGGAACTGCAGATGGATTTAAATATAAAACCTACATAGTTCTTACTGGCTCTAATTAAGAAAATCATGCACTCCATAATTTCTCCTCCAAATGATTAATACTATACAGACAGAGTAGTAACACTTAATTGAATATTGACCCGCAACTAATTTCTTACAGGCTGTCTTAATGAGAATTAACCCCATCAACTACTGAAGAGAGAGGGAGCTTTTATTTTCTACTTTAAGGTTTCAGTGAGGAAAAAAATATAGAGAGAAAGGTGTTTTGTAATCACTATGAAGAGGTGAACAAAGCAGAAAAGGCCAATAGGCTGGAGGAGTGAGTTGAGGAAGGAGATACAAAGGACATTACTCAAATCTAGTTGTCAAGGAAATTAATCTTCAAGTACCTCTTCTCCTCCATTCCAGATGCTCGACAATCTGGCTTTCATTACAAAATTTCAAAAAGCAAATTGCTGACATAAAATTTTCTTTCTCTCCAGAAAAATCAGTCTGCACTCTATCTTCATGCTTCTTGACCTTTCTTTTGTTTTTGTCACAGATGGCCATGATTTCCTTGTCATTTCATGTTCCCTTTGATTTCTCATTCTCTTCCTACTTCTTTGTCTTGGTTACCTTTCTATGACGTGTTCTCCTCGCTATCTTAATGCATATTTAAGTTCCATATAACCAAAAACTTCTTCATTCTTCCCTCTACTACATAGTAGGGCTGTGCAAATTTCAGTCACTGATTCAATTCAGACCAGTTTTCTGACTCCTGACCCCAGCTTGATTACTCCTAGGCTTTGCCCTATGGATTACCCTTTAGATTTGGTTCCTAGGTTTCTGATCCTGAACTCCTGACCCTGGCATAGTATTTTGCCTCCTTTCTTGTGGCTTCATGTCCTTACCCCTGGAGCCCTAGCTCCATGCCTGGCTCTACCTACTAAGCCAGTCAGACTGGTGGCTTGTGACCATTCTCCCATCATTAAGACCTGTAAAATGGGGTAAGGTTTTACAGAAACCAAATCCTATGACGCCACATCCAGTATATCCTACCAAAATCTTACCACATCATTATGTAAAATACTTTTTTAAAACTCATATATAAATGGATAAGATTAACCTTCTGGCCATGATCCACTTGTTAAATACCTAAAACTTCCTAGTGTTCTCTGGCCTCCCATGTGGCCTAATATGATGACCTTTAAGTCAAAGGGTTAGCAAACTACAGCTCCCAGAGTTTGTGTCTGACCTGCAAAGCCAGGATGGCAGCATCAATCAGCAGCAAAGGGAAGTAGCAGCAGCAGCAACTGGATCACAAGCAACCCAACCAGGGGCAAAGCATATGAGCTTCCCTGCCCCGCAGAAGGGCACTGCTGCCCTTGCCCCATCCCGACCCTGCTCCTGGGAGGCAGCAGCACTCCGTCCCCACCCACCCACCCGCCTCTCTGCTCCGTCTGGCTGTGCGCTAGCCCCTGAACCTTCTCACTCAGTATTCGGCTGTGTGCAACCACCCCTTTCCCTCTCGGTGTTCAGCCACACACTACTTCTCAGGCAGTAGAAAGTTAACATTTGACTTTGACTAGCATGGCTATGTGAGATCAATGTTAACAACACGAGAAACAACTCCAATGAGAATTCATTAAATGAAAGATCTAACAATAAAATGTGCTTTAGAAATGGCATTATCTTTTGAAACTGAGCAGTATAAAAAGTTTTGATCCTTCTTTGTAAAATGGGCCTCAGGCAAGGAAACACAAATAAATATTAAACACAAATCTGTAAGGGAGGCACAATGTAAATGTAAACAGACTTAAAATATTACTTTGATTTCATTTAAGAAAGGGGCATAATATAGTTTATTTAGAGTCAGGACAAGTCCCTGCCTAATATCATAATTAAATTTTTGTTCCATTTGAAAGAGAATAAAATGTGCAGTCTCAATAATAGAAAGGACAACACGTGAAAAACAAGCTAAAAAAAAGAATATGCTTCTTCTAGAGTCTCTATTCCATGATCTCTGTGCTGTTTAAAAGGAGAGCTTTTGAAAACTGCAGACTTCTATATACAACTTCTTAACTGATCTAGAAAGACTTCTTTATGGTTGATTTCCCCAAGAGATCCTTTCCTGTCAGCTCCCTTTTAGTTTAAATAGGAATGCCACAATATTCAGAGAGGTGAAACACTGTTATTGGCATTGACTCCTGCTCTATGTTATTTTAGACATGTATTTTGTTCCTGACTTCTATGCATTTTAAGAGAAGGATTAGTGATATTTTTTAAGAGATCTTCTATTCAGACCCAACTTAAACAAGTTCCTTACTAATACCATCTTCAATCAGGAACCAGGTGTTAGATCATGGCAGGGCTTTGTCACACATTACACTTGGGATGTGTTAACTGTATTTAAAAAGATAATGTCCAAGCGTCCACGCAGTAAAACATGTGCTAAAGGCCATACAAACTAGGACTTTTCCAGTGAGGAGTATCACTAGGTTATATTACTTAACACACATTGAGCTAAACTTCAACTGCTCCACATAGGCAATACAATCAGGAAACTCCTGTGCAGTGTAAGGGTTATCAAACAGCCGTTTGTTAGCTCCCACAGAGAACTGGAGTCTTCAACTGGCTCTAGTGCTTGGGATGCATTTTATTTAGACTATACTAAGTATTTCTGTACAACTGCTCATAAAACTTTTAAACTTATAGTAATGCTTACTATGATCTAAATAAAAAACTATCATAAGCAAAACATGTTCAAGACCCTTGGTGTTGAATGTCCTGTAGACATTATATGAGTTCAGAGGCTAATTGTCATTAACCAAAAAAAGTAGAATCTTCTTTCACTGTGGGGTTTGTTTGCTTTTTTTCCCGTTTTATTTTCATTCTGCCTGCTAGCAGCCAAGATTTACTACCTTCTCTCTATCTGTGTTACACAGTGTCCATTCTCATTCTCTCTTTTTTCTTTTTGTTTTTTAATGTACAGATTGCTCTCCCCCCTCCCATCTGGCTAACACACAGCAGAAAAGTACCGTAAGCAGGTGCTACCTAGGAAAGCTGTTACTTCTCTGAACCTGTTATTTAATGTGCCAACCTGCCTTACCTTCTCTTCTGCTTGACTTCAGATTAATCCAGCTAACCACCTCTCTACCATTCACAGAAACTGAAGACACTAAAAATGAATGGGTCAAAAATTTAGACTCTGTTGATAGAAACATAATAGGAAAGATATTTGATACACAGAATTTATCTTAAAGGCAGAAAAATTATGCAACAAGTATCATTTCAAGCATGTTCTGTTGAACTGAAATCCTTTTTTTACCCATGATCATATAGATATATGCTGCAGGCCAAGTAAAGATGCACATGGGAAAAGCCCTTATCTACTCTTTGCTTTAGTACACCTGATTGGACATCAACCTACATGCCCAATGTTTCTCCCAGCTAAAATTTCACTAATAGTCTGACCTCATAAAGATTGCCAGGGGCTTGCATGCGTGAGTGGTATGAAATCAGATGTGCCATATTGTTCAGCATCTGTTCTTAACTCCACACGAAGTTCTCCCAGCAAAGAACATAGGGCTGTCAGCTTCAATAAAGTCTGCACTGATCTGCCAGTAAAATAGATTTTCCTTGACCTACAATTGCTGTCACAAATTACCCTTACTTAGATTTTGCTTACTTGACAGATAATGAATGAGTTATGAACTAACATATAGATTTTTTTTAAACTATCAGTGTGCTTTGTATTTGAGAGAGATGGGCCTTCCCCAACCATATAATTAAGATTCAAAGCCTATTTTCTTCTATCTTAGGTCTCCTTTTCTACAGGCTTCACCAACTCATTTCTTAAGACCCTTTTTTCTACAGGTTTTTTTGTTTGTTTGTTTTGGGTTTTTTTACCATATCCACTTTAGAGACTATAGAATGGTTTACTGTAATACATATTTTTAAAATCATTTGTGTGTTCAGCAACTGTATTATTGTGAGTCATCATGAAATCATGATGGTTTAAGTGAACATGCATTTCTAAATTAATAAAAAACCTGGTCAATAATTGAGCAGAGCAATAAAAAATTACTAATGGAGGACTTCTAGGTACAAAAGGTGGCACTATCACACATAACACATTCTGATGCGTAATTAAGAATTTAAATAATAAATCTGATCACCAAAGCAACAATAAAACAAATAGTTCAACAGGGCTACTTGTTCTACTAATATTACTCACATGGTTGTGTTTAGAAGACTAAGTCCTAACTTTTAGCAGGAAATTAAATGCAACTGAGATATTTGCCTTCTCTTCGCTTCTCATTTTCTTTTTTTTCCTTCTTCATTTAACTGCTTATTCGCTTGTGATTTTCATCCTCTAGTTTTCCTTTCCTTTCCCACTCTCCCTCTTCCAAAATGAGAGGCAAGAATGATTGGTTCCTATAATCAAAACTAGAAGCCTCAAGACAGGTACATTAAAAAAAATGGATATCATGTTTCCGATATTTCTGTCTTCAATCACCTACCCATTTAAGATATTGAGATTAGACCCATAAAGGATTCAAAGGCACTTTAAAAATATTAGCGGATGGATCAATAACTAGTGTACAGTAAGGATATATACAAAATACATTTTTCTATCTTTTGCTGCTTCACTAACCCTTCTTAAAAAGTTAAACTTTTAGATGTGCTATTTAAATGCTTGTGCATTATTAATATGATTCTGTAGCTTTAGTAGAATAAAAATAAAAGTACTCATAAAACAGCTAATTTTTGCTTTCCTTTGAAAACCAACCAACCTTGTTCTTTTAAAGTTGAAATTAGATGTTTTATATGCAATAATCTAAACACAGCTTTGCCTTAAATTCACCTCAAGTGGAGTATTCTGTACATATTTGCATACCGTGCAAAAGGAACAAAACAGAACAGTTAGAGAGAAAATTGTCATGCTTATATGCATTGTAAAACGTCTTATTTATAATATAGCCAGAATCTATTTTTGGGTTTTTTTAGCAGAAAAATGGCTGCTGAGCTCTCATAAACCAATAGACATCTGAAGTGGAAGTGATCTGCTGGGTCACCTAAACCACTTCTTCAGGATTCTATGTAATTTTAAAGAATTACCTTCATTGTAAGGCATTTCACTTATAGTAGATTTATCCTCAGTTGTGAAACATGAGCAATTACAGATGGTCAGGTGACACAAAGTATCTCAGGAGATATGTAGCAGTACTGGACACTGAATCTTCTTTTTCATGATCCAAGTCCAGTATCCCTGGACTGGGTATCCAGTGCCCACTGGTTTTCTTCAATATAATATATTTAGTGTTCCCTGTGACCAAAGCAAGACATTTTGGTTTCTTCCCTTTAGAAATCATTGCCTTTAATGCTGAATCTTTTAGTCATGAAGCTTTTTCCTAGTGTAAATATAATGTTCCATTTCATAATTTCATTCAATAGCTTCTCAATGCAATTCTTTGACATATTGGCTAAGTAAAGACATTAAAAAAAACTGAGTTGGAATCTGTTGAACCTTTGTAGGTTTCTCTAAGCTGCATCAACTGGACCACTAATGAACTGACATTCACTTTTCAGTTGGGAAAAGCAGCCGGATGTCTGTACTGGCCCAACCCAGAAACCAGAGTGTGTGGGGAGGGGGTGCTATAGCATATCTCCCATCCTGCTGCGCATTGTGAACCCAGCCAAGAGGGACCATGCCTGATTGGCTGCCCAGAAGACACCCCCATCTTCTTGCTGCTCCCCCTTCAGGGGGGTGGGGAACACCTCCACCCAGGTTGTAGTGGGAACCTCTGACTCAGGGGGTTTGCCCCAGTCCAGCCCTGAGTCCCCTGAGCCTTGGTCTGCCCTGCCCAAGGGATCCAAAGAGAATCCTCTCCCCCTATCTGCATGGGTGCAACCAAGCAGAGGCCCAGCTGCACTGGGTGTGGGGGAAGAGGGAGCATTCCCCTCAGATCCTTGGTGAAGGGCAGCCCCAGACTGGGGTACCCTACTGCAGGGTAAGCTACCAGAGGTAGGGGTCTCCCCCCCATGTGGGGAAGACCAGCTGCCAGTGGGGGCACCAGCTGGGGAGCTGCTCCCCCCTCCACCTCAAGCAGCTTTGTGACAGCCCAGGGCAAGGCCAGCTAGGTGCTAGACTGGAGCAGCAGAGGGTGAGCCATGTTCTAGCAGGCTGCCCTGAGGGGGTGTTTCCAGAGAGGTTCAAGGCATCCCAAAATGGTGGGGGATTTCAGTCAGGAGGGAATCTCAGACAGAAGTTCAATGGGCTGGTTTAAACTAAAGCAGTTAAGTCTGACGCTACATCTATCCAGGTCTATTTTAAACCAGTTTCTGCCATTTTGAAACTGGTCTGTGTGTACTAAACTTCTGTCTGATACAGGTTTAAATCGGTTTCTAGTCACTTACACAAGTTTTTGTGTAATTTCTGTCTGTAGCCATTAAATCAGCCTCTTCCTTTTTTGACTCTAAGGTGTTCAAAATTGTTGTTTAGCCATTATATCCTCTTTAATCTTTGCCAAACCAGGTTATCTATAATTAAACCTCTATAATCCAAGTACACATATGCTAAATTTTACATATATAAATAATCCTGAAGAAGGAAGTTCCATTGTTTATAATGTGTAAGCTGAACACCTTCTGCTACTGTTTGAAACAATAGCACTATGCATCTGTCAGACTTGGGGACCAAATTTTCAGAAAATGCAAAATCGGGCAGGCTCTATGAAAAAAATGACTGATTTGGGCAACTTGCTGGAACCTGCCCCCCCCCCCCCTCCAAACAACATCCCCCCCAAACAAGTCAGTGCAGATATACTTCGGGATCTTCTGGAAGGGCTAGACATTTTTAAATCTGCAGGTCCAGATGTCCTCCACCCAAGGGTGTTGAGGAAGCTGGCAGGGGTCATTGCAGAGACTTTGGCCTGACTGTATGAACATTTGTGGTCATCTGGCCAGGTGCCAGGGGATTGAAAACTGGCTAATGAGGTCCCTATTTTTAAGAAGGGGAGGAAGAAGGACCCAAGTAATTATGGGCCTGTGAGCCTCACAGGTGCTTGGGAAGCTCTTGTAGAGGATCATCAAGGACCATATCTGTGGGGGGCCAGCAGGGGAGATCATGCTCAGGGGAATCAGCATAGCTTCACCAAAGGCAGGTCCTGCCAGACCAACCTGATTACCTTTTATGACCAAGTAGCTAAATCCTTGGATGACAGTGTCACCGTGGACATAGTCTTTCTAGACTTGAAGAAGGCCTTTGACATCCTTTCACCCCATCCTCATTAATAAATTAAGTGACTGAGGTATTGATGCCTGAACAGTTGGATGGGTAAAATTTGGCTGATGGGGTGCATCCAGAGAGTAGTGGTGGACAGGTTGTACTCAAACTGGTGAGATGTGAGCAGTGGGGTACCCCAGGGCTCGGTCTTCGGGCCCACACTGTTTAACATCTTCATCAGCAACTTGGACAAGGGGGTGGAAAGCACGCTGTCCAAGTTGCTGATGACACGAAGATGTGGGGCGAGGTGGACACACTTGAAGGGAGAGAAAGACTGCAACTAGATTTAGACAGACTACAAAAGTGGGCAGACAAGAATAGTATGGGGTTCAGCTTAGACAGATACAGGGTACTGCACCTTGGGAGAAGGAATCCACAGCATACATACAAGCTGGGGAGCTCCCTTCTTGAAAGCACAGAGGCAGAAAGGGATCTCAGAGTCATTATTGACTCCAAGATGAACATGAGCTGCCAATGCCAGACTGGAGCCAGCAAGGCCAGGCATACCTTGTCATGCATCCAAAGGTGCATCTCAAGCCAGTCCATAGAGGTGATACTCTCCCTCTGTGTGACTTTGGTCAGGCTGCAGTTGGAGTTCTGCGTCCAGTACTGGGCACCACACTTCAAAAGGGATGTGGCCAACCTGGAGAGGGTACAGAGGAGGGCCACCAACTTGGTGAGAGAGGGCAGCAGGACAGGTCCTACAAGGAAAGACTGAAGGACCCGAACCTGTTCAGCCTCAGCAAGAACAGGCTGAGGGGGGACCTGGTGGCTGCCTACAAGCTCATCAAGGGAGATCGACAGCAAATAGGCAGAGCTCTTTTCTCCCCAGCACCACCTGGGGTGATGAGGAACAATGGTCATAAACTGCTGGAGAATAGGTTTAAGTTGGAGATCAGAAAGCAATATTTTACAGTTAGGGTGGTCAAAATCTGGAACCAGCTTCCCAGGGAAGTGGTCCTCGCCCCTATCTTGGGCAAATTCAAAAGGAGGTTGGACGATCACCTGTCTGGGGTCTTGTGAACCCAGCATTCATTCCTGTCTGTGGCAGGGGGTCAGGCTAGATGATCTGTTCAGGTCCCTCCT
>JAGPOW010001338.1:55189629-55201649 GCA_030014935.1 Caiman crocodilus
GGTCTTGTGAACCCAGCATTCATTCCTGTCTGTGGCAGGGGGTCAGGCTAGATGATCTGTTCAGGTCCCTCCTGACCCTAGCTACTATGAAACTATGAAAACCCATAACAACTTTTCAGCAAGTTGAGCAAAGTGAGGGAAGCCCTGTACTGTTTCAGCATTTTGGGGAGGAGGGGGGAAACAGGGCAGAGCAGGGAGAGAGGAGGAGGGGGGCAAGGCACAGCTGCTCTCAGCAGGAGGTGGGGATGTTGTACAAGCAGCTACACTGGTGTCCAACTCCTGGGCCAGATATGGTAGGCAATCAGGAGGCTGCACTAGAGTCTACAGAACCCCAGCCTAGCTTACTGCATGTATGCACCTGCCACCAGCAATGCCAAGCTGGGCTCTGCGGATGCCAGTGCCACCTCCTGGCTGCCTCCCATAGCCAGCCTGGAACTCTGGCGTAGCTGTTTGTGCAGCATCTCCATTTGGGGATGGCCCTAATTACCCTCATTAAACCCAAGGAAACAATTAATCCACATTTAACTTTTAAATGGATTAAAGGTTTCCCTGGGCCTAATCAGGGTAAACAAGCTGTCGTTTCAGGCCATCTGGCAATCTGCAGAGAGGGGCAGGACTGCTGGGGCCACTCAGCTAGAGCTGTGTGGTGGGGTGGGACCCACTGCACTCAGCCTGTGAAGATGGTGGCCAGCAATCTGACCATGAAATTAGAGGCTGCCTCCTTAAATATGGTAGACCCACATCATATTAAATACATTTACAGGTTTGTATATTATTCCCCTCCCCGCATCCCCAATCAATCTGTTCTCTGAGTCTTCTTTCACTCCTCACCACCAACAATTACAGTGCTCTTAAACTACTTAAATATTTTCTATAATTTCCTGTTTTGGCTACCTAGAGCAAACATGATATACAGGCTACGGTCTCACTAGTACTATTACATCCCAGTTTCCAAACATAATCCCTCTATATATGCTGCTCTAAATCTGAACTTTTTTTGGCATCCTAAGATACTGAATTTGCTATTCACTCTAACTGTTAGGTTTCTTTTTCAGCATGACTGCTCTCAGGTTCTCTCTTTTCTATTAAGTTTCAGATTTTTGTCCCCAATAAATGCAGAATATATTTTTTTTCTCTCTTAAACACATTTTGTTTTTTTTCTCCCTATATTTCTACACTCTCTAGGTCCTTTTATATGCTGTCTATACATGGCATCCAGTATAATGCCATCTGCAAAAGTGAAGTTAAGCCATCATTCACATCATGTATAAAGATATTAAATATGATTTGGATCCATCTCCCCAGTACAGCTTCTGGTACCAAAAATCTTGTCTCTCTCTCTCCCATATATCAAGTGAGTCCAATAAGCTATCTTCTCCACCAAATAAAAGGACATTATATGCCCTATATTAATAAAGACAAATCTTACAAATATTCTAAACCTTAGCTTTGAACTTTAATTAATTGTAAACAAATTAATGTAAGACTAATCAGTTAATTACAAAGTTTTAGATCATGATTTTTTTCCCTTTAATGCACTAGGTTTCACATGCATCTCTAACTCTATTTTAAATCATTTTAGAGTAAACATCTTTCAGAAGAGAGCAAAGCATCAATTCCAAATCTGTAATAAAGACAATTTGTCTCATGTCATCCAAGTTTTGGATTCTGTGCTTATATTAGAAAATATATTTTCTAATTCTCAAGTCATGTAAATCCTGAATATTTTACATCCATGTGATCTGGTATTTGATTCTACAGTGAAGTTAATCAGCAGGAAACAGGAGGCACTAGAGATATGCAAAACTGGAATAAGTGGGATCAATATGAGATCATTAAAATGCAGAAAAATAGTTAGTAATTGTGTTGGTCCACTGACAGCTATATCCACATTTCCCCTTTCTCAATTCATACAGCAGCCTTTTGCCCTCAAATTATACACAAGCTACCTGGCTCATTTGCAACAACAAGCAGCAGCATTTATGTAGCACTTTAGGCATTCAAAGCACTGTGTAGACCATTATACTACCTATGTTCTATTTAATAGTCCCATTTTACATATGGAGAAATGGAAACAAAATAAGAAAGTAGTCCTTGCCACCCCTTAATCAGTTAAAATTCTAGACCATCAGCAAATTCTCCTCCTCTTCTTACTCGTGCAGCAACAGTACAACTTATTATGTCAGTCAAGCAAGCAGTAACTACTCTGAAAGGCAAACTCTCCAATGCATATATAGAAAAAGGGGAGGGCTGGGCAGGATTCAATTCATGCTTTCATCTTATCTTAGAATATGAGCAGAATTACTGACTTCTGTACTTGAAACAATTTGATAACTCCTGCCAAATAATGTTTCTGGCATGTGGGCCTGGCTTTTCTACTCAACCGAAGTCATGATGATTCTAATGAGCAATAACAAGGAATGGGAACATTTGGCAAAATAATTCCTTGAAAATATGAACTCCTTTAATACTTTCATTACATTGTCATTTCTAACTCACACTGTAGATTTTAACAAATGCACGTGCATATTTTGTTCATATTAAACATTTTTTGCTTTCTGGGCTATATAATCAACCATGCAAAAGTAGGGCTGGAAGAGACTTCAGGGGTTCATCTACTCCAATCCCCTGTGTAAAGCAGAATCATCCCTATATCATTATAAGTGTTTGTCCAACCCATTCTTAAAATTACACAAACAAGTTTGTGGCACTGAGCTCATTGCCCCAAAACACCAAGAGCTCCCTAACTTGCTAAAGTTAAAGGACGTGGATGAAGGCACTGTCCATGTCTTGCTGCTGCAGGGAAAGGAAGCGATATATATGGGTCCCTTCTGAAAAGTACTATAACATACCTCAATACTAAGCTGAAATTTAGAGGCATGGCTCTTTACAGTAACAAAAAAATCCATAATTAAAATACAAAAAAATTCAGTGCAATTAGTACTTAACTACATTATTTAAACAGGTCAATAGTTAAAAAATAGGAAATACATAACCAGTTTAAGGAAACAGAATTAGGGCTTTGTTACAGGTTAATTTTAAGGGGCTTAGGGAGCTCTTAGCCCCTGGACTGTCCATAAATCGAAAGCTTTAGAACAGTTTTAAACACCCTTCAGGTATCTTAAAATGAACCACTACAGGCTAACTCTCTCTGATCTGTGTTATCCAGCTCATGTCACATGAATGTATGGCCACTCCCCAGAGAATCTGCCCAAGTTTCAATCCCACAATACCCCAAAATGTCATGCCCCCTCTCTGTCTCTCTACCCTGTTCTATGTAGGCAAACTTTACACTCCCTGAACTCCACTGCCCAGGTGGTTGTACTAGCACCAAGCTAACTCCCCTGCCTGTCCCATGGGTGTGACCTGGCCATATAGTTTTCAGGGGCACAGACTGGTCCAGGAGATAGGGCTGAGGGGGAGCAAGGTATGGGTCCAGATCAGGGTCCCCATGGGGCTTCCTTCTGGGGACAGGGGCAGTGTCTCTATGAGTTGGGGCTACCCAATCCCAGTTCCAGTCCTGCTCCCACATCCAATCCCAATTTATTAATGTACTTTCTCTAGCTTTGTGCAGAGATCATTTGGATGGCTTCATCCCCTCTGATTCCAGCCTGGTGCACAGCCTTGCCATGGGGGAGAATTCTGTTCCTGCAGCTGCCTTGGCCCCATGGCATGCCACAACCTGGCCGGGGGTGGGGGGTTGGGATGTAGGGGAAGGGCTCTGGGGTGTCTCTCTCCTTGCAGAAGGCCAGGCTAGGTGGCAGCACACTCCTGCTTGGCAGTGGGGGTAGTGAAGGAAGGCCTTTGGGGTCTCTTCCTGCAGCTACCCCTGCCCAGGTGCAGCCCAGGCAAGAACCTGCGCAGAGAGGGGTCTAGGGTCCCTCCCTCCTCACAGCAACCTGGTCCAGACAGTGGTGCACTGCTGCTTAGCATGGAGGTTGTGGGGAAGGGGTCTCTTCCCTGCCCCCAACAGCTGCTGATGCCACCTAGTGGGGTTGGGGGCAGGGCTGGGAAGAGGGGCTACTCAAGCAGCCTCCTGGGAGGCATGTGGGAGTACCTCCAGAGGCCATTCCTCCCCTTCCAGTCCCATGAACAGCAAATCTCCGTTTGATTTGCTCATACTCTAACTTATAGTACTTTAAGCAGAGCACAATAAAGTTCTTCTGTCAAGGGCTTTTTGAACATCTCTATTTTAGCCCCAGTGGCACCTGACAGCTGTAGCTCCTAGCCAGGCCTCTGTCTGCCTCTGCTTGCCAACCATCTAGTGGCAAAAAACAGATGCGCAGGTCAGGGACAGAGGAGGTTTTTAGCCAGAATGTGCAAATACTCTAACCTAGAGCAAACGCTGATCAACATTTTAGAAGCTTAAACTGTAATGTATAACAAAACCCTTACACCACCATATGTATATGGAACATATAGAACTGGAAATTGTACATTAAACTTCCATTGAAAGGCACTGAAGTTGGAAAACTAATTGCCATTTATATCTCGGAAAAGAAAAGTTCTTTTATCATTCTTAATGAATACAATAAATGCATATTTTATCACAACAGAACATTCTTAAAAATGGAAGGCAGTATCATTAATGAGTACAGTTTCCAAAGCTGATGATGCCTAGAAAAACATTAATTTACTATTAATACTAGTGACTTAATACACTGTATTCATACTTAACTGTTAAATGACAACAGTTTGACACATTATGCTTAAAACTCTTCATGAAGCTTATGGATAACACATGCCAACTGGGGTATGTGTGGGGTGTATGTGTATATCATAAACAAAATATCTTTGTCTTTTACTTTAACTGGATACCTTAACAATAGAGTTTTTCTGGAATATATTCTCCATCAACCATTTCTTTTTCTCTTGCCTGCCTCTATTATAGGTAATTTCCAATAATGATAAATTTCATTTGCATTTTACTATTCCTGAACCTAGAAACTGTACTGTACAAATCAAAGTCTGTCCAGTTTCAAAATGTGCACTATGTCACTTTTCACTGGAGGAAGAGGCACAGGACACTGTTAAAAGGTTTGGAGCAACATACATTTGTAATGACTTTAAAAGGGAGAGAGCACTACTACTTGGAAGCACACAGCAGCTATTAAGCTGTAACTATTATGTCCATGAGCCCATAGCAATAAAAGTGAGCTAATAATCAGCGTGGCTGAAGTAGGATTAAAAGCAGGAGTGGTTGTACCAGATAAAAACTGCTGTGTAATTCCAAATAGAATTATATAATAGAAATTCACTATAATAGAAATTCCCTCCCTTCCCTTTTGAAGCGGTGACAAAAAGTACTTTTGTCCATACCCAAATGAGATAAATTCAGCAAGGACCCATTTTAATTTCTTCCCTCAGAAAGAATGTACTTGATTATTTGGAAATGTTTCAGTTTTCAGTGCTATCAATACGGAAATATTGATATTTTTTATGGATATTAAAGCACCTCTAAGGGTACCAGATGTGCAAGACCATTGAAACCAATGGAACCATCTGTACACTTAAAATTAGACACGTACCTGGAGATTTGACGTCTTAGACATTACTATTTGTTATCATCATCAATAAAACCAACAACATGTTACATATTGCTATCAATTATTTTTAACAAAAGTACTCTTTCAGTGTTGTGTTTTTAGATATGCGAGCCAGCTGAGAACACAGTCACTCTTGTTTAATGAATAAAATTAAACTAAACTAAACCTTTGAAGTTCAAGAAATTTGGGTTAATTTAGTAATAAAAGCATGTCTTAAACACCTTCATTTGTTTTCTGATCTGGACAGAAAAGGTGCTGAAATATCTTGACAAGGAGCATTTCTCCAGTATATTTGAAATGTAAAGCAGCATTAAATATTGAACTTAAAAGAAAGCCTTTCATATAGCTTCCAGATTTCAGTGTCACATTACTCTCTAGAAATTTTAAATTCCAGTCCAAATACACAAGTTGTGCATTAATAATTTTATGCATTATACTCCTTTTTAGCATCCTGAGATGCTTAGAATCAAGTGCAAAAAGCATACAAAAGTATATGCATAAAAAATGTACACATTATTACTAATGTAATGATACTGTAATTGGAAATTATAAGACAACACTCCTTTGTTTTACTTGGAAGTTCTCTCTATTGAGTTTGTACGGCTGACAGAGGATTTATACAATTTTGTGACATGACAAAAATTAATCTGTACCAAATACAGATTGGTGAATGCTAAATCTTACGTTAGTATAAATAATCATCCAGAACCACAGGTGGAAATACTAGATGAGCAGCATACTGCTTTTTAGCTCAAATATTATGAGTAAATGGTTTCTAAGCCATTTCCAAAGCTTACAGCAACATACATAAAGGAAGCAAAAGTGGTTAAAGGAAAAAAAACATGCCTTGCCAAAAACCTGGATCTATGAAGTTGCAGCTTTTACATCTTGTGTATTGTTTTGAATCCTCCTTTTGCATATAATTTATCTTGAAGTGTTTGTATTATTAAAATGAATCAAAATTAACTTGGACATGATTTGTAAATGAAACCACACCATTATTGTAGATAGTTTTGATTTGTGGCTGCAAATCCGGTACTTAGTTTGATAAGACATTTCAATTTAGCTTTCTCCTGCTGTGCTACAACACTGCTAATCTGCATGCTCCTAAATAATTCTGTAAGAGTTTCTCTCCATCCCGCACCCCACTCCCACCCCAGTACACACACAATTTTCTTTTATCCTTAAGGAAAAGAAACAGATTTCTTCCGCACCTGATTGCAGGTTGAGACTAAAATATCTGACCCTACTATCAATGCTCAAATACCTTGCTTGCTCACCAATACTACACGCAACATTTGTTGATGTCTGTCAGAATCTAAGTGATTAGTCTGGACCTGATGGAAAAGAGTCTTGTGACCCTAATCTGCACCCCTTGCATTTTAACTCTCATTCCTAGATTGGCAATAATTTATCCTGTTCAGGTCATAATTCCTTCCTTGAGCATTTCTGCCTGACAGAAGGCTTTTTGTTGGTCTGGGACCTTCTTGCTCTTCTTTTCATGTGCATTAAGGGGCTTTTACATCACCAGGGACAGGGGCTGAATGAGGTATTTGCAGGCCCAACCCGCTTTTTCCAGATTTTTTAGATGATACAGCTTAGGAATTCCTTATGGACAAACACATAACAAACAGTTATTCTGGAACAGTGTGGGGATCAGGCTTGATGGAATGCTAGGTTCCCTCCTCTCCTCATCTCATACTGCTTCTATGTCTGTGCTCTCACACTCTCTTTCCCTCACTTCCCTCACAAATGTACAGCTTGTGACAATCAGTGGCAACAGGAATTGGTGCCGAAGGTAAGCACCCAAGTCATCTGATGTCTTCCCTGCTCTTTTTCCTACTTCACCCACCTCTTTTATTGTCACCCATTCCCATTACCACTGATTGCCAGCAAGGGTGCAAAATCAAGCAAGTAGCCCTTGGAACAGAGTAGGGAGGTCTGGAGCAGCAGAAGGTGGTTTGGGCACTGCAAAGAAAAAGTTCAGGGGAAGAGGTGAGAAGGGAGATACCAGCCAAGGCAAAAACTATACTACAGTATTTAAAGGCCTCTGCTCTGCCCAATTGTTCAGGTAATGCCTACCCTTCTTTCTCTCAACTGTCCTCTCCCTAACTTAACTTTTCAGGTACATGTTACCCTTCTTGTACAAGCTCAGTTGGAAGCCATCATCGCTTTAAATCACTTTTTGTATAGAGGCTGCAGTGGGAGTAATTTTAGTGGTTCCATCAGGCACTGATTTTCAGATGTTTTCACCATATGTTATTTACATTATATTTACCAGTAGTCAGGGACTCAGTGATAGGAGCACCCTCAGAGGACACAAGCAATACAAAACTGATTGCAACCCTTAAATATCTAACTGTTCAAACATCAGTACTTGTGACTCAGTGAAACAATTGCTTACAAGAAGCACAATCATTTTAATTATGTTGATTTGAAAAATAAACCTATAAATAGCACAACAGAAATGTCACTACGTTTGCAGTCTACCTAAAACTAGAGTTCACCCAGCTTCATTTATGTTACCAACAAATGTTGGAAGGAAATTGTTATGCTGAATCTATGAACTGCTCAAGATGCATTTTCCCCCTTGCTCAGTTAGCACCACATAGGCAGGTGTTCTTTAATAATTCACATCATTTCACTACAGTGTACCATAGGCTGATAAAGAATCAATTTTGCAATGTAGTTATCAAGCCATCAATAAAGAGTTTCAAAAAGTTTTCCAGTGCTGCTAATGAAATGCACCACCTGATATAGCAATTCATACCCAAGGTCTTTTTATTTGTTAATAAACAACAACACATTATATGCTTATTATCAGATTTTGAAATATTATTCCAACCAACCATTTCAAATAAGTAGGATGTAGTGTTATGAAATATTTATATACCCAGATTACTCAAACTGACTTCAAAAATGTCATGTCAGTATAATTTAATATTCTGCCAGACTATTTCTGCTGAGATTATATTTATGATTAACATTCCATAATTCATGATTTTTTATGTAGGGAAATGAGGCAATAAATTAAGAAACCTCCTCCCCTTACAAAGCTTTTGAACAAGAATAATTTTTATTATGTATTTTACTGTACAGTTGCTTTACATAAGTGACTCAATTCTAATCTGAACCTTAGGGCATCTGAAGTAATTTTATTCTCACACACAATGAATCTGAAATCCATAAGCATTTTCCCTTAGAAATGGCTTTCATACCCTAATTTTTGTGCTGTAATAAAAACCTTCATCTGCTATCCAATTTTATTTTCTTGAAAGTAAATAATTTGTTAAAATTGAGTGAACTATAGATTATAGCTTTATGAAATTGAAAAAGAAAAGCCTATTGGCCCGTTGACATTTAGACCAAACTTAGGTAATCATTTCATTCCAGAATATTTATTTCTCCATAGAGCCAACTACAAACTAAAGACCAGAGAACCAGCTTCCTGTAGGAAAACAGAGATATGGTGGAAGGAAGAAATCTCATTTTTACAGTTTGTTTTGAAGGATTCCCCACAATAGGAAGTACAGCTGGCAGAACCTGCAAACCTAGGAGAAATTTGCCATTGACCTCATGCTTTTTCCCTCCCTGGCTCTGGATCATTCCATCAAATCCTTGTCATATTCCTCAATGACAGCTCTCATTAGTAGGGCCAAGATACCAATCCCCCAGAAGTATGTTTACCCAGAACTCCTTCTGGAGACGTGTCCCAAGCAGAAAGAATATATAGCATAGAAATGTTGAGTTACCTTAGAGGTAAATTAGAATCTCATTTGAAACAAGGTGGAATTAAAGTACAAAGATCCAAATCAATTTTGCTTAGTGGCTGCAATCCCGCCCTTCTCAATTCAATAGACTGGGAAAAAAAAATAGATGGGCTACTAAACATACTCAGAAGGAGTCCAAACCAGGCACCTAAGCACTTCATTCTGCCTCAACTCTGGACTGTTGTCCAAAATGGTTCTGTGAGGCACCTAAATTCTGCCTAAATCCCTAATTTATTAGATGAGCTCAAAGCATGACTGGCAACTGTTTAATTCTGAGAGCACACATGCAAATGAATATATAAAGCTATTGGAGAAAGTGATGGTAGGGATGCCTCCTTTCTGCACTAGACTAATAATTGGAGTTCCTATCCAGGAAATTGAAGACTTGGGTTGTAGGCCTGTTTCACCTTGGGTGGATTCTTGTCCTTTCACCCTTCTTGAAGCAGATAAACAGCCAAGAGGGCAAGACTCAGTTTTATAAACAGTCCTGGCAGCAGAGAAGGAACCTCAAACTCCCAGCTGCAAAAGGAACATCTTCTCTGCTAATCCATAGAAATATCCTCCCTTCTTTTGTCATTGTACACACTGCCTTCCTCTCCCTCAGAGATGGATGACTTTTATTTCACTCCCTGCTGCTTCTTTCTTCTTCAGTGAATCTTTCATTTTTGGCCACCCAGTGTACTAGTTTCTTGTGGTGTTCACTCTTCAACAAGGTTACTTCGCTTTAAAGCAAACTCAAGGCTTTTTCTCATTTAGTGCATTTTAATTCAGGAAGGCACCACCTCTTTGAGCAATCTGATTCATGGTGTTATTGCTATGAAGTCCTGAATCCAACATCAAGTGCATGTGAAGGACAGCAGGAGTCTAGATGCATACAGATAAAATTGGTGACTATCCCAACTTCTGTATGGTCAGAGAATAAACTTTGCACACTTTTTGGAAGAGCCTCACACCTGTTTCTTCTGTTCTTACTGAAAATTCTTCATGACAACGAGGGAGGGAGGTAAAAGGGTATTTTTGTCATCTATAAATTATTAAATTTTGCATTATAGATTCTCATTTTAAAGGTCGCCATTGCTCAAGGGGAAAAAGAGGGCTAATCAATATGCAAGTTCAGTTTCTCTCTTTCCTCTCCTCCCCTCTCACAGCATTCACTTTTTGTTTGGTCAGTCACCTCAACTGAATTTTTATCCTAAAAGTGGAAACCTGCAAGTGTCAGAAATACAAAATATTAAATTTTGAATGTGCAAGAGGTAGGCCTTATAATGATAAGGGGTGACAATTGCCCTTGGGGAAAGATAAGTTTACTATAGCTGCTCTCTCCAACAAATATAAGATTGGAGCAGCTATAACAACATCTGCCATTACAATGACTGAAGGAGGGAAAAGAGAAAATTCACAAATACTAAAGGCAAGCAGCATTTTATTTGACAAGTTCTTTCTGAAACAGTTTCGAACCTACTCTGGGAATATGCTGTTGATTTCCAATCATTTTTAGCTTGTCCAATTCTATTTATATCTTTAACATTTAGAATCTTCCAGTTTTTCATTTATAAGCACATCTGGCAATATTTAAATGAAAACAACTTGTAGAACCAGAAGCTAAGGGCCTTGTTAGATCTTACCCTGTAAGCTGAACAAATATTAATTGGCTTAGTGCTGTTTGGTTTAGTGGAGCAGTTACAGGATAGACAAAAAACCTGCTCTGGAAGCCCCACACCTGCACAAATGTGACTTGATGAGCAGGCTTGGACACTAGAGGCTTGGTGAGCAGAGGCAGGGCTGGTACCTAGGATAAGGACAGTCTCACTGGTCCTGCCAGGTACAGTGAGTGCTGCAGCCCCAGTACCTACTGCTGCCCCTCAGACTAGCTCTGCTCCCAGCTCTAGCATGACAATTGGGGTGAGGGAGTAGAGGTGTTGGCTACAAATGTCCATGTGGGGATCATTAAAATTCTAGTTTATGAAGCATATTGAAACACTGTAATCATAAACCTTGGGGCTGGTCCCCACACACTCACACATGCACACACACAGTAGCAGGCTACAGAGTCAGGTATGCCTTTCCTGCAAGAGCTGGAGTCTGTCATTGAGCCTTCTTTCTGCATGGTGTTATCTTCCAGAAGGGGGTCGCCAGCTGGTCCTTCTGGCTGAACAGGTCTGATTGAGTTGGAGATCAAGAGGCTGCCCCTGAGGGTCACTTTTCACTGCCTTTTATCTATCCATCCCTGGCAGACTTTGGCGACTCCCCAGTTTTCAGGTTTGCCCAATCCAGGGGTTGTTGACCCTCGTGAGACTTTCCCTGCCCGGTGGCTACTGGATGGCAAGCCCCAGGGGTCGTCCGCATGTACGTGCAGGTTTAGGAGTCCATTGATGAATTTAGAATAGGGTTCTGGGAGTGGTTGATCTGGAGATACTCAGCCCAAAAGTTGGTCCCTGGCATTGATTAGCTCAGGCCAGGGCTTCTAGCCCTTGATCAGTGACATTTAGAGATTTCCTGGTTGTTACATTGTCTTCTATTGAGTTCTTCCATTGGCTGATCTGCAGCTTCCAGGTGTTAATTGTTACCTGCTACTATGTTAAACATTCAATCACTGATTCACTCACTCTTTCAGGGGCCAGCCTGATACAAGGAAGGGCAGTTTGATTCCTACCCTTGTTAACATTGTTACAATGTATAATTTACTAAAACACATTTAGTTGAA
>JAGPOW010001338.1:55201749-55220612 GCA_030014935.1 Caiman crocodilus
CAAACTACAAGGGGAGATACAAAATGCACACATACAAATTTTAAAACACAATTCCTTATCTTAATGTGAAAGAGAGAGGAAGGAAGAAAAGGTAGAAAAGGAAAAACATATCCAAAGAAGGGAGAGCAAATGCAGGCGAGAGGATAAAAAGGCTTTCTGCTACAGAGGCATTGCTTCCCCTCCACTATTCTCACTGGCTCTACTCCTGGCTGTGCTCTAGGAGCAAACAAGCCAGCCTGAGTGGGGGCTCCAGTAATGTTAAACCAAATAACAAGTACTTTAAGCCGCTTAAAAGGTATTAATATACAATCAGTTCAGGGATTAATAGCTCCAGAAGCCACCTAAATTTACTGTGTAACAAGCCCCTAAGTAACTACAATGCACTCATTCCCTCATCGTAACAGTTATAAAACCAAAACACTGAAAAAACAACATGATGAAGATTCGAAGGGACTAGAAGTTTTATTCTGTCCACAAATATATATATCATGAAATTTGTATTTTATCGCTTACAAATCACCTCAAGGCAGAACCAAAACAAACTGCATCTTTTTTACCACTTTTTAAGTATAAATACTAAAGAGGCCTTCTGAACACAAAACATAATGCAAATTGTGTAAACATTTTGGTTGTGTATACAAACACATTGGTTTGTGTTGATGCAGACTTGATTAATTAGTGATTAAATTACAAAGGGATATTTAAAGAGTTCTACTGCCACTTTCAAAATATATAAATGCTATCATTTCCCCTTTCACCATCAGTAGGAAAAATGAAATTGTTTCTTGGTCTGCCTAATCAAAGTAATATGTGAGAAGATTTTTAACTCTCCTTGTACCCTGTGTAAACCACCCAAACCTTATCCCAAGACACAAACACTATGCTGCTTCTGTACCTGCTACTGATAAAAGCAGGTCTATAGGGACTGAGCATTGGCTCTGCCTTGCAATGAACCAGCCAATGACATCAGGTTTAGTGGAAGGAGACACGATTTTCTAGAAGTTGAAGTCAGCAAACCATCATCCCTTTGAAACAATAAAGTGGGGGGGCAGGAAAGGAATCATGGATTTTGTTTATAATTTCTGGAATAGCAGAGTAATACCTTATACTTCCACCTCATATTAACAAAAAATTTCTCCCGCCTCTCCTCTGCACTTCCTCTCCCTTCAAAAAACCCATTTAATTAGAATACTAGTTTAAAAACCTGAACTCAAGCAAAATTAAAGCTGTGTTTAATATACCATGGTAAACCAAGAGTGATATTGTAGCTGTGATGAGTCGTATATAATGTGAGAGGCAAGGATTTCTGAGCAAAATATCTTCTATTGGGCCAACTATGTAGTTGGGATAAAGTTAGACAAGCTTTCAAATGCAAAACATTCTTCATCACATCTAACTTCATGCTAACTACATAGCTGGTCCAATAAAAGTTATAATTGTAAGCCATCCTTCCCTCTCACATAATATATCATGCACATTTTAAACTCAATTAACACACAGGGTATACCACATTGCAGTTCTTTTCTTTTAAAAGCCTGAGCTTTGCAAATGACATAAGAGGTAAGCTTTTTGTTTTAGGAATCAATTATTGGTGCTGCTCTAGTGTGTGCAGTATCTATTTGGAATAGAAACAAAGGAAGAAAATAATTAGGGACAATTCTCTGCAACAAACTGAAACTGCTAATAACAGATTGAAAAAAAAGGATCATATTTACCGTATTTACTTGAGTATAACATGAGGGTTTTTTCCTTCATTCAGTATAGGGGAAAAGTTCTCATCTTACATTTGCATTTAAAAGAAACCACATTAACTACATTGGCTATTTTTGTCCTGCTGCTAAAAATAACATGTGCTCAGTAATGGTAACCATGCCATTGATTAAATGTAGCCAAAAATGAGCATGACTATAAAACACATGGCCCATGGTGGTCAAAAATGCTGATTTTATTTATTTAATTAGATTGCAAAACCAGTTTATCTATCTATCTAGACCTATAAATATATTTATATAAAAGATCTCTCAAGATATCTCTCTATATAAATCTATGTAGTGATCTCTCTCAACATAGAGAGGTAAGAGAAAGAGAGAGAGAGAAGTTGTTATGCCTCTACCAACCTATCTTGTGACCACTGTGATCCACTTCACAGTCCAAAACCCACCTTTACAGTTGCACCATTCGTATTCCTGTTACAAAACTTCACCATGCATCTGTACACCCACATTCCCACATGACCACAAGTTGATTTGTCATCTTTAACTGTTGCAATTATGCAAAGCACCAAATACTGATGGGAAACTACCATAAGGATTGATTAATGCAACCCATCTGAATAAGATACATGGTAGTGCCCATTAAATGCAGTTCCTCGCTGACATCTCTTCCTGAAGTCATGGTGATCCACTATATTGCATATATTTTGACTTTCTCTCTACTCACACAATTGAACTGCACCTTCCCCCCCCATTTCCAATGATTCCTGTGTCTTTTCCATCCTTATATGCCCAACCAACATCACCAAATAGGGCTAAACAGTTTACTCAGAATCTCTCTGTTGGCCCCTCACTCAACCTGTCACTTAGGATTATTATGGTCCTGCTCTCCATAAGGTACAGGTGGGGCAGATTGCCTCATGCCTCATTAGTGTATAAAGTTTTGTAGCATCCCAGGACTCATGACAAAAACACCCAGTTTCAGTCATAAGTGAGGGGCTAATTAGCACATGGCTCTTTTGTGGGGGCTACTTGGAGTACACACATCCAGAACAGTGCTGAGCTGTGGTGTCACCATGGCTTGAAATGCTGTTGGCTGTGCTGGGGCCTAGCCCAATGAACTACATGGTAAGTCATGGGCTCGGCAGTGCTACACTCACTAGCACCATGAACAAAAGAGACATGGAGGTCATGATTGACCACAAGATGAACATGAGCCACCAATGTGATGCTATACCAGCAAAGCTCTGGCTTACATCTACTGATGCATCTCAAGCAGGACCCAGGAAGTCATCCTCCTGTTTTACTCAGCTTTGGTGAGGTCACAGCTGGAATATTGCATTCAATTCTGGGCTCTGTACTTTAGAAAGGATGTGGAAAATCTTGAGAGAGTCCAGAGGAGAGCCAAATGCATGATTAGAGGACAACAGAATAGGCCTTATGAGGAGAGGCTGATAGACATAGGATTTTTCAGCCTGCAAAAGTGGTGGTATCAACCTATAAGAATATAAGGGGTGTGCATCAGGAATTGGGAGAATGTCTGTTCATCAAGGATCCCCAAGGGAAGGCAAGGTCTAACAGTCACAAACTCCAGAAAGACTGTTTTAGGCTGGACATAAGAAAAAACTTCTTTACTGTCTGAGTCCCAAGAGCCAGGAATAGACTCCCCCCAGAAGTGTTGCAAGCACCTGCTCTGGAGATTTTAAAGAAACACTTGGATGCTTATCTTGCTGGAATCATTTGACCTCAGCTGACTTCCTGCCCCTTGGGCAGAGGGCTGGACCCAATGATTTTGCAAGGTCCCTTCCAGCCCTAGTATCTATGAAAGCTATGAAGTCATTAACCTTTTGGCTTTGGACCAACATCATGCATACTTGGCGTGTCTATACGTGCACATGTTCTGGGGTGGGTTTATATATACAGGGACATGGAAGCAGATTTGCTGCTCATGGCAGCAGTCTGCTCCTGCTTCTGCCATCCCTGCACCAGCCCCCAAGAACAGTCGGGGGAGCTTTAGGCTCCCACTGGGTGCTGGCTCAGGAGCTGACAGGGAGCAGAGAGACAGGAGACAGCTGTCTCCCAGGAGGGGTCGGGACATCGCTCCCTATTCCTGGAAGTTGCCTGCTGCCAGGTTTGACTCCACCACTGGAGTCTGGGTGGAGACAATTTTCCCCTGCCATGGAAGCAGGGAGCTTCTAGCCCCTATTCCACTATCACAGGGCTGGGAATGGGGGATTCATCTCCTAGCCCCAGCCCCACAACTGTGGAGCTCAGGCTGGGAGCTAAGAATCTTTCAGTCCAAGCCCTGCAACTGTACACCTGGGGCTAGAAGATAAGAATTTCCCAGCCCCCACTCCTTGATTGTGATTGCAAAGCAGGGGTTGAGAGATCCCTGCTGCCAAGGCAGGGGGACATTGTCCCTGCTCAGGGTCCAATGGTGGAGCCCACCCTGGCACCAGGCAACTCCTGGGGGCAGGGAACAATCTCCTGCCTCTTGCTGCCTCACCGATTGGGAGCACATTTACTCCTGGTCAGCCATCTACACGTGCCATACTGCGCAGTACGTAATTGGGAATAAATGTGCTACTTGTATTTACAGATAGTATATTTACTCAAGATTAGAACAAATTACTGTGCAGTAAACATCTGCATGTGTAGATGGTGATGCTTACCATGCAGTAGTTAGCTCTAATCTCAAGTAAAGCATCTCATGTAGATACATCCAGTTTGTACTCTATATAAGTACAATAATGCTTTTTAAAAGTGTGTTTATACAGCACTTGTGCAAAACACTTGCAGCAGTTTCAAAAAGGAGCAATGCCTTAATTCTGGATGAACTAAATCTATGGGTACCCAGATGAACTAAGTCTATGTGTACCATGTGAAGAACTGCTGCAGTACAGAAGAAATACCCCCACAAATTATACACCGCTGGTTATGACATATCACCCCTCCCTTGAACCCATATGGAAAATCCTCAATCAATTGCAACCCATACTAGAAAGAGACCCTATTCCCAAAACCACCTGTCCTAGCCTTCAAACAAGCACTGAACCTCACTAACCTCATCACCAGAACCAAACTTCCTCAGGCGCAGAACACACCAAAAGGATCCAGACCGTGCCATGACAAGAAATGCAAAACCTGCTAACACATCTCCGCCACCCCCACAATTACTACACCCCACAACAGAGCCATCAGCATTCCTGGATCTTACAGTTGCACCTCCAGAATCATAATATATCTCATCCAATGCACCAAATGCCATGGTGGAAAATATGTAAGTGAGACCAAACAACAACTGCATACCAGAATGAACACACACCGGAAATCTATCAAACACAGGAATACCCAATTACCTGTGGGAGCACATTTCTCACAAGAAAATCACTCTCTCTCCAATCTCTCAGTCCTGATACTCAAAGGAAACTTACAAAATACTTCCCAGAGATGAGCCTATGAATTCGACTTCATCAACCTCCTAGATACTAAAAATCATGGACTAAATATAGACCTTAGATTTATGACACTTTATAACCTGTCTGACATCTGACTCCCCAGATACTTCTCCACTATTCATCTTCCTCCTCTCCCTTCCCACCCAACCTGTCTCTCACCCACTGACTCCTCAATCTACATTTTCACTGACTACCTGTCTTGTATGCAGCCCAGCCCAGCCCCTGGCTTCTTTACTTTTCATTCCACCCAGGAGGAGCACACACCAACTGCTGAAACTTTCTTAGCCTGATGAAGGGTTTTTGAACCGAAAAGCTTGCTTGAAAATTGTTTTCCTACTATTTAAGTTGGCCTAATAAAAGATATCAGATTCACTCAAAGAACCTTGTCCACCACGGGTACCTGTAGTAATTTGTCTATAAGCAAATGTTGTTCCACTCTTCCATGTGCACAGGGATAGAGGGATAGCAGGGTCTGACAGTAAGAGGTGGGAGTGCGGGGGAGGCAGAAAGAGGCTGCAGTAGGAACAAGTTGGAGGACTGAGAACAAGGAGCTACCTAACCTTGTAGATTTATTGTCCTTGCTGTAGCAGTGAGATGTGGACAAATACAAGGCAAATCTCCAAAAATTAAATTCTATACCTACTCCTTTTAGAGACAAAAATACAATCCAAATCATCATCAAGTCATGGTACATTTTGCAATTTTTTTTTCATATCTAACTGAATGACAAAGAAAAATAAAGACATTTATACCCAGGGTCCTTGAGGGATAATGCTAGTTTGGGCATTTTATTGGCATGAAGGACACTGATGTCACAGAACTAGTGTGTGATTACTGCCAGCAAAAATGAATCAAAAGATTTTGTTTTTTCATTCTTTACTTCTAAAGCGACTAGTGAAAACGTATTAAGTTGGATTTTTCAAGAAGAGTTGGCCAACTTTATATTACAATCTTGGGTTTTAGATTGGTGTAATAATGCTGGTTTGTATTCTGTAATGCTTCTACAATTCCTATGTTGCCTCTGGGGGTGTCATTCATATTCTGTTTTTGTTGGCTTGCTTGCTTTTTATTTTTTGTGCCTAGAAACGTATGACCCTAAGGCATCCACATGAAATACCACCAGCTGCTGGACTCATGGGATCAAGAAGAGCTGTTTTCTTATGACCTAATGAAGTCCATATAGATGTCTAATGTCTTTGATGGGAAAAGTCCTACTGCCTTATCAGTCCCATTTAAAACTTTTAGTTTCATAAACTGTGTTTTGGAATTTAACCATAGCTGTGACTATACTGACTTAGAAATAAAATTTCAAAGAAATCATAGGAATAAGCAGAATGTATACCATACCACTTATCTTGTACTTTTTATCCTCCCTTTCCCTCTTTATTGCTATCTCTTGATATGTTATGCATGTCTAACTTAGGCTGCATGCTTCCATCGACCTAATTATGATTATGGGCTGACCCCTTACCTACACAGGACCTCTGATTTCAAGCACTTAGAGGTGAGTGAAGAGCTGTGTGATCAGGCCCGTAAGCATTTAAGAACATAAGAAGAACATGTAGATTTATTGCTTTAAGGAACAATCTATGCTTATAACATGGAAGTGAGGAAACAGACAAACAAATAAAATGCTTATTTACCAATATAAAAGTTCCAAAACTTTAGTTTTTGGAAGTATCAAAATTTGCTCATATTAACATGGTGCCTTTCTAATTACAGCCAAATAAAAGCACCAGATTTATAGCATCACCTAAAATGTAAACAGTTGTCAGTTTCCTCCAGATGACTCAAATATTTGTAAAAGCAAAGGTCTCATATATATCAAAAACTATAATTTTTCCTTCTCATGCAGTAACTTTTAATCAGTTATTACTTCTCTTAAATTTTGATATTTAAAATGTCAGCTTCTTCAGAAAAATTTTCAAAATCATTCAGTTCTCTTAAACAATATCTATTTGATCTGTGTAATTGACTATTAATCTATGCAACGCTTTGATTGCTGATTTGATTTGACCGAAATTAGGCCCGATACGGCGGCCAAATCTCGGAATCCAAATCAAATCAGAAGACCCTTTAATCTCTCTGAATTGAATAGGAAACCTCCAAATTGATTCAGAGAGCTTTGAGGATTCAGACAGCCACAGTTTTAAATGTTCTTTCTACATACCTCAAGGCAGCAGGTAGCTTGTGAATTCCGAGATGCTGGGACAAATGGAGCATCCCACGTGAGTGCAGGGGCCCCAGCTTGCTCAGCAGCAGACCCAAAAGTGGACCAGAAGCATTTCTAATCCACTTCCAGGTCCACCAGGGAGTTCACAGGAGACCCCCCCCCCCAACCCTGGCTCAGAGACTGGTGCCTCCTGGGTCTGGGGAGGACATCCAGGGTACTTCTGGTCCACTTTTGGGTTCACCACAAAACAAACGTGCAGGGGGGTTCTCCTGTGCTCCTGTGGGATGCTCCATCTGCCCCACCATTGCAGCATTCATGAACCGTACCTGGTACCTCGAAGTATGTAGAAAAAAACAGTTAAAACTCTCTATGGCTGAATTGCTGATTCTCCAAATCAGCATCGAATCTTCAGATTTGGATTCAGTCAAATTGAAATGGGACAGCAATCCAAATCAATTAATTGAATCACTGTCCCTGATTCAGGCTGAATCCAAATCAAATAAGGCCCATTTCACACACCCCTATTGACTATGACTTGTTAACTAAAATCATACAACATTATTTTCATTTCCCAGTTGAACAAATGTTACTATTAAAATCAGGTTTCTGGATCAGACACACACACGTACACCCCTTCAAGAGATCACTTTGAATTCTTAACAGTATCTCATAATTGACTTTCACAGATACGCAGACCTATAAACCATCTGTTAGAATTTTCATGGAAAGGGAACATTTTATTTTAAAGGGCCAAAGATAGAACTGAAATTAAGTCCATTTCTCATTCACGCAAGTATTTGAAAAATATGTTTTAAGATACTTGAGCAAGTTAAAATTACATGAGACCTTTAATAGTTAAAAATACAATTTTTTAAGGAAACTCTTACTCACTTAAGTAACCCTTTGAAATGATAACTTTTTAATAAGTAAATAAATTTAATCACATTTATGCTTTTCTTTTATCAACTTTATTCTTTTTAGCTTCATAACAGTGTTTGAAGTATCATTCCTTTCTGAGCTTTCTGCATTTTTATGCTTTCTAAGGGTTTACCTTTTGTCATTAACCACAAAACGGTAACAAAAAATGCCACAGAGGGCTGTATGTATTTGGTAATGAGCTGGCCACTGAAGATGCACTTTATATGTAGCTGCGGGTAGGTCATGCTTCTCACTGACATATGGGGCACATTACCTACAATACCCAATATCTGCTGCAGGAATGGTGGTTTCTGAATGTAGGGTTGATTCACACCAGCCCTGGCATTGCTGTTCTAAACTATACAGGATCATTATCAGTCTATAATAAACCTTCTCCTTCTTAGGAAGTATAACTTGTTCTGCTTCCTCCAAGAATTTGCCAGTCATGCTCCATGGATTACAATGCATTTCTATATTTACAGATTAAAGGCTCTGCAGTTATAACACATGCTCCTTCAGAAATAAAAGAACTTCAAAATACAGTACTATGTATAAATAAAATGTAGTCACATCCTTGTACCATGTACATACACATGGGATTTGTCTTCTGTGCTTATTTAATTCCCTAACAATAATCTTTCAACAGATCCAAAGTGACACAATTACTATCAAAGTCTAAGAACAGACAGTCAAAAAGCCCAAGGCTGAATCCATTCAATCTTCATAGGTTAGTCCAAGATATATAGATTAAACTGATAAGCAAGTAAACAGACATTCACTTTTGATTCCAGAAATGCCACTATATGCCTTCAGTGGCCCAGGCCAGAAGCCAGGGGCATTACAGCATACCCCTTTGCTCAGCTGGAATAGACAGCTTGAGCCAAGCTCTCCCACCTGCCCTGTAAGGAGGAAGGGGGGAGAAAGGTTTCCAGGAGAGGTGCAAAGCATCCTAGGATGTTGGGGGACTGTGAGTTAATTTGAACCCAGAGGAGATCAGAGACAGAAATTCAATAAATCAATTTAATCTAAATCAGTTAAATCAGATACTATAGGTTTCCTGATTTATCTAAAACCAATTTCAGCCATTTTGAAAGTGCTTTATGTGCACTGAACTTCTGTTGTTATAGACGCAAAATGAAGTCACTTATACTGATTTACATGTAATTTCTCTCCCTGGTCAAAATGAGCAATCCATGTTATTATTATAACTACTACTACTTTACCATGTTTCAGCAGTAATTTGCAACAACAATAACGAAAATGTATGGTTAATCTGTATCTCAATAACAATAACAACTAATTTAAAAACACATCCTGAATCAACTGTATGTATTAAACAAACCTTACCACCTTTGAATCAATATCTGGATAACACCTCAGCCAAGGAAATACTTCTTAGTAAGAAAAAAAACTGTTGGAAAGGTTGAATTTTTTTTAAAATGCTAAATGAATTTTCCTTTTTTCATTGTTTAAGACTTAGTCAACGACTGTAAATATGCAAAGAAGATAATAAAATTTCTGATATAGGTAAAATCCAATAGCTTAGCTGCTAATGCAACATATTTATGTTTGATTTTAGCCTGAGAACTTTAATTCTTTTGTTTGATAAGGACTTTAGATATCTCTTTTGTTGCAGAGCAAGTTGTTTTTTTAATGTACAGATATTTGTGGAAATGCACGGGTTTTTTTTACCACCATACAGAGAAGTGGGCCTGGGAACATCACCAAAAGACATCACCAAAAAATGAGGAAAATACACAACTCTTCTTTAAGTAGTAGCAAGGCAGGCAAGCAAGCAATATCTAGACCTATGCAGGAAGATTTATATAACAAAAGTTGTTCTAATATATAAAGGCATTATGATTGTAAAATGTTTTCCAAACTCTTTTTCAAACTTAATATTTTACAGTTTTATTCCAGCAGTATAAAAGGTTCTCTAATCAGTACCAGCACTCCATTTTAATCATCACTTACGCATTTATGTAGAAGTATACTGCCTCAACACCAAAGAGATTCCTCCCAATCTAAATTTGCATGAGAAAAAGTTGAATAGAATTTGTTCAGCCTCCATTGCATACTTGTTCCCTAATGGACTCTCTCAAACCAAGTATTTTTGGCAAAATATAGTCAATTATATCGTCCGTTACAACGTCTCAAGCAGGAGACTGAAAATCCTGGCACGTGTAGTGCCTTGATTATATTTTTTTATGCCAAGCCATTTGTACATTAGTAGACTGAGTATTTAGGGATAAAAACTGAATAATGTTTTCTCTAAATTCATTTCACTTATACTTTTCACCTATATTTTACAGGTATGGCAAGAAAAATTAACTACAGAATCTTGTAAAATGGGCTTTAAACTCTAATTTTGCTAACTCAAAAAGAAAATATCAGAAATCTTTCAATAAGCTTGTTCTTGTAAGATTCCCAGTCAGGCTTGTAATTGCTTTCACTGGCCTTAAGATTAAAACCTACATTAAGTAGTACCCAATTCTGAATGTCATTAGTAGCACCCAGTTCTGAAGGGTACAGCAAATAGTACTTTGTACTACATGTTGTAGTCAGCTTGCACTTTACCATTACAAGTGTATTTTACCAGAAGGGAGGAGTAGGGACCTTCGTTCATTCTGGTAGTTTTACATTCTGTCAATGCACATGTATAAATTCCAGCAATATTCATAGGGTCATAGGAAAGTAAGGCTAGAAGGGACTGAATGATGTCATCTAATCTAGCCCCCAGCTCAAAGCAGGATTACCCCTGACTAATCCATCCCACCCAAGTCTATTTAACCTGCTCTTGAACATGTCCAGGGATAGAGATTCCACAAGATTTCTAGGTACCCTGTTCTAAATGTTTTTCCACCTTCACAGCAAGAAAGTTTCTCCTGATCTCCAACTTACATTTTCTCTGAGGCATCTTGAGGCTGTTGCTCCTAGCCCTGTCCCCTACAGCTATCATGAAAAGCCTGCAATCATCCTTCAAGTGTCTGAAGACTTACCAAATTCACCCCTCAGTCTTCTCTTCTCCAGGCTAAATAACCCAGTTCTTTCAGCCTTTGCTCGTAAGTCCCATCTCCCAGATCCCTGACCATTTTTGTTGCTAGACTCTTTCCAAACTGGCCATGCTCTTCTTGAAGTGGGGCCCAAAATTAGACTTACTTCTCCAGGTGAGGGCTCAGAAGAAAATACTTACACAAACTGCTTTAATCAGTGTAAGGTATTTAAAAGAGAACTGAAGCCTAAATAATGAACCCTTAATATACTGGATTATGTAAATACATAAACATTAGACTAGGAGAGCCTACTTGGGAATTCAGAAGATAATTTAGCTAAAAAAATATTATTATTATACTTATGTAATATTCCAGACTACAGTATTCCTTCAAAATTATTCATTAGAAATTTCTCAACAAATTTTGGGGAAGACTATTCTCTCAGAAGGACTTCAAGACTTTATTGTTCATTAACACTCATAGCTGTGACGAGTTTAGCCAGATCCTTCACTGATGTAACTAATATGATCCTGCTTGAAATCATCATGATGAGCCTCTAAAATTTCTAATTTAATTCA
This sequence comes from Caiman crocodilus, assembly GCA_030014935.1. Classification (NCBI taxonomy): domain Eukaryota; kingdom Metazoa; phylum Chordata; order Crocodylia; family Alligatoridae; genus Caiman; species Caiman crocodilus. The sequence goes on from JAGPOW010001338.1 coordinate 55,213,582, forward strand.
CATCCCATATGTGCACTTTTGATGAAAATACTAATCTAAATTTAAGATGTATAAAAAGTCTGAATATAGCACAAGGTTTTTTGCTTTGATAAAATACAACAAAATAAAAGGGATCAGGGATGACCACCAGTATCTGGGGGAACGTTTGTTCACCAGAGCGCCCCAAGGGATGACGACTAGGTTGAATGGTCATAAACTACTGCAAGACTATTTCAGGCTGGACATAAGGAAGAATTTCTTTACTGTCCAAGACCCCAAGGTCTGGAACAGCCTGCCACCGGAGGTGGTTCAAGCACCTACATTGAACACCTTCAAGAGCAAACTGGATGCTCATCTTGCTGGGATCCTATGACCCCAGCTGACTTCCTGCCCTTTGGGCAGGGGGCTTGACTCGATCTTCCAAGGTCCCTTCCAGCCTTTATGTCTATGAAATCTATGAGATGCAAGCATGATAAAAAAATTGTTATACCTTTATGTAAATGTCCACAGAAAGTTATGTTACTCTTCCAGTTCTTAAAAAGTTTTTTACATTTATTATAATAATCCATTATCACTGCATTTGAAATACTATAGTCACTAAATATCTGTTAATAAAACACATTTTCAAACTATGAAATATACATTTTTGACTAGACAGTCACATGTAGAAAGTCATAAAAAACAGTTTATATCTACAAATCCTATTGTCTCTAACAGACTAAACAGAGATCATATCATAAATTTATATAAATATTTGGAGTGGATCAAACAAATCAGTCCCAAAATAATATATCACACTAAACAAACTATTATGCATTCCATTTTGTGAGGAATAAAGGGTAATAATCTAATGCCAACAATGCTGTACTAGGCATAAATAGGGGTAGAGAATGATCTGCTAAAGGAACAACTATAAAATAAAAATGATCCTGTCAGTCTTCACAGGTACAAAATCTTTTGATAACAATAGGGTCCCGATTGTTCAAATAGAAAATATTAACAGCTCTGAGTTTCCATTTATGGGATTGCAAGTACAATAATGAAAGTGAAATATAATGCTGTTAGATCAATAACGTTCCCTGAACAATTTATACATTGTTTTCTGCTTTTTAATGGCATAGTAGGGCCATATTTTCTTGTTCTGTTTTTTACAGTTGCTTATTTGAGTAACAGTATAGGTACTTGTAAAATGTAAGCATTTTCCTCTATAACAGGAGGATTAAAGATTAATTCACACTGCCAAGTGTACACAATCTAATTGGATTTATAATATTGTAGGGCTGCAAAAATTTAACATTAGCTAAGTGATTTTTGAATTGCAATACCTAGCACAGTCATGAAAGACTGGATTTAAGTATAAAGTGCATTTCACTTCAAATGTTATCTTTCTGAAATCATTAAGCCTATGTTTGTATAATGACTTCAGCCACATTCATAATTCTTAAGCTACTGAAGCAAGGACTTCAATCAACTAAGTAGTAAGTAGAATCACTGAGACAGATTTGTGTTGTCCACCGACATGGAACTTACAATTTTACAGAGCCCTCATGGCCCGGGGGAAAGCAGCCTATGCTGCCAAGCCCCCATGGCCTGGGGCATAGCAGGCTATGTGGGTCCCCTGTCCTTGTCCCTTGGGGCCCATGGGGCCCGCAGGAGGGGTGGTGATGCAGTGGGAGGGGCAGCAGGACAAGCGCTCAGTTATCTGGCATATTTTGGTATCTGGCACCCTCCATTCCCCATGGGTGTCGGATACCAAAGCTTTTACTGTACATGGAAAGCAAGCCAAATAATCCAACAAACATATTTCCATTTTTAATTAAGTAATACATCTCTAACATTCCATAGGTAAAAAAGCTTGTCCTGGCAAATTAGAGCAAGAAAAAGTGTGTCCCATAGGAAATCATGGATCCTCAAGTTTGTTAACCCATCTGTGTATACCATTGTTTCTGCACATATTTCCCCTTCACTAGAAAGAGATTCTAAGTCATCAGAACTCTAGGCTGCTCCTGTGTTTCGACCATCTTTGTACATCCACCCCAGAGCATAAAGTTTAGACCAAGCCCAACACCAACATTCAATGTTTTTCCTTTATAACGTTTTGGTACTAACATAGTGGGGGCAGGGAAATAAGGATGGGTCATAGAATTTGTGAGTAGCAAAATAAAATTACTATAAAAGTAGCTTTTTTCTTTTAATTCTTTGCTCTTCCCCCTAGCATCAGTTATTGTTGTCTTCTCAGAAATCTCTCTCACAGACTTGTTTACCTCCTAGCAACTTAATAATCGTACTGGAATGGTCCTAAAACTTATCAGGTCTGAATGCCTGTATCATAGTAGACTGCTACATAAATGTGCCTATTAAAGATTAATTCATTGTTTTACAATTGCTTACAGTTGGCAGATATTTTCGGAGAAGTGACTACTAGAATGAGCAGTGACTGTAGATGGTAATATATTAGTTACACCTTGGTGGTTTGATCACAGGTCATTATCCAATTGATGAACTCCTCCTCCTTTTGATAGCTGCCCGAGCTTTGAGTCTCCCCACAACACTACACATATTCTGTGGTATAGTATGAATAGTCCATTTCTAGCTAAATAGTGTCCTAAAAACATCTCGTTAACCAGTGGCAATGTGTAGGGGGTTCATGAGAGTGCACATGCACCCCCTGAGAGCACTGGTGTACCCTCTTACAGCAGCATTCCTCACATAGGTGGCCGGCAGGGGGGACAAGCAGGAATGCCGATGCCCCCCCTGTGAGCACCAGCCAGGGAGAGAAGGCACCAGGAGAAGTGGGGCTGGCACTTCTGGACATGTCCCTGGCCCTTCCAGGTGAGCCACTGGCAGTTCTGGATAGTGTTCCCTCTTAGAGACAGCTTAGAGGGAACACTGCTTCCAGGTTGGTACAGATGACTGGCTGCTGGGGGGAACAGACCCTCCCCCAGTCGCTGACTGACTGCTGGGGGGGACAAGTGCCCCCCCCCAACTCAGGAGACACTAGTCACCCATGTAGTTGACATAGCTTCCCCTCACCTTTTTCATGAGAGATTTGGGAAGAATACTGGAAGGAGGTTGAGGGCCAAGAAACTGGGTGCTAAAGCACAGTATTTCTATGTAAGATTAAATACTTCCAATAAGATTCACTCCTATAATTTATTTTGGTGGTGCCAAGGCCCCATAGCCAACACTTCAAATCTTCTCTGAAAGTCTTTGTAATACCACTGGATTTCATTGCCAGTATGTGAGCTGTTAGTGATCACACGGTTGCATCAATACCAAGTTGTTATAAAGTAACCTTTAGGATTAAGCAGTGAGTATGGATTTAGGATATGATGAGAAACAACAACATGGGCCATGGACATTTTCTCTAAGGCTCAGGAATTAGAAGTTGAGCAGTCTTGAGAAAGACTTTTGTCTCTTTCCCTCTTCTCTTTCTTCCTTGACAGCTAAATTTGAGACAGTGGATCCTTAGGAACATACAACTGGATGGAAGACACCTCCTGAGCCACAAGGTTCAGCCCCTATAGTCCCAGACAATCATTAACCCAAGGACTACCTATAATCACCACCACAAACTCTCACACTTAATTACATGGCAAAATATCTAATGAGTATTTCAAACCATGTCATAGGCAAGTGAGAGCAGGGCACTGCTTATGTAGTGACAAGGAAATAGCTGATTAATATATCTTCAGAAGACCAAGACAAAAACCAAACCCCATACAAATAAAATAAAAAAACCCAAAAAGCTCCATGTCAGTCTGCATTCTCAGAGGCATGTATATGGGAGATATAGGTGCAGTACATGATGAAATAAATTCCAGTGTTCCTGACAGGCAAATCAGGATGAGAGTGGGGGTGCACTGATTTTTATTAAGAGATCTTAGTAGGAATTCCCTCACCTCTAGGATTCTTTTAGAGAAAGTTGTGACATTTTCAAGTCAAACTGGTGTGTTCACATCCCATCTGGTATGTCCATTATTTAATGGCATTACAATCTTGAATGAAAAAAAGGCTGTTAACATCTGGAAATTAATGCTGAGAGAGTGGCTGAAATCAGTGTTGAGAATAATTTGAGTAAACAAAAGCAGTATTTTCACAAAAAGAAAAAGATCCTCACAATGAAACTTAAAAGAAGCATAATCCCAAGTGACTATTTATCAAAATCTCTGTAAACTATCTATACACGGGGTGAAAGAAGAAGAAGATAAAGACAGACATTATAGGGTGCGGCAACACTCTCTCTGTCCTAAGGTGGAAGCATAAGGACGCACAAGGTAAAAGGACAGCCCTAAAAGGACACTGCTGACCAAAATACTTCTCCAAATGCACATAAGGAGGAATATTTGAAACTCACTAAGAAATAGTGAAAAAAAATATAATTTTAAATATCCAAAATTCAAGTTACTCATATACATATATATGTATATATATATGTATGTATAAGAAATAAGATGAATGTGTACCAAAAAAAAAAAAAAAAAGAGAGAGAAAAAAAGGAAGCAGCACAAACTGTAAGCATGAAAAGCAAGAGATGCAAAATCATGGTAGTACTTACCACTGTGAAATTCATAACCTTCAATATCCAGATTGTCATTGCTAAGTTAACAATCATGGTAACCAACAGCAGAAGGACAAAGAAGTATAAGCACCTCTTTCGCCATCCATAAATGCCTACTGGATAAAACTGAGGATTTTCAGTCCTTGGCAGGTTGTTCTGCTGTGTTGCTAGTATATACTGCTCTCGTGTCATCTGGAAAAATAATACAAGTAAAAATGAAAAGTCTATATTATAGATTTTATTTTATGTAGAATATCTAGAGGCAGATCTGTAGCAGCAATTTACTATAAGATGGAGTAGGATGTGGTAATTGCCTATCTACAGGTTCTTATCACACCTTTACTGAGGCCTAAACTACCTCATATTCATTGTTGGGTATGAGCCTGCACATGGGTAGTAACCAGAGTACCTAATTTCCACTATATAACCTACCTAGCTTTCCAGTAACTTCTGTTTATAATAGCCCTGTATACTACAGCCACTGATTGGGTTAAAGGTAAATATTTCACTGATTCAGGCTTCTAACATTTCTTTGAGCTCAAGTTTTAGTAAATGTAATTATTTTTTAGCCCTGCTGTTCTAGATAACAAGCATCTTTCCCACTTTATGATGATTTATAAAGTGATTAATTGCAGACAGAGGTATGTACTTATAACTACGAGATTCAAAGTTTTATTAGACATGTGAGCCATGTTGGAAACTGTAACTAAAAGGCAGAAAAAAAGGATTATGAAAATGAAACATGAGAAAAATACAGGAAAACTTTTTTTATTGCTGTTATGCATATGAATAACTCAAAGTTATTCTTGGAAAAATCATTGCATTGGGGATGAGGAGGGGAGAGACAGCAGTACTAAAACTTAGGTACAACTTTGTAAGTAAAAACCTCAGTGTATCGCCATATAAACAAACAAATTAAATAATCCATCTAATTACCAAAAGCGTACATAAATTATCAGAAGTAAAGATTCTGTTACAAATTACTAAAATTCCAGAAAATTTCATGTAAAAAATTACTCCCTTCTCTCCAGGAAACAACAAGAACAGCAAAAATAAGGACAACAAATTGTCCCATCATAATCCAAATGTCAAAGAGAAAAAAAGAAAAAAATCCACAGGATGCACATTTCTACTCATACTGTAAATTCAGAAAGACTAGATATAAAGAATTTCAGTCCCTGAAAAGGCAGAGTGGGGAACAGTAAAAGGAACTAGAAAAATATTTTCCAACACAAGAGTGTCAAAGCTATATTTAATTATTAGCATAGTTCTGTATGTCACATATACATGTATGTGAGCAACCCAGCAAGTATTAGAAAATGTTGCTTTAGCATCTTCATTACATGTGAGTTTCTGGATAAGTTAAAAAAAAAAAAAATCAAAGCATCATAGGGGTAGAAAATACCTTGAGTCGTCTAGCCCAAACTCCTATCCAACTTTCATTATTCCTTATACCACCTCATGTAGATTCCTGTCAAGCCTCTTCTTGAAAACTTTTAACTTCTTTAGTTTCTGTAAATCCTTCTCACACTATTGTGCTAAATCTGGGCATAGTACTTCAGATAAGGCCTAACAAGTACATAGTAGATTATGCAACACACAGAAAGTGATTTTAATTCATTGGCATATTCAGTGCATAGTCTTAAGAAATGTATTTGCAGCAGAAGCATACAGCTAGTATTTGTGAGATTTCCTTTTAATACAAACATGGAAAGTCAAATACTCAATATACTACAGTAGCTAACACAAATTCATCCATCCCAAATAGCATTCAAAACACTGACTTTCAAAAACAAGTTATTTATCAAAATAATTTCAGTCTGCATTCTAGACCAAGGCTCACCATATGCCAAATTTAGAAACTCAATAACCAAAAATGTCAGGGCACATTGTATTCACTACATTAACTTCTAATCTTTTGGTGTTTAGTAGAAATTGCTTTAATGATTTCTGTATTAGGGTCCTCAGTTTTCTTCTATTTGACACCATTTAATTTCCTGTAACAGACATTTATCTTCATATTCAATATTCATACTTGCATTTCTCTTCAAAAAGAGAGGCCGCTGTTTTATGTATAACTTAAGCATTAAAGGAAAGCAATTTATCATTGTTGATGTAAAACTAAGTCTTTCAGAGAACATCACAAGGATGAAATCCTAAAGTTTCTGTAGATTTATGTGCCTAAGATTTAATAAAATGCACTAGAAAAGAATCAGTTTTGCATATAAAAACTACTTTTTTTCCTGGAAAAAATACTGGGATAACATTTTAAAATATGCAGAGGGGTGAAATGATGCAAATTAAAATGTACCACTCTGGATCTGATTGAAGAATCAAACAAATCTTAACTTCACAAAATGCTAGGCAGGGGGCAATCCCTGCTGCCCCCCACTGCCCAACACTGCATGGGGGGCTCTGCATGAGGCCCTCAACTCCTTCCTCACATCCTCAGGCCCACCTAGTGAGCACTGGGGCTTTTTTTTTTTTTTTG
>JAGPOW010001338.1:55220712-55297067 GCA_030014935.1 Caiman crocodilus
GGGGCTCCGCCTGCGGCCCAACACTCCTTCCTCACAACCCCCGGCCCCCCGTTGGAGCACGGGGGGTTTTTTTTTTTTTTTGCTTTTTTTTTTTTTTTTTTTTTTTTTTAAGTACCAGGAGCTGGGGTGGGTGAGGCTAGCAGTGGGCAAGGGGCGCTCGGGGGTAGGGAGACTGGCAGAGATGCCCTCATGGTCCCCTTGCTCCTCCCCTAGCACTTACCAGCTTGGAGTCAGTTGCAGCTCCCAGCTGCAGCCACCCGGGACTGCCCAAATCAGCTACGCTCTGAGAAACATTTCTGAAGATTCAGAGAGCTTTGAACTTATTCAGACCTTTATATTGATCCCGAGTTGATTTGGATTCAGAGATTCAGCCACTGAATTTGGCCAAAACTCCTCCAAATCGAATCACCACCCAAAGCTTTTCACAGACCTAGTTATTATACACTTGCACACATATAGCAAAGTAGTAAGTATTACAAGGCCCATACATCATTGTAGTACCATATTTACTCAAATGAAAGTTGAGGTTTTTTCCTCCCCTGTCAGCTTGGCAGAAAAAGTAAACCTCAACTTGGATTCAAGCACCAGCTCAGGACAGGCAGCAGATGAACTCTGGCTTTGGCCCACGCCTCTGGCTCAAGCCATAGTTGGGCAACTGCCTGCCTTAGGCTGGATGGCTTGATTGATGGGGGACAGGGCATGTGGCCAAGGGGAAATGTGAGGGAGACTGCAGGGTAGGATGAGAGGGAACTTGCAGCCTGAGCCCTGACCCCTTGCCAACCATGCCTGTGTCTGTCCCCCACCCCTTACCCCCATTCCCACCCCCTGCTCCCCCAAGCTGCTCCTTCCCACCCTACCTTTTGCTCTAGCTCCAATCTTCCTAGCCAGGACCCTGCCCAGACAAGAACTGCTGCTGTTTCTCCCTGAATAGGTTGATCCAAGGCCAGGCTGGGGCCACACTGCTGCTGACTGCCCTAGAGAAGAGCTGCAGCAGGTGTGTGTGGGGCAGAAATGTGCAGAGGGTGGGAAAGTAGGCTACAGGAAGGAGCAGGGGGTGAGGGTGGCAGGCTGCAAAGGGGAGCAGGGAAAGTGCCAGACAGCCTGCCAGGGAGAACAACGGGAGTGGGAGGCAGGGAAGAGGGGCAGGCACAAGCAGGGGGGTGCACATCTAGGTAGGTAGGCAATAGAGGGAGGAGGCACAGTAGTGGAAAGGCAAAGACACAGGAGGTAAGGGGGCAAAGGAGCAAGAGGCAAGGATCTGGCTCCTTATCCCACTGCCACTGCTTTCACCAGAACAGCAGTGCTGGCATTAAATTTAAGATGACCTCCCACTTCAGCATTTTCCACATATAAAATCTAATTATTGGGCAAGGCGGGGGGGTGTCTTAAATTTGATGCTGTCTTGGGTTAATGCAGTACATCAGGTAATCTCTGAAATTACTCATTTTATACAGTGGCCTATGAAGTAAACAAGTGCTTTTACAACAAAGGTCTTCACATGGACCTTTATGAACGCATGCAAACAAGAATAAGTCATCTCAACAAGACAGCTTCATGCAGACAGACTTCAGCACCCATCCTTTCAACCCCTCCATCCCCTCCAACTTGTATTGCAGGGTCACCTCATTGTCTTAAAAACACTTACTCATCCAGTGATATAATTTCTCCCACTTGTGCACAGTCCTACCTCCCTTGCAATCCTATGCTGAAGGCAGGCAGGTATGGTCTTTATGTCCTTCACAGAGAGAAAGTTAATTTTCTGCCAACTACTGAACTCTATACATTTACCCAATAATAACACTGCAACTTATGATTAGTTCTTTGAGTTTCAAAATAGGCTGAGTACATTCACCCCATTCCTCACCTTAAAGATCCCCTGCAAAAGAATCTGATAGTACAGTGGGGTACTATTGAGACTCCTAGGTACACCACTGAAAAGTTAGAAAAATCTAAAATTAGGGTTGTCTCAGGTTGTTTATACATTAACTATATGCTACCTTCTCCCACAAGACGCATGATTCATTTAGCTTACAGAAAGGAGAGTGCCCACTGAATAAAGCAACTTCCAGTATATGTTTTCTTATTATTTCAAATGATGAATGTATAGGTTTTGATTGTTTAGATTTATATGCATGAACAACACGTGCCCCTGGCAGGAGCCTGGTGGCAGGGAGCTCCTGCAGACACCACCGACACTGTCAGCAGCAGGGTGGGTGGTGAGCAGGGTCAGCAACCACCCGCAGGCACCAGCAATGGTGGCTGGGGCAATCATGACTGCCTGTAGATGCTGCCAGAAGTGCCAGTGGTGAGGTAGCAAGCAGGGTTTTTTTGCAGGGGTTGCACCTTTTCACAAGAGTTGCATTGCCACATGCAGAGGGTGCATGTGCACTTACATTCACCCCCTGCACATCACTTCTGTTTACATGAACTTGCAATAGTTATACATACTGCTATTGTATGGTCAAAGAAGCGTCCCAAAAGGCTTCAGCACAGAGCAATCACATCTTTGAAATTAAGATCTGGCTTTGTCATCTCAAACTTCACATCTAACTCCTCCCTATTCATTTGCAATTGATAGATTAGAAAGTCACTATAAGAGCTGGGCATTATCACTATGGCCATAGTTTTTGTTTTGGAATGTTTTGTACTTAAGACTTGGCTTCATGTCCAATTTACATTTGTCAAGAATTTTCCATTGAAAACATTTTCTGTAATAATTGTTTGCCAAGGAAATTTCCTATTTCATTCAATTTTTCATATGTAAAATCAAAATAAAATGCTTTTGTTTTAGTCACTTCAAAACTACTACTCCTTCGCTCTTATATTGCATCAGAGTAGTAGCAACTTTGTGTTTCTTCTACTTGATGAAGTCCAATATTAATCATTTTCTTTTATTTGGGGTTTATTTCAACCTTCCTATAATCTTTAGCCCTTAAAAAATTCAAATAAATTTGAAATAGATATGCCATTTGAAACTGTTTTGATTATTCCATTTGAATGATAAAAAACAGTATCTTAACCTTTCATTCTCCACCCAGCTTTTGATAAAATTAATTATGATAAAACTAGTGGACTGAAATTCATTAATAATCTCAGTGGTTCCAAGCCGACATTTTTTGCCAAATAGTAATTTGTCTAATTCTAGAGGAAGGGGATTATAAAATGGCCATCATGAGTAAATTTTTGCTCTTCAGTAATACTTGACCTTATGTCAAGTCTTGGGGTCCCTTTATTCTATTCATAATACCAAATACATTTTTGCATTTTGCAAAAATACTGCTTAATGATAATGCACAGAGAACTTTTGACTTTGTTAATATTTAGGAAATTATAAAATCATATAATAATCACCATTATCTCATGGGTAAAATCTTGGCCCTGTCACAAGAAATGGCAGGTTTCTACACATGTAAATAATCTTTGAGTAGTGTTTTTTTGGTTTATCCAGGTAAATTATTGTTATCTTTTAAGTACAATAGCTACAAACAAAATTCTAACAACATTAGTAGCCTATTTGTAGTTGGAATTGGTCACTGGTTATTTAATCAGTAAGTATTCTCTTCTTTTTTACGAATATTGAATTGCATGGAAATTTTAAGTAACTGGAAATATAATACAAATATTTGGAAAGGAGAAGAGGGTAAGTCAATCTGATACCAGTTCCAGGGGGAAAAAATGAATAGATAAGATTCAGAAGCAAATAAATAAAAAATTAAAAGCATATGAAGGCATGGTTTTGTTAAAAAAAACAAGTAATTCTATATTGACTCCATTTCAGTCTCTGTTGAGAGTACAAATTCAGTTGATGGAATAAATATATAGGTCTGAGACCTGAGTAAAGTGTTTGAATACTGCATGGCATTTTGTTTAAAAAATACAGTATCAAATATGTTAAATGGATTAAGATCTGTTTTGAGAATCTTGCAGTTAGCCATATTTGTCAATGGGAATTATCATTCTATGTAAATTTATCTGAAGGGACTGCAGAATTAAGATTGTTGCTATTCAGTATTTTCATCAGTCTGTAGGTAAATATAAAATCCCTGCTGATAGAACTTGGGCATAACAAAAGCCTTAGACCATAAATTCTTCTCAGCAGGGTCTTTGTTTTTATTTGTCTCCCAAGACCTCTGAACATTTATAGTGTAATAAAAGATAAAAATAATTACATTAGATAGTATTCTATTAAATGGTTGATAGATTTTTAATAAAAGCAAGCTACATTGATGAATTGTGGATACAAAAAAAAATCAGAATGTAACCTACAGATAGATACATGTTTGGTTATTAAAAAATATCATGGTAACACCCTAACAATTAATGAGATTTTGAAATTGAAATTAACAGGTACATGAGATGCATTATTCGGTTACTATAAAAGAAGTGAATCAATTCATGTGCATCAAAAAGATTATTATAAACTAGGGATAGGAAATTATCATACCATTATAGAGTGCACAGTATTGCCAACACATTATCTAGAATATATTTAAGTACATTTAACAATTTTTATCTACCTTTACACTTCCTGATAATATCTGACATATATGTTTTATACTAGCATGAAAAACACGATCATGGAGGCATGTCTAGTGCTGGATAGTTCAGATAGAAAAGTTTAAGTATACAGAGGGAAATTTAAAACACAGGCCAGTGGCAAAACTTTTATTGAATTTCCTTAGAAAAAATATTTTACTTCTAGCCCTTCAGGTTATCACCTGAAGTTAACATTTTAGATGTTCAAACCTTCTCTAATCGTGTTTCTAGAATACAGAAAAATTATCAACTAACAAAAAAGCATGCTGGGCCTCTGGCATGAAGATAGATTGAAGTTAATTTGATTTAGAGAGAAGACTTAGTATAATTCCTTTAAAGAGTTTCTTTTGTCATGGAGATGATTTTTATTTGAACTGGATTTCAGCATACAAGAACATAAAGGCCACTGAGAGACATTCATTTAAAAGGCATGTTGAGATCTGATCCCAGATCCCAACAAACTTTCATCCTATCTGCTATGCCACACATGAATGGCAGGATATGAAAATTTGGGATTGAGAAGCAGATCCCCATTGTGCCCTACATTTACAGTGCAGGTAAAGCTCAAACTAGCTCCAGTGTGGTCCCTGGAACTGGCTGATATTTAGCTGATTTGTTGGCATCCTGGAACAATCTCAATCTCAGAGCCAGCCAACAGCTGATTGGTGGCTGGCTCTGGGGACCCCACTGGTGGTGACTGAAGACCCTAGTGGAGTCCTAACCTTGCCACACATTCAAATTTAAGGTGTGATAGAAACCACACACAAAAAATATTACACATTTTTAAGTAATATTTTGAATGCCATTTTACCTGAATGTAGCTGGGTTACTATTTAAGATGCACTTAAACTAATTGCATCTTAAGTGTAATGTCTGCCAGGGGCCAGAGTTTTGGCAAGCATTTTGCCTTGTGTATATAATACTCCAGACAAACTGAAAGCACCAAATCAACTTCCACATGCTTCAAAAGATGCAAAATGGGGAACATTAAAAGAAAAATTACAAGAATCATCACTGATATTAAAAGCAAGTTAGCTAGTTGAACAGGACAAATGACCCAATAATTGCTGGAAAGTATCCAAACAGGGAACATGCCTTCCTGCTTAATACTATTGGTTTTCTGAAAAGAATTAGGTATCCATGTTGCAAAGAAGTTTAATGCATTAAAAAAAAAGTGAAAAGGAGATTTCTGCCACTTCCTCAGAAAAGAAAATGTACAAAAGATGAGAGAACTTACCAGGTACAATCATGCTAAACTTTGAATACAGAGATATTCAACAATAATACTTGATCCAGCCGCAAAGCACATTGTGGCAGTTCTAAAACTCTACCATCGGTCTTATTACTGACTGAAAAAGCAGGATTGATGTACTAGCCTCTCAAAGACACTCTGGGAAACCTTTGAGAAAATGGATACAAACACTGAGCAACAAATTGCCACAAGTATGTAGAAATTTGCACTAAGCACAAGGAGAGCATTGATCAAAACACCACCTTCTTTTTTAACAAGAGGGTTTACTACAGAGAGACACTATACTTACAAAAGTTACTGAAGGAGGTTTCAAAGAGACTTGACAGTTTGCAGGTTGAGTACACTTTTTCTGTATTCTCACTAGAAAGCATGGAATCTAACAACAAAGAACATAAATCTCAGCACATAAAAATCAAGAAATAGGAGTTTGGGATGTTTAGTTTAATCAACATGACTGACAAAATATAATTGGTTAAATCTGGATTGTAGATAAACTGCGAAGAGGAAGCAGCAGGGGCATTAGCCCTGATTTTTATCCCAAAAATATAGGTCCCAAACCTTTCAGTGCCAAGATGGCAAAACACTTTGCAAAGTAAATGCTATTATGATTACACATATGGAGATTGAGGAACAGGAAAACAAGTGACTTGCTTAAGTCAGAGAGTCAGAAATTAAACTAGGTTTCCTTAGTTCTTATATACTCATACTCAACCTTTGCTCCCTGCTCCACAATTAGAGGCCAGAAAGTCCCGGTGCTCCAGCTCATTCATTGAATCTGAGCTCAATATTTAAACTGTTTCAAAATAAAAACACTTCAAACAATATTGCTTTTATTGTTTTTCCTTGCATGTTTTCTTTTCAAACTTTTTTTTTAAATTTCCAAATTTCCTGCAGAATTGCAATGCTATACTTCATTGAACTTTACAAATGCCTTAGTTTATAGGTTTCAAATTTTCTTTATAATATTTATATTCTGGCATTCAAACATGCTGAATATTTCCATTTGACAGTTTTTTATTAATTCCTCAAGTTAGCATTTGTTGTGGTTGAAGAGTTTATTTTTAAGGGAGGGATTTTAAGTACAGTAATATCCTTAGGAATTGGGGAATTTATATTTCAATCCCTATAACTGATTTATCATAAAGGAATTATGGCTTGAAATTCAGAGATTTATTTTTTTTTAACTTTTTCCTTTAGTGTAACACTTCATACTAATAAATCATACTGAGAATTATTTTGTAGCACATCTACTAATTGCTAATAGCTTACAGAGCTTTATTTAGCTCCTCCAGAATTACATGTCAACATCATTTACACATTTTGGCTTCATTCAGGGTCATCAATATAATTCACTAGACATTTGTTTTAATTGTTAAAGTCCTAAATCATTGTAATGTTGCAACAAATATGGGGTTTATTGTAATATTTCTGTTTTAAATGTGTTCATGTTACAAACCTGTGGCATGACTCGGTGTCCCCTTAGCTAACTGGGTAGGAGAGAAAGTGAAGCCAGAGTTTCTGACCTATGTGAAAGAAGACTAGCCATCTGCATTTCAAGAACAGTGGAGAATTGTGGGTATCACCCAGGAGACATCTCCGGGGGAGTTGGGGAAAGAGAAATAAATGTAAAAATGGTCACAGCAAAGATGCATAAGCAGGGTAATGTGTAAAGGGTATAGTCTGCAGAGAGAGGTCAGCAGAGAAGCATTGGGGCTCAGAAGCTGGAGCGACTGAAAAGGAACTAAATGAGTATATTTGGTGGTGCTCGGAGCTGTGTAGGCTGACGTGGAGACAGAGGAATGGCATAACCTGGCTGGATGGACCTTGCCTCAATAAATGCCTTTATTGAACCAGTGCTGTCTAACTGATGCTTGGAACTTGTGGTTGCACTTTTCTCATCAGCAGAAGGCTCGTCTCTCAGGAGCAGAACTAGATGTTAGCCCCTGGAGTCAAGGCAACAGAAAACCAAGAAGGGTGAAGGATCAAAAGGTCAGGGCTTTAGAGTAGAAAGGAGCCGGGACTGGGCTTGAATCAGGGTGTGATTCTCTCAGAAACCAGACAAGGTGACACAAGCATCCCCTTAGTTGGGGCTCCAGGACAGGTACATTTCAAAAGCTATGAGAATTCAGATTAATACATTTTGAAGACTAATAAATGTGCAGTACATTCTTATACTTGGCATAAGCAGAATCACAAACTGAGTCTGAGCTTTGCTACCAGGACTATGATGATTTTAACAAATCACAGTGCACTGCTTACAGATCTTCTTGGGCATCATTGATTTAACCTCAGTGACTTTTATGTATTTTTTATTCATGCACTGAATGAAAAATGTTATAAAGGAATTGAAAAGATATATAAAATATGACAGTGCTCCAACCAAACAATGATTTAGTTTGGCAAGGAACCTCCAAGCAATCAGATGACCTGTAATGGAACAGATATGTGTGTGGTGTTTCCTGACACAACAGAGAATGAACTGAGAAGAGAAAATATATCGCTACCAGGATAAAAGTGTCCACATCAGCATTTAGAGTCAAATAGAAAAGCAAAAAACAATCTGCTGTTAACCAGCCATAGCTTCTCTGAAGAACTCTTTCAGGACATTAGACAGGTAATTTACCAGAACCGGCTGGCTTTCCTCACTCACCCTGACAGTAACATGCCCTCTAGCCAGACAGCCCACACTGTGGGTAACTTTTTTTTGCATGACATGCCAGCAAGTCACTTACCCTTTTTCTAGTTTGCGCAGCATGTGACATTAATTAAGTTTACAGATGAAATATTACTTTAAGTTTTCTTTAGAGTCCTTATCTGGCAATCTACCATATGTAGCATAATGTGCATCTCACAGAGGAGATGCTGCACTGGCACAATAATAATTTCTTATGCTGTAGACCCATAAATGCATAAAAATTATGCTTCCTAAACAAGTTCCCAAACCCAATATAGCTTGAACTAGACCAAAAAAGAAAAGATAAGGCTTTTTCACGTTAAAAAAAATAGTACTGGGGTAATCAGTTACTAGTTTTATTCTGGTATCTCTTGTAAAAGACTTTAATGTGAAATAAATAGCTTTACTTGGAACAATAGCTTTGAAATGATAAGCAGCTGTACATGCAAAGCTCTTATTTTTACTTCCTGCATATACTGAGCAAATTAACCTATATTTCCTCTCTTACACAAAAGCTCAGCCTTTTTGTAAATGGCTTCTAAAATATCAAGTGTTAATATCATCCCAGCTAATCAGTACCACATTGCTCATCAGGTTTCTGTAACCTAGGACCAGGGATCCAGGTTTCCATTTGTCAGGGGAAAAAATGTGGATTTTCTCTTTTAAAGGGAAAAAATGTTGGCAACTACTGGTTTCCCCTGGCAGGCTGGCAAAGTTCCAACCAACAAGGGGCAGCTTGGAGAAGGCGGGAGTGGGAGGCAGGGGGCACCATGGGCATGCATGTGCGTGCACACATGCACATGGCCAGCAATACAGCCAGGCAGTGAGGGAGAACAGCTTCCACAGCTGCTTTCAGGTAAGTTTATGGGAGGCCGTAAGTGCTACAGGGAGTGAGGAGGTAGATTGAGTTGACTGTTTTCAGTGGTGGCAGATGACAGAACAAGGAACCATGGTCTTAAGTTGCAACAAGGAAAGTTTAGATTAGTTATTAGGAAAAGCTCCGTCACTAAAAGGGTAGAAAATACTTGAAATGGTTACCCAGAGAGGTAGTGGAACCTCCATTCTTGGAAACTTTTAAGACCCAGCTAGAGAAATCTTTGCCTGGGATGATTTTACTGGGGATGGTCCTGCTTTGAGCAGGAGGTTGGACTAGATGACCTCCTGAGGTTCCTTCCAATCCTAATTTTCTATGATTCTATGTTTCTATGACCACAGTGAGGGACGCAGTGGGACAAGGTTGGTGGCTGGGGACACTGCCCAGCGGGGACAGTGCACGGAGCCCAGGGCTCAGGCTTGGGGTGGGGATGTGCAGCCATGGGGCCTGGCCAGGCAAAATGCAGCCCATGGGCCAAACATGGCCCACTAGGCAATTCTATCCAACTTGCAGAGCCCCTAAAAAGTTTAGAAAATGAATATTTATCTGCCTCTGGATGCCTGTCATGCCAAAACTCAGTTAGTGGCTGTCCGCCTGAAACAATTGCCCATCCCTGCCTTAGAGGCCTTCACAGCCCAGCAGGCAGGACCTGGCACAGGAGGGTGGAACAGGGAAAGGAAGCTCAGTGCTGTCACCGACATCTCCAGGAGCCTGCATCAGACATGCCAAGTGAGGAACCCCAGCCCACTCAGAAGCAGCAGGGGGGCACAACTCCATGCCACTACCCTTACTGCTGCTGGGTGGGCAGGCGGTGCCTTGCCATAGCAGCATGGCTCTCCTGGCAGCGGTGCCAGCAACACTGAGTCTTACTGTTCTCTCATGCTGGGTATTATCTGCTGGGCTATAGAGGCCCCAGGGGGAAGGGAGGAAGGCAGGGAGCCTTGAGCCCCACAGCAGGCAGCCTGCATCTGCCCCCAACCCCACGGGGGTTTGTTCAGCTCTGCTCCAGCTGTACTACCTGTGGTGGAAGGGAGGGTACTGGCACCCACAGAGCAGGGGAAGTGCAGCATACAGCCACTGGATCCCATAGCCCTGACAACTGTCCCCCTCTCCAGTAGGGCTGTGAGGGGCGAACTGTAGGTTGGGAGTGAGGGGCCCCAGGAGGGATGGGAGGCTGCAAGTCAGGAGTGAGGGCAACCAGCAGGATTGGGTAGGTGGGAGTTATGCATCAAGAGTAAGTGGTATCAGCAGGGTGGGGAGTGTGGTGCTGTGGGCAGGAGTGAGGGGCACTGAAAGGGCTAGGGGGACTGTGGAAGTGTGAAGCAATGGCATTGGCAGGAGCAGGGCACCAGTATAACAGGGCTGCTCAGCACTACAAATATTGTGGGGGACAACCACAGCTGGCCACAGCTGGACCTGCATCTTGGTGAGCAAAGGGGGCAGAGAGTGCTCTGATTTTCCATGATAAAAAAAAACAAAACAAAATCAAATGGTAAAATGCATAGGTATTTAGAATGTATTTTATTATAATAACTGAGGCACTTTAGTAACTGGCATGCTCCATTAACTGGCATCCTGGCTGGCATGCCCACCATGGCACTTCCAGTTTCGCCAAGCCCCCATGGCCCGGGGCATGGGGCCCCCTTCCCTGTACCCCAGAACACTGATGCCAGGGAGGGGTAGCAGCGCACCAGACACGATGGGAGGGGCAGCAGTTTGAACAGGCAAAGATGCCTGTTCAGGCCTCTCAGACAACCAGCATATTTGGTTATCTAGCACCCCCCATTCCCGATGAGTGCCAGACAACAGAGCTTTTGCTGTATATCATAAAACATTGTGTTCAACTGATACCTATATATTAGTACAGTTTCATTTTAATCATAGAAAAGCACAGATTTTGGGTTTTTCAATCAGACAATTTGGGATTTTTTTAACCAAAGAATTTGGGATTTTTGAACAGAGAATGCCAAGATTATTGCCTATAACAATAGATAGTCCTAAATTAAGAATGTAGTAAATATTGGATTAATCTACATGTGCAACTAATGAGCCTGAATTTACTGGTTTTCTCTGATTTAAAACAAATCCCCAATTTCAGTTACCAAAAAGTAACTCCAAATCCACATTTTTCTGTGATTTAAATGAAACATCACTAATTTATATATATACACATACACACACACGCATGCACACACACACACATTCATATATATGTGTGTATATATGTGGGGGGTTCATTTTAATCATGGAAAAATGTGGATTTGGAGTTACTTTTTTTAAACTAAAAATTGGGGATTTTTTGTTTTAAATCAGAGAAAAATCAGGATCCCTGGATTACACATAATGTTCCATAGGTAATAGGAAGGAGCAAAAATTCATGACAGTTTTCCTTAAACAAATATTCAAAAAAATCTCAAAAACTTTTTTGCTTCATTTTCACTTGACCTATAATAGTGGGGAAATTTTTTAAAATATTTGTTTATTTTCTAATTCTGAATATAAATGACCTTTGAAATATAAATATTTCCTCTGAAATGGAATTTCCAACTTTCAGCCAGGAATATTATCTTTTCAAGAAAAGGGAATGGCCTTCCCTACCTCTACTACAAATATAAGCTAACCTTTTTCCACCAGCAAAGATGTTCATGGCCTACCCCTGTCTTCTTACATTCATTACTGAGATGTCACTTCCTATCTCCAATTAGTCCATGGTGTCAGCTTCTCATACATTTGTAGCACTTTCCAACAAGCATTCCTGTGCTTTCTTCTCTGCTGACCCTCATGCTTATAAGAAACTCACTGAAAACAAATCAGCTTTATTTTTTAACTTTACATCTTCCTTAAATCTTCCCTTTGTCATTTGGCTGTAACAAGCTTGACATGGGTTAATGATTTTTTTTTTTTTTTTACAGTTCAATGTTGCTGATCAATGTCTCATTGTTTCCCCATCTTTGTCTTTTTTCATCTATAAAAATCTATTTCATTTGTCTTAAATTTAGAGAAAAAGGTCTGATACATGGATCATTTTCTGTTCTGTGGTTGTACCATACCTAGGAAAACTGATTATGGTCCATAATAAGGAATTGTAGGTGCCCTAGCAATAAAAAAAAAATAATGATAATAATAGAAAAGAACCTAAGAACATGTTCTTTATTATTTAAAGATCCTACTGATTGCAGTAAAATTATCTACTTCAGAAGAAGAGAGTCTCTCTGTAACCAATAAGGTATTTCAGACCAATGAATAATTCAAAGTGCATCTACTTGACCTGATAGGGAAAATGGTATTTTCAACATCCACTCAGATCTTGAGAAGAGCATTGATAAAATTCAACATCACTGGGGAAATACTAACACAATTAGAGAACTGGGAACTTTTCAATCAACTGCAGCAGGATTAGGATTTCACACACAAAGCAATTTGGAGAACTTGGTTCTTGTGGGTGTCACAACCCTACAAAAAGTTGAGGTGTTTATGGAATGTCATGCATGTTTTCTTGCATTTGTTTTACTGTTATAGTGTGTGTGGTCTCTATAGATAGCTAGCATTAAAGTAGGTTTAGCCTTAACATTCTTATGTTTGTATGAATTGTGGTATTTGATGTAAATGTATTTTTGTTTCATATTTGGCCAAGATTGATTAACAAAGATTAGCTAAAGTGTTTCTCTCTTCAGACATGAGTGAAGCTATCACTGACAATTAGCATCCAGCATAGGTATATTTAATAACCAGTCAAATAAACCGAGGGATACATGACCTGAAGCACATGAGCTAGGCCTTTCTAGACAATGACATATTTACATTTTAAAAGGAAAGGCCTGTAACAAGAATGACACCTGGAAACAAACTATTCAGAAAAAGGTCTCTCATACAGCAAGGATAATAGTTGAGACAGTATCTTTAGGATACTGGATTAGTAATCTTTATTTCTTAATGGATGTAAATATTCTCCTGGTCATAACTGAATCAGAAAAGACTTCTGGTCTGGTAAATAGATACACACCAGTGTCAGGAAGTAATATGCATAGGCATATATGCTTCCTGAGATTCTGTAGAAATGTGCAATTGTCTAATAAGGGCAAGCACTTATGTATGGCCTTGAAAGCAATTGTTTGGCTCAAGGTTCCTGAGAAAAAATGAGCTTTATTCCTATTGGGTATTGCCAGCTAACAGTCTGGGAAAGGACTTTGGCTTGGACAGTAGTAGAAGCTGAATACATAAAAACATAGAATGATCTGGAGGTCACCTATTCCAAACCTCTGCCTGAGGCAGGATCATCCCTAACAAAACCAACCTATATAAATTCTTGCTTAACTTATTGCTAAAACAACACAATCAACCTTGCAATACAACTACTGGCCATGGTGTCCTAATCTGCCCCAAGCAAGGCAGGGGAAAACGGTGGTCAGCATTCTGTTTCTCCAACCGGCGTTAAAATTAACTCGTGAGATCCAAGGAAGAGGCCATGCCCTCTGCTCCAGAGAAAGGAAAAAAAAAAAAAAGAAGAGGAGAGAGTATGCCACAGCCCAATCTGACCATGCAGTAAAATTCCTTTCTGATCCCAAATGTGGTGACTTGTTTGACCGTAAGCAGAGAGGTAAAACCCTTTAACTGGGAACCTCTGAGTTAAAAGCGTTAACATACCTCAGGCGAAATATCCAGCCTTGGTTGCAGCCAACACCCAATGCTTCTAATGCAACAGGAAAGAGGGGTGGGGAATCTTTCCTGGTCCCATGTAGAAACCAAAAAAGCCCAGGAGCATGGGAGCTGGTGGGAGAGGGAACAAAACCCTCCATTCTACTCTGCAGCCTGGGGGCAGCAAGCATTATTCCATAAGGACACCTTCTAGATGGACAGCCAGAATTCCCTGCACCCCCTCCATAATCTGTTCCCTTAACCCCATTATTGACCTCCTTCTGCTGCCTTTCCCCCTCCCATTCTGAAAACATCCAGCACTGGCAGAGAGCCCTGGTCATTGCTATGGGAACCTAGCTGCAGACTCCTGGTGGCAGCTAGATTCCCCTCCACTCTGAAACCAACAGCAAACTTCTGTTTGGTCTGGGGAAATGCGGTAATTCAGAACATTTCGCAAAATTCGTTCTGAGTTACAGATGGGAGATACATTTCTGTCTGCACCGCTCGGCTTCTAACTGTTGCTCTTTACAGTTAAAATAGTTATCAGGAACCTTTGACTAATGCTTTTACAACCTCTTCCTGAAAACCTCTAATGATGAAAAGTCTGCCACTTTCTTCGGCAGTCTATCATACCGCCTTGCTGTTCTAACGCTAAATAAGTTTATCTTGATATGAAATCTAAACGTACTTTGCTGCAGTTTCAAATCATTGGTCTGCATCTTGCTCTCTGCAGCAAGAGAGAAAAGGTGTTCTCTCTGTTCTTTATGGTAGCCCTTCAAGTATTTGATGATGGCTATCAGGCCTCTCAAGCACCGTTTCCATAAATTGAACATGCCTATTTCTTTCAACCTCTCCTCATATGGCTTACCTTTGAAGCCCTTTACATTTTTGTTGCCCACCTCTAACTTCTTTACATCCTTTTAAAAATGTGGAGCCTAAAACTACAAGCAGTACTTCAGACAAGACCTAACTTACCACCTTCCATGTCTTGCACCTTAACCTCCTGTTGATGCATCCCATTTACTTTTTGTACACATGAGTCAACAGCAGACTCCTGTGTCTATGATTCAGCAAAACTACTAGATCTTTCCCCAGAGGGCTATCAGCCAGCCAGCTGCAACCCAACTTGTATTTGTTTTTTATTATTCTTCCCACTCTATAGCACTTTGCATTTGTCAGCAGTGAACTTCATCATTTTGGCTCTAGCCTGGCTCTCCAGTCTATTAAGATCCTTCTGAATTGTTCTCCTGTCTTCCAGTGCATTCACAATACTTTCCAGTATTATGTTCTCTGCAAGTTCTCTCATAAATCTCTCTATTCTATCATTCAAATAATTAACAAACATAGAATACTACCAGGCACAGGACAGACTCCCCAAGGGACTCCACTCAAAACCACAAAACCTTAGAGCTTGAAGCTAAGATGCAAGGATAGGATAAAATCACTGTTTTGATATTGTCTTTTGTGTATATATTCTTATATCTTTCTAGAATTTAATATATGGTTATTGATTTCCTATGATTATTCTTGATTTGTTATTAAATATTGTTGTTATTCTTTATACATTGTTTAATGTTAGTGGTAGGTATGATTTCAGAGCATTACACTAAACAGACAAGCCACTCTTCAGAAGTAAGAATCTCTAATTTCTGAGCAAAAATATGAGAAACATTTTCATATTTCATGACCAGACAAGGGCATGAATGTTCTAGCTGGCAAAATAGATAGAACATAACTCTGCTATGAGCTATCAAGATCTGGGTGGGGTAATGCTAAAGTACCTTGGGCTGCAAAGTCCATTCTCAGAGACCAAGCAGTACATGACAGAAACAGGTTAAGGGCTGAAGGACATCCTGCAGGTGTGAAAACACACTGAAGGAGTGTCTCAAAGATGCATCTGACCAAATCTGGGCTCCATCATAGTGATGTTGGATGTTTGGTGTTCTAGGTTAGGGCTAAAGATGTCTCATCTTGTCTTCTACTTCAAATTCATCTAATTTCCATCAGGGGGGTGGTCTCCTGTTTGGGTGTTACATAAACTTTCACCTCCTAATTCTAACTTTTACTTGGAAATTCTTTATCTGCCTAAGTGCTTCAACAAGTTGTTTTTAAAGCTCACAAGGAGACTATTTTAGCCAATAGGTAAGAACATACTTTAACTTCTCTCTTATAAAACAGCTTTCCTATTTAGCAAGAACAACAGGCAAGTGGGTCATCATCTTGCTGGCAATTTTGGTTAACACACCAAATATACAGTTATTTTCAGATGAAAGCATTTTTCAAAAAGTGTGTACTTTAAAATGAAAGATAGTACTTTCAGTACCCAGTTTTCCTCTATCTTTCTTTCTGCCCTAAACTTTATTCATTAAACATTTACGTAAATTAAATATAGTCTTAGATTATTTCATCCTGGACAGGAGAGAGAGGAATGTCACTAAGATTTTCTGTTGGGTGTCCTTTATTCTATCGTTCACTTAAATATTTTTTACAGCGTTTCTGCTTTAGTCAAGGCACATTTTTTGATTGTTTGCATTTCCTTAATTATTGCTATTGGCGATATGTCCATGCAATGTTCAGCACCTGTAATAGGAGCTTACAGAAGCCAAAGGGTACATATGAGAAGGGGGAAAGGGGTTTCTGTAATTGAGCTATGACGCTATGTCACAGGCCTCCACTTTCCTCTAATTCTTTCATACGCTAGTTAAAGAAGATTGTGATATGAGATTTTATCATATACATGTATGTACAAATACATGTGCATTTGTGCATATGCACATGTGCATCTCATGCATTAGTTTAGACTTAATTTAAAATATGTTCAGGGCTATAGCTGCACAAAACATAACACCCACACACCTTCAATTAAGGCATGAATGATAAACATCGTAACAAAATGATCCAAATATGGAGTTCCCCTTTAGAAAAGTTATGGATCTCAGTTTTGCCTACCTGCAAAAGTGGAGCTAGGGTTCCTGCTTCCTAACCAGAAATAAGAAAAACAATTCAAGGACCTTATCCTATTGTCCTAAAAGTCTCAATCCTCCCCTCTTAAAATCAAAAAAAAAAATTAAGTACATAAAGAATGTGCGACCAGGACACAATATTGTACATAAAAGTAAAATAAGTTGATTGTATAATTTAGTTGTTTAGAAGTTTAATAATTGAGAGAAATCTGACTTTTCTAAGCCACTAAAAAAATAAAATCTTTGGACATCAAATGTCAACAGGGCTTAAATCAGCATGTCTCTTCTGATAGTGCAATTTGCTTGGCTTTATATTGTCAATTAGAATTCCACTTTTCTGCTAAGTCGATACAATTAGATTACTACAGAGACTTCATTACAGCCACAGGCAGGACAGCTGCTGAGGTACACAATTTTCTCCCTATGATGCCAGCAATACTAAACAGTTATTGGAACAATTGTCTATAAAAGGACAATAAATGATCCTAATCTTAAATATTGTTTTCCAATAAAATTATCACTTCACAAAAATGGATACAAGCTAGATGCGACTATTAGCATTATTAGTTACTGAGAACATTTACTTCTGCTCTGTATTTAACATATTTAATTATAATGTTTGTCATGCAATCAACTTCACAGCATGTTCACAAGAATAAGTAACCATATGATGAATAAAGGATCATATTTTTGCTGGAGATGGAAATTCCAGTATTTGAACCATTCCTGAACATTTGTTTCTGGTGTTTCTAGTCATTAATTTATACTTTGAAATTCAGGGAGTCCAATATTTTGCACACTTTAGTTTTCTTAGTGATCTGCTTCTAAATTATACTTTCAATAACAACAGCAATGCTATTTTTTTCTGTGCATTCAAAACCCTTTGATTACTCCTTTCATCACTACACTTTGTTCTATCTTCATTACCATCTGCCTCGATATTACCATCTTGAAAAACACACACATACAGATTAAGACCAAACATACATCTAGAATGTTTCAGGGGGTTTTTTTAAATGTCAAAACTGAAGACAATTAATTCACCCTGCTGAGAAGCAAGAAACCTAAGAAACAGGGTAAATTAGCTTGCACATAAACCCATGCTGCTGTTACTGGACTCCTTCCAGTACCCAAGGTAGTTCATTTTAAAGCCAGCTTGGGTTACACTGCAATGTAAACAAATGAGCTGTTTCTAGTTGCTAAAGAAAGCAGTGAAAATAGCAATAAATTAAGATGAAAGCAAAATCAATTAATTAAAAATATTTTTCCCTTAATTCATGTTGAATCCTATCAATTGCTCTATGGGACAATACAACATTAGGAAACAAAGCATATTGATAGGGAACGTCACGCTCCACAAACAGAGAGATTATTTGCATTGCAGAAGCAGAAGTGCAGCAGAGTTATCTTTGTTGAAGAACTGCCTCTTTGGGAGGAGTAGGTTTGGCATGGAGCGGGGGCACTTCCAGGGGAAGTTCTTGACAACTCACCTTCATGAGTTTCCCTGGAATGACTAAGCTACATTTTATTATCTTATAAAAATGTAGGTGCTAAAATACTGCAATCCCCAACAATGTTCTCACAGTATGCTTGATTTGATATAGCAGGAGACATCAGGAAAAGTGTTTTTTGTAGAACGAGTGCCATGGCAGAAATTGAATGAGGGGTGGTTGGGGAAACTAGTATTTCTCTACATAGGAAAGAAACTAACTTACTCTGATCTTTTCACACTATTGATTCTCATTGAAATTATTATAGGCAACATATTTCCAAATGTAGCTGAACGAAAATATAGTAAATGTGTTTTGATTCCTGTCAGGGATGTTTCTGTAGTGTTGCTAAATTTGATCCAATCGATCTTAACTTACCCTGTATAGAATTTTATGGAATACCTTGTTTTGTGATGTGGTCCCAATTTGGCTGACTGTTTGCAACTGCCCAAGAGAATCAGAGAGCAAAGAGGTTTCCCCCATTCTTACGCATGGAGTAATTACCTGGTTGTAAAATTACAGCAGAAATCCTCTGTTTAATCACCCATTATAAAGTCAACCCTTGCCAGACCCTATTTTCTGTACAATAAAATTTCCCCTACTCAGCATATGAAGTAAGAATGATGTCTTCATTACAAATATTTAATTTTTAACAAGTGCATCATTTTAGCTTGACAATATTTGGCAAGAGATCTCTGCTTGTCATTTATATAAAGTAACTCAAATGTAGCCAGATGATTAAAGCAGCAGGTAGGAGCACTGCCCTGTCTACAGCACCAGTTCATTTCCTGTATCTTGCAGTATAAAAACTTTTTTAAGAGTTCTGCAGAAAAATGGTCTGCCTTCTTAAAAAAAGAAAAAGATGCTGCAAATGTTTTGAGGTAGGACTTGACTTGCAAGTTGTCGAGCACCTCCTAGGACGCCAGCAGGCATTTAAAACAACACAATGTCTTGCAAGTGGTTTGTGGATTAAACCTTTATTCCCTAGTTTAATATCCCAATTTGAGTCAGCAACTACCTGATATGGAGCACAAATAAGACATTGCACATTTGAGAGTAGATGATGAAATGTAGAGCATTTTAGTGATATCAGCTGAATTTTATATTAGCCTGTCTTGTGAGCTGTGTTTTGTTTTATAGCATCTAGCCAAATGGGCTCTAATCAAATTTGAGAACAATGAGGTATGCATAATAGCTATATCAATTGGTACACATTATAATAGAATAAACATTATTAATACTTCAGTTTGCATAGTGGCTGTGTTATATTTTTAAGTATATGCAGTATATTTAAAGTGCCCTTAAATAACTATTACTTCCAAGAAGTCCATGATTGGATAAACAAACATGAATAGAAAATAAATACCATATAACAGAATTATGAGGCTGTAAATCTATCAAGTGGCTCAGGTGATATCATAAACCAAGGGAGAATAACTTGAGTTATCTGCGTAACTGTAATGACTCCAATATGGAACTACAGCTTCATTCTTCAAAATTTTCATTTTTTAATTTTATTTGAAATAGAGGTCTGATTCCTTAAACTGTTCCTTTTCCTTCTCCCACCTGTTTCTGCAGGCTTACCTCCATAATGTTAAGTTCTGTCTTGTTCTTGCTGATGGTCTTTTTCTTGTCTTCAATTTCTTTTAATTTTTTATCTTTTACTTGTACCAGATGCCCCTCCTAGGCCTCCAGAAATATTCTTTCTTTTCTTCTAATTTAATTTGTTGCTTCTTCATGAGGATACATAGAAATAATCCACACATTAAGGAGTGTAGGTCCAAAAATTTTTTGATTTCTGTTTCTCCTTTCTAGGAAATGAAAAAGTTGGGCCTAATTCCTGGCTTCTTTGATAACTAAAATCCCAGTACATAATTTTTAATCATGACTATTTTAGCCCTGTTAAAAAGGACTCCAATTTTTGTTAGTGGGAACACAGGCTGCAAGAGAAAATATCATTTGGAGGGTCTGAGTAAATCTTATTTGGGAGGGACTGACCCCCCCCCCCACTCCCTCCTTCAGGGCTGTTGTGGGGCTGGTGCATGCTGGGTTGCTGGCCTGGCTGCAGGCTGAGTTTTGCCAGGCACTGCATGATGGTGGTGCCATGGTGCTGCTGCTATCACCAGCCACTGCAAAATTAGGTGGTGGGGGAAATGCTAATCCCCGTTAGCCCCAGCCTTCCACCACCTATGAGTAAAGGTATTGGAAAAGTACCTTCAAAGCAGCCTTGCTAATCAATGGTAAAAGCATGCATTTGGAAAGGGTTGCAAATCTTATCCATTAGTAAAGAAGTTCCTTAGCAGGTAATAGAAGAGGTTGGGAGATGCATTAAAAGAAAGAATTGACAGCACTTTGTTGCTTACCCTTTATAGGACCAGATTACTGACAGACACTTTTTAGAGGTGACATCAAGAATATTGAATTGGCACTACTACTACTACTTTAAAAAACAAACAAAAATAGCAAGTGGAAAAAACAAACAGCATATGTCAAAAGTTGGATACGAATATATGAGACTTGGAAAATCCTCCCTCATTCCTTTAAGTCAGAGAGCTAGAAAGTGCAAGTTGATCATTATACAACTACTGTTTGCATTTTTTGTGGCTTCCTTTAGTCATCTGGGGAGAAACAAGCTCACTGAATCTCCTAACAATCTAACATAGGTGCAGGTTCTTCCTTATCTGATTGCTCTTCAGTGAGAAGTAGAAGACTAAAAGAATCTTAGCCTACATATATTGTGCTCTCCCTGCTGTGAAAGAAAATTAATCAATATAGCTTGATGGAGAGAGGTCCCCTGCTAACTAGGAATAAAAGAAGACAGGCTCTCTCTTTTACACCTAGAAGATATTGACAGAGGAAGAAGTAGTCTATACCATTATGCCTCACAGAGACCTGAGCAACCTTAGTGATTAAGCTTGAAGAAACATGTTCTCCTTTGCTTTTAGCCTTGGCTTGAAATTGTATAGTATACATGTGGTCCCTAGACAGAGATCTAGTAATTACTCCTATTGCTACACTGTGTATGAAGAGGTAAACTTTTCCCAGGTACTTTTGACTTAGTTAATGAATGCCATCTCTTCTCTCCCCCTCACCCGTCAATACTTCAGTTCATTTTGAAAGTATGCAGATACCCTTTACTTAAACTATTTTCCTAAGACAAAGACTATCCTGAGAATAAAGCAGACGTTATTCCGAATGATAATTTAAAGTACACTAACTTATTAAAAATGAAACAACAATTTAAGATACTGTATGTAAGCAAAAAAAAAAAAAAAATACCCAACTGAGCTCTGTTTGGTAAACTGGCTAGTGATTGAGACTTTAAATCATTAAGATAAAATGTTGTCATTATTTTGATTATATAGTAGCTGTGTAAACTACACTACATAGTAGGAAGCTTGACAAAATAACCAAGCATATTACTTGCCCAAGTACATTCCCATTTACAATTCTGTTATAGGAAAAAACATGGTCCTAAAATGTATATAGTGTCTAAAATTACTTGTCAGAAAAAATAACTTAATTTTAGTAGTAGTTTATTGACAGCTTTCACTAAGACAATATAATCCAGTAAGCAATAAAATGATACACATCAATCTAAATATAATATAATAATCAATTATACAATTTATAATTACTGCATACAATGCAATGGCAAAATTAAAAAGATCTTTATATCTAAATATTTATGTCTTGCTTAAATACAGGCAAAACACTGGGTCAGTGACTCCCAGCTCATTCCCCAGGCAGTTTGTCTGAAGGAAAACATAGATGTTATTTAGCCATCTAAAAAAGGTTTTATTTGGAAAAAAAGAGGCTTCTAAAATGTACTTCTTAGAATGTCTGATAGGTGTAAAAGATTCAATAATGTCGAAAGCTTAATTGAGTTAAATTGCATGCAGGATGCATCTACACGTTATTAATGAGATGGAACAAACTCCAGAGCAGTTTGAGCCAGTCAGCTACTTCTGGGCACATCTACATGTGTGCCTGGGATAGCAGCAATTTGATCCAGGGTGGAGCAGCCCCAGGTTGGCATAGCCACAGGGGCTCATTGCCAGGTTCTGGGTGGTGACATCAGAGGAACTGGCAGAAGCCACGGGTCTGGCCCCCGGCTGGCTGGGCTTACCAGGATCAATTTGTGCCCAGCAGTCACCATCTACAAGTGCATTTGATCACACTTAATGACTCTGTTATAAGATAGTAGAGTCTCCAACAGCACGGTGTTAATTAGTTTACTTACAGTGGAGTTAATTTTTTTACTGTGCCCCAATATTGGTACATGTGTAGACTATAATGCTTTACAGTGGAGCTAATTAATCTACTCCACAGTAAAGTGCATGTATAGCTGCAGTCACACACGTGCACACAAACACTACATATATACATACATATGCACACACACACACACACAAAGAAAGGCTATATCCAAGAGTGGAAATGTTCTCTCTTGCTCTCACACATGCGAACAAATATGGAGGGGAGGGAGGAGGAGCAGTGGCAGAGTAGTATACACATATCTTATGTAAATACATACTTCTGAATAGGTAGGAATAGGTAGCATATACAAGGACACCACGTTTCCTAATATTGTTTTTAACAATTATAACTCTTGAAAGGTACTATGAAAATAGGTACTGAGAATACAGGTAAGCAAATGCTTAGAAATTGAGAAAAAATTCAAATCAGATGAGGATAATATGCATCTTATAGAGCTTAGTGAGTTAGCTAACAAGTTTATTGACCCACTGATAAAGAAGTAAAGAACAGAATGAGGGAAATAATTACTAACAAGTAATTATTTGACTCATTTAGTCTATTTTGTTTGAGAATTGTCTGCCAACAAATCAAGATTTGTTCACTAACAATTTGTTAACAGAAAAAGAGGTAAAACTACAATAATCCAGTACAAACTATTCTTTTTGCTGTATGCGTGCTTCTAAGTGTAACTATGTTTTGTAATTGAGAAAATTTGAAGTGAAAAAAAATCTGTTAATTAAAAAGAAGAGTAAACCGTAAGTAGTACAGGCTTATAAAGCATTTGCTTTGATGCCTCATAGCTGTATTGCAAAAATAACTGAGCCAGATATAAACACTGTCACATAGGCTATAAAAAGCAGAGTTGGTCAAAAAATTATCTGATGGACTGATACAATCCTGGGTATGGTTTTATTTGTATGTGTCAGAGTACTGGGGCAGTTGGGGGAGTGGAGATAGGGGAACTGTGGGGGCTTTATTCTTTCCTTGCTGGCCAGTGCGGCCCCCAACTGCCCCCCCCCACCTGGAGTGATGGGATTGTAGCCATCCCTCTGGCCGTGGGGGTTTCTTGCACCCAGGAGCCCTAAGAAGTGCTGCAGCTGTCACCCTCAAGGTCCAGGTTCATGCACCAAGCCCTAGGGCTCAGGAATTTTTCACTGGGCAAAGTTCAGTGGTGAGGGAGCATATGTCCTGGCTGCATGAACGAAGTCTTGGCCCCCCTCCCCAACAAGCCAGCCAGCTCAGGTGGGGAGGGCCAACCCTCCTGCCTGGCTAATACTGACAGGCAGCTGTTGGGAGGGTTAGAGCTCAGGAAAGAGCCAAGCTGACCAATCAAGGGTGGTGCAGCTGCTGAAAGGCATGCTCCAGCCTTACTATGAGGTAAGCTGGTGGGTGATTTTATAGTCTACCTGTCAGATACTCTGCGGTAACTGCCCATGTGACTCAAATTAAAGACCTAAAAGCTGGATTATCCCTGGGCCCCTAATAGGAGCATATGGGTGAGTGCAAGTCATATACATAGATCCCAGCTTGGGAAGCACAGTACTGCTGACTGCTTTGGTCTATAGAATTGAGCAAGGACATCAGTGATGATGGCTAAATCACTGTAGGGTTAGGATGCTGCAGCTCCACAGTCCCCTTGTGAGCTGAGTAGCTCTCTCCTCTTCAGGAGTTCTTGGAATTAAATTCTATAGTGTTCCTCTGGACCTAGACCACCTAATCTGTTCCCCAACCAAGAAACGCCTCCCTGCTACCTCAGACCTCCCCCATACAAACCAGTCAACCAAACCTACTCTATAGTCTTGCCTTCTTCATGCAATTGTTTTAGAGAAAATATTTTGAGTTGGTGGCAACTGAGCCACCTTATTTATATATTATGATAACACATAAGGCAACTGTTTGCTTGAAATATATATGTTTTAAACATTACTGCTGAAACATCCTTAGCCTGACAAAGGGTTTTTGAACTCGAAAGCTTGCTTAATAACTATTCTCTTGCTATTTGGGTTGGTCTAATAAAAAAAAAAAATCGAATTCACCCAAGGAACCTTGTCTGCCTATGTTCTTAGACCAAAACGGCTACAACCTACACTTTGCAATATTACCCTAATAGTCTTTAGAAATAAAAAATGTAATATTTTGTTCGAACTGCAACTCCAATACTTTTGGTATTTTCCTACCAAAGGGAATGGTTTTATTTTAATAGAAAAGTGCAAAAGACATAGTGTTATCAACCACATTGGAATTATGGGGTTACTCACAGGACTTCAAATCTCTATACAGGGACATATATTACTTTCATATAGAAGATAAGGGATTTAAGGTAAGCAGGAATAGCGTCTTCATTCCTATATTTGTTTTAGATTTGTGTGTCTGCTGAAGAAAAGCATTTACACAAGCATAAAATTAGTGTAACTGTAGAAAAATCAGAGTTTTCATTGTGATTCCAAATCCCATTGGAAGCTTAGCTCGATCCTTTTATTTATGAAAGACTCATTTTATTTTACCATCTACTGTCTTAAATTTTGGCTGCCTTAAGCTGTCCAGAAGCATGAGGACCAAATCTGAAGTGGGCCCATCAAGAAAGATACCGTAATTTATGGGGTTTTTCAGGCTCTCTGAATAGGGATGATTTTCACCCAGTGAATACAAATGTCCTGTTCACCATGGTCTGGCTCTTACAACATTTTTTTTTACTCTGTTACATGCATTCTCTTAACTACAGATCTACTTAGTGATGTGCAACGGGTGTATAGAAGCTAAGGGAGCCTTATTCATGTAGAATAGCAGGTTAACATGTTGAAATAGCTATTTTAAAAGAAGGATGTTTAAAAAAAAGCAACAAAGGGAAGATGCAAAAATGTTTAATGTAAGAGAGACAATGATTTTTTTGTGATATATTTTATTGGACTAAATGCTTCCTCAGAACAGACTTGAGAAAAGACACTTGATTTGTGAAAGCTTGATTTCTGAAAGCTCTTCCAGGCTGGTCCAATAAAAGAGTTGACCATAGAACTATCATAGAGTTGGTCCAATAAAAGCTATCATAAAAAATACTTTTCTCTGGGACATTTCCTGGACCATCAGTTACAAAACCCCCAACCCTACTACTAACTTAAAAGAGAATATTTACCATCTCAGGTTTCTTAAAGATTTGCTATTTATTCTAATAACTATGTATCCTGTTGAAACAAATTAATTTGAAATATTGCTATACTGGAATGGAGAGGCAAATTATACTGGCAAATATACTCTGTCCCTCACCCCCATTCTCTGCTTTGAGTTTGGCAAGAAGTGGCTAGTCCTGCTTCAGTAATTAAGTTGCTGCAGGTACAGTTTCAAGAAACCATGTGATTGCACACAGTTTCAATGGCAACAATATACAACTGAAGACAGAATTTGTAGTCTTGAGGGAAAGGCAAGGAGGAGGCAATTTAAATGTCTATGTTACTGACTAGCAGACATAATCCGTGATGACTTCATGAAAGGGTCCAGCTCTATGTCAGAATTAAAAGTGAAACTTTATCATTTGAAAATTTTATTTTCCCTGGTAAGAGGCAGAGTAGAATTTTTCAATTCTATGTAAATTCAATGCCTGTAAATTCACTGCCTTCAATTTTTCAATTTCTGTAAATTCTTCCATTAAAAAGATATTTTATGCGTTAACTCTGTTCATTAAATGGAGAAGAAAAGTACTAAAAACTATAAGAAAATAATTTAGTGATTTAATTCTAAAAAATTACTTCTAATCTTTGGACGCGGGGCCTTCTAACTGAAGAGTAAAAGAATTGCAGATACTAAGTAGTAGAAGTTTGCTGTCACATCTATCTAGACTTGGAATAAAGGGAGGACACATTAGTCCCATTATTTTAACAAAACAAAAAATAATCTATGTGATCCAACTCAAACAAACCTGTTTCAAATAGCAATTATTTTAACACCAATGAAACATGAAGTTATTATCAATTCATGCAAATTGAGCTGAAGATATAAGCAGCATACTGCTCTTGAACACTATACAAGTTGACAGCCAATTTCAATTAGCTATTTGAGCTGCAAGCTCCAGCAAAATGCCCTGAGTAATGCAATAAAGTGACTTTGATCAAATGGCCAGGCATCACTATTGATCTCAACCTGTGGAATCCTAACCAGTTAAGAGGTAGGGGGTGGAGAGGAGATAGCAGTTCCCAAAGTATAAGAAACACATTTCATGCTCAAATGCACAATTCTATCAGAATGCACAAAACCCATCTCCTGTATCTTTTCCTCCAAAACAGAAAAAAATGAAGTACATTTATAGTTCAAATCCTGTAGAGAGTGCCTGTATGTCTATAAAAACCTTAAAATGATGTTGGACAGGGAGAAAACAGGTAACATACAAAAGAATTTATTATTGTTTAAAAAAATTGTTCTGGCTATGAACAGAAGAAAAGCTGATCCTGTTACAAGAGAGACAGAACATGCCTTCAAAATGTTAAGACTGACCTTGAAAGGTTTTGTGAACATAAAACGAATAACCAACTATTGTGGTGCTGTCTTTAGCCATCATCACTCGAAATGAATACAATGGAAAGCTATACTCCTTTTGCAATTGGTTGTTGGTCATTGAATCTTTGGAGAATATGGTAGTATAACAACAAAAATCCTCTTGAAATATATTTCTAAACCATGTTGTAATCAATATAAAGTATAACAAAGATGACAAATAGCAGCGATACAACTAGTGTTGGAGTGATGTTGTAACCAGGAAATAAGGGAGAGGCAAGGATTTTTAGAGGTGAGATCGTCTTAAAGCTATCCCAACCATGCAGCTGGCCCAATAAAGGATGTCACCCACAAAAATACTTGCCCCTCACATATTGACACAGCCACAATTATCTTGAATGCCATAATCTAAGGTAATGGATTCTGAGGATATTGACATCTAATCCATGAAACAGATGCAAGACAGATTCTCCCTCTGCTAGCTAGATGCTAAGTAACCTCTCAACATCCACATTGCAAGATCAAGCCTTTTATAAAAGTATTACATCCACTAAATTCAACAAGTTATTTATAAGAAAATACAAATTATTCTTGAAATAAGTCGAACCACAATAATAAAGCTATTTGTTTCTTTAGTCATAATAAAAAGTCACTTGTTATGTTCCAATGAGGAAATAAAACACTGGTAAATAGAAATGCTTCTAGGTTAAAATGAATTTAGGAGATATTTTAAGAACTGGTTTATTTCTAAAATGCCATCATCAACTTATAGATAAAAACTAAACTAAATTCCATTTTTATTTGATCTCCACCCCCACAAAATATGTGGTAACAGAGGATTTATCCTGCAGACAAAAATTCACCTCATTTGGAACCGGACTAGGAGTCAGCCATTTATTGGGTGGTGCCAATTAGGCACTAATTAAGTCCAGTCCAACGACTAGTTATGACAAGCATCTTAATTTATGCAATGCTTATATTTCAGAGTGTTGTACCAGACCTTGCACAGATAGATACTAGCATATTTTCTTCGAAACAAAATTTGTTTATTTTTTAGTCTGCTCTTTTACTGAGCTTCTGCTTTAAACAGATTGGTACAAATAAACTGTGTGACTAAGTTATTTTCCTTTAAAGTTGTGTCAGATGCTCTAAGGAAAAAACATTTTCAGAAAGGCTAAAGTAAATGCTACCCCTCTCCCAATACATTCATGAAGGGGCTCTGCCCATCCCATGCGTCCCACATGATTTTCCTAAGATCAGGAGAACAGGCATTACATTTGTGCTGAGACATAGTCCCCTTCAGTGCCATGCAGAAGCAAGCAATCAGCTTTTTGTGGAAAAAACATAGCAGTTCCACATAGAAACACTGCTGTTAGAAAGAGCTAATGTCTCACCACTGCATTCATTTCTGGCACCATGTGCAAAGCCTGTCCAGTTATATGTAGTGCCATAGAACATGTGTTGGCTCCCATTGCAGAAAGCTGTGCTCCATGGTCCTCCTGAATGTCTTTAAGTCAGCAGGCCTGGATGATCTTCATCCAAGAGTGCTGAAGGAACTGGTTGGTGTCATAGCAAAGCCACTGGCATAGCTGTTTGAGCACTCGTGGTGCTTAGGTCAGGTTTCAGAGGACTGGAAAAAGGCTAATGTGGTCCCTTATTTTCAAGAAGGGGAGGAAGGAGGAGCCAGGTATTTATAGGCCAGTTAGTTTCACAGCTATCCTTGGGAAAACTTTTGAAAAATTTATTAAGGATGACATTTGTGGAAGCCTAGCAGGAAAATAAATGCTGAAGGGCAACCAGCATGGGTTCATAGCAGGTAGATCCTTCCCGACTAACCTTGTTTCTTTTTATGACCAGGCTACAAAATGCTTAGATGCAGGAGTTGAGGTAGCTGTCATCTACTTGGATTTTAAGAAGGTCTTTGATATGGTATCTCATCCTATTCTCATAACACACAATGGCTGTGACATAGACTATTACATGATCAGGTGGGTGGCAAATTGGCTTAAGGGTCACACCCAGAGAGTGGTGGTGGATGGATCAGTATCATCCTGGAAAGATGTGGGCAGTGGAGTTCCCCAAGTCTAATTCATTGGACTTGTGCTATTCAATGTCTTCATCAGTGACTTGGATGAGAGCGTGGAGAGCACGCTATCCAAATTTGCAGATGACACAAAATGATGGATTCAAGTTAACACACTAATGGGAAGAGATTGAATCCAGGTGGGTCTGGACAGGTTGGAAAAGTCAGAAGAAAAGAATAGGGTGCAGTTCAACAAAGACAAATGCAAATTGCTACATCTAGGGAGAAGAAATCACTAACACACCTATAGGCTAGAGGATACCTTCTCAGCAGCACAGCAGCAGAAATGGATCTCAGTCATAGATTCATAGATTGTTAGGGGCTGGAAGGGAGCTTGCAGATCATTGGGTCCAGCCCCCACCCTCCCCCTCCAGGCAGGAAAACAACTGGGGTTAGGTGACACCAGTAAGGGGACCCTCTAGTCTCCTCTTGAAAGCCTCCAGGGTAGGTGACTGCACCACTTCTGGAGGGACTTTATTCCACGGTCTGGACACCCTGGCTGTGAAGGAGTTTCCCGTTATTAAGTCTGAAGTGTCCTTCCAGGAGTTTGTATTCATTGGTCCTGGTCTTCCCTGGGGGCACCTTAGTGAACACTTGTTCACCAAGCTTCTGATGCACTCCTCTGATATAGAGGTAAGCTGCTATCAAGTCCTGTCTCAATCTTCTCTTCTTTAAGCTAAAGAGGCCCAGGTCCCTCAGCCTTTCCTTGTATGGCTTGCCTTGCAAGTTCCTGATCATACGGGTGGTTCTCTTCTGGACCCTCTCAACTTTTTCCACATCCTTACTGAAGTGCAGCACCCAAAACTGGACACAGTACTCCAACTGTAATCTCACCAGTGCTGAGTACAGCGGGAGTAACACTTCCTTAGTTGTACATGAGATGAATCAGTTGATGCATGACTGTGTTATTTGCCTTGCTAACCACCGCCTTATATTCATGCGATGGTCAAACATTACCCCTAGGTCCCTTTCAGCTGTGGTACAAGTCAAGCTGTTACCACTGAGGCTGTATGTATGTTGAGGGTTGTTTGCCCCCAGATAGAGCACCTTACACTTGGAAGTTTTAAACTTCATCTGGTTCTGGTCCACCCAACTCTCGAGCCTGTCCAGGTCTGCCTGTATATGCAACCTATCTTCTGATGTGACCTCACTGCACCATAACTTGGTGTTGTCTATGAACTTGGCCAGCGAGTTTTTCACTCCCCCTTCCAAATCATTGATTAAGATGTTGAAAAGCACCAGTCCAACCACAGACCCCTGTGGGACACCGCTGGCAATTTCACACCAGGACGACAGATTCATTCATGAGAACTCTCTGGATAGTACCCTGTAGCCTGTTTCCCACCCACTGAACTGTAAAGCAGCTGAGCCCACAATCTTCCAGCTCTCCCACAAGGTTATTTTGGGATACTTGGTCAAAAGCCTTTTGGAAGTCTAGGTATATAACG
This sequence comes from Caiman crocodilus, assembly GCA_030014935.1. Lineage (NCBI taxonomy): Eukaryota > Metazoa > Chordata > Crocodylia > Alligatoridae > Caiman > Caiman crocodilus. Next base: position 55,251,410 of record JAGPOW010001338.1, read on the forward strand.
TCTACCTCATCTCCCACGTCCAGGTGGCCATAGAAGGAGATGAGATTGGCAAGATAAGACCTACCCATGACAAAGTCATGCTGGTTAACATTCCGAATCTTACCTTCCATGAGCATATTGCACGCAGATTCTTTAATGAGCTTTTGCAGGCTTTTTCCTGGGATGGATATTAGGCTGATTGGCCTATAGTTGCCCGGGTCCTCCCTCTTCCCCTTCTTGAAGATGGGCATAATTTTGGCCCTTTTCCAGTCCTCTTGGATTTCCCCCATGTGCCATGAATTCTGAAAGAGCTTTGCCAGCAGTTCCGCGATGACCTCAGCCAGCTCCTTCAGCGCTCTTGGATAGAGTTTATCTAGTTCCGCTGACTTATAAATGTCTGTCTTTTCTAGTTAGTATTGCACCCACTCAGCATCCATAGTGGGGAAGACTGTCAGTCCGGGCATGTCCCCTATGATTCTCATCTCACTTGACTTTCCCCTTGATCCCGTAAAATACCGAAGCAATGTGGGCATTCAGGAGTACAGTTTTTTCCTGAATGCTGGTTGCCAGCTGTTCCAAGGTGGTCAGCAGGGGTCCCACACTTCTCTTTTTTTCCCTTCTACTGCCTACATACTTAAAGGAGGACTTCTTATTGCCCTGGACTCCTGTGGCTCACCTAAATTCAGTCACTGCCTTTGCTTTCCTGATCATTTCCCTACAAGTGTTGGCCACTGTTGTATAGTCCCTCCTTGAGGACCATCCCTAGCTTCTACTGTATGTACACCTTTTCTTTTCTTTTTTTAAGGGACCGCAATGTCTATATTAAGCCAGGAGGGCTTGCCAACTGTTCTACTACTTTTCCTCTTTGCAGGAATCATTTTCTTTTGTGCCTTGAGGATCATATCCTTGAGCAATGATTACTCTTCATGCACCCCATTCACCTTCCTTCCTGGTCCTGCATTACCTCCCCCTACTAATGGTCTGAGCCTGTCAAAGTCAGCATTTTTAATTACAGGACTTCAATCCTGCTGGTTGTTTTGTTGACCTTGTGGCAGATGGTGAACCTGATAATTTCATGGTTGCTGATAATTTGGAGTCATATGACTCCAAGATGAATATGAGCCATCAATGAGATGAAGTAATCAGTAAAGGTAACCACACTCTATCATGCATCAGCAGGTGCATCATGAACAGGTTCAGGGAGGTGATACTTCCCCTATATGGGGCATTGGTCAGGCTGCAGTTAGAGTACTGCATCCACTTTGGAGTGCTGCACTTCAAGAGGTATGTGGATAGCTTTGAAAGGGTCCAGAGGAGGGCTGCTCATATGGTTAGGGGCCTGCAGGTAAGGCCCTATGACAAGAGACTGAGGGACTTGGATCTCTTCAGCCTCCATAAAAGAAGGCTAAGAGGGGATCTTGTGGCTGCCTACAAATTAATCAGGATGGATAGCAAAGAATAGGAGATGCTCTGTTTACCAGGGCATCCCTTGGAATAACCAGGAACAATGGCCACAAACCAACAGAAAGCAGATTTAGATTGGACATCAAGAAGAACATCTTTATAGAAGGGATTCTTTATGGTAAGGGTTGCCTGAATCTGGAATGGATTTCCAAGGCAGGTGTTGCTTTCTGCTACCTTGGGGTTTTTTTTTTAAAGAAAAGACTGGACAAGCACGTGGCTTAGGTCATATGACCTCACTGCTCTGTCCTGCTGAGGGCAGGGGGTCAAACTTGATGATCTATGAGGTCCCTTCTAACCCTGATGACTATGAAACTATGAATCACATTGGCTCCATGGAATCTGTCTGGTATCCTGATTTTTTTTCTGCTGTAGGAACATGGAGTGTGGTCACACTGCTCAGCCTTATTTTTTTTTTTTTTTTTTTTTGTGAATAAGATAAATTCCATTCTGTCAAGGAACAGAGTAAAATCCATCTCACAGCTCATCCTGCTCTGCAAAAAATATCTGCCTTTTCATTCAGATTTCAGCTGACGTAGAAGCAACATCAGAACCCTGCAGGGTAGTAGGAAAGCAGAAAGGTTCACGTGCACTTAACAGGGAAACTGGCTTCTTTAATTTTTAAAGACTATAGCTAGGGAAAGGGGGAGTCAATGCAGACCCCTCTTAAGTGCAACCACACTGGAACCCTCCTGCACCCACCCCCTCAAAAGGTTGACAAGGCACTAGTGAATTATAGGGCCCAAACCCTATACTTTCTGTGTTCTCCCACTATGTACCTGACTATGCAGAACTGATTGGCAAACTGGTGACTATAACATTCTCAATCTTGAGTCCATGTGGCCATACATGGCACTGCACACCAGCCCACACAGGATTTGAATGAACTCAGAAGAAGCATGGTAAACTTAAATTCTGTCCTAGTACAAAAACAGCATCCACTGGATCTGTTGTACTGGACTTAAATAATTCCAGGTTTTCTCTCCATTCATTTCCCTCAATTTATCTTTGCAAAGACTTCACTAATAAGTTTACTCCATCTGTCAATATTTGATGTATGTGTGCAGGGGGTTAGGAAAAAAAACCAAACTACTATTGACCTACTGTCTCTCAATCTTTTTGGAAGTGAATCAACTCATAACTAGGGCTATTTTCTCTGGTATCCTTATAGTGATCCAAAACCACATCTAAAATAAAATCACATAGATAGAGATCAACAAGAAGCACAGGCATCAGAGAGCCATTAAGGGCTGCAAGAGAAATTGATTACACTTTTGTCAATAGATACTGTGACCTGGTGTGCTGTGACTTTGCACTCCAAGTGTGTTGGGGGCCAGAGAACAGGGAAGGTGGTAGGGTAGGTCTGTTAGGTGTGGCCTGACCAAGTGGCAGTTTTCTTTACACTCAGTTCTCTTTGGGACTCTCCATAAACATGCTAGGATTGCTATAGCAGCCTCTTGGCTGTGCAGAGTGTAGATACACTTGTCACATTCTGCATAACTCTGGATGACTTGGACAGCTGTGCGGGCAACTCATGATACATTATTGTGGCACTGTAAATTCCTTAGAAATTCTTAGTGCTTCTAATGAATGCTTATCCATACCCTACAACTAAGTACAGAAGTCAAAAGCCTAAGGCTGAATCAATTCAGTCATCACAGGTTAGTTTAAGATGCATAGATAGAACCTATAAGCAAGTGAACAGAGATTCACTTTTGATTCTGGAAATGCATCCACATGCCAGTAGTGGCCCAGGACAGAAGCCATAGGGTGCTAGCTGAAGCAGACAGCTTGGGCCAAGGCTAGTCCACCAACTCTGCAATAAAGGATTTGCAGGTGAAGTAGGATGCTGGGGGACTGAAAGCTAAACTTGAATCTGGAGGGGATATGGGATAGATGTTCAATTAACCAATTTAACCTAAATCAGTTAAATCTGATGCATCCAGGTTTATCTTAAACTGTTTCAGCCATTTTGGAAGAGATTTACATGCATTGAACTTGCTGCATTACAAATTTGAACCCGTTTCTGACCACTTATACTAGTTGTATATAAATTTCTGTCTCTAGACAAAGAGAATGTAGTCTCCTCTCATCAGGACTAGCTGGTCCCAGCTGGCTTATGGATACGCTGTGAATGAGTAATAAAACCCCAAGTGGGGACATTAAGGTCCTCCTTGTAAAGCTACAAGATGTTCTTAGTAGACTTTTTCAAAATTGGGATTTTTAAAAAATAGACTACAGGCTTTTGATTTCTACAGGAACCAATTTCATTTACAAAGCAACTCCCTACATGAAAATGCAGGATATGCTTTTTTTCCCCAAAATACATAGCAGAGAGATATTAAATAGAAAAGCTGGACAAAAATGTCTTGAAATTCAGTAGATTTAAACTGACTATCTGAATTTATGTAGAGTTAATGGGTCTTTGCAATGAGAAAGAAGAGAGATGAGATGGTTGCCGAATACAACAGAAAATTTAAATCCTGTTTATTAGACCACCATAACGGATACTCTACTATCTAAACTATGCATATGTTAATTATGCATAACTTTAAGAGCTTTAATTATTTTTTTTTTAAATCTTGGAATGTAAATTCAGTGTAGGGCTACAATGAGTAAAAAATTAAGAATACAATGAAGTGTAATGATGTTTTCTGCATTAAGTTTATATTGCTATTTTCCTCTTTATTAAACGATTTACATGTCAGAACTATTACATTCTTCTTTACATATCACCATAGCTCTTTGGCATTTTCCAAATATTTCTTCCCAAATACTGAACAAAACAAGTATTAGATTAAGTGTAAATATGTCAGAATAACCAATAATTAAAGAGGAAACTGAAATAAAATTGGTACCTTTTATCCATAGATTAAACACAAACAGGAACACAGAAAGATACTAGTGCCTTTACTGAAGGTGAAAGTGTGAGAGAGGGGAATTCCACAATTAAAAAATCTGCAAAATCACTAGCAGGCAGCTGCTGAGTTCAAAGTCTCTTCATCATTTCTGTTCCACTTCAACCCTATTCAAAGACCTAACTTGTGCTGGTCTTTTTATACCAGGGTCAGTTTGAGTCTATATAAATTACATTTTTAGCTGCACACATTCTGAAGACTTGCAGCAGACTCATTCTCACTAACAGATGGGTGGCTGCTTTCCACCATATCTCTTCCAGAGGCCCTGTGTTTGGATTTAGGATGACAAAAATACAGAGAGATTTTAGCCGAACATATTGCAGTCACCTGAAATATGCATGCACATGTAACTTTGTTTTTGTGTACCCCGATTTTGTATTGAACAGACTTCGGAATAGATTCACAATATGCTGTTTGAAAGCCCATATATGTATACATACATTATCATTCAGGACACATAGTACTTAACAAAAACATATTAGAGCAATAAGTGACCAATGTATGTACAATAAAAGCCAGTTATCCAGCATTTTACTAACCAGAATACTCAGTTAGGTGGTATTCTGGCCAACTGGCCACATATGGGGTGGGGGAGGGGAGAACTCATACACAACAGCTACCATCAGCCTGTGTGCAAGTCTGTGCTGCTACTGCTTTGGCCACCACAACAACCTCCCTCCCCCGCATCACTCTGTGTCTGGCCAAAAACATCCAGCCTCAGGTAACCATAATTTTTAGATACATGGTACCCCTGATTCCCTACTCATGCCAGAAAACAGGGCTCTTACTATACATATATTGTATTCATGTGAACACCTCTTGGTAAGTGGAAAATTTCCAACCTACAGAAATCTAAAATGAATTGGAATTGACTGGCCACCTGACTTCTTACTAGCGACCATTCAGGACTTAAAATAGTGAATCAGGGGGAAAAGTAAACCAATCAGCTACAGAGAAGAACACCTTAAGCAAAACTGGGATTGTCTAAAATTTAAGTTCTGGATGTAATTTATTTAACTTCATGTATAACATATGCTTAGCTCTAGTTAATTCTCCAAAGACATTATAGTGTAGAATCGTAAGTATATATATATATATATATATATATATATATATATATAAACATAATACTTGAAGACGAGATTCACCTGTACTAATATATGGGGACATAAGAAAAATAGTTAAGTTTTAATGTTTGCATGGAGCAAGTTGGTCTGTAGGCACTGAATTATTGAGAAATAAAATCAAGCTGATAATCAATTAGCATACTGGAACTTCATATGATGTCCCAAAAATGTAAAGATTGAAGACAAGAAACATACTGACAGGACCTGCATGAATCAGTAAAACAGAGTTCATCACCTATAGGAGAACTATCAGGTTAATGTAGTTTAGCCCTAATGCATGAAATTATTATGTCTGCATGAAACTGTCCATTATTTTTTAGCAATGAGGCAACAAGTTATTTATACAGGTCATCCCATTAAATGTTGATAGTCTGTATGCCACTCCATAAGATCATTAGCATTTTTTAAGAGATTAAAAATGTGATTGGAAAAGGTAACATTGCAAATGTTTACCTTAATACTTGGAAGCATTTGACTTGACACTCTGTAATATTTTATTAAAAGGACATAGTCAACTAGTAAGTAATAGGTCTCAAAATGTACTTGCAAATGGGGAATCAGAGTGTTTCTATAGGGCTCCCCAAAGGATTGATTTTGGCCCTAAGCTATTTAATATGTTTATCAATAACATGAAGGACAACAAAATCATTACTGATAAAGTTTCCAGATAACCTAAAGTTTGGAAACATGAGAAAATGATTAAGAGGACAAGTCTCTGCTACAGTGCAATCTAGGTTACTTTATAAGCTGGGTGTAAAAAAGAAACAATAAATACTTCAGTACAAGCATATTCAATACAATTCACTGCAAATATAAGGACAGCAATCTAAGAGACAAAAAGAACATAGGCCATACTTACAGAATGGAGGACTCTATCCTGGGAATCAGTAACTCTGAAAAAGATTTGGGGATCATAGTGTATAATAGTGTGATGTTACTGACAGAAAAATGTATGTAATCTTGAGGTGTTAAAAAAAAGCCTATCAAGTAGAGAGAGAAGGGTTGTATTATCTTGGCATATAGTGATAATTTAATGACTTCTGGAATACTATGTACAGTTCTGTTGCACACTCTTCACAGATGATGTTGATACACTTCAAAAAGTTTCACAGATGGCCATTAAAGTGATAAGAATGTTGTAAACTGTCTTAAGAGTTAGAGATTCACAGAAGTCAATCCCTCATTTTATCAAACACATGGGTACATAAATATGGAGCAAAAACCTGACCATAGAAGATTGTTTTTTTTCTACCAAGAAAAATATAACAAGATCTAATAGTTGTGAAGTGAAATGAGAAAAAATAAGATTAGAAACATGGTGCTGTTAACACAAATAGAAATTAAGCACTGGAACATCTCACAAAGGATTGATGTAGATTTTCTATCACTTTAGCTCTTTAAGTGAAAATAGTATACTTTCTTTCTAGAAAGAAATAGCTTAGAAAGTTGAAATGTGGCAGAAAGCATGGCATCTTAAGGACTAAATTGTTCAGAAAGAACAAACGATGACATTTTAAAGATGATTTTTAAGATGACACCTTGACATACCTCCTTTCCAGAAGAAATGTAATAGTTAAATTACAACTAGTAAACTAGGAGTAATAACTGATTAACTGAATCCTGTTTCTCTTATAATATACTGGAATAAATTATTACCAGGGTCCTCTTTTGGGATTAAAAATCCATATATTTGAATGTTTGTTAGAAACCACATATTAATTTTTAAATGTTTAAAGATTCTGTACTTTTATTTCAGAAACATTTCCTTGGTACTAGAATTGGCTCCTGGTGTCTATAAAATAGTATTTTTTTCAGTAGCATGTAGCTGCAGAAGATGGGGTAGGCATGGCAATATCTTAAAAAACTGTAAAAATTATCTTTCCTTTACCTAATAGGATTGATTCACAAGCCTCAAGTACCCTATGCCCTAAATAATGGACTAAAAGATTTAATTAATGACATATTAAATTTTTCTTTTTTGCATCTAAGAATGGAGCAGTAAAGGGAAATTCTACATTTGAGATACAAAATAGTATTTATTTTTAACTTTCTAACCCACTCAGAAACTTTCAAACAGATACTGAGTCAATGCAAGTGGTAGCCACAGGTGCATAATAAATGCTATTTGTCACATGGTTCTGCAGCTCATCAAATGTAAGTTATCATGCAACATGAGTATGAGGTGACCATCCTGCTCCAAAATAAAGCATGTAATTCCTAGTGGTTTCAAATTGGTGCTCATTCCAAAATCTCCTTCCTTCCTTCCTAAATTAACCCAAATCATCTCCATAGCATGCATTCATTCCCATCTTGGCTGTTTTGCAGTCCAGCTAACTTGAACCAGGAAAGAAAAGATGAATATGTCCTTGCTGTTAAGAGAGTTGTTTATGTAGTGGACATGACAAGCTAGAGCTCCAGCAACAAGGAATTTAACAGCCTTGTTAACACATCCATAAGATGGGAGAGGAAACACCTAGGAGGCTTCCAGGAAAGCTGAATAGGAAAAGTAAAGGTCAGGGGAGTGTAAACAAGCAGGTTGTCTAGATGGGAAGGAAATGAAAAGACAAAATACAAGCAGGAACACTTTTGGGGCTCAGAAGAGAGGAGATCTGGGTTAATTTTGGGCTTCTCAGTATTGTGCAGACTGGACTCAGGAAATTCTTTGGAAGGGGCAAGGTCTTTCTGCTCTATGTCCTTTGCCCTAGTAAGTGCTTATATTGAAGAGAAAATGCTCCAGTACTTAGGTTTTTGCATTGCAGTTGTTCTTCCCAAGAAAAGATGAAATTCTCTCAGAAGTTCTCTCACTGAAAGCTAGTTCCTTGAGTCAGGGTAACTCATAACCATGAGCAGTTAGAAGCTGAAAGTCCAGGGTCTCAGAGTGGGAAGGAGCCAAGGGTCCCTGCTATGCTCTACCTCTAGCCTAGACTAAAGGAGCACTCAGACACTAGACACAGTTGCAGTGATACTGAGCAAGCATCCCCCCCGGGGGGACTCCATAAATCATCTCACTGTAGAAGTTCAAATATTTACCATTGCAGTGGCTCTGAAGGATCCAACTGTCCTGTTACACATACATATAAATACACACACACACACACACACACACACACACACACACACACACACACAAGATGCATTAACAAGTATATCCCTATGTGTTACAGTAATGTCATTTGCAAGGCCACATGATAATTTTAATTTGGCAGGCACTTTATCCTTTCTTCTATACACTATTAACTTTTCATCTCCATTGGTGCTTAACATTCTAACTTTGTGAGCAGTTTCAAACAACCATCATTTTTTCTGCCATTAGCTGGCAAAGGAAATTTCCTTTTTCTTCCCTTAGTTGAATATTAAATACACATCTCTGTCTTTTCTTACTCTATATCACGTAAAACCATTAAAAGCACTCCAAAGCTTAAAGTAATTGTGCATACAAGCTAACTTATCAAAAGAACTGCAAATGGCAATTCTTGTAACATTACAAGTTATTTTTCTTCTTAGAAAAGTTCTAGTGCTTCTTAGAAAGGCAGTAGAATATATCGTTGTGATTTGGACTTGTCAGTATTGGAATGAAAATATTTTAAGGGACAGCTTAAGGTTCTTAAGTACAGAATCATAGAAAAACAGGTTTGCAAGGAACCTGAAGAAGTCATGTATATCTATTTAAACAAGATCTTCCATGCCTTACAGTCTTATTTGTGAAAAGACAGTCATTTGGATTTCAACTATTGGAGAAGTTCGTATTTCTTTGGTTGCTACAGGTATCTTCTTTATAACTTTAAAGAATCATTTTTTTAAATTGCTATCAAATTTAGTTAGCAACTACCTGTGGCTATAATTCAGGAAAGTATCCCATTTCAGGACATACTCAAATACATACTTGTCTTGTGATAGATTATTAAGTGTTATGATTAGCATATTCATAAGTTACAGTCCATGTTTATTCTTAGAAACACAAGATGTCTTAGTTTTTATTTCTATGGACACAACATTTAAGAAATAGGAAGATTTTCAATTACATGAAGAAGTTTACTACTGCTATACTCAACAATAAAAGAAAATTTACTGATTCTTTTTAATCATGGGAGGGGCTGAAAGTACCTGGAAGTAAGTAAAATCCTTTTACTGTAAATATTATTCAGTTAACAAAAACAGTTGCAAATTGTCCCATACTTGGTAATGGATTATTTAACTGATATAAAATTGCCAACTTTAGAGTGATAGTTGACTCCAAAGAGAAAAATAACTGGGACATGATTTAACATGCCCAACAAAATAATTTTCATCAGTAAACAAACAAGGTAAAGTATCACAATTCCTATCCAATTTGCTAAGAACTACAAATCCACTTAAAGAAAAAAAATAAATAACCACGGATAAGAAGAGAGCCAAGTAATAATACAGGGAGAACAGTTACTCAGATGCACACCAAGTGAGCACCCAAAACTAAAAATATTCCAAATAGTCAAAAATTCCTGAAAGATAAAATAAGGGGCATCATCAGGTCACAAGCAATACAAAAACCATTAATACCAACTCATGTGGTCTAAAAGCAGGTTTTCCATATTAAATCTTGTGTAGAGGATTAGATAAGTGTGGTTAAAAGTCTTTGTATATTCCAGAACAGAGAATATTTCAGAATCTGAGAGGAGAAGAGTATGGGAACAAACCTGCATCCTGTAAAAGCTTTATGCCATATAAGAAAAGCATCTTAGACTAGCAGAAGAATAACTGTTTTTCCTCAAAGCTACAGTAGAACCACCTCAAGGATTTTGGATATTAAAGGGTTCATGCAAACCTTCACCACAACATAAACCAATAGCAGCATGTACAGGCAATCACTGATGCTGAGAGCCACATGCAAAACCCAATGTAAGTAACTCTGGGGGGACAAGGTGGCCAGATCAGAAAACTCTGGGAGTTTGGGGGGAAAGAGTTGTTTGTTTAGAAGTGGCAGGGGTCAGTGGACTGAAAATAGGGTTAGGGTTAAGAGGGTAGGAAGAGCACAGCCTCAGGTCTGGGGCAAGTGGTTGGTTTTTCCCAGACCCAGGGCTGAACTCTGAACCTGTACAGGCATTCACTGGATTTGGTTAACATATTCCCGATCAAAATTAGTTCACCTACTCAGGCAAATTAAGATTTGCCCTAATTTAACGCCCCCCCACAACGTCTGCATAGATGGGCACTTAGATTGACCAAACCATACTTAGGTTGATCTAACTGTAACATCTGTATGTACCCAAAGGTAATAAAGCTGAGGTCAAAAGACCCATTATTCATTATTTACATGCTACTAAGGGTTCTGCACTATTTAGGTACAAGGTGAGGAAATCATTAAGGTTCAGATCCTGCAGGGATTCACGAAAGTTTACTTAATATTATACATCACATGTAATTATCTTGATTTTATTGTAATGTTAACGTAAATTTAAATACATGTTTAAACCTCAGCAGGATCAAGGCCAACTAGTAGAAATAGTTTTGTATTTCCATCATCTCTATTATTAATTGAAAATATTATTATTTTAATTCCTTTACTAATATTTGGAGGGAAGTTTTTATATTCCAAGAGAGCCTATCTGATGTCCAGTTCTCTTTGAAAATGGGAGGTGGGTGTTATTTTCCTTTGAAAGTATTTTTTATATCGTTATGTACAATAGCAGAGCAAACATACATTTGTATTATAGCAGCTAATAAAGCTGTGAATTGTCACTTTTTTCTTCTTGTGTTGATATGATGATAGTCTACTTGAAGTCTGTGTCCATCTTGTGGTCACAATCAATTGCACAAAAACCTGACACATTAATATATTTGTTGAAGGTGCAGTGTTCTTCTACACAAACCTTTGTGATAGAATTCCCTTTCTTCACCCCATCCCCATCCCTTTGCATTTTAGGATAGGAATCCTACTCCATACCATACCTATCAGCATATATTCATCTGATATTTGTAAAAAAGTCCAAAAGACCAAATACAATATTAATTTACACATTATGGTATAGAGGACCAATGAAACTAACAAACATAATCCCAGGCAGAGCCAGTATTGTGTGTACAATAGAATGACAATGCTTTCTAAAACAGTGCAATAAAACATAATGAAGAACGAACCTCCAGAAGCTCAAAGATGCATCTTGAATGTCAGCTGAATCTCTCTGGTCTGAATATCATTTTGGAAAATAGAGATCCAAAAAATAAACTGTTAGGGTGACAATATTTGGATCTTGGAGAGCAATGGATTTGCAGCTGAATAAAAAGGCTGTAACCTGTGGCCTAGCAGAGCTGCTAACCACAAGGCAAAATGATATATTAAAAGTAACATTGTGAGATGCTTAGGCAAGCATGTTTTGCTTGTGAATGCTTATGCTAAGCCAGCAATTTGCTTATGCTAAGTAATCATCTTAACTGTGTCAACCATTTTCAAGTGAGTCTGTGTAAGTTTGTGTGTTGTAAATGAGATGAAGCCCTAGGAATGTGGAAGATAGTACAACATGGAAATGAAAACCAGACTGGAATGTGGAAAACAACACATAATTGGTAACAGGATCCAAGATGAATATATGCAAAAGGGCAAATGGTGATTGTTGAAGAAGTTTCCAGGTTTTAATCAAAGTCCGCCCATTGACCGAAGTAAGTCCATGGCCTTCATAGCAAAATGGCATGTAAATGAATGAAATGCATAGGCAATTCCATGACAATGAAGCAAACAGTAAACAAAGTCAGAGCTTGAGATGGGAGGAAAATGGGTGGAACAGAAGGAGGGACAGGAGGTGGAACAAATGTTAATGAACATGAAGAAAAATATATAAATGTGGAAAGAACTATTGTTCATTGCAGGTACCTGGTATGTTGTTTTTTTGGGGATCTGAAGCTGTTTCCATTCTTAATAAAGCTATTGCAAGCAATGTGTGGTGGTGATTGCTCCCTGCTTGCTCTGGCTAATAAGTAACAGGATCCATGAGCAATTGGATCGTTGTCTCCCTTGTCGTTGGGCACTGCATGGAGTCAGGGTCTCACATAAGCTTTAAAACAGTTTTTCTTGTGATATTTTGATATTATTAACTTGTTTGGATTAATGAAATTCCCCAATGTGTTCATCTAGAAGTCTTAATATATTTAGTAAAAACAATTTACACTCCACAGAGTTCATCTGAACTAGCCATCCTGCCTAGATAAATGTTCACTGGAAAAATCCCCCATACTCTTTAACACTACAGAAAAGAGAAACAACCCTTTTTGTATTCTTTAATCTATGGAGCATCTTGTAAAGGTTTTAATGAGAAAATTTGTGCTGGACTTTTTCACTACATCAAAATTTACCACAGTGGTGATATTTCAAATTTGGACAAAGCACAGTTTGTTTGGGCTTTTTTTCCTGCCATTGGGGAAGGAGGCAACAACGAAAATAGAGTGATTGCATCAGTTCATTTTTTATAGTTCAGTCAATTTTTAATCATGCAAGAGAAAAGAGGTCTGAAATGATGAGTTTTAAGTTGGTAAACTGGAAGTGACCAAAACCATTAAAATAAAAATTTAAATAAAGCATATGTAGGCAAGGGATGCTTTAGTGCCAAGTTTCAGCCTAACATAAATTATAACAACTAAGTTATTAAACCCTCAGAAAAACTAACTGTAGAATGGAAAATCTGACAAGACATTATGAAATTGCTGCTGTAATTATAGCAAGAAAAGAAAAGACAGATAACACAAGTTTAGGAAACCAACAATTCACTCAGAAATTGGTCCAAGAAGAATCTTATGGGTCTTATACAAGCTGTCAATTAAGTGTCAGCTTTAACATTTGGCATCATTTAATGGAGTAATTGAGTTTCAGAAATAGAAACTCAAGCTTAAAAGGGCTTCTGGAGCTACTGATGTAAGCCAAATTAGAAAAGTCAGATCATGATTCAACAAAGAATTGCAAAATCTTTTGTTCGTTTGTTTGAATCAAGTCTTTTGGACAATATAAAGATAGGTTTCAAGTAGAAACCCAACCATCAGAACATGTCTCAACATTTTAGAATACAAAGATAATACATGTGCATGTGAGCTGACAGATATAAAATATGAGACTACCTTATAAAATGTGTGGGGAAGGGGGAACCTATCCAGTCCAGGGCAAGAAGCATCAGGAAGGAGGAAAAATCCTCCCCTCTTCTTTCCATGCATGCAGGGAGCAGGGAACACCCTGCCCAGCCACAGTGCAGCCCAGGGTCTCTTGGGAATAAGCAAGAAGCAAGTAGCCACTTCTGCCCTTTCCCCCCACCCCCTGCAAGCTTGCTGCTGCTCAGGAGACCCCAGGATCTGTCTGGTCAGGCAGGGTGTCCCCCACTCCCTGTATGTGTGGGTGGGAAGTAAAGGGAGATTTACTTGCTGCTGCCAGGGAGACCCCAGGGGTCCTGGGGAATGATTCCTTAGTAGAGACATCTAATTCCTTCAAGCTCTTTGCTGACCAAAAAGAGCTTCCCCAGCTGGTGAACAGCAGCACTACAAGCTGTTATGACTTTTTTTCCTCCTGACAGCCTGCCTTTGCACAGGTAGCTATGCATATGACATGATACCTTCACTGTTCAAGAAAAACTGTGCCACAATTGGAATGTCATCTTTATTGACCTATAACAACCTCTAAACTGTTACACTGTTAAGGTCCCAGCTTAACCAATAACTATATGTCAAAATACCTGTCAAAACCATCATGGGAAAGCAATGGAGTAACAAAAAGCACAGAAAGAAGTGAGAATCAAAAATGCATGAAATACAGCAAGTTTAGAAAGTGGTTCTTTGAGTTTTGATGATTGAGGAATTCAATTCCCTTGCTTACACTGATTTCAGAGATAAGTCAGTACACTAATATTATCTGAAGAATTACCATGAACAAATTGTGCACAAAGTCTTCACATTTTTACATTTTCCTATTCACTAAATGTGCTTAGAAAATAAACTTTGAATTGCTGCCACAGTGTTAATACTATCCTCTTAATATCTCTGCTTAGTATTTCTTTTCACTTCAGCCATCTGGATAACAAGGTTGTATGGTAACATATTAATTGATCTATTTTGTTTTGGTGCAAATTGTTTTGATGATGCCAAAAAATTATAAGCATTTACTGAGCAAATAATACTTAAAAAACAATAAATATAAATTAAATCAACCAAAAAAAAACCTACAGTGAAACAATAGCCCATCAAGAAATCACATGCATAATGTAAAGAGGCAGACAATATTTTAAGAATCTCTCAATGTCTGGTTTCTGCTTTGCGTGCATCTTTCTGAACCAGGCATTCCATGGCCCAGTGATTTTACAGAATGGCAAAAGGAGAACTCTGCCCACTTTTCATATCTCTTGGCTGTTGCAGTCTAATTCATGGTAGCATTACTAAAGCAATTTGCCCTTCAGAAATGCTCAGTGGACCACATACATGTTATTAATTTTGGTATTTAATACAGGATTGATCCATATCACAGAAGATTTTTTGAGAACCAAACTAAAAAGTGCTTTTCTATGCACATTCTGAACGTATACTGAACTGTAATTATTGGAAATTTGGTAGTTGTTTCCATTCAAATTCATTACCTGTATATTTTCCAAAACAAAAAGTTAAAAAATAAAAGGTGTTAGGCAATATTACCTGCAAAATACTTTCTGAAAATGACAATTCATATGAATTTGGGAGTTTATTTTATCTTGTAAATATCCTTCTATACAGGATATTTTTCAACATCAAGCTGAACATTTTGCTATCTAATTTGGACATTACATAAAATGAAATTAAGCATACACATGCATTTAATTATTACCCACATTTCCAATTTTTTTTTTCAGTTTATTATATGTTGATGTACAATAAGCATTTAAAAACAAGAAGGTAACATTGCAGACAGTTTTATCTTGCCCATGGTAAGTAAAGGTCAAATAGTAAAATCTTATTAACCTTGATGCATTTTTAATTAATAGTAAATTGATAATTATGAAATTGTTTAGAAATACTTCATAAAATCATAAATGAACATTATTTTGATTCTAAGAAAATATTAATTAAAAAAACTTTCATATTTCCTGTTCTCTTTACTTGATCTTATCTGTTAGCTATTTTAAGAATAATGCTAGACATTTGTATCTGACATTAAAAATAATATTTGAAATACTGCTAGTCCCATCCTAAGTCTCTGGTAACCTAAGCATCCAGCAGTGAAGTAAAACATTTTAAAACCGATCTACTTATATGTACTTCTACATTAGTGAGACTGCACTGGAAGTTTGGATTACTAACCTCCAGTTTTGTTAGAATTTTTTTTCTAAACTGTCAGCAGAGATTTTACTGTCTATGGGACAAGTTAAAAACTCAGCTGATTCTATCAGTGATAGAACCCCATGCTATTTCTCCAACACAGATGCCAACTGGATGAAACACACTTTCCTTTAGGTTTCATTATAAACCTACAATTTCAGCCAGATCTCAGAAACCACTGAAAAACTGTCACATTTTGTGAGAATGCTTAATTGCAAAAACTCTCCTCCTTGCATCTGATGAGAAGTACCATTTCCTGACTAATGGCTCTCATGACCTTTCAAGTCTTGTGGGAAGTTCAAAGAACTGTATTTCCTTCCCCTTTCTCCATGCCTCGAGATGGGAGACATAGCCCTTTCTCTTTAAAATATCTCTATATGAGCCTCAGATGACCTATTCTATCCTGTCCCCAAAATCTATGTGAAGACTGTGTTCTGCATGAAAGAAGACACTGCTGTGATGAAAATCCTGGTCTTCATCAAACTGTTCAACTTGATGAGGAGCTCAGCTGCTTCTGGAGGAGGTTGATTGACATTTTTCAAACAAAAACATTTTTTTCAACAAGAGCACACATTATTTTTAGAATTTTTCTCAAAGCCTCAGAGACATTTCTGAGGCATGGGTTCCATTTCCAGTGTCACAGGTTTGTTATTTAGCACTACAGTGATTCACCCAATTTCTTGAGAAAGTGCAGGGAGGAGGGGTATGGAGTACAGGAATGGGCAGATTTAGGATTTTGAAAAAAAGGGTGCAGATGGTGAGATGTTTCATCGCATATATTTTTCTCCAGTTCAAAAGAAACTAGAAGCCTTACTAATAAAGCTAAGGACCCAGCACTATATTTTCAGTTTAAAACTGAAGTAAAAACATTATAACTATATTGGTATGCACATTAGTTTGCTATGTTAAATATTTATGCTTAACAACAAAATAAACTAGGCAAAATATAGTCAAATACGGTTTTTCATTAGTCTCATAGTTGATAGCATTAAATGTACATCTCTTTTTATAGATGCATAAAAAAAATCAAGTCTTCTCGAGCATCTTAGCAGTGCAGACAATGCTGCATTGAAAGTTATTTCCACACCTGAGTTAATGTTTTTATCTAGTGTTAAAAACAATCTCCAGGATTGTGTAATAGGAGCTACATTGCAAAGAACAGATAACAGAATTGCAGAAAAACAGATAGCTTGATTTGTGTAATATCATGACCATTAAAGAAGAGAAAATGTCATCAACACCTATGGAATAGTGAGTTTAGGAGGAAACAGGTAGATTATCATGAGCCATAAAGTCAAATGACTCCCTCACTGCTGGCTGAATAGAGATGCTGCTGCCACTGTCAAGCATTTGGCTTTAAACTTTGGGATTAAGTATAGACATTCGGGGAGGTTAAATTGAGTTCAAAATGGTCACCTGATTTAAACTTTGCTCATCTGGGTGCTGACTTACACTTACAGACCTAGCCTCAGTGACCAGCAATCAGTCTAAGCCTGTAACTATACAGAAGTTCCAGGCACACAAACTGGCCTCAAACTGCAGAACCTGGCTTAAGATGAACCTGGATCTATGTTGTATCAGATCGTATTTGATTTAAGCCAAACCAGTGCATTGAACTGCTGTTCACTTCCCCTGCCACAGCCTCAAGGCTGGGAAAACTCAGCCACTGGACCCAACCCTGGGGCTGCTCTTTTCACTCTTATGACCCCCCTGCACTGGTCTATTTTTGGCCCACCCCTCTGGCCTTCTGCCAGGTCTCTCAATCCCCATCCCACAAGCCACTCCAGGTACAAGCTACTTTTTATCAATGTTTGCTACTGCAGAAGCCAAGCAAGTCAGTCCAGATGAGGGGAAGGGTACAAAGAATGGGGGCACTGGTCTCACTGTGGGGAACCCCAAGCCCACCTATGAGTCATGCCTACACCCCACCACACCCCACCTGCAGGTTATGCTTTCCCCCATCCTCTGGCAGCCCTTCAATCCCCTTCAGCCTGCTGGACCCCCAACCACCTACCTCTCCCCGCCATCCTGACTTACCTGATATCAGGCAGTCATTTGAAATCAATTTAACATCCTCCTAATGCCCCCAAATATTTGTAATTTGCCTGGGTGGACCAGGAATCAAAGGGGGAAGCAACTGCACCACTATATTCCCTCCCCAATAAATCATTCAGATTTTCCCTTAAGCAGAATCAACTATTGGACAGCTGAAAGAGATGGAGTCTTGCTTGCATTTGGGTATAGTCACAAATCACAACCCTGCAAAATTGAAAAAGTCCTAGTAGTTGCTCTACAAAGCAAAACCATCAGTTTAGATGTAACATGCACATGTTCACACTGAAACCAATTAAATCTGTGCAGTTTTAGACCCTAAAACTGTACCTAGTTTAGTTTCTGTACCTAGTTGCCACTGATAATCACCTCTAGTGGTACTTTTGGTTAAGCTCCTTCATGTATTTGTTGCTAAATTTATTTAGAAGGAATTATGCCCCGTTTAAATAATTAATACTATGACATCTTAGTTCTAGCAGATTCTCTAAATACCTTTTTCCTGAAATAATAGCTGTTTAAATTTGACTCATGAAAAATACTTGCACAGAAAGAAGCTACTGTCATTCTGCTTGACTAAGATATTTTAAATGTTTTTTAAAGATTATAAAGTTGCATATTCAAATGAGGACTTGGTACTCTTACATTTAGTAAATGAGATCATATTAATATATCTATGTAATGTTAATTTTTCAATTGTTTATATATTTGTTTAATAGCTTTACTGTTTGTTTGGCCTTGGAACTATGTATTGAGTTTCAAAAAATTAAAATTGTCCTGTATTTTTTCAAAAAAAGGATT
Organism: Caiman crocodilus; assembly: GCA_030014935.1. NCBI lineage: Eukaryota > Metazoa > Chordata > Crocodylia > Alligatoridae > Caiman > Caiman crocodilus. The sequence continues at coordinate 55,270,038 of JAGPOW010001338.1, forward strand.
GTTGTTCTGCTAAGAAACTCATGAATATAAAATGAGCAGAAAACTCTTTAAACTATTTGCACACATCCACAGCCTTGATGATAGCACACTGAATATCCGCATCTTAATACCCTTCATCAGCTAGAGAATAATTACATATTTTTCTTGAACTGTACGTTTAAAAAAAAAATTAAGCAAAAGATAAAAATTATCCCTCATGCCTAAAAAGACTAGTTACTCCTATACTGTATTTTCTCCAATCTTTCTTATGGAATACACAGCTAATAGAAGCTTTTCCTCCCCTCACTCATTTCTGAGTGATGTCCAAAGTGAAGGAGCTTGGTGTTGACAACTTCAGTTTTAGCAAATGTTTCCAAAAACTAAAAGCCAGGAAGGAACGCACATAGTTATTTCTGGCAGAGCTAACATCACATCTCAACCCTCTTGTAAGTATCCATCTCATGTCACTAGACAGAAGCCAAAGGTGAACACTGGGTAGTCTGTGTAGCCTAGAATATGACAAACTTTCCACTTCTGTATGTGGCTAAAGAGAGTATTAGAAGAGAAGTAGTATTCATACAGCCAAACAAATGACAACTTTATTTTTTTGAGCTCAGTATAGCTGATAAATAGTTAATTTGTCTTTCTTTTACATCCCTTTGTACTTGGCTGGCCAGATACTCCAACAGGCAATGGCAACAAAATCAGTACTGTGCAAGCCAACTTCTAAATAGGAACAATGCCACTGTTTGTTGCCTTGGCAGAGGCAACTCAGGAATAAACATGCTGCTCTTAACCAACCTCAGCAAAAGCAGAAAAGGAAAGTTAGTAATAGTCACTGTAAATTTATTTTCCTGATTTTTTTCAGAAAATATTTAATATAACAAAAATAAATTTACAGTTTTTCCAAGCTGACATCACATCATCCACTAGAAATTCTGTCAACCAGTGACAATCAAGCTGAATTGTTCTTTCAAATTTATCAGCATTTTGTACAATGGCACCTGTTTCTTCATGGTTGCATGAGCCACTGCTATGGTAAATTCCTCTTTCCAGTTATTAAAGACAATCTAGGGGTCCAAAGCTAAATACTAACATGACTGCTAGCAGATTCCATCAGTGGCTGTTTGCACAAATAATTCAGGTTTAGTTTTGAAACCTTGTAGACAAAAAACTAAAACAAAATGCAAATTTACATTGCTTGACATGAGAGGAAGTGTATGAAATATTGAGTAGCTGTCTTCTCCTGTAACACATCACAATGAACTTGGCCTGAAGTAAACTCCCAAAGAAATGCTCAACAGTCATGTTTATTTCTATGCTAACATTATTTTTGGACAGATGCATCAAGAATAAGTCTCTATCAGTTTAAGTATTATCATATTTAATAATGTTTATTGACAATAATACCATTGTATGAACACTAATTTTAAAATATATATTAATTTCTAGCTGATTGTGGTAGGAATCATCTTTCCAGTGTACACAGCTCTAAGCCCCAAAGAAGCCCTCAAAGGCAGAACTGGGTGAAGCTAACAAGGGAGAAAGGAAGATCAGGATTATAATGCTCACTGATGGCTAGAAAGTGATATTTCGAGGTTTGCCATTAGGAACTGGCTTGTAAGTAAAGTAGATATTCATTACAGCAATGATCCAGGGGAACAACAAGAGTTAACTGGTTACCAAAAGCCTGTTTGTGATGAAGTTTCCATCAAGGTCCCCTGTGTATGAAGCAAGCAGACACGTAGGTTGGAAAATTGACGACACATCCCACTCTGTTCCACAACATGAACAGTGTACCCAAACAGAGATAAAAGACTCTGCAGCATTGATGTTAGGCCACAGTGACCACCTGCAGAGCCCTTGGAATATCCAGTTTTTGGGGAAGGCCTAAATTAGGAGGCCCAGTAAATAACTACATTTAGATATGTGTATGTGATGAGTTTGTTGGAATAAAGGAATATGTTGACAGAACAGAACACAGTATGATAACTACAGGGAGACCAATCAATGATGCCTGGGAGTAAAGAGTCAACAGAAGGGAAAAAAGAACACAAAAGGAGGGATTTCAGAGTAGCAAAGGGTCCTTGAGAGGAGAATCTGAGGCCACCATGGACAGAGGGCACACCACACACACAAGCCCATCTCACCCGCCTCACTCTGAGGGAAGGGAGGTGAGCTCAGCCCTTGACCTCTAGGCTGCTGACATCTGATGTTCAAGAAAACCACAGGATAAAGATCAGACACTAGTGAGATTTCATAGACATTAGGGCTAGATGGGACCTCAGAAGATCATCAAGTCCAGTCCCCCACCCAAAGGGCAGGAAGTCAGCTGGGATCATAAGATCCCAGCAAGATAAGCATCCAATTTTCTCTTGAAGGTGTTCAATGTAGGTGCTTGAACCATCTCTGATTGCAGGCTATTCCAGACCTTGGGGGCTTGGACAGTAAAGAAATTCTTCCTTATGTCCAGCCTGAAATGGTCTTGCAGGAGTTTATAACCATTTGACCCGTCATCCCTTGGGACACTCTGATGAACAAACGTTCTCCCAGATACTGGTGGTCACCTCTGATAAACTATAGGTGGCCATCAGATCACCCCTGAGCCTGTGCTTATCCAGACTAAAGAGCCCATAGCTCTCAGCCTCTGATCATAAGGTCTGTTTTCCTGACCTCTGATCATGTGTGTGGCTCCTTTCTGGACCCTCAAGCTTCTCCACATCCTTTTTGAATTGTGGGGCCCAAAACTGGATACAGTACTCCAGCTGCGGCCTCATCAAGGCCGAGTACAAGACGAGAATGATGTCCCAGGATTTGCTTGAGAAGCATCTATGGATGCAAGCCAGGGTTTTGGTCACTTTACTAGCAGCAGCATCACACTGAAGGCTCATGTTCATCTTGTGGTCAATGACAACCCCCAAGTTTCTTTCTTCTGTAGGGTTAGCCAGTGTAGCACTGCTAAGCCTATAATGATGCTGCAGGTTTTTCCTCCCAAGGTGGAGAACCTTGCATTTTTCAGTGTTAAACACCATCAGATTCTCATCTGCCCATTTACTGAGCCTGTCCAGGTCAGCCTGGATCGCCATCCTGTCTTCAGGTGTGGATGCTTTGCCCCAGAGTTTGGTGTCATTGGTGAACTTGGCCAGTCCACTTCTGACTGCAATGTGCACATCATTAATGAAGATGTTGAACAATATGGGTCCAAGGACAGAGCCTTGGGGGACCCCACTGGTCACAGGACACCATGACGATTGACTTCCATCAATTACCACCCTGGGTCTGACCACAGATCCAATTTCCCAGCCACCGGATCATGGTAGACCCAAGGCCACAATTGGCCAGTTTCGCCAAAAGATGATCATGGGATACCACATCAAAGCCTATTTTAAAGTCAAGATATATGACATCAATCTTTTTTCCCTTGTCCAGGTGATAGATAACCTGGTCATAAAACGAAATGAAATTGGTCAAGCAAGACCTACCCACAACAAACTCATGCTGGCTAATCCTCAAGATATTGACCTTGGCCAGTCCATTAAGGATGGCGTCTTTAATAAACTTTTCTAAGATCTTCCCTGAAACAGGTCAGGCTGATGGGCCTGTAGTTTGCCGGATCCACTTCCCTTCCTTTCTTGAAGATAGGCATCACATTGTCCTTCCTTCCAGTCTTCAGGCACTACATGAGAGCACCAGGAGTTCTCAAAGATCCATGCCAGGGGCTGGGCTATGATGCTCACCAGCTCCTTGAGTACCCTGTGGTGTAGATTGTCAGGGCCAGCTAACTTGTAGGTATCCATCCTCTCAAGGTGTTCCTTCACGAGGTCAGCATTGATGAAGGGCAAGGGATCTCCCTCACCCAGACCTCCCCATCCCGTAATGGGCATGGGCATCCCATGGGACTGATGAAAGACCAACACAAAGTACCCATTTAATGGGTTGGCTTTTTCCTGGGTGTCAGTTGTCCCATCTGGTTTAGCAGGGGTCCAATGTTGCCCTTGCTTTTACTCCGGCTCCCCACATATCTGAAAAAGGACTTTTTTATTGCCCTTGATACTCGAAGCTAGTTGGAGTTCAGTTGCAGCCTTGGCTTTCCTGGTTTTCTCCCTGAAGGACTGGACAAGTACAGAATATTCCTCCTTAGAGGTGGATCCCAACCTCCATCCTTTGTAGGCCTTTCTTTTTAGCCTGAGGAGGTCTACTAGATCCTTGGAGAGTCAGGGGGGCTGCTGTGCCCTCTTGCTGCCTTTCCTCCAAGATGGAAAAGAAATAGCTTGTGTGTTGAGGATCGCTCCTTCACGAGATGTACCTTTGCCTCTGTGACAGCCCTAAGATTGGTAGATATAGAACTTGTTTTTGCCTTGCCTGCATTTTTCTTATCTGCTATCACCATAAATCAATAAAATTTGCCTATTATCAAATGAAGAAGTCATGGTCGGTTTGAGAAAAAAGTATCTACATCAGTGCCAACAACCACCAGATGACCTCCTCAGCCTTTGCATGGAGTCTGTAAGGAAGAAGTGGTGAGTTAGAAGTCCAACTTATTTATTTTTTAATATTTACTTTTTATTTAAGATCACAATGGATTTGGTTTCTTAATTAATTCAACCTGTTTGATACATGAAATATTTGTTTCAGAAAGCCTCTAGCAACAGAAGGGCAGTAAATGTAGTAAAATGTAAAAGTAAATATAACAGATTGAAAGTGTGTTACAATTAAGGGGGGAAAAGCTCTATACAGATAAATTATATGTATAGAACAGATGGGAGAAAAAAAGGACATGGAAACAGCTGAAAACATTATTCTAAAGCAGGAAAGATTTATCAAGACAGCAAGCACTGTGAAGAACAGTTTATTTTTGTCCACAGCAAGAAATGTTGGGATTATGTCCCTGTGAAGGATAGAAGCAAATGTTTTTAGGCTTTGAATGGATATAAACTCCATTCCTGTCCTATTCACAAATGAATGAAATTAATAAACAAATAAAAATTATGAAAAAAATACACAATCATGTTGAAACATCTCTGAATAAGATTGGTATGATTTATAGTATAAAACTCACAAGACAGAGGAGCACATAAATGCAACTGATAGGAAACAATGTTTTAAGCAGCCTGTCTTAAGATATGCTCACACATATTTATCACATAAATTATAACATATGCTTAATGGGACTTTCAATAAAGATATTTTAATGGCAAAAGACAGAATGGAAAACATTTTTTGAATCAACTGGTTTGCTTGGCTAGCACGATGCAAGAACTGACAGTAGAAGAAGATCAATGATCATTAATAGCAGTGTCAAGTAACAGAGAACTAATGCATTAGTTTACTGCATCTCCTATTTATATTAACATGAGGTCTATGAATGCATCATTTGCAAATAATTATCAACAATAAGAATATTTTATATAAATTGCTTATCAGCTTACAATCTCATGTTAAATCCTAGTGTTAAAGCATTTAATGATCTGCTTTAGTACCCTTGTTCCAGAGTAATACTGAGTATTTGTACAATATACAGCAACAGTGAAACAACAGAAAACAAACACTTTTGACCCTTCTTTCTCATTTTTGTACTCATCAGGCCCCTTGCATGTTACACTTAAGATGTGATTAACCCATTAATCATGTCTTAAGTAGTAACCCAGCCACACACTCATTGAATTAACGGCACAACAATACACGGAATAAGCCACAGAGTTATTGCACAGTTTTTGTGTAATAACTTTGTGGCTAGTTTCCACCACACCATAAACTGAATATGTGGCCAGTACTAGAGCCTTGAAGGGCTCCCTGAGGTTGAAAGTGCCTGTCAGCTGATCAGGGCCCCCAACTGTGGCCGTGCATCAAAGTCACAGGTCTCCCTGTGCTTCTGCAGTTAGGAGCCCCAGACAGATGATTCATATGCTCAGCTATGAGAGTGCATGGGAGCCCAGGGCTCCATGTACTCCCATACTTGTGAGCGACAATCAGCTGACTAGTGCTCCTGGCCATGGAAGTACCACATGCTGGTGTGCAGGAGGATCCTGGGCTTTCCCTGCACCAACAATATGGCACAATAGGGATCTGATCCCCAGTCCCATAGTTGCACCTCCTACTGTGCATGCGAGGCATGGCAGGGCATGTGATTGTTGGGCTTGCAGATCAGATCCCTTTGCTCCTTTAATGGAATATCTGCCAAATGCCAAAGTTTTCTCTTGCATAGTTTTAAAGAATATGATCTTTATCCAAAGCCCAGGGAAGCCTACTACTATTACTACTACTACAATTATTGTTAGTGCCCAATAGTAGTTGGTCCTTTCAAGCATAAATCATTTATAAAATGTTTTTTTTCCCCCCTATTCTCCAATAAGGATCAACTAATTCTCTCTGCAATATAGTAAAGAATAATATTTTAAGATCAATCATATTACATGTAACATTACGGTTATAAACTCATTTGTGGCCAAAATAGTAAAGAAATTAAACATATTATTTGATTTTAATAAAATAGGACATGAGTCCTGAATGGAAGATGGAAGCTCCTTTGACTATCCAGGCGGATATTTGTTTCTTCCAGCTTTCACTGGTTTCCTCTCTGTCAGAATCAGTCTGTTGGAAGCTTCATGCCCTTCCGTCTGAAAAATCAGAAGAGCACAGAGCTCAGCGCCCCCTCCTAAGGGAGAGGCTGACAAGAGCTCTGTGACAGAACAACGAAAGAGTCACTGTTCTTAAAACACAGCAACTCTTCTCTGGTCTGAGAATTATTTCTGTGTTTTATCCTGATGTCAATGTAAAAATGCATAAAGCAGTCTGGGGAATAGGGACTGAAACTCAGAACTTCCCCCCACTGCATGCCATAATTGTTAGGCTTCAATCATGCCGCTCTTGCTTACTCTTCTAACCTCAGGGTTTGCATTCTTTGTTTCACCCTAGCTACCTTCATCTATCCTATTGCTTCATTCCTTTCTGGGAGGCAAGAGATACTCATATGAACCTCTACAGGCTGATGAGGGAGTTTAACTTAGGTCCCTTACTTCCTAGGCAAACATTTTAATCACTAGGCTATTATATTTAAAAAAAGTTACCTCTCCTTCAGCTCTGTTGTCAGAGAAAGTGATTGTTTCATCTTTGTGCTGAACACTGTTGTCACTGCACATTAGGGGCTCTTTAAGCAGTCTTGCACCCTTGAAAGACCTGGCTCTTCTTTGCCCAGTACCTGTATTCAAATGGGACTTAAGTAGGAGCTACTTGTGAATAAGCGACACTATTGTTTTTGTCCAAGCTGCTTAGACTAGGACAGTTTTGGACATGCACAAAAGGCAGAACTCCACATTTCTAATGAGCCATCAAATAAAAAAAGGTACACATTATGCACCTTCAGCATGAGGCAGCTGCTATGCAAGGATTTTTAAATCCAAAAGTACAAAGTTCAAATAAGCTAATTTTTACATTATTTATCCTTTAATAGATCTGACCCTCCCCCTTTAACTATTCCAAAGCCAGTATATATCAAATCTGATCTCTTATCTGAATTAGAATATAGAGACAAATATCCCCTGTCCTATTGTACACATTGCCAGCTTTTCTTGCAATTTCTAGAGTTAATCCTGTTCATTTAAAATTGATGAAGATAAGAGCTTGAAATTTAAACATAGGCAGATTTGTCAAAAGAGAGGGGGAACAAAACAGCTTTTAAAACTAATACCAATTTAGGAAAGTTTGAAAAGTGCAAAAGCTTTATTATAAAAAATTAAATGCTTTGGTATTTGGAACATTTCAGTACAGCACGGAGCAAAGAGCCCATGACTCACATAATATATTATAACAATTTAAATCAAGATTTTACAAATGCTTTGACACTATTTCCAACTTTCCTGAAAATAATATTCCATTTGATCCAGGGCCTATGGTTTCTTTTACTGTGTCATTCAGGCATCAGATATATTGGAAAACCATGGCCAGATCATTTTAATTAAATTCTCCTATTTTTGCTTTTGGTGGAATTCATCTGATTACCTAACCATGTAATTTTTTTTCTATTAGTGTAATTTATTAACCACTTTTCCTTTCTCTTAATGTCTCCCTACTAACCACAGAAATTTGATCATTGTTTACTGAAATGGGTTACAGACATCAACTCCAAATTAAGGATAGGCAAAACATAAAATCATTGGATCACAAGAAAGTAGTGTTGGAAGGGACCTCATAGGGTCATCTAGTCCATCCCCCTGCTCACAGAATCATTCCTAACTAAACCACTTCATTCCTGATTAAACCATTGTAAACCACTTAAATCCTTGGCCAAAATTAGACTGAATCAGAACCATACTTTAATCGATTGTATTATAAATGCTAAAGGATTGTACAGCTATAATTAGGCTAATATTGACCAAACTTTCCATTCCTTGTTTCTAGGTAAGAATGGAAGGGCATCCTGTTTTCATGATATTTCCAATCTAAATTGGAAACCAACTGAAGACCCCAGCAGTCATTTTGTTCAAGAATCCACACTTGTATATTTGGAGTGGAAAAGCATAATTTCTGGGATACTTGTGCAAGAAATAAAACAGTCCTTTTGAGGTTTACCTGCCAGTAGTTGTTTTCTGTCACTGCTCAAGAAGTGGCATCGTTGGAAATGACATTGCAAAAATAAAGGGCACGGCATGGCTGACGTTTTGACAATACGCTAGGGGAACATTGCCTTTCAAAACTGAATTTTTCTGGTGCTGGCAGATCTCACCCATTCAAAGTGCCTGTGGGCAGGTCAGGTTCAGACCATATTCTGGGTACTAGTTAGTCAGTCCATCTCTACAAATTTTAGATTTTTATTTTCTGTATGACATTTCTAGAACACATCTTTAAAAATAAAAGCACTGTATGCATTAAGGAAAATCCTGCCCTACTGCATGGCATGGAGAATGCCGAATACAGCGTAGCAAATAAGTCTCCTGAGCATGGCTATGATCCCTTGTGTGTAATTCTGTACTCCTATGCTCCCTCAGTTGGCATTGATGCATCTCCCTGTGCAAGTTTTTAAGGAAAGAGATTGAACAGTAAATGGTGTTTAAAAATGCATGGCAGTTCTACTGTTTCCCCCACCTGCTCACATATATATGCTAGTATGCGTGGGTGGGCGAACCCTTATGTCACAAAAGCCACTGATGCATGCTTGGGGTGGGTTAGGGAGAAGAAGAGTAAAGATTCTTTCCTCTCCCTTGTCCCACAGAACAATCCATTTTCCTTGCTTGGCCTGAGCACTGAAATCACTATTATCCTCTGCAGGAACTTGCTGCTTATTCACTGCTTATAATATTCACATGAATAATATGCAGTTCATTTAACATACAGTCTCATTGCTACAACACTGTTAGTCAGTACTGTAACAATTCTGAATTTGAATTTTAAAAATGCTCCTCTTACTGCCCACATCATTCAAGCATAGACCCATTTTGAAAGTGATGTGAGGAGAGTACAAATCAACTCACTCATTAGAACTCTGCTAATTCAGCTTTGGACGTAGCAACACAGGCAAGAATGTTGCACCATCATACACCCTTCTGGAAGGAAAGGTTGCAAACTAGTAAATACACATAAGAAAAGAGAAATAAAATTTTACTTCCACACTGAAAGGTGGATGGAATATTAGAAGATTAGACCTTGTCTGCACTATGCCCTCAGCACTCCTGGGGCTCGTTACTCATGAGCATGTGCTGTTCACCTGTTCCTACATGAGAACCTAGGAATGAGGCAGTGCAAACATTTGGCTGGTTCCTTTTTGCCACTTCTCAAGATGCTTAGGATGAGAACTGGCCAGAATAGCTTTGCTGTCTCATTTCAAGCTTTGGTATGTATATGTAGAAACTGGTAGGAGCAACATGTTTGAAGGCAATCTCCCTGGAAGTAGTGGCAACACAGATATAACCCAAGAGTGAAAAAGAAGAGTTATATCTGAGCTCCCAACATAAGTCCTTGGTAGAAACAATATTATTTATAAAATGTTTCTGAAAATCATGTGAAAGTCATGAAAGTAATAGAATTTTTTGAGAAATGCAATACTATATAATCCAACCCCCAACAGGAAGAATATAGAATGATTATAGGACATTAAGAAAGTAGGGCTGGAAGGGGCCTCACAAGGTCATCCTGTTCAGCTCCTTGCTCAAGGCAGGATCATCCCAGTCAAGTGTCTGTGCAACCTGCTTTTGACAGATTCCAAGGATGGAGAAGGCACAATTTCTCTAGGCAGCATATTCCAAGGTTTGACAACCCTTGTAATCAGAAAGTTCCTCCTAACTCCAAAGTAAAATTCCTGTTGCAACTTGTGGGCATTGCTTCTAGTTCTGCCTCCTATGGCCACAGACAAAGCCTCATCTCCATCCTTTCTGAATCACACTTTAGGTATTTGAAGACTTATCAAATTCCACCTCAGTTTTCACTTCTCCAAACTAAATAACCCTAGTTCTTTCAGCCTTTCCTCATACGTCTTGCCTCTCAGGCCCCTAATCATTTTTGTTGCTCTATACTAGACTCTTACCAATCTGTCCATATCCTTCTTGAAGTGTGGTGCCCCAAACTGCACAAAGTACTCTAAATGAGGCCTCACCAGTGCTGCATAGAGTAGAAGATTTACTTCTCATGATTTGCAAGTGAGACTCCCATTATACAACCCAAGATGCAACAAGAGCACACTGTTATCTCATATTCAAGCGTATAGTCTACCCCAGGTCCTATTCTGCAGTACTGCAGTCTAGTCAGTCATTACCCAGTCTATATGTGTGCATGCAATTATTCAAGGACTTTGCACTTGTCCTTGTTAAATCTCAACTGATTGCTTAGAGACCAATTCTCCAGTTTGTCAAGTCATTCTGAATCCTAACCCTATCCTCCAGAGTGTCTGCAGCTTCATCCAATTTGGTGTCATAAGCAAATTTGCTAAGCGTACCCTTGATTCCATCATCCGAATCATTAATGAAACTATTAAACAATACTGGACCCAGGACAGACCCCTGGGAAATCCTACTCTATACCTCTTCTCAGACAGACATTGAGCCATCAATGACTACTCACTGGGTGCATTTACATGCATCCCTATGGGACCTTTGTTACTGGGCCATCATTTAGTACTGTGCCATGCATACCGTGCACATTTATTTTTAGTTGCTATGTTGCCATAGCAATGTGCTATAACGAGAGACAGCCTTGCTATGGTGATGTAGCTGTGGCATTATGTAGTGCTGGCAGTCACAAACCATCACTGTAGCTCATTGTTATGGTGACGTAGCATCACATGTAGCTGTGCCCACAGTATGAGTCAACCAGTTATGTACCCATATTGTAATACTTTCATCTAGTCTGTACTTCTTCAGCTTGTTAATAATGTAATAAGAGACAGATTTGCTAAAGTCAAAGCTAATGTCAAGGTATATTACATCCATTGCTATCCCCCTACCCACAAAGCCTGTTACCTTATCATAGAAGTAAATCAGCTCCTCTGATTTGGGCTTAACTCATACTATATTATATGTCCATTAAGAGACCCAAAAACTTTAAGATTAGTGATATTATTTCTGCTCAGCTTCTCTGATTATGACACGCTACAAAATTTTTCATATAAACCAAGTTTCATTTGTTCTAAATACAATCATGGGGATGAATTTGCAATTCTAAGCACAAAAAAAGATTACTAAATAATGATCCTCATTTGTATAATTAAAAGCTGGCAGCTCTTCATTTGCTGCTCATTTCCTTTACCTACTTGTATTATTATTATCCACTTTTCTCCATGTACATAATTAAAAGGTAAATTTACAGCTTATAAATTAATAATACTAATCACCAACTATCTAGTTTAGAAGACATCAATTATTGCTGAAGTTTCCATCACTCTCCATTGTAGAGCCAAATGCTTTCCCACCCACCATACACAGAAATGAATGAGTGAGTATGGTATAAAGTTGATTCTATGTGAACTGTTAGGGAAGGAGATACACCAAGTTCCTGGCACCAGGCATCCAGACTGATGTTAAAACTGCTCTGCCAAACTCCTCCTGTGTATGCAATCAGATTAACTCATTACCATATGTAGATCCATATATAGATCTAAATTCAGACTACGGGACCTGAACCTGTTCAGCCTTCACAAGAGAAGGCTGAGGGTGGGACCTGGTGACCATCTATAAACTCACTAGGGGGGACCTGAAGGGTTTGGGGTTGACCTTGTTTCCCCTAGGAGCCCCCGGGATAACAAGGGATAATGGCCACAAGTTGTTGGAGAGTAGGTTTAGATTAGATATCCGTAAGAACTACTTCAAGTTAGGGTGGTTAGGGAAGTGGTGCTGGCTCCTACCGTGGGGGTCTTTAAGAAGCGGTTTGATGCCTACCTGGCTGGGGCCATTTGAACCCAGTTTTCCTCCTGCCTAGGCAGGGGGTCAGACTTGAAGATCTACAAGGTCCCTTCCAACCCTACTTCTATGATCCACACAGTTGGTACATCAGTCATTCTTTGCCATTCAAACTCTATTCAGCAACACTTAATGATAAAGATCCATCTCCAGTGGTTCCCAAATCATGCAATAGAACCACTCCAATTCTACTGTCTGAAGTACTCAAAGAGCATGGCACATGATTAGCCCTTCACAGCCTATATTACAGTAGTATAATGAGGAGGAAGAGTTAAGGACTGAGCACCAGCCTTGACCACCACCTTTGTGAGGAGGAAAAATAGCTGCTGCTGCCCTGTTATGCCTCTGTTATACCACACTTAGTAGATTGTGTATCCTTTATGCTAGAGAAATACATACTATCTAATACTTATTACAATCTATAACTTCAGTGTATTATATTTTAGATACTTAACTGTTTTTATTATTTCTGAAATTTAAGATTCAAAGGTTATATAAATATTGATGCTGCACTGCACTTAAGGTTTACTAGGGAAAAAGGATTGATATAAACATGTATAATTTTTTAAGGGCTCATTTTAAAATTTCTATTCAGCTATCATAAATCACTTTTAAGTTAATCTTACTTGGAATTTAGGCAGCACTATCTGATCATTGCCATTTTGTCCCCTGCTTTCCCCTTTCTCTGAATGCATCTTTCTCTAATATATCCTCCTGGCTTGTTTCTTTTACTCCACCCATATGGCTCCTATTGTTTTTTATCCAGGTATTTTCATCTTCTCTATAATTCTTTTGCCCACCTACAGCTCCATCATTTTCTTGCTTTGAAGTTTCATTTAAACTTTTTTATTTTAAATTGCCCTCCTGCTTGATGAAATACATAATTGCTATTAAGACAGTGGGTTCATTGGGTAAACTTAGGGTATTTAGCTTGATATCAGTTCTAGTGCAACTCAGGTTGATTCAGGAAAGTTGAGACACCAGCCAAAGAGCAGAGAGGAGTGTGCTAAGAATTAATGAAGCCTCAGATCTACAATGGGAAATATAAAGCATTTCCATTGCTATTGCTTCAACCCTGGGTTGGAGGAAACGTGCATAAGTCTTATGAAGGAACATAAGTTGTTGAACAACATAGGGTGATATGTATACTGTTTAGTGTAATAGTAAAGTGCACAGCGCCTTTTATCAACAAGTAACTTTTTTATTGGAGCAGCTCCAGTCTCCAACTTATTTTTAAGAAGAAATTGTCCACACTGTAAAATCCATCAATTTCTTTGGTATGTGTATTTAGTATTTTAACAAAGAGGCCTAGAATTCAAATTGGTATGTGAAATTAACTTATTTCAACTTCTTGTTTTTCCAGGGTTTTTTTTGGTTTTGTTTTTGTTTTGTTTTTTAAGTAATATACATTGTGTTCATTGTTACAGACACTATATGAACACAGAGATCACAAAATATTTACTCAGAAGAGTTTAAAATCAATTTTAAAAAGAAGGCTCTGCAACGAACAATAGAAAGGAAGGAAAAGAGTAAGAATGCAAGTTTATAGTGTTAAACTAACTGCACAGCTTAATGACAATGCTCAAAATGTAGTAGTGCAGTAGGGGGGGAGATCTGCTCTTCATGACAGATCGTTCTTTGAATAAACAGAAGTGGTTTCTACACAAAATATTAAAACAACATATTTCAGGAATTTGAATTGCTTTCTAAAAACAAACTAAACTAAACTACGCCTCATAATATAACTGGAATGCTCAGGATCATGGAAGATTTTTGATAAGTATAAAAAAAAGCTTTATCTACATACCCTAACCAAATCAAATATATACTTAATACGATTAAAGTAATGAAATACTGGGATTAGCACACTGAACTTCAGGTTAGTCACTCTGTGGATTTATAGTTTATGTAGTTTCAAGCACTACAGTCTGTATGTCAAAGAAGAGGTTAAAGTTTAGGCACATCTGCAACCTATTTTATACCAGGGAACTTTTAGTGAATTATCTTACACAGTTGATGTTCTTTTGCTAGGGTTGATGTCAATTCCCTTGATAATGTGAACATAGAAATTGAATCTCATGGAATGCTAATGTAGAAACTGAATCTGCAAATCATGGAATTCTTCAAGAAGTAAAGGAAAAATCTTGACCCCCACTGGAGTCAATGATTAAAGTGAAGAGGTATAGCATGTGGATTTGTAATTTTGTGGCACATTAACATCATGGCAATTGAGATCTAGGTCCAGAAAGGAGTGCTAGGCTCAGCAAAGCAATGCCTAACCCTTTGGAACTCTACTACCAAATTTGGAGCCCTGTGTTAAGCATTTATGAACAGGATCCACAAACCCATACAGTCAGCAAGGATATAAGAGGATGGTTTGGGCCAAAACTCTGCCTCTCATAGAGAGTTACATGTTTAACTGCAAAATTTAGGAAAGCATATGGCAGAATAAGGAATTGATCCCAGGTCTCACAAGTCCTACCCTAATGCTCTAATCACTAGATCATCCTTATTCTCTAACAAAAAAAAAATCAAAGAATCATAGAAAATTAGGGTTGGAAGAGACCTGAGGAGGTCATCTAGTTGAACTCCCTGCTCAAAGTAGGACCATCCCCAACTAGATCATCCCAACCAGAGCTTTGTCTAGCCAGGTCTGAAAAACCTCCAAAGATGAGGATTCCATAACCTCTCTGGGTAACCTGTTCCATTGCTTTACTACCCTTCCAGTGAGAGAGATTTCCTAATATCTAACCTAAACTTCCATTGCTACAACTTGAAACCATTTCTCCTTGTTCTATTATCTCCCACCACTGAGAAGAACAGTCCAGCTCCATCCTCTTTGGAACTACCCTTCAGGTAGTTGAAAGCTGCTATTAAATCCCCGCTCAGCTTTCTCTTTCCCAGATCAAATAAGCCCAGTTCCTTCAGCTTTTCCTCATAAGTCATGGGCCTCAGTCCCCTAATCACTTTTGTTGCCCTCTGCTTGACTCTCTTCAATTTGTCCATATATTTTCTGTAGTGGGGGCCCCAAAACTATACACAGTATTCCAGTTGTGGCCTCACCAGTGCTGAATAAAAGGGAATAATCATTTCTTTCAATCTGTTGGCCATGCTCCTACTAACACAGCCCAGTATGCCATTAGCCTTCTTTGCACCAGGGGCACATTGTTGGCTCATATTCAGTTTATCGTTCATTGTAAGCGCCAGGTCCTTTTCTGCAGAGCTGCTGCTTAGTCAGTTGGTTCCCAGCCTGTACCAGTGCATGGGATTTTTCTGCCCTAAGAGCAGGACTTTGTACTTCTCCTTATTGAACCTCATGCAATTTCTTTTAGTTCAATCTTCAAATTTCTCAAGGTCTCCCTGAATTCTAGCCCTGCCCTACATCCATTGTATTTACCGGCCTACATCTATCAGTGGAGTTCTAAATTAGGTTAGTTCAATACTGAGACCCTGCTGCTCAACATGAGGCTGGTACTTGCAAGGGAAGGGAGAAATGGGAATACAGCTTGCCTTCTCCCACAGGGAAACCCCTTTGAGTGATGCACAGGCCAATGGAGTATCTTACTCTGTTTCTACAATTCATAAAGCTAAACACAGACACATGTTAGCTGAATACTGCTGGCAGGTTATTGACATAGTCTATCTATATTTTTTATGATCTGCATGCTTGTAGTTTAGTTATAAGCATATATTAATTCAGTCAATTTCTTCCTGTTACACATTTCATCCATTTCCAAGCAAGGTACATTTGATGTCCTCCAACCTGGGCTGTAGTTTTCCTCAGCTCCTGGGTTAAAAGGTGTTATGAAAGATAGCTCCATCCAGATCTTCTGAATCTCTACTTCTCAGATTTAACCTTTTCGCTCAACTTACAGGACTGCTTATTAGACTCAGCTTGTTGGAAATATAAAACTATTCTCCCAATTATTAAATGTTTTATCCTTTTCCATTACTAAAAAAAAAATCATGAACAACTTCCAATGGATTTGCATTTTCCTCAGTGTCCAGCACTAAGCATATCTTTCTATATTTAGTATGTCTTTCCATACAAACTCAATTACAAATTTCACATTTCCTTTCATTGGTTGCCATGGCAAAATTTCAAAAAAGATAAAATGCCTTTTTGATTTCAAAACCATGCCATTAAAAGCTCTAAAGCTTAGCAAGAGTAAAATTACTCAGATATGAACTAGTTCATGAAGCCAGCCAATTAGATACTTAGAACTACTTATCTCCCCAACCAATAAGCTCCCACCCCTTTTCAGCTATAAATTTGTCCTGTGGTTTGTTAAGTGTGCTATTTTTACTGGTTAGATTTTATGAAAAACAAACAAACCTCATCTTAATTAGCCACTAGGCTACAGCTCCTCACAAGCTGCACTTTGGTCCAATTTAGTGTTATCAATCATAGACCAACTGCTGGTCAGAGGAGATTCAACTGATTAATGGCCATTTAGTCAATTGAATCCTGCAGAATTTATCCCTTTCCTAACCAGTTAAGTGAAGAAAGGTACTGTTCAGACTACCCAAAATGCTGGCATTAAACTAGTGAATCATCGTAACAGAAAGAAAAGCAGTACAGGAATAAAAGGTTACACTTCTGCATTTCATCCCTCTGCAGATAAGGTACATTTGACATTCTCTAAACTGGTCTGTAATTTTCCTCAGTTCCTAGGTTAAAAAGCATTAAGACAGCTAGCTCCATTGCACTCTGCCTGTGATTTTCTTACCAAATGTTTCTTCCTCTACTTTTCCTCAGAAACCACAGGACATAATGGGCACGTCCACATGAGCACAGTTGTGAGATATGTGGTGCTGCAAACACGTTTGCAGCACCACCTACCATGCAGTCCAGTCCAGAGTTTTCTGTGCTGCAAAGGCACACTGACCAAATATGAATTGCTCTGCCTCCCCTCCCCCCCCCATGATATCCTGGGCTTAAAAAAAATAAAACAAAAACCTACAGGGAACCCCACCCCAAAGCAGTACATGTTCAGGCAGTATGCACTGCCAAAAAGTGGAGCTAAGCTGCTTAGAGCCATGCTGTGGCTGCTGGACAGGTTCCACCCAGCAGAATTGCCATAGCTGCAGGTCCAGGCGGCTCCCAGGACCCCAGATAAGGCTTCTGGGGCCATCACAGTGCTGGACCCCAGCCTCTCCTATGCCACCCGGGGTAATTTGCCACATGCCAAAATAAGCGTGGCACAGGGGTCCCCAGGGAACCAAATGTGCGCGCATGTCTGGACACACCTGACGATAGCAAATCTGACTATATCCAAGATTATTTTCAAAGAGCATGCATCTGAAAGTCCAGTTTTTATAGAAGAAAGTACAGTACAGCTAGGCAAAAAGCTGAAGTTTTCCTCATCAGGGGACGCTTGATAATTAGACCAACCCAAGTGCTCAGCTGAAAAGTATCTTTGTCACTGAAAGATATCAATCAGACAAGATTCAACTCTCTAGGAAAGTTCCGTTTCCAAAGTGGAAGAATATTTATCTGCACATACTGCACATAGTGCAGATCTGCACATAGTATTTCAGAAATTAACAGTAAAGTGGCTGCCCTCACTATATGTCTGTGAGCAAGTGGGACACTACAGCAGCAGGGAACACTGATGGAAGCAGTGTTGAATGCAGCCATCATTTTACACTGAACATATGATGCTATTAAGCATATTTTTGCACCCACCCCCTACAGAAATGATGCAGACAAATTGGAGAGTCCAGCAGAAAGCACCAAAAGTGGTTAGGGGGCTGGAGCACATGACTTTTGAGTAGAGGCTGAGGGAACTGGGATTATTTAGTCTGGAGAAGACAAAACTGATGAGGGATTTAATAGCAGCTACCAGAAGGGTGGTCCCTGGGGGACCCCACTGCCCACATCCTTCCAGGTCAAATATGACCCATCCAACACCACTCTCTGGGTGCGGTCCCTCAGCCAATTTGTGACTCATCTGACTGTGTAGGCATCAATGCCACAAGCTTTTTAATGAGAATGAGGTAGGAGAAAGTATCAAAGGCCTTTCTGAAGTCCGGAAAGACTACATCCACCACGACACCTGCGTCCAATGATTTTTGTGATTTGATTGTAAAAGGCAATCAGGTTTGTCTGACAGGACCTGCCCCTAACGAACCCATGCTGGTTGCCCCTAAGCATCGTCCCTCCTGCTGGTCCTTCCCAGAAGTGCTCCTGGATAATCTTCTCAAAGAGCTTCCCCAGGATCTAAGTGAGACTGATAGGCTTATAGTTGCTCAGGTCCTCCCCCCTCCTTTTTTTGAAAATGGGGACCACATTGGCCTTCTTCCAGTCATCTGGCATCTGGCCAGAGCACCACAAGCTCTCTTAAAGCTGTGCCAGGGGCCCCTTGATAACCCCTGCCAATTCCCTCAGCACACTGGGGTGGATAGCATCTAGACCTGCTGATTTGAACATGTCCAACCCCCCTAGATGTTCCCTAACTCATTCCTTCCTGACCCTAAGCCTGTCAGAGTCTCTCCCAAGTCCATCCTGAATCTCAGTGGGGTCCCTGGTCCCTACACAAAAAAAAATGTAGGCAAAGAAATTGTTAAAAAGGTCCATCCTTTCCTCTGGTGCTACCACCAGATTGCCAAACGTATCCTGCAGGGGTCCCACGTTATCTGGTGCTTTCATCACACACCCTATGCATTTAAAAAGGACTTTTTGTTGTCTTTGATCCTAGCCCTAGTTCTGTATCTGTCTTAGGTTTCCTAACAGCCCCCCTACAAGCCCAAGTGATGGAGGTATACTCCTCTTTGGTGACAGCCCCTCCTTTACATTAGGTGTACACCCCTTTTTTGGCTTTCAGGTGTTCCTGAATGTCTTTGGTGAGCATGGGGGGCTTTTGAGCACTCTTGCCCCCTTTGATTCTTGTTGGGACTGTTACCCCTTGAGTGAGAGGACTGTCTCCTTAAGGAATGACCACTTATCTTGGACATCCAGTTCCCCAACTCTCCAGGACACCAATACCTCTCCTACCATCTCCTCAACTCATTGAAGTTGACCCTCTTGAAGTCAAGGGCTACTGCCTTACTGCAGGCCCTTGACACCCTGCACTGTATGGCGAATTCCAGTAGGCGATGATCACTGTCTCCCAGGTAGTCAAGAACCTGGAGTCCCTTCACCAAATCATTGCCTGTGGCCAGAACCAGCTCCAGGAGGCCATTCCCACTGGTGGGACTGTGCACTTCCTGGGTTAAGTGGAGGTCCCGCATCTCAGCAAGGAACTTGCATGAGCAGTCCGACCTGGCTGACTGCTGCTCCCAGCAGATGTCTGGGTAATTTAGATCACCCATGATTACTACATCCCTTGCCTTAAGTACCTCCGCAAGCTGGCCCAAGAATTCATGGTCCAGCTCTTCTCCTTGGGGATGGTCCTGCTTTGAGCAGGGGATTAAACTAAATGACTTCCTGAGATCCCTTTTAACCCTAATTATCTATGATTCTATATGAACAACATGGCTGCACAGGTGCCAGTGTACAAAGAACAGCACCTTTCTGTTATTTGCTTTTTGTAAATAGAAGGTGTGCCACCAGTGAAATGCACCATAGGACTCTGGCATAATATAGTGACAAATGTATAGCTCAACAGGCAGTTTATGAGTGGGTAATGGTCAAAAATGGCCACACGTTCACAGTGGATGAAGTCTGAGAAGGATCCCACAATGCTAAAGCAAGGTATTCTTCTTTGGTGTAACGTTTTGAGGCCACCTGGTGCACAGGTGACTCTTGAAACTTTGCACTGACTAGGGTTTTAAATCTCATCACATCTGCTCTACAGTCCAGGTCTTATGCCAACTGATTATCACCTGTGTAGCTCATTAAAGGATGCCACTGTGGACACAGATTTGCCTGTGATACGAGGTACAACTCAAAATAGTGAGTGTCATAGCTACCAAAAACTTTGTGAGCATGGTATCAAGAATGTGTGACTCACTAAAATATCAGTGTTGTAAAGCAGGGCAACTATATAAAGAAGCAATGTGGTCTAGTAAGTGAACATTTCATGTAAAATGGTCTTAGATTTAAATTGCCATTAATTTCTGAAACACTCTCATAGTTTGCTGTTAATTGAGGCTAAGTGGAATGAATAATACTGACTTTTTCATAAATTTACTTCCTTCTCTATCTAACATATTCATCAAGTTTTGCACTAGAGTGAAAGATTAAAGCGTTCATTAATATTCTGGTTCCTTTGTATAGACATCAGAGGCTTCAGGAAGCTTTGTTAGCTTTAGCTTAAGTCAGTAATACATTATTTAACATAATTCACTATGCTTTATCAGTATGCTTTCAACAAAACTATAGTGCAAGCTTAATGTATTATTTTGATTGTAATAAGATCATAGGGTTGTAAGAGACTTAAAAAAGTTCAAGACAGGATTATCCCTATCTAAACCATCCATGCCAAGTGCTTGTATTACTTTCCCTCCAAATGATAGGTTTTACAACCTCGAAGAAAGTCAGCTGCTTTAATTTTCACAGTAAGAACATTCTTCCCAACATCTAGCCTAGATCTCCTATATTTAAATTTACTATGACTTCTTTCCACTGCTAACACAGAGAATGGACCTTTAAGTGTATTTTAATATTATCAATTCTGTGCCTCAGTCTTCTCTTCTCAAGACTAAATAACCTTAACTATTACAACAATTCCTTATATGTCATGTTTGCTAGTCTAAAACAACACACTACTCCAGATGATGTCTCAGTCACCAGTACTGAATACAGTGGAAGAATCATTTCACTTGACTTACAAGTGACAGTCCTGTTGATACAGGTCCTGTTGATACACCCAAGAATGCTATTAGTATGTTTTTCAACATTTTTTACACTGTTGTCATCTTCATATTGTAGTCCATGTTACTGCAGCCTAGTTAGTCACTAGTCATGTGTGTCCAAAGTCTGTGTTAACACTTTTTAAATTAAAAGAAAACTGAAAAGTATTTATACACATTTTACTGACATCAACGTAACTTCATCAAAAGGAAGAATGCAAGTTAAAATGAAAAACACAGCATAAATCAGGAAGCAGTCAGTTTAAAATGTTGTTTCATTTTCTGTAATCCATATTTCATGATTTTGTCCTGAAGCAAATGATTTCTTCATTTGAAACCAACTCATGGATTTCTATATTAAGGCTTATTCTGACAGATAAAGATGAATTGATCATTGAAATGAAAAGTCCATAGTTCACTAGGTACACACGATACTAATCCAACTCAAATTTCTATGTACAAATAATCCCTTTCAGTTACATACATGGTGATTTGAGTGGTAAGTTTTTCCCCCTTCAAAATTAAAAATAATTGTGAGAAAAACCTGAGTGAAGAAAATGTGCATGGTTCATATTTTTATGTGCAAGTTTCCCTGTACACCTCTGCCCCCCAATAGGAATGGTTAAAGAATGCATCCCAATTTCTGATTAGGAAAGGAAGCAAAATAGTACCATATACATATATACAAAATACAGAAAAATAGAAAAGCTGACAGGAGGGAGTACAAATTAGCAGTTAGATGAAGCAAACAAAAAAGTTTCAGTAAGAAAAATATCTAAGGCCAGTAAGGTTAAGAAGATGCGAAATCCAAAGGTATACACGTTGGTTAGTAGGGAAAGTTGATAAACTAATCACGTTCTATGTAGAGGCGACCAGTAATACTCAATACGTATACAGATTCAGGAATAATGTCAGATGACACATTCATTTCTTACAGTGATGCAAAAAAGTTGGTGGAGAGGTAAACAATGAGGACAAGTAAATCAGTTTCATTAACTAACTGGGACTCCTCTGTAAGTTTAACGCTTTTGAACAAAAAAACCCTCATGCGAGTCCCCATTTAATGCACTCACATGAGGAGTCACAAATCAAGGAACAAAAATACAGGCCACATTTGAAAGATGGAAGATTATGTCCTAGAAACTATAAAAAGAATTTAAGGTATCACGGCGACTGATCAACTGAACACAAGTTTCCAGTACAATGCAACTAAAATGATGAATGCAGTGGTTTTGTCCAAAAGCAAGGAAACAACAAGTAAAAGCACTTTTGGTGTTACTTCTGAATACCTGAACAAAACGTAAACTATTCCATTTCTGAAATTTTATTTTTAAATGCTTCACTCTAATTATGGCCAAATAATTCTCTCTCAAATATTCCTTTTTAAATTACACATCTGAAACAACATTTCCATTTTATTAGCATTAATGTTACCAGCAGCAAGTGCTATTTTAATGGTATCCAGTGTGATTTACTAAACTCTGAATAGTTTAATTTCCTTCAATCCTGATCTTGTCTACTGCATGAACTTTGTGAAGTATTTCTTTATTATGATTTTACTATGTGATGAACAAAATATTCCCTTTCAAAAGACAGGGACAGATAAATGAAGCAAATTAATAATTTTCCACTAGAAGAACAGGAATAGTAGTAAGATAAGAGCCTACTACTTCTTATAGAATAAAAAAAATATTGTTTTAAACTTGAATCAGAGGGAAATGCATTTCAAAGGAACATTAATTCCAAACTGAGGTTGAGAGAGTTCACTTAGGTAGTATGTCTCTAAAAGGAGGATCTCCAAATTTAAACAATGACAGAAAAGATGATAATACCTACTGTCTGGCATTTTTTTTCATAAAACAAAGATGAACACAAGCAATAGAAAAAATAATAAATAAAAAAGATATTGGCTTGTGAGACCTCTAGGCTGTTTGACAGTTTATATTCTACAGGGGAAAAAGACGCGTCAGATTTCTAGAAAGCATCTTTATGATGCAAAAAGACCCAACCCAACCTCGAACAGAACTGTCACTGATGTTTCTGTGGCTTTTTAGGGTCACCACCTCAGTTTAGCCCAGCAGAAAACTGGTCAAGTAGTTCACACTCCCTGTGACTGCTTGTTATGGAATAGAGAAACTGTCGTCTCAGAGAAGACCAAGTCCAGCACCCCAAAGAGGGCTCTGAGGGCAAAGACTGACTGCAATGAGGGTGGTGTAGAAGACATAGAATAGTTTCCTCTACTTTCTCCTTGCAGAAGGACAGGCCACTGATAAGGTCAATTTTAAGCGGGGCAAAGGGATGCATGGCCAGCAGTCACTTGCAAAGGGATGCATGGCCAGCAGTCACTTGCAAAGGTCACCAGTTCTCTTGGCAATGGCAGCTTGTACAGGGTGAAGCAGGCTAGGCAGGCTTGATTTTGTATTGCTGCCACCAGGCTCTATCTCCAGGTCATGTCAGAATGAGCAGCAAGTTACTTTGACTGTCCACAGGTACAATACCTTCCCAGACATGATCTTAAAGAAGATCCCACTGCTGTTCTCATTGGGCACAAAGCCAGGCAGCAGGGTACTAGACTCTCCCCTATAAACACTATCCATAGCTGGAGAAATAATGTGTAGAAGGGGTCTGTTTAAATGACCTGCCATCAGGGAGGGCTCTGTGTATGGAGCTGGTGCTCTAGGGCAGCAAGTGCATCTACAGGGAGGGTAGCTTTCACTTGAGTCAAAAGATGGAAAGCAAATTGGACAGAGTGCAGGCACAGTTCATTGGCCAGGGTTTTGGTTTGTGTTTTGTTTTTGCTTGTTTTTTGGGAGGGGGAGCTTTTGATTACTATTTTTTTTTAACTGAGAACTGGTTGGATTGATCCGAGTCAAAGAGGTGTATCAATTTGATGATATGCAACTGGACCAAGGAAGCAATGAGCTTCTGGAAGTAAGGTTCAGTGGCAATTACTGCAAAATCAAGTCATAATTTGGACCAGGGGATCCTACAGTAGCTCTGCAAGTTACAGGGCCCTGCCTTGAGGTTTCAATTAGTGGGCCTGCCAAGCCTACACAGGGCTGTAGTAGATGGGCAGGAGAGTATCCCAGCTGAAGTGCTTGGAATCCAAAAGGAAAAGTTCACAGTTGAGATTGATGTCCCTCCACCTATGCAATAAAGCAAAAAATCAACTATCACCAGGGGAAATGGCAAAGAGCTTGCAGGTAGAAACCATTTACTCTGCGCATTGGGTCAACCAGGCCTTGACCTCAACTCATGGGTAGGCAAAGAACAGCATGCTAGATCCAATGGTGCCCATTCTAAAAGTAGTCTATGAGGAGCTTCTGGAGCCTGTCCAGAAAATTTGTTGCAGGGAAGGGGCAGGGGGCAGGATGGCACATCTATGCTAAAGAATAGCAGCTGCCAGACTGCTTAATGACCAGGACTTGGTTGCAGGTGGAGAGGCTTTGCAGGTGTCAACACCACTGCTATAATTGCACCTCGACCTCTTGACTAAGGCCTTTCCAGTGCTTTGCTACGTTGTCCAGTGGCTATAGGAAAATGCCTGGGGTTGTGGGGTAGGGGGTGCAGCTGAGGCTGTGGCTGATGGACTGGCCAGGCTTCTCAGAGTGTGGAGAAGTGGCTCAATAACTGGGTGTATAGTATTCTAAAGAGGGGCTAGCCCTGCTGGAAACAGGGTATATGGTGCGCTGCTCATTTTCAGAAGGCTAGAGATATTCAAGTACAAGAACTGGATGGTCAAAGTAAAGACAGACCCAAAACCAAAGGCTTCCACAATCTGGAATAAGAAGTCATGGTTGACCTGATCAAAGGTTTTTCCTTGATCAAGGGAGACAAGGCCAATGTCCAAGTTGAAGAGTTCTGCAGCTAACAGCAAGTCACTCAGGAGAAACAGGATCACCTGGATGCTTCTGCCACATACAAAGTAGCTCTGTTCAGGGCCAGTGACTCAGGCAATGACAATTTTGAGCTAGCTGGCCAGGACTTTGGTCAGGATTTTGGAATCATTACACAGAAGTGATACCACTCATGAGTTCCTAACTTCATTGAGATACCCTTTTTGGGCCAGTATGGTGAGGAGTGCTCCATAGAAGCTGACCAGTAGAAATCAAGCTTCAAGATTCTGCTGGAATAGGCACAGAAAGTCCTGGCTGAGGAGGGGCCATAAATTCTTGTATAATTAAATGGGTATTCATGGTCATTACTGGCATCCCTTGGGGTAGCCTCAAGCTTCAAAATGTCTGTGTTTCTCTCAAACTCTTGCACACTGTAGCAGCAGTCTTGAGTCATCTGATATGTATATTGTTGGCAGAAAATCGTGACTTGTACTTTTTCCATTTCCCACAATTGCTTCCAGGAGAGGAATTTGTTTCTTGAAGCCATGTAGGTCCATCAGAGATGCATGAAGTAGACCCAGAAGAGCATCCTGCAGGAGGCTAACACCAGTAGGTGCTCAGGTGCGAGTCAGACAGGAAACCTCAGTTCATACCAGACCAGGCTGTAGTCCAAGAGTCCTGATGGAGTACTATGGCTGCAATGAAGCAGCGACAGGTGGTATTCAGAGGAAGAAGGGAAAAGTAGTACTCTGTCAGAAGGTGATATCATGTGGTAAAACAGTTCTTAAATTTAAAAGATTTTTGAACACGTGACCGTAGATATTGTGGGTATGGTAGATGTGAGATAGTTCAGGTCAGAGTCTTTTAACCACTTCATCAGGTCACTCAGTGCTTTATATTCATACAGAGAAGAACACTGTTAATTAGGAGTGGCTGCTTGGGAAACAAAATGGGATCTGCTAGAGTGATACTTGGTTACAGTTCAGTGAATGGTTTGAATAAAATCTGTGAGATTTGCTTCACCATGATATTTGACTCCATTGAGTTTAAGAATAATTCATATTTATGCTACAACTGCTTCAGAAGTAGAGGTAGGAGAATTCTATGAATGCTTTGCAGGAGCTAATTAGTTTGCACCCTGAAAAGAGATACCATTATAAATTTGCAGTGTCTTCAACTGCCAAAAATGCAGAAAGTTATGAAATTAAAGGTATACTGAGTCCTTTTGATGAAGAGAACAATCAAGCAAGCCAGTATCTCATAGATTTCTGTATTGAAACTAATTGCTAACACACTATTGTTGCCAGATGAGAGATAAAATTAACTATGTGCTTATATCAAGCAGGTGATGAATGTTAGTCTGCAAAGGCAGAACTTATCCTTGTGCAATTTGTGCCTCATAACCAACTGTTTCCAGTTTTACTTGAGGTAAAACTCAATAAGTTATAGAACACTGATTTCACTGAGGTTAAACATTGTTTTACTAAATGTGACCCTTGAGATCAATAACAGATTCCAAGTAGTCGATGTGGAAGGAAGAGAAGAACTAAATATTAAATGAGAGGTTATTAAGATAGCACAGATGACAGCAGATTAGAATACATTTGGAAGAAAGAAAAGGATTAAGAAAGAAGATCTCAAGTGAGATCTGAAGTTGTTTGAGAACAGAAGGAAAACAACAAGCTTTCAAACATGGAAAACGTCGGGCCCCTGAGGGACTTGTCGGGCAACCTGGTGCTCGCAGCCGATGGGAAGGCGGAGATCTTCAATGGGTTCTTTGCCTCAGTCTTCCTGATGGGGGACCGGGACACCCCTCCTGTTGGAAGCCTGTATTCCCCCTCGGGAATCACTGCCAGGCTGGGGGTGAGGGTTGATCTAGTGGAAGGGCTTCTGGAAGGGTTGGATGTCTTCAAGTCAGCAGGCCCGGATGACCTACTCCCAAGGGTGTTGAGGGAGCTGGCGGGGGTGATTGCTGAGCCCTTGGCTCAGTTATACGAGCGCTCTTGGAGCTCTGGACAGGTGCCGGAGGACTGGAA
>JAGPOW010001338.1:55298235-55321834 GCA_030014935.1 Caiman crocodilus
ACCTATTTTCTAGTGTAGTTCGCTGTTTATCTTCGAGGCCCCTGGCCTGGTACAGCCGTCTCCTCCTTATCACTGCAGATGGGCATAATTTACAAAACAGTCTCGCTGTGTATTCTGTCTTGGGAGGATGGCTCGAGGCCATTTATTAGGCCTTCAAAGAAATGGCTCGGGGTTATTCACAACAGATCCAGTTGACATCATAATTTAGATTTTCAAGAAGTTTTTGACAAGGTCTGTCACCAAAGGCTCTTTAAAAAATGGAATTGCCATGGGACTGAAGGGAGGGTTCTTTTTTGGACTGAGAGCTGGTTAAGAGTTAGGAAGCAAAGGGTGGGGTTAAAATGGGGTTATTTAGGATGGAGGAAGGTGAAAATAGGGGTCCTGCATGGATCTATGCTGCTGAGCCTAGGTTGCTGGGAGGGAGGAGGGGGTTAAACATTTTTGTCAATGGTCTAGGAACAGGAGTGCACAATAAACTATCCAAGTTTGCACATGATACTAAATAACTCAGGTAGGCAAATCCCAAGATAACAGAGAGGATGTGTAGAAAGAGCTCACCAAGCTGAGTGAGTAGGGAAAAAAATGGCAGATGAACTTTAGTGTTGACAAGTGCAAGGTAACGCACATAGAGAAAAATAACCTCAACTATAAGGATATAATGCGGGGCTTTGAACTAATTGCTATGACTCAGAACGAGACCTTAGAGTCACTGAAGACAGATCTCTAAAACCCACCAAAAGTGGTAATCAAAAAGGCTAATAGAAATTTCAGCGTCATTAAGATCCAAATTGAAAAGAAAACTGAAAACATCATCATGCTGCTATGCTAATCCATAGTGAACCTGCATCTTGAATGCTGTGTATACACATCTCAGAAAGAATGTAGTAGAACTAGATAAGGTATAGAGAAAGGCAACCAAAATGATCATTGGTGGGAGCACTTGCCATTTGAGGAAATACTAAAAGAGGCTAAGACTCTTTAGTTTGGAAAGAAGATGGCTAAAGGGAAATAAGGTAGAGATCTCTAAAATTATGAAGAGTGTAGACAAAGTGAATTGGGAACTGTTATTCACCAGGTCACAGAATACTAGTACTAGTGAGTGTTCACTGAAGTGGACACAGGTCAGGGTACATTTTAAAACTTACAATTACTTTTTTTTTCTTTTTTTAAACATAACACATAATTAACTTTGGAAATGATACCAGAGGAGGTTGTAGGGGCAGATAATATAACCAGGTCCAAAAAGCAACCAGACAAATTCGTGGATGACAGATATATTAATCTAATTAAGTGAACCAGTCAAAGATGTATCCTCTGGAGTCTCTAAACCTATGATGGTGGGTGCCAAAGAACATAATAAATAGGGGATATATCACTTTGCATATTCCCAGTACAATGCTCTACCTCAAAAGCATCCACTCCTGCCACTGTCAGAGACAGGATATTGGACTAGATTTACCATTGTTCTGACACAGTATGGGCCTTCTAATGTTCTCACATAAATGGGATATTCAAGGCATAATAAAAATAGCCATCAAGGATGTGAAGAACAGAGAGGAGAGGGAACTTGCATGACCAACAGTAATATATGGCTTTGAAAATTGGAAACAACATGCATTGGAAGACCAGAAGCATTTGAAATTCAGTCTTATAAAAAATATATATTGAAGATTCCATGGACAGCAAAACATGTAATGAGTGGGTGTTGGAGAAGGCTACAATGACAGGAGACCTTCTAAACTTAGTGAATAGAATAAGTGAAAATTCTTTGGACATGTAATTAGAGAAAAAGAAGGAGGCTGTGCACAGATTACACTTATTCAAGGATTGCATGATATAAAGGAAGGTGCAGGGGAGGGTTGGGGGTGCAGACCAAGAAGAGCATAAAGAATCAGAAAAGTAGGCTGGAAGGGACCTTCTTCAGAGATTCTGCCCTAGGCCATCCCATCCTACCCAAGCCATCCCATAAAAACCATAATTTAAACTCTACATAAGCCTACAATTAACATGGATAAATAAGGGACATAGAGGAGTGGCCAAACTGGGGACAAATCAAGTAACAAGATTATCAGTAGACAAAAGCAAGGAGATCTGATTTATCACGCCACTAACCATTATCCTCAAGTCTATTTCTTCTCTCCTGTCTTGTCACCATGTTCATATTTGGGCCCAGAAGCAGGCACATACTGCTGCTTCACTTGTAGCCATAGTGAGTCACTCACTGGCACATGGGTCCCCTATATATATATCATCTCCATCAAAACTATCTGCTTAAGTGAGAATGGCTTAAGAACACATGATTTTATACACATACTCTGGGATGTGTTGTGGGGGCACTTTAAAAGCATCCAGAGTGAAACAAACTTCAGTTCAGTGCACCCCCACTACCATTTTTCAGTGTGGGGATGTTGATGCATGTGACACTGGAGGCTTCTGGAGTGTGGTAATTTCCATGCTCCAATGAACTAGAATTACAGCACATTGGAGCAGGCTCCTTGTACATGTGCTGGAGTCCAAAAAACATGCTTTGGTGCCAAAGGTCCTGTATTCAGTCCTACTGATGAGCTAGAGTAGGGGCCATTTCAGTAAGACCCGTTTTATATATTTTAGGGTTTTTCTTTGGTTACATACCAGTTCACACTACCAGTAGATGTGGGATTGCTCTGTTTTGCTGACATCAATATTTCTCTTTATCTCTGCATCTTTTTTGTGGTAAGAAAAAAATTCTTGCTGCAATGCATCATTAATTAAAGTTCTTTTTTAGGCATTAAATGGCATAAGAAATCACTGATATAACAAAAGTCAAAACTATGCTAATGTTTCTATTGCAATAGACAGATGGCTTTATTAACATCTGGCTACCTAAAACTACAGGTCTCATAAAAAGAGACATTCTTATGACTAGATTTCTGCAAGTTTGACTACCATACATATATCTAGATAATTATTCTGTTGTTCCCCATGTAAGTATACAGGTAAAATCATGCCACAATTTATACTGAAATAACTTCAGAACTAGCTTTCCCCATAAATTCAACAAATAATGAAAAATAACAAGATCTTCCTGTATAATGGAAACATTGGTCATAAAAGAAACCTCGTACAGTATGCAATGAAAGTTGTATGATGACGGTATCAGACAGTCTTGTACTAGCCAAAGGCACATTCAAGTACCTAAGTTTCTATCATAAAGCAGATTTCAACAATAAAAATAAACACCATACAGCAATTTTAGATGATGTCTGGGGTCAGATATAAAAAAAAATCCAAAAATCCCTACAGCAACCAATAGGAAAACTATAAGTTTAATACATTATACCAGTGGGAGCCAGCCTTTTTTTTTGCAGCAAGGCCACAAATCAGCCCCTTACCCTGCCTGCATGCATCCATATATGCAAGCACGTGCACTTGCAGCAGTGCAAATAAAAGTGGTGCAAACTTGAGCCAGGGCTTTTTGCCTCAGCACACATGCTCAGATGCACTTTGTTGTAGAGCAAATTATGCCACTTGGGGCAAAACAACCCTGCCTAGCTCCTCCCAGATCTGCAGCCTGGGGAAGCTAGAGCCCAGGGTTAGCAACTGCTGCAGTATAAAAAGCTGCCCTGTCCTGGCCCCATCCATACAAAAAGCTACCCTGGCAAACCGCTCAGGGCTACTCACTCTCAGGAGCTTCTAAGGCATGGCCACTTGGTACCTGGGGACACTACCCCTTGTGTCAGCTGGACTGCTGCAGCAGCATTCCAAATTCATTTTTAAAAATACCCTAAAATCCATGTCTTTCCACAAAATACCACTCTATAGAACCACACACAAATCTCTCTCTCTCTCTCTCTAGAGAGGGAGAGTGGGCAATTCTTTATTGGTATATTTACAATTTTAAAGCAATGTAGAAGTCTATCAGTGTGTCTATCATCATGATAAAATAAACTCTAAATGCCTATATGTATTGATGTGTACTTTTGGTTTTCTTCACATGTAATGGGTGTGTGATGGGGGATATGGTGTTTGCAGGGAGAGGGTGGGAGTGTGTGGAGAGATGTGGGTTGGTGTGTGGGTAGGTATGAGGCAACTGTTGTGGGGACTGTGGCTATGGGGACCTGCTCAGGAGAGGTGGGTCCCCTGGCCCCCACAGGGTGCACCCCCCCCAGCACATGGAATTCCACCTCCCAACAGGGCCGCAGCTCCCCCCTGGAGGACAACATCCACTACCCCCCACAGGGCCCCAGCTCCCCTGCCCAGGGTCCCAGGCTCCCTGGAGGGCCACAGCCCCTCCTCCCAGGGTCCCAGCTCCCTCACCCAGGCCCCTCACCCCAGCCCCCCTAATTAGGGTCCGTAAACTTACTTTTGCCAGCAGTGGGAGTGGGGCGCTCTGAGCCATGGCAACAGGACCTGGCATGGCATGTGAGGACCATGCACCAGGCCCAGTCAGCCCTGGGGCATCTCTGTTGTCCATTCAGGCTGAGTCATGGTGGCAGGACCCAGCGTGGCATGTGGACACCATGTGCCAGACCCAGCCAGGTCCTGCTGGCCCTGTGGACTTTCTGCTGCCCATCTGGGCTGGGCCCTTGGTGGCAGGACCCAGGGGCTGGAGGCATCAGGAGAACAAAAGAGATACTCTGGCTGACACCAGAGCATCTCTGTTGGAGGACTGACTCCCTGGCATGGTCTGGGACTGTGCCTTGATCTGCTCTTCTGTAGAGCATGTTTTTTAGACCCCTGGATATCCAGGGGTCTAATTTTCACCCCTCACTGAAAGTTTTCACCTTTTTTTCATTCTCACATGTGCCTCTTGCCCTGCCTCAAAGGTGTTTGAGATGGGGCAAGAGGCACATGCACGCTTGTCTGGATATGCCCCTTGAGTGCCAGTCTGATCTCCTTTCCTGCCCAATTGGCTGCTTTGCTCTTCTTCCTCCCCTGTGCTCCCTGTCCAAGCTGCTGCTCTGCTTTCTGCCACTACGTTGCCTGTCCCTTCCCCAATCTGTTGCATGCCAAATTTGGAGGTTGCCCATAACACTTGTGGCATGTGCACAATAGGTTGATCACCCTAGGGTCATATTATTCTACATTATATTTTGGATATCAAACAATTATAGCCTATACTCAAAAAAGACCAGAACTTGAGAGAAATACAATGTTCCCACCCACCACAACTATCCTGCAGATAGCCCCCAACCCTGCCCAACTTTGTCGATCAACAAGCATCTAATGGGACACAAACATAATTAATAATAAATATAAGATCTCATTTCTACTGCCACAATAATCAACATTCCTCACAATAAAAAAAAAAATCTAAATTCAAGGATAATGGCCTTAGGGATGGGTGCTGCCACATCGCACCACACACACACACACACACACACACACACACACACAAAACCTCCTATGCTCATGCTGGACAGGAGTTATTTGGTACTTCAGTAGCCTCCAATTCTTAGAGCTGGGCAGTGGGGCTCACTCACTCAGCCATGCCTGGAGCTGATTGGAGCCAGCTGGCTGGGAAATGGGATAAAAAGCCCAGTGGCAGCAGCAGGAGTGACTGATGTTGGTGTGTTCTACTCGGGCTGCACTTGGACCCAGACCCCCATTTCCTGCTGCTGCTAACCCATGTGCATGCAGGGCAGCTCCCACCAGGTTCTGCCCGAGATCCTGAGATGTCAAGTACCCAGGACCACTGCTCTGTGACCTGCCCCCCGTCCCATGTCTGAGTGTATTTTTGGCTGTGGCACCTTGTAGCCAGGCAGGTGGCTAGAGCACCAAAAATCCTGCTGCCCTCCTTGCTTGATGTGCTGGTGGGAACAGCAGCAGCAGCAACAGCAAGGAGGCATCTGAACACTGCTGTCCATAGCAGGAACCTGAGCTTGACATATCTTTGATAGCAGCTGGGACTTGGCTTCTTGTGTGGGCAGTGGTGCCTGTTGCCTATCACCCTGCCCTTCCTGGGTCCTTCTGCACTGCGCTCCTGCCACCTCCACTGCCCAGCAACAGGCCAGAAACTTGGGTAAGCAGACACACAACAACTCACAGTGCCTGGCAGTGACAGCTGCTGGGACACATGTGCCCCTCACATACTCCTCCCACCCCAGCACTGGTGACTTAGGGAAACCAAAATACAAGTTTGCTCAGGGTGCCATTTTCCCCAAGGTGGGCTCCGCATAAACATATCGATCCCAGAATGTGGTATACCTTTGGGGCATGCTGAAAAGTTGTGGAAGGGGCACATTAACAAAAGCTCACAGCCATTTCTCAGCACAGGGACTCCAATACATGTGATGCTCTAGCACTTTCATTAAATTCAGCCCTACCCAACACCACCACCAGAGAATGAGCATAAATGCCCAAAATGCTCTCATGGTAACTACATGGGTGAAACCAAAGAAAAAAAAAACTACACACTAGAATAAATGATCACCCCTACTCCCAAAAAAGAACAGAGACTTTAGAACACAGGGAGCACATCTACTTGAGACATTTACCATGGAGATGTGCTAATTAGATTTGCAGTAAACATCTTGCACCGTCACAGTTAGTAGGCTGCAGGTAGCTAGTAAACTCTACAGCAGGGTAGTACTTGTACATACAAGTACTATCCTAGTGCCGAATTATTTTCTGTGCAACAATACGTGTAGATGCTGACCTGGGAGTAAATTGCTCTCGGTCAGCCCAGCTAGCAAGGGACACACTTCTGCCTGTTGCCTTGGCTTTGCAACTGCAGGAGCCTCATGGCCCAGATAGCTCCAACTCTGCTCAGGCATGATCTTCCATGCTTCCTGCCAGCCCAAGTATACCCCTCAGACCTCAGGCCACACTGCTGTCATCAGCCAGAGCCCTAGGCTGACCCCTGTGCCCTGTGAAAAGCTCAGGGCTGGCACCTGGGCAGCTGTGGCCTTAGCCTGGAGCACATCTTGGCTGCTCCAGGGAGGCAGAGCAGGGCATAATCACCCCTAGCCTAAACTGCTCTTCCCTAGCTCAGTTTGCTGCTGTCCCAGGTACACATGTAGATGTTGCACTCAGGAGTAGTTTATTCTCTCACATTAACTGCACATGTAGACATGCCCAGGTAGAACACTTTTCACAGACTATTAACTTCCAGTCTGGCCTCACAATTCTCATGCTGGAAGGAAATTTACAAAAAACCTTCAAAACATGAGCCTGGGAACAAAAATGCATTAGTCTACTGGACACTAGCAACCAGGGACTTAACTTAGACAATGAATTCATGCTCTATTATAATTTATTTGATACTCACTAATCTCTGTACTTAACTGTTGTTATCAACTCTCCTGAATGATCCTGTTCTTCTGTTTCTCAAGTCTTTATTGAGTCTTTCTTATCTGTTGGCTGATAATTTCTGTCATACGTTGCTTTTTTTTTTTTTCCCCACATATGGCCAAGCTCTTGTTCTATTTGCCCAAGCTCGTTTTCTATTTGCAATTTAACTCTGCTGTGCCTGCTTCTCCCTGAAACCCAAAGAAGAGTGCTATGATGCCCAAAAGCTTGTCTAAGACTACCCAACCATGCAGCTGGTCTTATAAAATATATCATCCACAAACATTTTTCCATACTTTATA
Source organism: Caiman crocodilus (assembly GCA_030014935.1). Taxonomy (NCBI): domain Eukaryota; kingdom Metazoa; phylum Chordata; order Crocodylia; family Alligatoridae; genus Caiman; species Caiman crocodilus. The sequence goes on from JAGPOW010001338.1 coordinate 55,305,807, forward strand.
TTTCCTGGACCATCATCATTACAACATCACTTGAAACAGCTATGATATATTATGGTAATTTATCTTTAATAATAGTTATCAACAGGTTATTAAGTAATGGTTATTATAAATACAGCTAATGAAGGTATATTACTATGCAAATGTATTCTTATGTATGTTCACTCATGCAGCCGTCAGTTTTAATAATCAGCTGGTAATTAATATATCTGGTTGTGATTATTTTCAAACTAAGGGAGAAATTCTGGAACTAGCAACATCTATGCCATTGTTACAGAATAAAAAATGGCATAACATATGATGTTTATTTTTATATAACAGCAAAAACCAAAACACAAGCAACCCAAGCTTAAGATTCCATAGTTAGTCTGGAGCCCCAAATTTGGTTGCTTCTACCAGCAGCATAATAAGCAAACGTCTCATTTGAGGGTTCTCCCTCTACTTGCTCCCCCAACACCATGCACTTTACCTGGCTCCACAGCAGGGAAGCAGAAGTGATGACATGGTACAGGAGCAGCTGGGGGGTTTCCTGTGGGAGAGGGAGGTATCACATCCTTTTTTGAATGCATGTTGATGGTAGAAAAAAGGAGGTACCTTCTCCCTCGCTAGTAATGAACTATCAGCCATTGCAGCATGTGCTGATGTCTCCAGGGCAATAATACTGGATAATTAGTCCCTGGCGTCTATGCTTTTTCCTTAGCATCTCTCTCCCCCATACACTAGGTCTGCCATGAGTCTGCTTCTATTTTTCTTTTAATGAGGGTAGAATCCAATTAATATTTGCAGTTGGGGGGGAAGGACAGGATCAAGCAATAATTAATTTGTAGCTCTCAGAAGGACTTTAAAGTCTGCAAAATAGATTAGGGACCAGATTTTGGACATATCTTTTCCTCCCTCACTTAGAAAAGTGCAATGAAAATTCTGTCCTAGGCACAGGTATGGATTAAAACTATATATCCATAATGCCTAACCAAGAATTCTTCTTCAACACTTTTAATATGCACTACAATTTAGTAAAAAAAGTTTTCTAAACTGCTAATCGAAGACATCATTCCAATTTACGCCTTAGTTCCAGATTCTGTAGCCTTAGTTTATCCAATTAAACCCTTGTTTCTGTGTGTATGGCACAGTTAGGATTTTTAACCTCAGAATTTGACTGTTGTTCATCAGTGTAACTTCAGGTCTAGAGCAAAATAGCCTACAAAACTGATTTAGAAATAGGGAGACATACAACTTCTTCTATAAGGAAAAGTGGGAGTCAATACACAGCGTAATCACAGAATACAACAATCACAAAATTATAGAATCTCACAACAAAAGTTGCTCAGGATAAATGAGCAACTTTAAATAAATTTCCACCTTGAAAATTCTCCTCAAAAAAGCCCCCAACCAACCAAGCAAACAAATAAATGAAACAAAGCCATTTCCCATCTCAGACTCACTGGAAATTTTGATCAATTTAATAAACATTTTAATAATGAGCAGCAAATGGGGTCCAGCTGGCCTTTAAGTATTCAACAAGCAACATATATACGCATCTCCTACACCCCAGAATTTCATGACTTCTCTGGTTTGCAGAAGCTTCACATATACTTAAAGATGACACATATATATAGTTTAGTATTAAATAGAGGTTTCCATTTAATGATTTAGAAATATGTTTGGAAAAGTCAAAGCATTTTTAGTCATTTGTCCAGTTTCTGCTTGATCCTCTAGTGAACTAAAAGAAACCGTCCAATTATGAGGAAGGCTAAGTCTAGTGAAAATAATTTTGCTGTCCCAAGAGCATCTTCCTTTTATTTCTTTATTGTGCATAAGACATACATTTTTAAAGAGAGACATGGTATTAGGCAAAGCACTTTTGAAGTCCATTTCCAACCATGTTACCCTATGCTAATATTCCTTTTAAACAGCCATGTAGTTAACAGACCAATTCATCTCTTGGTATGCAGCCATTGGCACAATGAGCTTCCTCTGTGAATCTAGAATTAAAGCAAAAGCTATAGCAGTAAAAGGAAAGAAATTTTTTTTTTCCCACGAGCTACATTATCTCTTTTAAGGTAAATCCTGCCTCCTGAATTAAAACTAAGTAGCTGAGATGCCTGTGAGACAAGATTTACTGTAGAGAAAAACATATGGGCTTTTTCTGCAGTCAATCCTTTAGGCATAAAATGTGGCAATGTTCCTTCCCTAACAAGGTTCCAATGTCATATCCAAATTTTGTCTCCTCAGATTCTGCTCACCAAAAATAATTTTAAGGAAAAAATTGGCATTAATCTGTTCTGTACAGTGGGTGAGGCTGTGGAATGAGCAGACATAATAGATTTTCATGAGAAGAGTTCATATTGGCTTGCACAGGTGTCAGACCTGGGGGTCATCTACATACTATTATCTATCTTTCACAATATACGGCCATAGAACTATCACAAAGTTGGCCATATAATTGAACAAATTTTTCTTGCATGTGGAAGAACAAGTGATTGACTCTGAACCTATATACAAAATAGAGAATATGCTTCTGGGCTCAAGAAATCCCTTGGAAGAGTTGCAGCCTTGTTACCATTGCCTCTGGCTGAGGGCATATTCTCATTTTAATCAGCTTAGTCTACAGTAAAAATGAATCGTTAGACTCCTTGCTGAGGGTAAACTCTTATATTCCAGCTTTCTAGAATACCTAATTAGCTAGGAGATTCCCTCTCATTCTAGAGTGTGAACTTGACCTCATTCATGCTTTTTTTTCTTACTATCTAATCTTCCACACTGCATGATATTCTCATTGGTATGGTATTTCAAAGGTCACAGCTAGCCCAGAATGAGATGAGGCAGGGGGTTTCCACTGCCTGGATCACAGAAGCACCACTGAGTGGCTACCAGTATATTCAGGCCTGGTCCAGCCCTTGGCCATGGTTCTGATCCTCATTTCAGCCACACTTCCAAGGTCCATGAAGCTAGGGCTGGAGTTGATGCCAGTGGTGCTGAACCCTGCCAACTTGCTGGTGATCACACCACCACTTCAACTATACTGTTTTTAGGGGATGGGGGCTGCATAAGTGATGGATACCAGAAAGGGTATTGAATCACTCTGGGGAAAGGGTGGTAATTATTATGTAGAAGGGGTGGTAATTATTTGGGCTAGAGGGTGATTCAGTTTTGGTAAGCTGCTGAGGGCTGGGAGGCAGGGTGCTGACCCAGCCTCAGCCCTCTGTCATGGCTGTTTAGGCAGTGAGGCTGCAGGGGGAGGGACGAAATGCCAATTGATCTAAGACAAAACAAGAAGAAGAAGAAGAAGAAGAAGAAGAAGATGAAGAGGGGAAGGAAGAGGGAGAAGAAAAACTAGATAAGAAAATTGGAAGACGCATAGCAACAATCTTGCAATTTGTAAAAGCTTGTTATAAAGAAGACAGGGATTAAATATTCTCAAGGCCATTGGGGAAAGCATAAGCAAAAAAAAATCAATTTAATTTGGAGCAAAGAAGATTTACATTGGCTATTAGGAAAACACTGCATCTGGGTATCTAGGGATGTTTTAAAATTGCCTTCAGTGGCAATTTAAAAATAGGTAAAATAAACATCCAATAGGTATGGTCTAAGCATAATTACCCTCTCTCAGAGCAAGGGATTGAACTGGATAATTTACTGAGGTCCTTTGCAGATCTGCATTTCTATTCCAAAATAATGATTTTCCAGCTGTTTCACAATGCTGCCACACATCCTGTCTTCTACTCTCTACATTGACAATTCAGAATATAGAGTCAAGCTTAGAGTCTTAGTCCCTATCATCGAGATGCTCAATGTTCTAAGTTTAGTTTATCTAAAATATCACCTAAAGATCCAGGGTGAACACCATTGTGTCTGAAGAACTCTGCCCTTCAGATGCAAAAGAACTTTCTTTCATGGAGGCAAAGTTCATTATTAGGCATGATCAAACTCAGGGAGCACTGAACAAATCTCCACAAGAACTAGAGATCATTGGAAACCTTGCCACCTTTTGCACCAAATATTAGATGTGGTTCTTTCCCCGTGAACTCTCTAGCACAAACTCAGCATGCACAATAAAAACAGAAACAAAATTACTGATACAATACAATGGATGCATAATTTTCCTGCTTGTGAGATGATGAGATAAAAATCAAACCTAATGTACCCCATATCAACCATATTATTTAATGCACTGCAGGAAGATCCTCAGGCACTATAGTGCAAGAATAGAAAAACAGAGTAGATTTTAAGTTCGTAACAGGTTTTCAAAACCAAAGTGGAAATTCAATTACCCATTAGTCTGCAATAAATCTCTTTGGGGGAAATCTTTTCCCAGTTCTGTACATTTTGAAGTAGATGCATCTTAACACCTTATATTTCATAGCAAAAAAATACAGGATTTCCTATTGGAAAAAGATATTAGCCAATCAACTAGGTAATTAGAGGATCACTTATTGCCATCAATATTTATTCTATACCATACTGAAAAAATTCCCATTGGAGAAACCATCACATGCTAATAACTTTTGTTTTTTATATGCTGCCTATGCTGCTTTAAAGGAAGCTTCCCACATGCCAACACATGCCAATATCTCTCTCTGCCTGCTGCAGCTGTTTCTGAAGGATAACAAAAGCTTTGCATTGACTTGAAACTGCAATAGATGCCATTTGCTCTATAAATAGAGTAGCAAACGCTCACTTTGTAAAACTGAGCCAGTGTCAATATTCGCACATATGCAGCAAGTAGCCCTAAAGAGATGACTAGAGAGAGAACAGCAGAACTGCAATACATTTTTCCTTGGCAAGAGTTGCAATCTTATCTTTGGTCTGCCCTTCAGCAGTAGAATGAATCAGAACCCCAGCCTGGCTACACAAAAAAAATACTGCATCCCTCATAGCTTTTATGTATTATCTCTGTCTATGTTGATGTAACTATCATCAGGTAGGGGCATATGTTTTACTTCATACCTAAAATACCAGGGGAGCACCAGTTTCCTGACAGATCCATCTGTTGTATTTATTTCAAGATTGCTCGATTCTTGTGCAGTGCAGAATGGGATTCATAGCAACAATCTGATTTATACAGTAGCACAGACAATTATGGTTGCTTATTGTTTAGGTCTTAGGAACAGTCTCTATTTTAATGCTCTTCTGTCATATAATGGTAGTAATGGCTCATATGACTGCTGTGGTGTTAGATGGCAACCACTGGGTTGACTCCTAAACTCCTTCCTGAATCACTAAAACAACAACAAGGAAGTGGTTTGTCTTCTGGACACAATTTATGCCTACTAAGACCAAATATGTACTGATGTAAAATACCAAGTACGCTGAAAAGCCCATTCTAGATTAAATTTGACACCTTTTTTCCAGGTTCATATATTACAGGCCTCCAAAGCAAGGTTAGACATAGTTGCAAAACTACAATTTTGCCACTATCACAGAATCTACACTAGGGGCTTCTTCCACCCTGTCAGCCACAAGGCACATTTGATCAGATCTTTGATTAACACATTTTATCAGTTTGCAGACTCATCTGTCATTTTTCTCAGCAGCTGTTCCCAGGTGTCTCCTTTTCCACATGGCTTTGAATAGCCAGATGCATGTTTTCTAGCTCCTGTGTAGCTGTTGTAAGTGGCAAGGAGTCAGATCTCCAAATTATTTCAAGCTTTGGCTTGTTTTCACACAATCTGAGAAGAGAAGGAAAAGCAGGCTGCTCTCTCCACCTTCTGTCAGCTTTTCATCATCTGACTTATGATCAAAACATAGTTGTTCGTTTTTATTTTGGGTGAAATCACAAATAGGAAATCACAAGGAATTCTGGTCACTTTAAGCCACCATAATATACAAGGGTTTGTCCCATAAAATTATGTCTGTATCTGTAAGCGTAACAATTTCAGAGGCAATAATCATCATCATACCAAATAACTGATTTTTTCTTAGTTTAGTAATTCTCTAGCAACCTAGGACTTGGGGATGATTAAATTAGGCTTTGACTATGTCATTTTTCATTTTTATTTTGAATAATTTTAAAGATTTTGGGTTCAGTTTCATGTTTTGTGTGATTTCATAACCTGTATTCTTGTAAATCATACACACACACTAGTACAATCAACCATTTTTACATTATATATACCCTACCCCATGGAGGTAGACTCCTAAATATATCATAAGCAATTATTTTCCAACAATGTAATTGGTAAATCATAGTTGTTTCATTTACCTGCTGGATTTTTTTTTTTTTTTTTTTTAGATAAAACAAAATATGGTTATTATTAAGTCTACAGAAGCAGAAATGCAAAAACGTCACACTTCTTGAAGGGGGAAGAGATATGTATCTGTTGCTTTCACTGTTTTACTGTAAATAGAGAATTAAATTAGGGCAGTAGCCTCTAGTCTAAAAATTAGGGCTGACAAATTATTAAAAAAAATAACAACAATTAATTGCAAGATTTAAAAATACATTCTCAATTAATCACAATTTTAATTGTACAGTTAAACAATAGTCAGCAACTCCCCACCCAACACCCTAGAACCCGTATGCCCTGCAGGTCCTCCCTACCACCACCAATAGTGCACAGTCCCAGGCCTGACTTGCCAAGGCTGGAGTAGACCAGCTGGAACCAGTGCAAACAGCCCCAACCGCAGCCTGCCCTGCACCTGCTCCAGACTCACCTGCCCATGCTGAGCAGCAGCAGCAGTCAAACAGAAGCTATTGCTCAGTGTGAAGGAAAAGCAGCACCCCTCCTCCCTCCCTACCAGGCCCTTCTTGCTGCAGCCACCCAGAGTCTGCATGTGGGCTGCCCCACAGCTCCTCTGGACTGCCACCACTGCCCTGCTAGGCAGCTCAGAGGCAGTGGTGATGGAAGCAGAGAGGAAGCACAGGGCAGCCCAGGCACAGGCTCTGGGCCACTGCAGCAAGAAGGGCCCAGCAGAGGTGAAGGGGAGGGGCTGCTTTTTCCTGTGCCAAGTAATAATTTCTGCTCAACCACTGTCACTGCTGCTGCTCAGTGCAGGTGGGTGAGTCTGGAGCAGGAGCAAGGTGGGTTAGGGTCAGGACTGTGCTCACAGGTTCTGGCTGGTCTGGAGATAGTCCACACCACTGGTCAAAATGATGTGTGTGATTAAAAAAAAAAAAATGAACGTGTTCATTTGTTTTTGAGTAATTGTGTAAATTAACTGCCATGCTTATTAAAAATACACATTCTGTTTAAATATTCTGCTATAGTGCTTGTAACAAATTATGTCTGACATTATCTGGTTGATATTACAAGGTTTGCTATGGTATCAGTTTCCAAGTTTGTTTAAATAATACAAGGTTTTTACCTTCTATGCAGATATATTTATTAAGAAACTTGGAATAACTCATTCAGGAAAACTACGGAAAACACATTACTAATGTTTGCTTAATATTTGTAGAATATTACTTGTAGTATAAAATAATTAAGTACCAACTTTTATTGAGCTCAAAGAAGAGCAACCTCTCTCATCAGCTTTATCATTCTGAAATCCAATTTACTAGGGCAATAGCTACAGCTGAGCAATATAACATTTACTGAACCCATAAGAAACAGCTACAATAAGAAATAAATACAAAACAACTGAACAGAACCTAAACAGTCATCCTCTGCTAAAGGTTTTTTTTGGTTTGGATATAGATGATCCTGTCTCAGGCAAGGAGCTGGATTAAATGATCTTTAGGGGTCCTTTCCAGCCCTACTCCTCAATTATTTAAATTGTTTAGTCATTATTACATATTTTTCTTTCATAAAATATATCAACATTAATATATATCATTTCTTAGTTTAATCAAACCACTGTAAATTCTAATATTTCAATAAGCTCCACACAATTGAAAAATAAAGAAGAGATTTCCCCAGCCCAGAGCTTGGACAATAATCTGTTTTGTTTAATTTGTTTTTAAACTCAAACTTCAGTTGAAAACAAATGAGGTGTATTTTGAAGAGTGTAGAGAAATGATTCATGAATAAATGTAATTTAAGAAGTTAAACCTGAAATTGAGATATCTGGTAACAAAGTATGCTTCTGAACTCTTTTTGTGCTTCTGAACTTGTAATGATAGAGAGCTTGTACACATCATGATGTGCACATGACAAAAATTTCCCTTTGTGTGGGTTAATGGCATTACACATTATGGGTATGGGAGTTTTGGAGGTTTTCAATGAGTTTGTATCATTGCAAACGAAGCCACATCAGGATGTGGCTTCATTTGCAATGTTGCAATTTAGAACACTGCAGCCATTAATCAGCTTGCCTCCGGGCGTTGGGGGGAAGTGGGTAGACTCTTCAGGAAAAAAGATTGGGGTCCCTCACTGTTTCTGCCTTCAGCAGGCTCCTACATCTGGCATGACATCAGCAGCTTCCTGGGAATGGGCTGGCTTGTCCCTGGGACAGTGCAGGAAGGTGACAGAATGGCAGCTGAATGTGTTGGCAGTGAGAGAAGGGTGCTGGCAGCCAGAGAAGGTGGTGGGTATGGTGCATAAGGTGTGGGGCTGTCCAGTCAGGCTGCTAGCTTCCCCAAGCCCACCTGGGCTGCCAGTGCCCTGTGCACCATCCCCACCATCTTCTATGGTTGCCAGCAAACCCAGCCACCTTCTTGCTGCCTCCCTGTGTTTTCACAGAGGCAAGCCATCCCCAAGCATTCTGCTGGCCACAGGAGCCTGTTGAAGGCAAAAGCAGTGAGGGGAATAATCCTTTATTTTCCTGCAGAGCCTGCCCACTTATTCCATAGCTGGGGGGATAAACTGACAGGTTAATGGCCCCTCAGCTGTGGGAGAGGAGAAAGGATCAGGCCTCTCATCACTTCTGCCTTCAGCAGGCCATCACAATAAAGCTATACAGTTTTGTCAGAAAAATACAACTCACCATTTCAATTTAGGTTTGCTTTCTAAGTTTCCTAAGGAGTAAAACCCCATCATATGTACAAACACCAACTGAAGTTGTAATTTAAAGATGTTCCCTAAGTAGGCTGACAAAGTTTGTAATTGGGAGATGTTCCCTTAGTTAAGTAGATAATTAATTAATTAGAGCCAGACAAAGGGTCTGCAGAGATTGCTTACTGCTTTTCAATTAAATTCCATTGTTGTTGTTCTTATTGATTGCATTCCTGTGTTTATTGAACTTGATGATCACTACACAGTGTCAAGACTGGTAAATGAAAGGAAAAAAAACCAGAAAGAATTTGAGATCCAAACTAAAAAAAGAAGTTTGTAAACATAGCAAGTGAAGCAACACACTGCATGGAAGGAAAAAGGCCACAATAAGTGATCTACCTACACAGTTGTAGTCTAAAGACAATTAGTTCTTGTAGTTTTGCAACTTCAATGTGCCCTTCTACTATTGGGTCATATAGCAGAAAACTGGAGGACATTCAGGTGAGAGTGGTACCTAGCAGTCAAAGAGGGGGTGAATTTGATATCTTTTATTAGACCAACCCAAATGGTTGGAGAATAGTTATTAAGCAAGCTTTCGGGTTCAAAAACCCTTCATCAGGCTAAGGAAATTTCAGCAGTCGGTGCGTGCTCTTCCTGGATGGAATGAAAAGTAAACAAGCCAGAGGTTGGGCTGAGCTGGGCTGGGAAATCTGTTGCCAGGCAGATTAAAATGTATCAAAAATTCAATGTCTATGTTTAGTCTGTGATCTCTAGTATCCAGCAGGCTGATGAAATGGAGCTCGTAGGCTCGTCTCTGGGAAGTGTTGTGTAAGTTTCCCTTGAGGATCAGGACTGAGAGACTAGAGAGAAAGTGGCCCTCAAGGAACAAGATTACAACCCAGAATACAGGCCCAAAGATTTTACTGATCTTATACACTTCACCCTCACACACAACAATTTCACTTTTAATAACCAACACTTCCTCTAGATGATGGGAACAGCTATTGGCACTAGAATGGCCCCACAGTATATAAACCTTTTTATAAGCCACCTGGAAGACGACTTCCTCAAGAACTGCACCATCGAACCCTTGCTATACTTAAGATACATCGATGACATCTTCATCATTTGGACTGGAATCCTGCAATCTCTGATTGAGTTCCACCAGAAATTCAACAATCACCATCCCTCCACTCAACTTTCTTTAGAATACTCCAGCACCAACATCTCCTTTTTAGATACAATGATCAGTATCCAGAAGGGTAAAATACAGACCATAGTATACAAGAAATCCACAGACCAACATACATATCTGCACAGAACCAGCAATCACCCTAAACACCAAAAAAGCTGTGATATACAGCCAAGCCCTCAGATACCATCGCATTTGTACTGAAGGGAACACCAGGGATTGCCACCTCCCCAATTTTAGAAAGGGTTTCACCCAGCAAGGACACTCCTCCAGAGAGGTAAATTGAACGTTTGAAAGAGCCTCCTGGATAAACAAGAATGGGACTCTTGAAAGACACAGGTGTTTTTGTGTGTGAAAAAACCCAACAGAACAAAGTATAAATCAGTATGTTACTTAACTAAAAATAATGAATAGGAACTGTGCTTTTGGGGACTTGACAGAGACTGATTAAAGAAAAAAGTATTTGTGGCACTGTAGGCATTACAGAAAGGGCTATCGTGGGTGCGTCTACATGTCACCCTACAGCAACATAGTGATCACATGGGTCTACATGCAATTGGCAACTGTGATATGTCACCATAATAGCACCCCTATTTTAGTGCACCACTACAGTTATGTAGCTGCAAAATATAACCGTGCACTGTGCTTTAGTACTTCCAAAAGGTACAGCACCATAGCAACATGGCCATACAGCGATGTGGAGATGCATCCTGTGCAAGGGAAAATTGTCTCTAGGAAAGACTATCCAAAAGTGCAGGGGAGCAGAAACAGTGAGGACCCAGGTTGCAGAGCTGGTACACTGTCAACCAAAAGTTCCATTGCCAACCAAAAGTTCCATATAGTAAGTAAGAAAGAATATGGCCAGAAAAAGCCACCTAACATGGTGGAATTTTCTGAAGGTAAGAAGCTCTCTTACAAGGTAGAGCTTTGCATTGGCAAGGTGAATGCTAAGAAAGAGACAGTGAACAGCCAGTTATGTCACAAATGTAGAAGGCAACTGGGACCCAAATGTTGTGGTAGATTTAGAAAGCTGTTTTAATGGTGACAGGAGCAACCATTTTGCAGGTGCTACAGATCCTGAACACATAAACCTTAGCTGAATACAGTTAAAAGCATATTAGAAAATCAATGAAAGGAGTTGAATTTTGTCAGTGGCAGTAGAAGGAACAATAGTTTCATGTTAATTGGATACTGGAGCTCCGGTTAATATTTTATGAATAAAATTACAACAGATATAAAAAATGAGTCCAACAAACCCCAATATAACTGAGTATTCAGGAACAAATATACCAGTGAGCAGGAGATGTATTGATAGCATCCAATATAAAAATGGAACATACAAAGTCCCATTAGTCTTGGAGGTGACATCAATTTTGGGTCTGGTAGTTTGTAAAGGAATGAACCTAGTTACATGTGTGCTTGCAGCAGAAGACAACACAGCATTCATACTTTCTGATTATCCTCTTGGACACCATAGCCCTAATCTGGACAGTTTTCTTAGGAAGAAACCAATTGTTGCTGAATACAAGAAACAACATGTCCTTATGGAAAAAAATGAACCTAAAGGTACAAACCCAAATACTGTCATGCAAAAAGAAGAAATCAGCCTCAGTGGTGTATAGAAAGTTAACTTTGTTCTATGTACAGAGGCACAGATGACAAAAATTCAGTTGGATCAAGTCAAGTAGTAGGACTCAAGTCTATCAACACTTGGAGGAAAAATTTACCATGACAAAGTAAATCAGAAATTTGATCTGATACCTTTTCTATCTGGAAAGAAAGTGAAACACTTTCTGAAAGACTCCCAGGGACTTGTTTAAAAAAGTGCGTCACTTTTTTTTTTTTTTTAACAAAAAAGTCAGTGGTCAAGACTTATTTTTGAGTAGTGTTCTAGCAATCTCTCCTCTATAGATGGATATTAATTGATTTTTGTAGCTATTGTAAAAAGATAAGGCATAGGGAAAAAAAAAGATGCTCCCCCAAAGTAGACTGAGGAAATTTGTAATTGGGAGACAGTCCTTTCAGGAAGTAGCAAGTTAGAGCAGACAAAAGTGTGCAAAGGTTGCCTACTCCTAACAAAGTCCACTGTTGTTAGTTCTTCTGACTCATATTTCTGTATTTATTGAATCCAGTGATCATTACATCACTGAAATTAGAACTTTTATTTTTGGCTATTTGTATTTACTTATTAATGTGCTGGCACTATATTAGACAGTTTGAATCTTTTTTATCCTTTGGAATGAGAGACTTATGTAGTGAAAATAGAGAGTAGAAAAACTTACTTACCTTTTTATAATTTCTAGACCAGTGGTTCTCAACCTTTTTAGACTCAAGGCAGCCTTCAGAAAATCCCAGCTCTTCATTTTCACTCATTTTTTACTATTGAATAGTAATAGAGCACTTGTTCTGTTGCAAACAACTCAGTCCAGTCAACAATAGATCAAAGTATTTTAACACTGTGAATTTCTATTTGAAATCTCTGGTTTTCCTAATAGGTTAGACAATGGATTTGTATAGGGATGATCCTGCCTCAGGCAGCAGGTTGGACTAAATGACCTCAGAAGGTCCCTTCCAGCCCTACTTCATGTTTTTATTTTGTAAATCATGCCAACACACCTAACAGTGCTAATATTGCAAGACACCCTGAAGCATACTTGAAAGAATCTTAAGGCACTCCAGGGTGCCATAGCACTCTGGTTGAGCATCACTGCTCTAGACCCTATGCAGTAGATAATGGAATATACTTTTGATTTCAACAGTTATAGTATTCAGACTTGTTTTGATTATAAACCTCATATTTGTGAATAAATTGCTCATTTAGGTCATATTAGCATAAAATGGTTTTTGAGATTCATGTATGTGGATGTTAATATCAATTACTCCAAAGTATCATTCATGATGGAAAGTGAGTGTGCACAGCATTTATCCTAAATTCAATTTAGAGAGCTCTTGTCTTTTGTGGCTGACCTAATTAAGAAGTAATGCTGTCTTTATAATATCCTCATAATATCAAGATTCCTAATACGGGATTACCAGTGCCAAGCATCCAGAAGTCACAGCTGAGCTACAAATACATGTTTTTGGTTTTGTTTAAAAAAAAAACCAAAAAAAAATGTTTTCTTATATTCACCTTTGAGGGGAGGGGGTATTGTCTGTAACATTCACTCATGTCACATTTTAAGCCTTTTCATTGGTACCATGAAGACTAGAAACTGTAAAAGAAAAAAACCAAACAAATAAAAACAAATGCATAGCCATGTACCTTCAGGAGGTAGGAATTAAATGTAAACATATAATGTTGCGAGATCTGGCAATACTTAACATTAAAGCATATCTGGAAAAGTTTGTTCATAGACACTCCTCTGTGAATGATTACAAGAGCCATACCTCAGAACAATATCCACCATAGGCCAGATTCTGTTCCACTGATCAGCTATCCAAGTAGATAAAGCAACTAAATGAACTTCTAATTCCATTCTGTCCAAGACCTTAAAAATGTGTTAATGCATGTAGTTTTTAAGACATGGTCATCTTACCCTACAGCAATGGGTCTCAACTCTTTTGGACTTGGGATACCCCACATCAAGCTCAAGAAAGCCCTTGGAAAATCCCAGTTCTTAGTTTTCACTATCTTTTGACTTCAGAAAAATAAGAGCGATTCTTATGTTGCAAAGAACTCAGAAAGACCATACCAGCTTAGAATGCTTTTAGCACTATGAGTTCCTAGTTGAAAACTCTGGGTTTATCTTATGAATCCTGTTTGTACACTTAGCCATGCTGATATTGCATGGTATCCTGCAGCACTCTTAAACGAATATCAAAGTAACTTAGGGTGTCAGGGCACTCTGTCTGAGAATCACTTTTCTGCAGATTAAGTCCCAAAACGGAACAAGGAGGAGGAGGAAGACCTGCATGATGACAGTCAGGTAGATGGTAAACAGGGTGGGGGCAATCACACAACCTTGTTTGACCCTGGTCTGGACGCAGGAGGCATCAGTTTGAAACTGATGCCTGGATTTTCACTGTTCCTTGAAGCATGGATAACTCCCTTACCCCTTCCAAGTATCCTCCCTTGAAGCATAGGATCCCCCCCCCCCCACCTTGAAGCACGAAGAACAGCTAAATATGTGATATGTGGCACCATAGATGCATCTGCAGCACCATATACTTACTGCATGGCCCATGCTTGTCTGGACACAACCACAGGGTGCATCTACACATGCAATCAATGTGATACAATAAACTGTGGAGAGGTTTGTGCTGGAGTACACTGCTCTTGGGCACAGCATCTAGTTGTATACCGAAGACAGCAGCACTTTGAGCCAGGGTAGAGTAGCCCTGGACTGGCAGCAGGCTCAGAGCATCAGCCCCAGCTCAAGGAGGTGGAGATCATGTGGTGGAGGCCTCTATTGATTGATACCATTGTAAAACAAGAAGATAAATTGGTCAAAACAATTCTTGTTGTACCAAAAAGGCATTTCCAAAAGACCTGTTTCCAATAATCTGTGCACTCCACAGCATACAGGCTAAAAATCCACAGAATTGCCTCTTACCTTCAGCAGCTCTCTGGAATAACAGAAATTCTATAGAACCCTTACGAAAATAAAGACTAACATAATCAGCACCATACTGAAATCCCTAAAAATAGTATTATACCCACTTCTCTTATTTAGGTATTGAAATGAACTCATTGCATGCTATAATACATTTACAATATCCTTGGGGAATTTTGCATAACTATGCTGTGTGCTAGGCTATATAGCAGAAGTGCACAGATGTGGTGCTTTCAGCTCCTGCAAATGTGGAAAGCCATTCAACTTCTAGGCACAGAAGAGTTAGCTAGGTTTTTTTTTACCACATCAACTGTGTTTTACATTTTCTTCCCCATTATGGAAGAGTTAGAATTAATTTTGTCATCATGGATAAAGGCCTTCAACTTCATTTTTCTCCATTCAGCATCTAGCTTCCCCCTGCACTTAGGATATTTTCCATGGGATCCCCAAATAATGGGTGCAAACATTAATGTACAAATATGCTTCTCAAAGTGATCAGTAATGAAATGGAATTAAAAAGTGGAAAACTTGTTATTGTTGGGTGCTTGTCTTAGTTGAATAGGATAATTTTCACTACTCAGAAAATTAAAAGAATATGTTGGGACTATGGAATGGTCATTTTTAGATTCAAAAGGAATTAAAAATGATGAAATTTTATGTGCTGTTTGGAAATGTGATTCTCTATATTCTTATTCTATTTTAATAGGTCATATTCTAAGGCCAGACTTTATTTTCCTGACATTACTTTATAAAATAATTGGAATGGACTAATTAATCTAAACATAGTTCTGCTAAAAATATTAATGAAAGGAACCCACTTCAAGCCATTAATACTTTTACATGCTTAGTTCAGTTCTAAAATGCTAGACATAAGACAAGCTACAATATATCAAGACATTTGAAAGTATAGAAAAACAAAAGAATGAATTAAACATGTCTGAAGTACTGATAGCTAGATTATTATACATTCTTAAAAAATTTTAATCTCCTCATTTTCAAATTGACTAACAGTGCCTAAATATTTGTATTAACCACTCTGTGGATGAGTCATTTCAAATGTAAAGCTATTAGGACACAAGGCTCTAAAAATACACTACATTTTGTATTCCCATGCATTCAACTCTGCTAACAGGTGAGGAAACAAGTGTTGGTTCATTCATCCATGGTTTCAATTAGTCCATTTTCACCAAATAAAAACAGGGTGTTTGGATATTAACATTACACAGTTATTATATTTGGACCATGTAAAGATATAACACAACTGCTCAGCCTGTAAACGAAGGCTGAGGGGGGACCTGGTGGCTGCATATAAGCTGCTGAGGGGAGATCAGCAGGGAATAGGGCAGGCTTTTTTTTCCAGGGCACCACCAGGGGTAACTAGGACCAATGGTCACAAGTTACTAGAGAGCAGGT
>JAGPOW010001338.1:55323679-55342435 GCA_030014935.1 Caiman crocodilus
CTCAACCGTGTAGGGGTCAATGCCACAGCTCCCCATCTTTTTAATGAGGATGGGGTGAGAGACCGTGTCAAACGCCTTCCTGAAATCTAAAAAGACTATATCAACAGGGGTGCCCGCATCCATGGATTTAGTCACCTGGTCATAGAAGGCGACCAGGTTGATCTGACAGGACCTGCCCTTAAACACACAAGACGCACCTTACACAAGAACAATTACATTAAACATACATAAAGTGCTGTTAGATGTACTGAGGGGGAAAAAAAAAAGTTTCTTTAATGCCTTTAAGCAGGCTGATGCATGATGCTCCTTATAACAACACTAATTATACATTTTATGTAGAAATATGATGGTTCTGATTGACAATGATCTTACAGAAGGACATCCCTAATTATCAACTTCCCTTTTGAAATGAAAAGGAAAAGGAAAGCCCTACTCCCATTCATTAACAGGTTTTAACAATTTGCAAACAGACCTTTTCTTAAAAAAAAAAAAAAATCTATAGCTGGCATAACTATATTCACAATTTTAAGTTTTGAAAAACCCTTTATGAATCAGACAATAGAGAACCAGTCTATCACAATGTTTTTACATCCCTATAGTTTCTCCTTAAACTTTACAACAAAAAAAATAAAGCTACTAGTGAACAGTGATTTTTTTAAAGTTAATTTTATTAACAGATCACCAAGAGCAATCGTTGACCAGCAGTGACTAAACATATTTAAATCTGAATGGAATAAAAAAAGAATACAACCTTGTAGTCTGATAAAAAAAGTTCTTCTATCATGTGAACTTTATTTTATTTTACTTTACTAAATCACCCAACCCCAAGGCAACAGGATTCATATGCAGTCTTTAGGTTAATAATTTAGACATTCCTCAGTTGTACCTGCCACCATATTCCATATAAATTAAAAGTATCTGTCTCTTTTATCTTCCAACAGGGATGACTTGTGCCTCTTGGATCTGGGGGGGAGGGGGGAACCTGGGGACCCCCTGTGTCCAATCACTGGGCTGGGGGCACAAAATGGGCGGGGGGGTCTCCAGCACACTCCCCAGCAGACCCAGAAGTGGACTGGAAATACTTCCGGGTCCACCGCTGAGCACGGTGGATAGGTCCTCACGCTGCTGTGGGACGCTCCATTCACCCCAGCATTGCAGTGATCATGAGCCATGCTGGTACCTCAAGGTATGTAAAGAAAACTTTGAAAGCTGTTCCTGTGTCTGAATCATGGATTCAGCCAAATTGAATCAGGGACAGTGATCTGAATCAAAAAATTGAATCGCTGTCCCTGCTTCAGGCCAAATCCCAATTAAATAAGGCCTGTTTCACACACCCCTATTGCTCAGATGAGGCATGAAGTAATAGAAGAAAGGAGTTAGAACCAAACTATAGCTATTCCAGCCAACAGGAATCCTTGAATAATTGCAGCCACTTTTCTTTTCAATGCCTGTATCCAGCCATGAGAAACCAGTATTCAATGGACCTTGAGAAAGCTAATGCCTTGTATTACTTAAATTTTCTAAACAGCTACATTTCCTGATCAGATTCTAACGAGAAGTCCCGATGGACAGTGGAAACTTATCTACCTAAATATAACCAGAAATGAGTTTGCTCACAAGTGACAAGCACCCACACATAAGCAGCACAGACTGACATAGCAAATGACAGCTATCTGTCATGACTGTCTCGTTGTGAAGGAAACAAACTGTTGGTGGAGAAGCTATCTAAGGAACTCTTAGGAGATGATGTGAAAAGAGAGTTATTGTGATCTGAGGGAGCCAGAGATTAAAAAGATGGATGAATGGTACATGAGTGTAAAGAGTAAAGAATGTTTTTTTTGTTCGTTTTCTTTTCTTGTCTAGATTGAAGGGTATTTTACCAAAGGAAAGCAATTGTTCACCAGTGGAGATATTTCTGTAGGAGCCTATTCCATAATTTAACATCTACGCATAGTATATTTCAGTTATTCAATTATCCCTGAATATTTGGGAGGTTCTCTGTACAAGCTATTAGATAATCCTTTGGACTCAAGCTGTCAAAAGATGCAATTAATTTTGTTATTTTTATTTTTAAAAGAGTAATGCATATAAACAGATTTTAAACTCTACTTGTACTTAACAACTAATACCCAGTGGAAAACTTAATAACAAGATAAAAGCACACTAAAACCTGGGTGAGCTGCTGGTTGTCATGGTCATCTTTTAAGTGTGCAGTAGCAGTGTCAACATAATTAACTATCTAATTGCACATCCAAATGTAATCAGTACATTGGCATGTCTAATTAATTATGATTTACAATAGATCAGAGCAGTTTATGATGTTATGACCAGTTTCATTAAAAAAAACCCAACCCCCCCCCCCACCAACACTCACCAAATTACTGAGGAGTGATTGGATTTTGAAATAATTTAAAAAACGCTTTCCTTGTGTATGCTGAACATAACACCATACAAAAGATATCATCATCACAGCATAAAGGCAAAAAAATAAAGAAATGTTATAGAGATTTAAATAATAACAAAACCTAAAGCTTAATATAGTTGACATTTATGGTTAGTATAACTATAATTTGAGTTTCACCTATTCCTGATTTTACTTTGGCTACAGACACCATGATTTGTTTGAATTAAGAGAAAAAGAGTCATTAGAAGCTGTCTAATCAACACTAATGAGCATGAAGATAATAGAGGACAATTATGTTAATGAGCCGAAAGGTAAAACCCTTTTCCTTGCACTTTTTGAACATCAAATACCAGACAGCCTTAAAAAGCTAAAACCCTTATCTATTTGTACACATTTTTCTATTCTTGGTAGAATTATATTTAGTGATACCATATTCAAGCAGTAGTGTGATAGATTTATTTAAATTGCTATTATGTAGCTACTTGAATTCACTAGCATTTGGGTCTACCCATAAAACTACAGTTTTCTCCAAATATAAAATACATTTGGAAAGCCTAGTGCTATATGTTCATCAATGTGAACTTTTAAGGAATTTTTAGGCCACCAGTAAGCAGCTTTTAAAATTACACACTACAGTTCTACAAAAGTATGTATTACAATGCTTATTTATACATAGGCTTTTCTATAATGCTAACACAATAGTTTCAAAGAACTTTCCAGAATAATTTATACGAGTTATAAGGGGGTCACATCTGCACATGTTGTTTGTTAACTCTTCTATAATGATCTTGTAGCAATAGGAATGGATATAAATTCAGGAGACGTGGTTTTAGCCTCAGCTCTACTACTAGCAGTCTAGATGACCTGAGGCACGTCATTTAGATGTGTAAACATGAAACAGGACTTAGCCCAAGTGCTACTTACATG
Source organism: Caiman crocodilus (assembly GCA_030014935.1). NCBI lineage: Eukaryota > Metazoa > Chordata > Crocodylia > Alligatoridae > Caiman > Caiman crocodilus. The sequence continues at coordinate 55,327,011 of JAGPOW010001338.1, forward strand.
GCCATGTAACTGAAATTTTTGGCACAGACACACTTTGGATTCTATTTCCGCAAGTGTAGCTATACCCAAATATTTCTCTTTCTTGAGAAGTTCAGAAGGATATACTCTGGCCTCTTAGGTTCTGGAGTAGAAAGGAAATGCCCATTTACACATGTAGTAAATCCTAAATAAGTAACCTCGATCATTAGGTGAGGTTTTTTGTGGCTAAAAAAGATAATTCTCATACCATTTAGTCCAAGGCCTAGTGATGAGAACATTTTCATATGGAGCACAAGATCCTGGTTCTAGGCCCAACATCTCCTAGAGGGAATCCAAATCAACATCATCTACTTTCCTAGAAAAGTACTTTAATTATTGCACTGTGGGCTAGGTAGGGTAGTAACCCTTCTGAAACTGGTCCACTGGGCAGCCAGGAGGGGATGTAATGTACTATCAGGAACAGGAGAGCAAGCCAAAGGGAATATGGCTCAGGGAGGGGATAACTGCCCTAGATGAGAGTGTAAAGTGTGACAAACTATCCAACTACTCCACACCCATTTTATCTAATACATTTTAAATACAAGGTATAGAAAAACCATTTTAGGGGAATAGAACCCAAGGTCCTCTCCCTTCCACAGGGGCATGCATTCCCCACTCAGCTCCCCTTTCTGTTGTTGTAAGCACCTTCAATAGGAAGCTGACCAAGGAGCTGGACCAAGGCCATGGCACAATGTTTAGAGCACTTTGCTGGAAATTGGAAGATACAAGTTCACCTCCTCTGGGTGAAGGGCCCTAGAACCTGGGTTTCCTGTACCCTAGGAAAGGTGCCAGCTACCATGATACTGATCTAAGTATCTTTCTCCACCACTTTACTTCCAACAGATATGTACATACATGGACAATCCTGTTCTGCCACAGAAAGAAACAGGATCTAAAGTGTGCACATAAGTGCTAAAAAATGCAGTAACACAGCTAAGTAACTGCAAAATTGTGGATAAAATGGCTTGACAATATTAAATACATAATTTATAATGATTTTCATAAGGCTGTTCATGAGGACATGCAGCTAATTAAAAGGAAAAGCCAAAATATAAGACAATGAAACACAGATAGTGTTTATCAACTGATGAACAGTAGGGCTGTGCGAAGCGTTGGTCCCCGATTCAACTTGGCGGTGATTCAGCCCATTTTGGTGGCTGAATCTGAATCGAATCAGGAGACCCTTTAATGTTTCTGTATTGAATTAGAACCCTTTGAATCAATTCAGAGAGATTTGACAATTTGGATATAGATACAACTTTAAATGTTTTTTCTATATACCTCAAGATACCAGGTGGCTTGTGAATGCTGAGATGGTGGGATAGATGGAGCATCTCACAGGAATGTGTGGGGGGGGAAAGCTCCCCAGAGTGCTCAGCAGAAGACCTGGAAGTGGACCAGAAGCAATTTCGGTACACTTCTGGATCAGTTGAGGAGCACACGTTGGGCGGCCCCCATGCCTCCCCCTGCTTGGTGACTTGGTGCCTTCTGAGTCGGGGGGCACCCAAGGTCTCTCCTCATGGCTGATCACTGAGCCACGAGGGCCCCCTATGTGCTTGGCAGTGGACCTGGAAGTGGACCAAAAGAATTTCTGGTCCACTTCCAGGTTCACTGCTGAGCATGCAGGCAATCCCACCCACCCCTCACTCCTGTGGGATGCTCCACCTGCCCCAACACTGCAGCATGTATGAGCTGTGCCTGGTACCTTGAAGTATGTAGAAAAAAAACAAACAAACACATTTAAAGCTGTGTCTATGGCCTAATTGCTGATTCCCCAAATCAGCATCTAATCTTCAGATTTGGATTTGACTGAATCAAAAATTGGGACACTGATCCAAATCAACAAATCGAATCAACTGATTTGGGCCAAATCCAAATCAAATACAGCCCATTTCACACACCCCTAATGAACATCACTCTCTCATCAGTTTTTTGCCCATGTTATATATGAGATCACCATGATCCTGTCTGGCTTTAAAATCTAATCTCATCTATGAACCAGCTATCAGTGGAAGGTTCAGGATTGAGAGTGTGGTCAGGAGTAAAAGGCAAGAAAGGTTTATTGACTTAATAAAAACTCAACTACACCTAGTAACAAAACAATAAGGACAGACGATAACAATTTGCGCTGGCAACTCATCAGCAGTCCCCTCTGATGCCTGATGTATGACAAGTTCTTTTCCTATAAAGACCAGTCCCTGATCTGCACTGTCCGAGGGATACTGGGAAGGAGCCTGGTATTCAGTCCTCAGGCTCCTTGAGATCCACAGGCTCACCAAATCTAGGTCAGCAGCTAATTTTAAATCAGTAGCTTTTTCTCACACCACTGCATCTTCCTTTTAATGATTTCCAGATGTGCTAGCGAATTTATAACTTCTGAGCTATGCTGATAATTTACAGCCATTCAGATTTTCCCACTACAAAACTCCCTTAGGACTGACTAATAGTAGTACAAGCATTTGCATTCTTCTCATAAGGTTAATTTTGATTACGCCACAAGGCCTACTACTACTTCTACAAGGCCTTGCTAAATTTAGTAGGCCTCACTACATACAAGGCCTCACTAATCTTTGCCTTTAATTAGGCTCTTAGCAGCAACATACAGCTTAAAATATTTAAACAACAAAAACGTCTGGTCTAATCTTCACAGAGTGTTCAGCAAGCACCTTTATCACAAAGAAATCATTTTCAGCTATCACAACCATGGCATCTAAGTTTCTTCTCTACATCCAGTCACAAAGAAGTCTAATAAGGCTTAATATTGTATATTGGGAGGCACAGAAACCAAAATCCACAAAATTATTCAAGGAAAGACTTCAAGAACTTAAAAGATGCTGCAACTGTAAAAACAGGAGGCATTGATATTTCTAATTAGCACAGTCCCTCCCTGGATGGAATTCCCATTGCCTTCATCATACATCAGAAGTATTTTTTCACAACACTACCTTCACCCTTCTAGAACTTGTGGGAAGTCTCTATTTGCAGCTCTGCATAAGGGACTTGGTATAGTTTTGAAAATGAATCAACATGAGGAGTAAGCTGATAATTTGTAACAAGATATCTTACAATGCTCATCCAGTATCCAGCAGATACTCCAGAAAGAATAAATATTTCTTTAAGCATCATTTACACTGTGACTCTAAGAGATTTTTAGAAGCTGTTCCAAGGTGATAGAGCTAAGGGATCTCTCCCAAACAGATTTGGAGCTTTGAAACTACGGCCCTAACTCCCTGCTCCTGAAGATGTATGGCAAGAAACACCACAAGTGAAAGCTCTGCTTTCCTGCCACTCCCCCAGGTTTCATTATGGTATTGCACACATGGCTGATAGGAGTCAATAACATCAATAAGCTCCTAATGGTGTGGTAATTAGAACAGCAACTCTTGCTTCTGTGAGTGGCATTATTCTTGAGGTCCTTGCCAACCTTATGATCCTATGCTTCAAAATGCTTTAGGAAACGTATATACAACAGGAACATAACTGTAGAATGAAATGTAACGCTCAGTAAGTAGTCCTGCAAAACCCCAAACTTAGAAAGCACTTTAGGCTTGTTTGGTATACCTACCTGGAAATACAGTATTTTGGTACAACCTGACTTAGGACTACAAATGAGCCTTGCAATGCAGCTATTTCTATCTGGATAGTTAAGTTGTCCAAGTTGATTTAGAGAAAACCTTAAGACAAGAGATAGTAAATGTATTCAGTGCAAATAAATTGATTTTTCTTTTACCCAAACTGTTTATGTAGTTTAGAAAATTTATTCAAGTGCTAAGGCAGCTCATTGTTTAGTTATTGCTTTGACATGTCAGTGGCAGAATGGTTGCCCACAATAAAATCAACAACATTTAGTCTGGGAAAGCACCAGGTATCAGCGAGTATCAGGTTGTCATTTTTTGAGCTGTATGGGTACTGTTGGCCCTAGCTGTGAAATTTAGAATCTCCAAGCTCAGGCAGTACGTCTAAAGTTTGAAAATATATGTGTAATAGGGCTGTGTGAAATTTCACTAGCTGTTTCAATTTGAAACTGTTTCAACTCATTTCAAGCTCAAAACAGTGAAATTGAATCGAAACAAAGGGCTTCGAAACAGCCTTGAAACAAAACAAGACTAGTCAAAACATTTTGAAAAAGTTTCAAAACACTGAGTTTTGAAGCAGCCAGCAGCGAGGGGGTGGGAGACAGAGAAGAACCAGGGGAGAACCCCGTCTCCCCCCACATGGCTGCAGGAAGCTGGTCACAGCTCAGGGGAAGAGAACTGAGCCTGGGCTCAGTTCTCTTCCCAAGCACGGTGATTGGGTTGGTGAAAGGAACTGAGCCCAATTGCTCAGTTCCCCTCCCTGGCCCTATGATCAGAGCTGACTTCCCATCCCAATCAGCACTGGAGAGAGGAACTGAGCAAAATCGGGCTCAGTTCCTTTCCCCAGGCAGCACCGGCTTCCCTCCCTCATCTGGCAGGCAGATCGGGGGCCCACAGCCCCAATCTGCCTGCCAGAGGAGAGAGGCTGTTTTGAGCTTGCCCATTATAGTTAACGGGCAAAACATTGAAACAACATAGAAACATCCACACTGTTGTTTCAACAAAACAAAATGGAACAGCTGTTTTGAATCCAAATGAAATTCAAAATGAAATGCTATTCCATCGAAATGGAATGGTGCTGTTTCACACACCTTTTTGAATGAGAACAGTTGCATGTTAGGGCTAAGTGATAGCACAGTACTGCTTTTATTTGTACATCTTAACTGCATGTGAATTACAACCAGTTTCAGTTATAACCAAGTCTTTCTTAAATAGTTAAATAGCTGTCTCTCCTACCAGTTAATTTATTGACAATTCCTACTTATTAAGCATTTTCAATTAAGAATATAATTTTTTCACTGAGTTATTTTTCCTAGCCTTATTACTGCAGACATAAGATTCCAGACTTCTTACTCCGTCACCACTTTGCAAAACTCATTTCCTACTGCACCCTGTCTCTTGTATATTCAGTGTGTATGGTAGCCAGAATTTTCTCACTGTGGCTAGCACCCTACCACTTAGCAAGACTTATAAAAACTAATACCAACTTAATTAACCTTCCATAGGTGGCCCCCCTTCCTGAACACCACTTAGTTTTATAGGACTCCCACTATCATTACTTCTTGAAACTTGTAAAGCTCAGATGACTTGATGATCAATCACTCTCACAGAAGGACAAAGTATCTATTTTAATAAGAAATTGTTATAAAAATTACTGATGTGATAATATACTTATATTACCTGAAATCTACTTTTAGAGGTGTGGTCTGAAGGTTGCATTCTTCTTCCAAAGAGACCCAAGAGTTCAATGCTGCCTGACATCCTACTACCTCACTTTGATCCATTCACAAAACCTCTTCTTCAGGCTTCTTTCTCTCTGCCTCTCAGCATGAAAGCAATAAAGTTCTCCGTCTTTCTATAAACAAAGTCTTTGCTCACTAGATCTTTTCCAGCTTCAGTTGTTGCCTCTTGCCCCTTTTTTCTTATGTGAATTGTCACCAGTTATTGCACAACTCCATTTGACTTTCTCTTATTTCATTCTAAACTGCTGTTATCTTCATTCTAAAGAAAAACACTCCTCCTGCTTATTAACTACCACATTACAATAACTCCAGCTTTTCCTTTTATCAGTAAGCCTAACATGCTTTGATTCTTTGAATCTTCATCAAAAATCATTTCTAGTATCTGTAATACTTAAGTTTCATGGCAAAACTGAAATCTTATTTTATGATTCAGCAAATTTATATATTTCCTATTGTTCAGAAGGTGGTCTCATACAGAAAATTAGAATCCTTATGAACTGGAAAACAGAACAAAACCAAACAAATAAACCCTTAATGTTTCATTCCCTCCAGCCAACAAATCCCTTAACTCCTGTCTTTGTCCTTTATCAGAAACTTCCAAAAGGCACTTTATTTAACACTTCAGGGCTCTCCATGTTAGAATGTTTCAAGTTTAAGTCCAGGTGGGCAAATACACTACTGCATTATCTCTTAATGCTTGGCTTTGTCCTTCCATTTCAACCATTCTCTTGTGATACTGTATATGACAGGCACTGAATTGAAAGATATATGTTACATCTGTGTTCCATAAAAGTTTTCAATTTTCAATAACAATTTGTTTTATTGTAGTTATTTTGATAGTAAAGCCCAATATATTTTGAAGTTTTTGGCACAGTAAGGGACTTTGTTATTGTTAACATAATTAAATTCTAGCTTTAGTGAATTATGGTATAAAAAAGTACACCTCCTTACCAGTGGGAGTAATTTGCCCTACAGAAATCTGTTATAACATTTAAATGAAATTGTTAATCAGGGACTATTTACAGCTGCACCTGTTCTTATTTGTAGCTTTAAACTGTGTAACCACTATCGTTTCTTCCTGATCCAGGCAGCTGATAATGGCTAATACAACAGAAGCATAATTAAAGAGAATCCCCATCTGTTGTATTATCCTGATTGTTGGGAAAAAAGGACTATAGATGCAAAGTTCATCAAGGAAAACAGTGGGCATAGTTTGTTTTGTTTAGAAAGTCATTTGTGTGAATCATGAACAAAAGACCACTGTTTCAAACTCATTTCTTCAATTAATTAAATCCATGTCAAGTTCCGATAGTATGATAGACAATCCATAACTAAAAGGAACTGAGTGGGTGCAGTTTTCAGAAAGGGAGGTAAATAAAAAAGTGACAGTCTACAGAATTGTCTGTACTTCTTATTGACCTTGAAAAAAAAAAAAACTGAAGAGCTAGATCTTAGTTCACCCATTTTAATCTCCAAACACAAAATATACATATTTGTCAACCAAATATCATGTAAAACCTAGGGTTCCTGGCTCAGGGGACATGCCCCTCCTCTTGGGATTTATATATTTGGGGTTAGGAAGGAGTTTTACCCCATGGTCAGATTGGTATGGACTGTGGGTTGTTTTGTTTTAATCTATAGTGAGAGGCATAGCTCTCTGCCTGAGATTTCTTCAGTGTATATTAATATTTACAGAAGCTGGTTGTTAGCTGCCATGCCCCCCCTGCTTTACTCAGATAAGTCAGGGTGTTGTCTTGTTTTGTGTCACAATTGCCTATGTAGTTTTACTAAGAGGTTAGATTATGGATTTGTTTAGATAATTTGAACAGGGAGGATCCTGCCTCAGTTAGGGGGCTGGGTTAGATGACCTATTGAGGTCTGGTCCAGCCCTATTTCTGGAGATGCTATGATCATTTAAAAAAAAATCTTTTATGAATATGAATCATCAAAACAATTGCTTTTTGACATATATACATCATAATGGTCATAGTCAAAATTTGTATTTTCAGTTAAAGGTGCAATAACATTTGTACTATAAAAATGAGCACAAAATAAGCAACTAATTGAAGGAATTTCTATTTTTCTGTACGCAGCAGGATACATTAGAGTTAGTCATTTCACTGTCACTATTCACTTCTCATCGAATCAGTGTGTTCTCTAAATATGTGAACGTAAATGGTACAGTGAAACACCAGAGTCTTCAAGGGACTCAGAATTTCACCTTCAGGTTTATGTTTTCAAAAGCCAAGTTATACAGATTTTAACTGTTGTATGTCAAATACATAATGCTTGGAGCTACACACCCTTAGCTAGACTGTTGTTTTTCCAGCTGAAGATCCTGTTCCAAATTGCAATTTGGCATTATTTTATTTAAATCCTGGAAGTAATGCTAGAGCATATGAAAACCAGGTGCCAAAATTGTTTCCTTAATTATTACCTGAGATTGGTACTGCTTTATCAGGGTTTTATGAAAAAAACGCTTCTCCAGTTATACATTTATACTGTCTATGCATTTTCCCTGTAATAATAAAACCCCTGCTGTGACAATTGCATGTTATGTTACAATCCAATACATATATACACCACAGCCTTTTTAATTATTATTTTGCAAAATATAATATAGGAAGTAAACAAAAAATAAAGCTTCACCCATTTCACCCAAGACAAGCATCATCTTTGTTATAATTGTAAATGTCCTAGTTTCTACTTCTCATAAAATGAGCTATATATTGTTACATAATCAACTCTAAAACGATTTATGTATTTTATATAATACATAATGTTTATAAGAAAGTGGTTACAAACCATCTAGAACAGCTTGGCCCTTCTGTACTATAAGGTAGGATCATTTTGAACTCACCACCAATAAAACTAGCTAACAGGGAATGAAAGCACTAAAATGCTACGCCTGAACCAAAATTCAATGAAGTTAAATAAGATTTCTGGCAAGACGCCACAATTTAACCCTATATTGATTTGCAGGATAAAAACTTTCATAGGGAGTGTACTCAAAGGATACAAAAATACATTTCTTAAAGTATGTTCCTCCTTGGTCTAAATTCCATTAAATATACAGTAATGCCTTGAAAAGTGCCTCTCTCATTTCATAGACAGAATTACAGGAAAGGTAAATTGCATAAAATTATTTTTTAAAATTATTCTTTCAATGTTCCTTATTTTATTTCAAACAGAAGGATAACAAATGCTAAACTTGTTAGTGAGGACAAAGTTTGTGACAAGTCAGGGGGCAGAGGAGAAAACCTTTGAGAAGGGAAGGGACAATCTCTCCAGTAGGAACACTTGCGACAATCCAGTTAGTTTTAATTTGTTTGCCACTTTCTTTCTTCTCCGCAGGTGTTAAGGTGAGGTAGTGTAGGTTTCCAATTTTCTCTCTCTCAGTAGTGGAATGAGAAGGGGCTTGACAGAAATCATTAATTGATATTGTTCATTTATACTAGAAGAAAACCTAGACCACTTTATACATTTTAAACACGCAAGAATCACTGCTGAAAAGCAGCCACCTCAATAATGATGTAAAACCACCAGGTGAAAAATAACATAAAACAGAATAAAGAGGAGATTTTTTGAAAAACTGAGGTGAAACTCCTCGCACTCCTGTAAATATTTCTCTTTTCTCTCCTTGAAATCTAGACAACATACCTCTCTAATTTTAAGAGCTCTAAAATTCCCAAGGTAATAAAAAGGATACTTGGGTAGCATCCAGATGAGCATGGTCGTGTGGTATGTGGCACCACAAAACACATTTGCAGCACCATGTACCATAGAGTCCAGAGTCTTCCACACTGCAGGGACACACTGCCTGAGTGTGCGCTGCTCCATTTCCCCCCCCCCCTTTTTTTTTTTACCTCTGAATATCCAAGAATAAAGAATAAAAATAAAATAAAACTGCTTAGGCACCATGGGCTGCTAAAAAGCAGAGCTGGGCCACTGGGATATGAACTGTAGCTGCCGGCCAGGCTCCTCCCAGCAGGATCACCATGACTGCAACTCCAGGAAGTACCCAGGGTAAGGCTGCTGGAGTCAACCACTTCTTGACCCTGGGGAACCAAATGTCCATGCATGTCTAGACATGCCCTCAATGTAAATGAAAGGGAAAAATCCTTCTAGAGCAAACCTAATCCAAGAGGTGCAATATAAACTTGATATTTACATGTCTTTAGTTTTCAACTGAGGCACTTCAGCATGATACTAGCAGGAGAGAAACCTATTTCATCTTACATGGCTAAGTGGCTATGGACTATCACCTCAGTAACACATAGATTTTTGTGCACCCAGAGCAGGGTCACAAACTGCATATAAATGGGAAAAAAATGGCTATTATGGAATGTGTAACCTGCCATTTAAGCAGATCAAGTGGAATAGGTGTTAGCCCTTACTGGATGCACCTACACAAGATGCTAACTATGCAGTAGCCTCCTAATACTGTGAAGTAACATGTCACAACATGGAGAGTTCAAACCCACTATTGTGCAATGGTATTAGGTTACTGTGCAATGTTGTCACTAAAAAGGTGTTTGCCAGTGCTACTGTGCAGGAGCCCTGGTTACTGCACATTTATTTAGTACTTGATTATAGAAGCACGAAATTAAATGTGCAGAAAGCATACTTTCATGAATTTCCTTATTCCAAATAACAATAATATGTTAAAATAGACTGGACTTGAACCAAAATGATCCAGCTTACAACTCTTGAAGCTGAATGTTATGCCATCAAACAAATCACCTACCATTGTATTGACATTAGCAAGCACAAGGACACTTTATTTTGCCATATATGACAGTACAAGCTATATAATGGAATAAAATAAAAATGCTGATTGGAAAAGCAGGATGTTTGGAAAGTAGGTCTTTCATGCTATCAGAAAAAGCAAATGAAATAATTACAAGATAAATCCCATTGTAACTATAATGGTTGGCACATTAAAGGAACATTATCAAATTGACTAATGTTAAAAGCTTTATTTTCTGATCAAATACCTAAGAATAGGATAATGTTCTATATAGTTTTACAAGTCTGTTGTCTAACCTATTAGTATAGGATTGTATGGATAGGAATGAGCCTACCTTTGCTAGGGCTTAGAGTAGATGACCTCCAGAGGTCCTTTCCAGCCCTATTATTCTATGATCCTGTGTTCTGACTTTCCTTTTAATACTTTCTAAATATATTTTAATGGTTTCTACCTGCTGGTTTTCTGTGTTTGTAAAGATATAAAATAAGGCTTACAACCAGAAAAATGATGATAATCTGAGCTACAGAAGACCTACATTTTATGTCAAGTCTGACAAAGACTTCCTATGTAATTCCTTGGTGCCTCATTTCCCTCCCCTAAAATGGAAATTAATAGTATCTTAACAAGAGTGGTGTTGTGTTGATAAACATTCTGAATTGCTCAGATACTAAGATAATGGAGGCTGGGTGAAAGATAGATGGTTGCTAATTGGACATATTGAAGAAACAGTATAATTCAATCATTGCACTAGGTTGATGGCTAGAAAATGATATTTAGAGATTTGTTTTTGGAAATTGGCTTGTAGGTAAAGTAGATATGCATTAGAATGATGGGCCAGGAGAATGGCAAGGGTTAATTGGTTTCTAAAAGCCTCTGTGTAACAAAGTTTCCTTCAAGACCCACTGTGTCTAAAGCTAGAAGACACATAGGCTGGGTAAGTTTATAAAATGTACCACAATGTTCCATAACAAAGGTAAGGTGGAGCCAGGTCATAGTGCCCAATGGCAGAGCCCATATGATTTCTGGTTCTGGTGAATGAACTAAATTACAACACTAGTAAATAACCAAATTAAGATGTATGTATATAATGGGTACGCTGGAAAAAAAGGACTATGCTCAGAGGACAAAACGTGGACAGTGTGACAACCACAGGGAAAACCAATCAATGGTTCCCAGGAATAAAGAGAAATCAGAAAGGAGAAAGAATACAAAAAGAAAGATCTTAGAGCAGCAAGGTGTTTCCTAGAGGTGAACCTGAAGCCACCAGGGACCACCAGCCCGTCTCATGCATCCCACCTGAGGAGAGGGGAAGGAGTGAGGGAGGGGAACCTTGGCCCTCAACTGCCAGGCTGCTGACATTCAAGAGAGAACCACAAAGTAAAGCTCACATACTGGCCAGATTGTACCTTCCCTCTGTGATAGTCCTAGGACTGGTAGAAACTGAATCTGGGCAGAGTGGGGGCATCTATTTTGTTTGCATTGCCTGCATTATTCTTATCTGCTATCACTGTGGATCAATAAAATTGAATTATTATCAAATGGAGAAGTAGTGGCCAGTCTGAGAGCTTGGCTTTGCCTGGAAAAAGGTGTATAGGTCATAAATCCAGTGTCAACAGGATGGTTAAATCAACAAGGTAAATATCTGAAAGGAAAAGGAATTTTCATTTTGTACTAATTTGTTTTAGTCATGGTAGTCTTATGTGCCATTAGTAATTATGGTAGGTACAACATTTGCAGATACAAAAGGATTTACACAAAGTAAAAAAAAAAAAAAATAGTCACAGTATGATTAAATCACTTTGGCTGTCCTCCTAGATCCTATTAGTCAACTAAAGTATATTAGCCACAGAAATGTTATCCTTGACTGCAACAAATTTCAGTTCAGGCCCTAAGTTTCATATAAAAGAGCTCTGAATTTTGCAGAAAGAATAGAATGCTTGAAAAGCCATAGAATTTATTTTATATGAAGCACACTCTAAATCATATTTTTATATGTATAAATGTGTCCCTTCATAAAATCTCTGGGTGAATTTTCCTCTTTTCAAATTTTCTGCAAATATTCCTTTCAGGATGCCCATTTCTAAGAAACTTCACATAAGTATAACAAACACAATAAAGCAAATTTAGCATATTGTATGATTAACAATTTTTTAGGCTTAGCTGCCAGCAACACTTTCAGGTCCATTTTCAAATTATTCCTGTCCCACTGCCACCCATGTGCTTCCATGAAGTTTTGTTTTCTGCTAAAATTAAGTTTTCAGTTATTGAAAGAGTGTAAGGAGCCCCTATATTTCAATGGAATGAATTAACACACAGTTAAGCTTTAGTTTCTAACTTTCTCTGCTGAGTGGTCATTTCTGTCATAGTTGTAATGCAGTTGACATTTAGTATTTTGCCTGTGAATGGTCCTGAATTACTTCAGGTCTCGTAATTAATACTTTTCCTTATCTAAATTGCCTTAATTGTATGCATATTAAATCAGAATTATTACCTCTTTAGGAAATAGAAACTCATGAAACCTTTAGAATTAATGACAAGTCTTAGGATGAATGCCAGAATGGGATAAAATAAAATTAGTAGGAAAGCAGGTATTTTATAATTGCTTTAATTGCTCTTGGATGGACAGAACACAAGATCTGTTAATACTGGCAGGACTTTACAGTTGGCTCCCTTGACAATAGTGAAAATACTTAAAGAAATACATTCATCATCAGTGATACGAGTAAATATTTTAAATGGCCTAAATATTCATTGAATAAAAAATACATGATTATTTTCAGTTTATGCATGTTATCTTCCATTGGGCAGCTGGTAACATGTAATGAGCAAGCAAAACTAACACTTGAAGTTATTCTAGTTGTTAGGTGACTGCTGAAGGAAGTATTAGACTTGATCTGATATAATAAAACTTGTATCTCCCAGCAAGTGTGGATTTGCAGATGTAACTCCTAAGCAGAATTCATTTCACTATTTCCGAGGTTGGCTGTTGCTTCCAATACTGTGCTAGACTGCCAAAGTTCCTGTCTCTTTAAAAGATACATCCTTTTTCTGAACAGATCTGATCCTTCTTGTTGAACTCATGATGAGAATTCTTTCACCCTGATCTTTGCAGTACTTGTCAAATAACTGGACACCAGCATGACCAAGGTGGAAAAAATCAGGTTCTATAATTTGCCTACTCAGACTGATTAAATTGGGTTGAAGAGTTGTGGAGAAAAAAATTCTCATTTGTCTCTAGAGTAAAAAAACATGAAGTAAGATTAGAGACTCTAAAACATTTGTGTGGATGACAGAAGAAAGAAGGAGCAGACAAAGCAATCTTTAAACTACATTGTGTGGCTATATATACATAGATGTAACCACTCAAACTGAAACTTTACTGTTATAAGCAAAAAAGGGATTCCCAACAAGGAATCATCTGTGTAAAGAATAATCCTCACTGGAATTCATGCAAATCCTGGATCACCACAGCCTGGCATTATGAACTTTCAAGGCATGCTGCAGGGATAACTATTTCCCCTAAACGGGAAGTGCTGGTTGAGGATGTGAGATTCGGTTGATGCCTGTATTTCTGATCTGGTCTCTGTTTTTGCCGGGTGAGGAGGATGTTTATTACATTGTAGGAAGATGTCCAGTGCATACATATTATAAAATGAAATGACAATGAAGTTGCTGGTTTCTTGGGATGGATGCTTTAACTCTGTTTTACAAACCAAATATGTACTGTAAATATCCCTTATTACAGGAACAAGTATGAAGCCAGTTACTATTTCTAAGAAGGTAAAAAACAGTTGCAAGTGGTTAGAAAAAAGGTTCAGGCTGGACATCAGGAGACATTACTTTACAGTCAGAGCTGCCAGGTTCTGGAATGAGCTCCCAAATAAGGTGGTACTGTCTCTTACCTTAGATGTCTTCAAGCGGAGGCTGGACAGGTATTTGGCTGGGGTGATATGACTGTGGCACCCGTTCCTGCCCAGGGTAGGGGGTCAGACCTAATGACATGTTTAGGTCCCTTACATCCCTAAGCACTATGAAACTATAAAATTAATACTAAGTTTTGGCTCAGTTTCCCTGGCTAGTTTCTGAAGAAATCTGGTTCTTTACACAAAGGAGTTCAACTTAATCTTATACAGGAATGTATTGACTAGCACTTGATTAAAAAATATATATATATATTTTTAAAGGCTCATCATACCATCCAACTGTACTGCTTCTTTTGCTTTAAAACAGGCATTGTCTAACTAAGCAACCAAAAATTATAAAAAGATTAACATATCATCCTTATGCCATATAATACTTAAGAGGCCCAAATATAGACTAATAAAGTCAGCCTAAAAGACTGAGCTAAGATGCACTATGTTCCAAAAAGTCCAAGTTCTCTCAGAGAGTTTAAGAATGACAATTAGAGAATATGATTAAAATTCTTCAGAAAATCTATTTCACCTTAGCTTTATCAGATAATAAATATGTGCACCTCAGAAACAGATATTTCTCCAGGTGATACGTATAACAATGTTTTAAAGAACTGCTTCACAATGACATTAAGCTTTAGGGAAAGGATGTTGTTGGGTGAAAGCTTTTATTGGACTAACTTCATAGCTGGACTAAAGTTAGACATGCAAGGCATTCTTCATCAGGTGTACCTAAACAATTCCTTATCTATAATGATTATAGTTCTTTCCATTGTGAATAAGAAGGGATATACTCAAGGTAAACAGTGCCTTAGTTTATTTGTTAAGCGGAGAAACAAAGATTACAGAAAATAATAATACAAAAGTAAGCCCAAAACAAGGACATATTCATATATTAAGATATCACCACCACCATTATTGAAAAGGGCTCAATGACAAAGAAGGTAAAACACCTTGCTATACCTTTAGTAGTATGCCAAAGACCATACAAAGATAACCCAGCAGAAGATAGGTACCTAGTTGCTAAGCCTGGGGATGCAAGTGTGAGCTACATCACTACCTTACATTCCGTTGGCTATGGAAGCTGCCAAATCTTCAAACTAACCAAATACATGATCTTGACTCAGGCAGACTATGACTATTAATATTTATAGAAAGCAAGCACCAAGATTCCAGTTAAAATTAGATCCAATATTTTGCTGTAAGAAAATTCAGAAAAATATATCAAAAGAGGAAAGAGAACAGATCACAGGAAATAATGCAGGATAATTCCTGTGATTAGGACTGTTGGTTGTAGCCATGGTGGTCTAAGGACACAAGCAGACAAGGCTCATAGTATCATAGTACCTAGGGTCAGAAGGGGCCTAGAGCAGGCCATCTAGTCTGACCCCCCGCCAATGGCAGGAATGAGTGCCAGGGTCACAGGACC
>JAGPOW010001338.1:55342535-55378250 GCA_030014935.1 Caiman crocodilus
CCCCTGGCTCCCCCGTCCCCGGTGAGTCTCCTGCACCTCCTTTCGACCCCCGGGGTCCCTCTCGGGTCCCTAGGGACGGCCCGGCGCCGTCACACCCAGGCTGGCAGGAGGGCTGAGGAATCAGTCTAAGGCTCCAGGAGGTGGGGCCAGGTAGCAGAGGGGGTGACTGGGGCACAAGAGTGGTTCAGCATGAGAAGCCCTGAGGTTAGGTAGCAGGCAGAGGTCTAGAGCCCTGCTGCCTCAGCTAACCAAGCAAAACATGCACGTGGGTTAACATTTACACATGCATTTAGGTGCAGTTATTTTTGCCACTGTAATATAATACTGTCCTTGACAGGGACAGTACTATCTTACAGCAGTGAAAATTAGTTTGCTGCAGTCTAATAGTGTTGTAAGTGTACACTGTGATGCTTTATACCACAGCAAATCAGTGTACTGCACAGTTAAGCACATGTGTAAATGGACACTTTGTGGGGTGTTTTTGTTTGTTTGTTTTTTGGGGGGTGGAATTCGTGTAGAATTGCATGGGATTACACTTAAGCCCTAAGGTCCACTTAGGTATCTAATAAGAGGACCTGGAATAGGATTTGGCCTAAAGTATCAGTCAATGTCCAGTCTCATCTTCATTCTTAGGTTCTTACATTTACATTCTTAAGCTTACATTGAACTTTTTTCACTTCCAGATTTCAGCTCAAAGGTGTGTTATTATGTCAACTCAAACATGTATCCAATAGTTCCTCCATTCTAAGGATAGCAATTCCATTCTACCTTACATTTTACTTGATTACTGTAGAAATAGAAAAAAGTTTCTTACGTACAAAATAGAAAAAAGCTTCTTACAAAATATACTTCTCAGAAGCATTGACAGAAAATACTAATCATCATCGTCAATGTTCATGCCACAAGTAACACTCATAAAGCAGGATGTATACCATCTGTCATGATAACTTTTGGCAAGAGATTGTCTCCTAAAATTCAAAACTCACTAAAGTTTGTGTCTCACCTCTCCAGAGAACAGCCTTCTTTGGAACATCCCTAATACAATTTCATATAATCACAACTGCAGATTCATTCAATTATCTTTATTGCTGATATAGAGGGCCATCATATTCCAATACATATTCACAATTCCACCTAGCAGCCAAGACTGGATTAATTATTTACTTGGTCTCATGCCAGTGGTCAAGTCTTTCTATTATTTTGAAATTATCAAAATTCATTCATTCATTCATTCCCAAAATATTGTAAGAGTCGGAAGCTATTTAGGCAGAAACATAATGTAAGCGGTTATCCTGTTTACTACTCATTACTGAATAAACCCTATCAGTTTTGCATGCCTTAACAACACTGACTAAATGGGAGTTTAATTTGGCTTTGGCATTCCTCCTTATCCTCCTCCTCACTTTTTTGGTCATTCAGGTTGCTTAACAGATGTAAACCCCCACAAAATAGTTCTGAACTTTAAACTGTGTGCTCCCACACCAAACCCAGAGCATGCCCAAAAGAGGCATTACATTAGTGACCCAGCTTGTTGAACATCTGTATAGATCAGGGGCTTCAGCAGGGCTTCTTTAGGACTTATCTACTGTCAGAGCAGAACACTTAAAGGGATGCCTCGGCACAGCTGTGTTAAGCACATTGCAACCACGGGTGCAGGGATTTCCCCTGTAACGCGGGAAGAAAGTCTCAGTGCAAGATCAGAGCCCGCCAAATCCTTGCAGCTGCACCAGAGTGCATGCTCATGATTGGCTCATTGTAAATTATGCACACGTCGGTCGGCAACTGGCTCATTGACCGCATAAAAGGCTTGGGTGATGCCTGCCCAAATTGGAGGAGAGCTTGGATGCATGTGAGGAAAGATCCCTGTGTGCATTTCCAAGCCACAAAGGAGGCCTGATCAACCACCAACGATGCCCCGCCGGAATCATCCGACGCCCCATACCCTGCGTGAGTGTGAGCATCAGTGTGCCTGTTTCCTGTTTGGTTTGTAACTCCACAAAATGTGCCTACAGTATATACAGACTGTAAGTAAAGTTTTTTTTATTGCAACCGCTACGTCTCCAGCACCTCAATTCCTCTCCATTGGTGGCCTCATTCTACCAGCGTTTCTCAGCCCCCACATCTACTAGCGGATTCAATTTTATCTACTAGCTGATTCAATTTTATCTACTAACGTGATTCAATCAGCTAGCACAAGGGTTGTCATCCAGGGGTATGTGTATCCCTAGGTGTACTTGGAAAGGCCCCAGGGGGTATGTGGCAGTGGCATGGAGAAGCAGGGGCACTTCCAGCTTTGCCAGTGGCACTTTCACCACTGTACATGGAGAATACCCTCCCCCCAGCTTGTCGATCAGCTGCCATGAGACCATACCCCCGTCCCTCCCCTGCTCATCGACTAGCCAGGGGACTCCCTGCTTCTCAACCAGCTGCTGGGGGTACACCAACCAAAGAAGGTTAAAAACCCCTGAGCTAGTAGATAAAAGTGCCAAAAAGCCCTGTTGAAGCATGTGATCTATACAGATGCTACAGAGCCAGTTTATACTAACACATTGCCTCTTGGTTGTTTTGTTTTTTTCCATGGCTATCAGCAGCCAAGGTGATATTACAGTATCTGGTAAAAGATAGAATTTGGAGCTCTTCAGCTTCATTATACCTATGCCCTCCTATGTCATGCTGAATTACCTGTGTGTGATATGTGTGTGCAGCTAATCAACGTGTTCCAATCACAGTTCATTTAAACCAATAAACAGGTCACTTGCAGGGTTTTTTTTAATGTAAATATATGTTGTTACTTAAGGTCTTCAGAAAACGCACACAAATGTATATAAATGTGCATATATACAATTAGAATCTTTAAAAATACAAGTAGTATCTTTATAAGTGAATATATACATTTACCTTATAAAAATAAGTGACATGTTATTTATATAAATGAACTATGATTGGAACATATTGATCAGCTACGCTAGACATTTCTTACATAAAGCTCCCAGTGACTGGCTGACACAGGCAAGGTTCATAGTAATGGTATCTGCTTGCAGCATTTTCTAAATAAAAGGATGCATATGACATGGTACTGACGTGCATCCTTCTACCGATTCACTTATCAAAATGAAAGTCCAAAGTAATATGATAATTGTATGACTATAATCATTTACACAAGGACTTGATGGATATTTTGTTGTGGTATTAATTTTACTATTATTATGGCTTAGTATTGTTATAAAGATTATACCACACCATTCTATATGGACCCTAACATTGCATTTAAACATGGAAACGCTACATGTAGATTGACCTAACCAAGGTTAGATGAATCTAAATGCACGGCATGAAGGTGTTCACAGGGCTTACATCACCAAAAAGTGGTGCACCCAATCTAAACTTAGTTCACTTCTTGGAAGTGAACTCACTTTAACCCTTTTTAGATCAGGTTAACCTAAGTAGATGTAATCTCATCTAGTGAATGCCTGTACACATTCACAGCACAGTCCCGGGGCTGTACTGTTTCTATCCCTCTAATCCTGACTGTGCTATTTTTTGGCCCCCTTATCACTGCTCTTCCAGCAGATCCACTGACACCCCTCTGAGTTACTTGCCTCAGGCTGTCTGCACCACTCCCAGAAACAGCAAGAGCCTGCACAGACCATGTCCAGTTTAAGTGACTTAAAGTTAGGCTCCTAATCCCAAACTGGGTCCCATGAATGCTTGTTCACACCCTTACTGAGTGCGTCTACACATGCAATTAATGCGCAACAATAAACTCCAGTGTATATTGCCCTGTAGTCTATTGCTTGTGGGTGTCGCATTTGAATGTGTTCCCAGCACTACAGCATGTTGAGCTGGGTCAGAGCATCTCCAGTTAGCAGGGAGCCTGGGAGGTTCACCCTGCCAGCCCAGGGATGCTCCAATCTGTGAAGGGAGCGACTGAGGAACAAGGGTGCTTCAGTGCAGGGCTAGCCACCAGGCATCCCTGCACTGAAGTACTATCATGCTCTAGCCAGCCCTGTCAGCATCTATATGTGCATTGTTGCAGAGTAGGAAATTCTGCCATAGTTGCATTTACAAGTACTACCCTGTGGTGGAGTTAATTGTGCATCCTAATTGCACTGCACATGTAGATGCTGAAACGTTTTACCTAGCTAATTAGGCAACTCCACTGCAAACATTTTGTATAGACACACCCAGTGACAGTAAGTTTGGGGCCAGTTTAATACTAGATCTCATTTACCTGCTTTCATCAAATAGATCATGCTGTACTTAATTAAATATCGAAGATGGCAAACTTTTGGGAGTACACATTACTGAAGCAGTGGAAACATATATGTTTACTTTGAACAAAAAGATTCTCTGCTGGTTGAGTGGGACTGGGAATTTGAAGCGAAGGCAGAACAACTGCCAGTTGATAACAAGCTGTTTATTATTGCATTAGAATCCTCAATTTTAGAAATACCAGAGCTACTTTCTCTCTCTCATATAAATATAAACCCACCATCACAGTGCTTGGAGGGAAAAGCATACATGTCTAAAAAGGCTCTCTCTCTTTCTAATGTGAGAAAGTAGCTCTGGAATTATATCTATATACATACACTACTTTCTCATTTGCTCTATATATTAGAACGCAAATGAAATACTGCTATGCATTTTCAGTGTGTGACAGAATGACTCTGAATAAGAAAACGTGTATATTTCCTTGGCAAACCTTTTAGCCATATATGCTTTTTCCTTCAAGCACTGTGATGGTGTGTTTCATGAATGCATTTATTCAGTTGTGACCAGTATGATAGTCAACTTGTTTTCTTATTTTTGCTTTTAAATAAACATAACTATTTCTTTCTCCGGTATCCCAATTTTCTAGTGATTTCAGTGTTCATATTCTGAGAACCAGGGAAAGGATTTTTCAAATAAGCCAGACTTCAATTTAAGGTAAATAAATGGCTAAAGTAAAGCACACAGAATTTTCCAGATTTATGTAGGCTAGGGACAGAAAACTCCAGGTTATATGATGTCAGTGCTCATGTAAACTTTCCATACTCATGCAACTTATTAATCCTGATAACCTCCTGTAACAGTTCATCATATAAGTTTTCCTAGTTATCTTGCACTAGGAGAAAGAAACGGGAGTGACTATAGATTTCATGCCAATTGAAACATAAAACAGCCATTATTCAGTGGCCTACAGATGTAATCTGACCAAGTGTACATTGGAGTGTATATTTAAGATGCTGACACATGTATGCATAAGTTAATCATGCAAGGTCCTTTTAAATTTAATATGATGCTTGAGCAATGAATAAATAACTTGTGTACTATAGAGTAAAAAACCCCACAGACAATAAAGATATATAATTCAGCTCTTGACCTGCCTGCACAGTGTGCACTCAAGTGCTAGCTGAGCTGCCAAGCAAGTAAGAACCAGGTGGTATTTGCCTGTGAAAGGAGAGAAGCTAGGCTGGACTTCCCCAGGAGCAGCAGGCACTGAGTCAGGTTCCATCTCTGAAGAAACCCCTCCTCTCCCACACTCCTTACATCAAATCCATGAGACCCAGGGAATACGTTGAAGAAGGGCATGTCTCTGGCAGGGGTATGTCTATCTATAGCTGACTTAATAGACATACTTGTTATAAAAAAAATAATAATAAAAGGTTGCATATAGTGAAATTGTAATGAAGAATGCATTCTTGTTCAGAAACAGATGAATCTGAAACAAGCAGAAGTTCAAATAATGGTTTTAAAATAAGTCAGACTGTAGGTAAACAGTACAACGAAACGTATTTAGCTATAGGTTTACCTGGTACAGATACAAGAATTAACTCAAACCTGAATACATTGTCTGTGATGAAAAATTATTTAAAATCAGGCTATGGTCTATAAATAAGTTGAAACACCAATTCTCTATCAAACGTGTGGATAATAAGTGCTTCAAATGTTTTAAAAGACTTAAATTTGAGGGAAAAGGTCCTTAGACTTTGTGAAAAGGGTAAAACTATTGACAAAGCACAGGAGGCTAGTTATAGAGTTGCAAAATTGATTGCTAAACAAATGAAAGCTTGCACAGTAGGCAAAACATTGATACTTCCATTGTGCAAAGAAACAGCGGAAATTAAGTTTGGTAGTAAAGCTGAGAAAGGAAATTGACAAAATTATATTGTCCACTGATAGGATCCAGAGATTTATATATATAAGAGATTTCAGAGGATATTGAAAAAAAAGTGAGAGAAACTTTTAAAATGGCTATTGCTTTCACTCTTTAGGTAGATAAATCAACAGACATAAGTGGAAAATGCCAGTCTTTATCCTTCATTCATTTTGTTGATGATGGAAAAATAATAGAGCATTTCATCTGTTGCAAAGAACTTAGTGAGACCATAAGGGGTCAGGACGTTTTTGATTCCTGTTTGAAGTCTCTGTGTTTACCTTGGGAATCATACAGAGGTTTGCAGGGATGTCACTCTCGCTATGGTTGGATCAGTAAGAGGATTTGTTTTGATTGCGAAGAAAGAATCCAAATGTCATTACAAATCACTTTTTCCTTACATCAAGAAGTTCTTGTTGCAGAACCTATGTGCCAAGAATCAATAACTGTGCTTAACTAAATTGTAAAAAAGTATGATCACAGTTATATTAAGAAGTAGACCACCCAAATTTCTTCTTCTCTCATGATTGTGCAAGACAATGGAATCTGAATATGCCAGTTTCATTTTACACACAGAACTAAGGTTCCTAGATTTATCAGTTGAAAGAGGAAATGTTAACATTTTTTTAAACCTGAGAACCTACCTGGCTTCTGCAATTTTTAGTGAGCAATGATAGCTGATGCCAGTTTAGAGCACATCTTGATAACATATTTCTGTATTTGAATAAAGTGACTACCACTAGCCAAGGTCCAAATGAAAATATTTTAACCTCTCCTGATAAGCTTTGCTTCCTGATAGAAAAGATTCAGATCTGGAAGGCACAAGTTATATGTAGGAGAGCTAGAAATGTTCCCTTTCACAACTGCACCAAGTAAAAGAAGCACTGCCGCTGATATTAGATCATTTAAAATTACTAGAACATAAAACTCAACAATACTTTTCAAATATAAATGTTGGCAAGGAAATGCCTTACTGAGGTTTCAGGAATCAGGGTCTTCAGGAAGATGAATTTGCTGATATAGGCCATGATTGGACCCTAAAACTGAAATACAATGATATATCTCTGGATAGCTTCTGGATTTGGCTAACCAGGCAACATATAAAAAAATATAAAATCTAAAAAACCTCAGCATTGTATTTATGTAAGTTGGGATTCTCTGACTACACCAACAAAAAAGGGAAAAAAAAAGACATTTCAGTAGAAGAAGTAGTAAGAGCGAGTCATCAATTCAACCATGAATTCAAAATATTTGCAAAGACTGCCAACTATATTGAATATGTTGAACATATTGAATGCATGAATATATTATTATTCATGCATTTTTTCTAGTTTGTTTAAAAATGTATTTTAATTTTTTTAATCACTAAGACTTTTTCAATGAAGTGCTACTAATTCAGGAGGTGTGCCTTGAGAACCTCTGATATATGCTAATTATCTTGGTATTGTATTCCGCTATGTGGGTAACAGTCAACAGACACACTTTTATGGTATTAGGACTTCACACATTCTAGCCTACTGATTACTTTAGGGCATGGTCACCTGTCCAACTTCATTTGGTATTTTTTCAGAAGCAAACCTTTTGATTGCAATCCAACTTGAGTCTCCAGTGTGCCAAACTAATGGCTTATGTTGAGTGTAGATGAAATGAGGGGCATGTGTGCATGACACTTTAAAGCAGGTTACATGCTTTTGCACTGTTTTAATGACATTGGTGTTTGCACGTGTCAGTGGCATATGGTATATTAATTCCAGCTGCTGTAGCACATTCTGCGGTGTAATCCACCTAAAATGACTTTGGGGTGCAGCAAATTAAAACATGTCCAAGGAGTTTTAGTTTGCAGTCCTACAGCTGCGGAGTGAGCACCAGGCCCCGTGCAGCTTGCATGGGCCCCGTGCAGCTCAGGGCCCATGCAAGCAGCCTGGCAAGGCAGCCTCCAAAGGAAAATAAATAAGTGGCAAGCCTGATTGGTTTGGGTTTTTTTTTAACCCCTTGAACCTGCCTGCTTGCAAGAGCTGCTCAGGGACCTGGTCCTTCTCTTTCTGGCTGCAATGCCTGCCAAGCTGGGTGTTGGCGGACAGGTGCTGCCCTGGAGGAGGGACGCCACTGCCATGAAGGAAAGCACCAGCCCTCCTCTCCCCTGCATAGCCCAGGGACTGCTCCACTGGCCAGCAGCTTGCCCTCCCCTCTTCACCACCAGAGAGGCAGGTAAGACATGGGTGTACGTGACATGAGGGATTACTTCACTGTAAATTGAAGTGGTCTTTTTAAAAACCCACTTCAATTTATGGTGAAGTAAACCCCCATTTCATCTACACGTATTCCTAAACACCATATTTTTGAAAAAAAAATACAACCACACACAACATACAGAAAGCCTTGAAATAGAAATATAGAACCAATGAGAGATGATCATTGTGTGTGTGTACTGTACAATAGTTTAGTTACTTTCCATCATTCTGAGGAATAAATTCTTCTATGCTCATTGTTTGTTTGTTTTTTTGCAGTAGTGATCAAAACTGGAATTCAATCAGTATTCTGACTTTTTCTACAACTGTTTCTCCATGGCATTTCTTATTTATAGTAGGGATCATTCTAAATCCCTACTACCAATCTTTTCAGGTCTTCTCTCAGATCTAGATTTATTTCACTAGCTTTCTTAATATCACTCCCTTCTTTTTATAGCTTTGCCTATATCAGCCATAGGTCAGACAATTGCCTCTGATACGTTAGTGCCCCTTTACACTCAGTCACAACTGTCAGGTTCCAATTTTGTTTAAAATCATAGAAAATGAGGGTTGGAAGACACCTCAGGAGGTCATCTAGTTCAACCCCCACTGCTTAAAGCAGAACCAGCCCCAGCTAGATCATCCCAGCCAAAATTACTCCAGTTCTATGCAACAGATAAGTTATTATAGATAAATATTTTCTTAGTTTATTTCACCACAACTTTTTCTCATTTTTTTTCTTTTAGATGTGCATAGCAGATCATTTGTATTAAATGAAATCTCCCTTCCTTACTTCTGATCTCCATGCATCTCAAATGCAAATTGTAATAACAGTTTTGTAAACTTTCTTTTTAATATCTATAGGGTACTGTACTGGGTTTGCATAGAGCAGAACTATAGATCAAAAGCAACTGGAAATGGCAATGGAAGACTAGGAAAGAGGGCAACACTTGGCTCTGAACAGCCAACCCTGAACTTGAAAGACAGACAGTATCGCAGAAAAGAGTTTAACTAACACCCGTCCCCCAAGATGCTTACGATAAAAACAAGAATATGGAAAAGTTACAGTACTATGAAACATTTGGATTTTCTCCAACTCCCATCTACATACTGTATATAGTAGCTAGCTTAAGCAAAGAGGCTCAAGAGAACACTAATGGAAAAAAGGGCTAGAATTAAGATCTGAGGCAAGTTTGTTTTGATGGGAAAAACCACTCTAAATATTGTACACACCAATGAGAAAAAGTAGAATTTCTTAATACACCCAAATCCTACTTCCTTAATGATGTCAAAATTGTGAAAATTAGAACACTTGATATATTCAGGGAGAAAATACCATAATCCATTTCATCTGTAAACAGCCTTTGAAGAATGAATATCCCCATCAAAATGACAATTGTTTGAAATCCAACTACAGAAACATTATTATTCATACAAGAAATATTCTTCACTTTTCAACACAGATATTTTGAAATCCAAGGGAAATTTTAAAATTCCTAGATGACATGATGGCATTGGAGGAAGCTGAGATTTATTTATTGACTGAAGTGCACATATGCTTAGCCTCAAGAAATTTTCACATAACGCAATTGAACTACTGCTAACTAAGAACTTGGGATACTGCAAGTCCCCTAAGCACAGAAATCCCATTTAAGCCAGTGACATTTCCACCTGTGCATGCATCACTGACAGGATTTGGCCTTAAATTATTACAATCTGGATGTTTCAACAGTAACTCATGACAACCTGCCAGTTAAGTTTACAATTCTTAGAAAGAGAGGGATATATTATGCCATTAAGAAATAGCTCCTTTTTTATTTTTAGTTGTTTTCAGTAGGAAAATGTAACTTTTTTGTAGCAAAGCTAAAAACTTGCAAAAAAAATCAATTATCATTTTTAGTTTTCCAACAAAACACATGTTTTCTTCTCCTAGGAAAGCAGATTTTTTCAGAATTTGTTTTCTTGTAATCAAGAACCCAATTTTCCATCAATAACTGATTGAAGGAAAATTTAAAAACATCTCTAGGTAGCTTTATCTTTTGCATGCACTCAGTTTTTCCCTCGTGCCTACACTTTCTTATTTTAGGAGACAGGTTAATTTTAATTGTAGGAACTACTTTTTTGTAGATTTTGTGCATGTTATGTTCAAGTACTACTATTAGGTCTAACCTCATGAACCCTATGCTTTTCACAGCTTTACAGAGCTAAGCACAACCTTATTCAAGGTATTATTTATTAGTTAGTATTTTTTCCAGCACTTGAAGAACATACCAAGCACTTCTATAATTACCTACAAAGTTATTCAATTTTTACTAATTAGTAAAAACAAAACAAAAATATCAAGTAGCATATTTTTCATTTATCCTGTAGCTCTTAAGAAATCAAACAAGTGCTTGTTTGCCTAGTCTGGCTGTTTTGTAACATAGGAAACAGATGGTTATTTAATAACACAGTGGTGACTAGAAGTTTGTAAAATTGTAGAGAGCACTTAGAGTATAAGACAGCCAAAACAGTGCTTCCAAGATACACTTACTACCCCAGTTTCAATAAATTCCAGAAAGACACATTAGGTGTATAACTTTGCCATGTTCTCCTTTGTTCTGGGTTTCTCTTTAAGCCTAGTATATCACATATGGTAAATATTAATAATTATTGCTTTGACAAGGGAGGAAAGTAGAATGGGATGGCATTTTTACAGAACATAACTAGAAAGTACTAGGGGTTTATTTCAGTTTTTTGTTTTTCTGTTGGTCACTTGATTCCTATGCAAGCTTAGGTAAATCCTTTTCAGATTTTATAGATCTATAGGTATAGATGTTACACCTATTGCTCTTTAAGCACACACAAAGCACTCCAAAACCATAACTGAACAGACATTAATGATTCTCAGAGTGCTTTAACATGGCAGATCTCACTCTAAGTTAACCCCCCATGGATGAGGTAGTAGACTAAATTGCTTTGTTTGAGTGCTTTATCTGTGCCAGATCCCATTGAGAGTTAACTTAGAGAAGGATCACTAGCATCCCAGGTGGTGTGGCACTGGGATGAGCTCTAGGCTCAGGCAGAGCTTGTTTGCTTTGCCTGAGCACTGGGCTGGCGCCACTGTCTCAGCGGTCACTGACCTGAGCCACAGTTGGGAGGGGGGAGGGGAACAGGGAACACCTCTCCCTGCTGCTACCCCAACCTTGTTGCATTCTACTGCCTGGCCAGGGTCTGCTGCAGAGCCCAGACCCCTTTTCCTCACGACCCTCTGGGCTGGCTAGGAGGGCCTTCTCACCAGGGAAGGAACCTGTGGGGGAAGAGATCTGGGGTCTCTTACCCTCCAGGAGCCCCAGCCTTGTGATGCACCCCTGCCTGGCTGGGACTTCTGTAGGGACAGCTCCCCATCCAGGCAGTGGTACAATACAAGACTGGGGCTGCTGTGGGGAAAGAGCCCAAACCCCTTTCCCTCCACATGCCCCCAAGCTGCCCAACTGGGGGCTACAGAGGAAGGGCTTTAGGGTGTCCCCACCCCAGCCACTGCTGAGTCAACAGCTGCAGGGCTAATGATAGGGGCCACTCCAGCAGCCTCCAGGCATGTGTACAGAAGTGCCACCATTGTGAACAGGCTCTTAGCCTCCTCCACCAAACAGCGGATGTCTGTTTGGTTCACTTGCTCTCTAACTTATAGTGCTTTACTTAAAGTACAATAGTTAAAGTGTTTCTGCCAGGGGCTTTTTGAATTTCTATACTTAGCCTAGAGTTTTCAGCTCCTTGGGTCTCAAGTTCTTCTTCCTTAAAACGGAAAATGACACTGACAAAATATAAAGCTCCAACATCCTTGGGTGAAAGGAGAGGTGGGAATTCGGAGTATTAGAATTAATGTATTACTTGTATAGGGTGAATGTATGCCTTGGCATAAACCTCAAGTAAGGGACAGCGTAAATTGCATATCTCAAGAGTACGCTGAAAAGCAGATGGTACCTTAGACATTGTGAATTTTCTTACCAATTTCAGCCCTGTTCCAGAAGGAAGTAACCTATGCTAGTCCTATAAGCTGGCAGAGATTACACTTTCTAGCTCACTTAAAATGTTTGGCTCAATGGGAATCAAAAGCTTGCCAAAGGCTGCTGTCTCTCCACTGCTATTACTCATTGCAAAACACTGTACTCTTTTGATGCACTGGCATGAACTAGTTGAAAACTGTTGTTATATATATATATATATATATATATATTCATTCAAACTATTTTGATTCAGTGTCTGAGTTCTAATGGAAGCTGGAAAAGGAGTCAACTAGTGGAGCATGATTAGTTGTGCCACAATATGTTGTGGCATAGCTGACTGTGCTCCAACACCATCTATAGATGTTACTGGTTGCTGACCCCACTGCAGACATCTCCCCTTTGTTGGGGAGCAGGGGAATCCCTGTGCAGAAGATTTCCCCCCACACACACATAAGAAGGGAACAGGGACTTTTCTCCATGCTTGCCTTCAAGTACCAAGGGATGAACTCTCACAGATTTTTTCCCCTACTCCCTGCTTGCAGATATGCATAGGGAAATCTTTTGTAAAGGGATTGCCCCATAAATATTAGTGCTGCGTGGAGCATGCGACTACAAGAGAGGAGCCCCAGCCTTCAGAAATATGCCCCAAAGCCCTGAATTTCCCTCCTTACCCATATGTGCCCCTTCAGTAGAGAAAGTGAGAGGGGTTTGCAGGACTCAAGGGCCTGATCCTGCGTAGGAATTCCTGGCATGTGCAAAACTGGGTCCCTCAAGCCCACAGAGCCCTGGTCAGTTTCTACGCTTGGTTCTGAGTCTAGAACACAAAGTAGCACGAGTAAAATGAATTAAGATGATATTGAATTGAAAAATGGAACATACAAGAGCTCTGGAGTTGAAACACTCCAGAAATATGCAGAAAAATCGGAGCTTGTTTCAACCATGCTTCATTCTACGTTCCAAAACAACTGTTGCAGCAGAAAAGAAAACATTCACAAGGTAGCCTTATTTGTGACAACAGCTATTTCAGAAATGCTTGGCATTTTTTATAGTTTTCAATTAACTTTGGCAGAGGAGTCTAACTGTGAAACTATTACAGAAATGTGATGAGTACTGCACTCCATGGTAAAATTAAACATATGAGTGAGATGTTTTTAAACAGAGTACAAAACAGTGAAAACATGAAGTTTGCAAAGAGTAAGGTGCTCATCTTGCTACTGGCTAATTAAGGGTCTCTACACTGTAGCACTTTTATTCACCTGATCACAATGACATGCCCCAAACCTGGCAGTGTGTTAGCAAGGTTATCCCCAGGGACTTCTCTCAAGCATGCTGAAGACTGAGGTCTCAGGAGCAGTTATAGAGGGATGCCTATGTATAACCTCATTGGCATAGATTTTAAGCATGTTGGGGCCTACGGTACTGATACTAGGGCCGTGCTTTTCCACCTTCAGTTATTCAGCTAGAATAAAATTGTGGCTTGTTCCAATCTTGCCATTAATTTTGAACATGTGGCTGGGGGGAGGGGAGGGATGGGAGGGCTGTGGCTGGAAGGCCCTTCAGATGATTGGAGCTCTCAGCAGTTGCACAGGGTGCACCATGTGCCGCAAGCCTGGGAGCCTGCAGCTGATGGGTTTCCAAGATGAGGGAGCATATACCTCCCATGGATTGGAGCCCCCTTGGCTGAAGGGGTATGCACCATGGGTCTCATACCTGATTCCAGTCACACCCTCTCCCCTCTCCCCCCCTCCCCACCTAGCACCCAATGCCATGTGTGCAATCGTGTAGCAGAAGGTGCAATTGTGTAGCTCACACATCAGATCCTATCATGCTTCTACCTGTTCTATCTGGAGCAGCTCTGAGCATCCAAAATGCTACAAGACCAGACGCAGGGAAAAAGACATGTGTAGTGCAAAGTTAGAGTCCCCAGAAACAGCACATTATGCTGAATATTGTAGCAAAAACAAAAAGTGAAAGAAAAAAAGAAAATCCCAAATCAGTACAATGCCCAGCATGTGGAAATGGCTGCAAGAACTGCAATGGACTGTGTCATTTTGCAAGTACCAAAGCAGGCACAGTGTGGGCAAAAATGATAACAGCACCATTACCCCTATGAGGAATTCCTCTTGGCTAACTGAGTATGTTGTAACAGAAGATTAATGAACTGTCAACCTGAAACCAAATTAAACATTTATTAATTTCGAATTGAATGATGGCATAGAAGGTAATCTGGTCCCAGAAACAAGGATATAGCACTAAAAGTAAAGTCCATTAGGCAGTATAAAGTCAAACTGGTAAAACCATTCTTAGACCTACAGTGTGGCCTAGTATTTATAGATATATTTCTTCATTTTCTGACTTTAGAAGCTACAAAATTTTAAACTGTATTTAATGTGTTGCTGTTAGAAATATATAAAGAATTGGACAGGTTAGTAAGGTATTTTTGCAGTGATATGCAACTTCTTGCAACTAAAAATTCATTATTTATTTACATCTTAATTACCAGATCATTTTTGATGAATTATTCTATTATCATCTAACATTTTACTTCTCGTTCCCATAACTAACTCATTTATAACACCTATTGTCATGATTAATGTGAGGAAGTTGGCAATCTGATTTATTTACATACAGGGATAGCATTTAAATAGAGTGCCACACGTTTTACTCTAATTTAACAATAAAATGCAGGACTACACAAAAGGGCTATTCCTTTGCTCTTATATAGAAGCTAGATTTCAGATATCAGGGTCCTAAGGAAGCCACTGATAACAACAACAGGAACAAATACGTACAATGCACCCAAGGAAAAATATATATCTATCCTATATAGATTGTTTGTTTCTAATTCCACCCACTGGCATTACATAGCTACCAAAAGTTATTTTCCTTTCAATCCTATTCAAATAGGAAGGCCAAACCATGATGAAGGAACTTATCCAAGGAACAGCCAATGTTTTGGAACAGGGGGCTGCTTTAACAGCCCAAGTTCAGGCTGCTTCCAAACACCACTTCAGCTACTACTGCCCTGTTCAGTGCTGCTGCCATCACAACAACTCAGGTCCACAAACTACACCTGAGGCCTGTCAGTTGCTAAACCCTGACCTTAAACTTACTGAAGGTAATTCTCAAAACAAAAATGTTCAAAAAAGGAACCAAAAAGTGATGAGATTTCATACACGAGTTCAGTTTCGGATATGTTTTGTGAATTCAATTGGTTTATAACATAGGCTTGTCCAAGATTCAGAATTGCCCAAGTGACTTGAAATTTCTTCTTTATTGGAGAAGCTCAAGTTCATATACATACATTACCAGACATGAAATAATCTGAGTTTTGTTCATAATATCCTGCTACATTGTAAGTCACAGTGAAGTCTATCCAGGAGAGGGACTATTTCAACTCATAGTTTGTTATACACAAATACATTGATACATCCTGGGATAGAGGGGTGAAATATGAGTGGAGGGTCTGCACTAGTTAGGCTGCAAAAAGATAATATGATGAGGAGGAGGAGATTATACTTTGTTGCTATTATAAGTTTGTAGCAAATCTTGTAAAGTTTGTAGCCTTCTTGCTCCCTCCCCAAAAAGGAAGAGGAGTGGGCCTGGGTCAATGTTTGTCTGTTTTTCTTGTATGGGTACAGATTATGCCCCCTCCCCCACCATTAAGGAATGTGCCTAAATTATTTTGGCCCAACACTATTGTAAAGGAGTGGGTCAGCGAGAACAAAACAAAGATTAAAAATAAATTGTGTTGTTATAGGCCGATCTGCAGAGCTAGATTTTTAAAAAGGCAGATTATGGAAAAAAAAAGCAAATGGATACCAAGATGGCCCCCTGCTACACTGAATGAATACAGAGAAAATGCAGAGATCCCATGTGGCTGCTTGTATTCCCTTCATATTTAGTTACTGAAAGTGTTCAACACCGCTTGAAAATACAGGTATCGGTTTCAGGGTTATTGGTTGTAGCTGTGTTGGGCTAAGGATATAGGCAGACACGGTTTTGGGGTAAATATGGTATCTTTTATTAGACCAACTAAACAGTTGAAAACATTGTTCTCTGCAAGCTTTCAATCACAAACATCCTTCTTCAGGCATTGGAGAGAGTCTGCTGTTGGTTTGGATGGTCTCCTAGGTAGATTAAAAGCCAACATGCAAGTCTATGAAAATGCAAATGCACTGTAGATAATGGGGCGGGGGGGGGGAGGGCTGTTGACCTGGTGAAAGAATTGAGGATTGTGCCTGAAAGCTTGCGAACAACAATTTTTCCAACTATTTAGTTGATCTATTAAAATATATTACATTTACCCAAAGAACCTTTTTGACAGGTACCTGTTTAGTAGTCTTACCTTCCAGTCACTGAGTTGTATGAACATGATGACCAGTTATTGCTATCAGCAGGCCCTGCTGCATTATTCTGATCATGGTATACCAAGGAAAGGAATTCCATCAGCTACCAGACTGACACAGCACAACAAGAAGAATCAACCAAAACATTAAGACACTTTGAATATAAAAGCAATTAGATCTACAGAGACTTGGTCAGATCTGCAGTTACATCTACAGACACTGCACTGCAGTTGCAATCCCTAATTTCTAAATGCCTAAACCTGTTGCACAATCAATAGCTGTGATTCAGGCACTTATACTCCTTAAGCAAGGCATAGGGCAAGACAGGCATCTCAGACTGGGCTTCAAAATAGACATCACACTGAGAAGGAGTTGCCTAAAATATCCAATAAGAAACACTGAAGAGTAAGGCAAACATTGTCTTTTTCTGGAGGTTTCATGGGACATACAGAGGTGCCTTCCTCAGCTTGAAATTCACTCCCCAAAATCGTTCCATGGAGTTAGGCCTCGGTGACAATTTTTTTGAGTAGTATAATTTGATATTTTTATCCATGTAAAGAAAATGCAAGAACTACTCATATAGCTTCCCCCCACCAAAAAAATCATACCGAAGTCAGTGGAACACATATGCTTACCTGTTTTCAGGATTGGGACTTTAGTGTGTTGCCAATTTCCATTTCTGATTACCTGAATTTAAATAAAAGTGGGTATTTATTTTAATAACACTAATTTCATTTCAATCAGCAAAGCAAGCAATTTAATGCATGCTTGCACTACAGTATTTGTTCAATCTCTTTACTTCTTACCCAATCTTTGTCAAATTTGGAAAAGCACATATGGACATGCAAGAATGCAAACACATATGGACTTTTAAACAACAGCTTTCTGAGTACAAAAAAAATATTCATTTGTGAAAAAAAAAAAATGTTTCCTTCCCATAACATCAATAGTTTATTCATGAATAAATGATTACACATTAACAAACTGTCAAACACCTCTACCTCTCAATATAATGTATTATATGGTAAGAAGCCTGGGGAAAAATACACAATATAAAAGATGCATGCTATAAAAGCTAAAGTAACTTTTGAGGGCAGAAATCTACTCCTATGCTATACAACTTACAGTTTTTGAAATTAATATAGAATAGCTTATACTGCTTCACACAGGTAATAACTTTGGGGGAAAAATTAAAAGACAGCAAACAGACCATTGCTAAGTTAGAGAACATTTAAAAAGATGCCTTACATTATCATAAATGATAAGGGAAAAAAGAAAAGTATAAGTGATATGGCAAAATCCCAAGTGTTCAGTTCCAGCCTTATCCAATTACTGTATGATAGTCAATTAGCATGTAGGCCAAAGAGCAATTCCATTTTTACCACTATAGAAGATTGCAAAATAGATAACTCACTATTAGCTTTCCTTTTTCTTAATTACTGTTAAGCAACAAGGGCAAGGAGTATGTCTGCCTGCTTTCTCCTGTACAGTTTACTTATTGAACATTGCAGCATCTCTTCCAATATTCTGCTCTGGTATATCATTTATACAAATTAGGAAAAAAACCTGCTGCTTTACAGAAGTCCTGCTGAAGGACAGCTCCAGTATTTTTTTAATGGACTATAATGTATTATAGTAACTAGCTGTATTTTTCTATTTCATAAGTACACAAATGGTTTTACTTGCTTTGGGGCTTAATGCCTCAAAGGGTTCATCCACACATGCAAACACATGAGCTTACAGCTGGTCAAATAGAAGCAGTATAAATTTGAGATGGGGCTTTTTGCCTTAGTGCACATGCCCAGACATGCACTTTGGTGTGGAGCAAATTGTGCCACTTAGGGCAAAATAACCCTGTATGGCACCTCCTGGATCTGCAGCCAGGGGGAACTAGAGCCCTGCCCTGCTTTTTTCCCCCCAGGGTATTATTTGACTCCTGGATATCCAGAGGTCTAATTTTGCCCCTGTGCTACAAATTTGCAGCACAGGGAATGTTTTTTTATTTCCACATGTGCCTCTTGTCTGGACATGCCCAAAGGAGACACTCAGAACCCAGCAGTATCCAGTCTTACTAACCAAGGTTAAGTGCTCGACACCTTCCCTACTAATATAATATAAATACATTGAATTAGAATGGTATAACTGAGGACAGAACCATGGCATTAACCCCAGCGGTGCTCCAGCATCTTTGTTTCGGAACACATTTATCTAGATGCTCTTAGGAAATTTCATTTAGAATTTTGTCAATTTGAAATATTCTTTTGTATTTAAATAATCCCAACACTTTCTTGCCCAGCCTATTTTCAGTCTATTTTCCCAACTAGTCAGGACTGGAAGTATGCTGTTTTTCAAATGAAAGCAGAATCTTTCATTTTTATGCACCTCCAGGAACTGGGACTTTAAGAAGAACAGTACATCTCAAGAATTTCATTACAATTGGGAGATTTGTTAACACTACTCTTTCATGGCTGATGTGGACAAATTACAAACAGAAAGGAGAAGCTGGCACAAAAATGGTACTGTGGTATTAATGTGTGCTTCCTACTGCAGCTGGAAAGGCCTATGGTAGATAGTAGACAATACACCATGAGTTCAATGGCTCTAGTTTTTGAGATTCATTTGAAAATAAAGCCAGCTTGAAGAGGAAGGGTGTGAACTAACCTCAGGGATTTTATTTTCCTTTCCTCAGTTCTTTAAATCAATATGCTGTTTCATAGGCTTACACGCAGACCTGAGTTACTCTTATGAGGAGAGGTTTCAAGAAACAGGAATTTAACTCAAACACTATCAGAATGAGGATAGAAGAGAATCAGTCCCACCCAAACAGGTCAAAGGAAGTGCTACCCAATTTCCAAGATTCTTAGATGTAATGAACTACAATTTTCTATTTTTAAATTTTGTCAATATTTGTTAAAATATAAGCTTGATAAAAATCCCTTTAACAAGATGTCATTCTTCACTGTACAAATATAGACCTTTTATACATAAAAATGCTTTCTGTTATTCCAGTAATCTGTATATGAATTATTTACATCCTTTTAAGATGCATACACATCTGAAATACAGTATTTTCAAAAAGCCTTCAAAAGAATACAAGAACATAAAAACTGCCATTTACTAGGTCAAACCATAGGTTCATCTTGCCAAGTCTCCTATGCCAGACTGTGGCAAAGAGTGGATGCTGAAAGGGAAAGTGAACTAGGTATGATGAGGGTCTTCTTCCTCTGTTCCTCTCTCACTTGCAGCCTCCAGCATTTAAGATCTAGGAAGTTCTAATTCAGAGGCTGTATCCCCTAACTCCCATGTTCAATAGCTATTCATGCTCTTTCCTCCAAAAACTTATCCAATCATTTTTTTTTTTAATCTGGCTAAAATGGCAGACTTCCCCAATGAGTTCTATACTTCAATTACATGAAAAAATAATTGTGTTAGTTTTAAACTTAGTGGGTGTGTCTACATGTGATATTAAAGTGGCACAATAAACTCCAGCACAATTCATGTCAGAGTTTACTGCTCCCAAGTGTAGTGTTTACATGTGCACCCAGGACCATAGCATGTTAAGCTAGAGTTTGGGGGGAGGGGGGCAACAGCACCAGGCTGCCAGTGTCTGATCCCCTTTCTTCTCCTGCAGTTCCCCTGCTAGCCAGCAAATAGCTCCTGCACTGAAGCATCCTCATGCCTGAGCCAGTCCCATCAGGATTTACATGTGCATTGTAGTACACTAAATAACACCACTGCAGGATATTTCTTCAGTTTAGAAGTATTAACCTGCAGTGGTGTTTATTACTTTACTCTAGCCTCAAAGGAGTGCATGAGTAGAGAGTGAGACCTTACTGCAGAGCTAATTACTCATAGTAAGGCATCTCCTGTAGATGCACCCACTAACTATTACTTTCATTTTGTGACCCCTAGTTCTTGTTTCCCTTTTCTGTATTTTCTCTAGCTCTTCTCTATCCTTTCTGAGGTTTGTGGACCCAAACTGGGGACAGTATTCAAGGTGGGAAGCATCATGGATTTATAAAGGGTGATAATGATTGTGGCAGACCAGTAGGGGGTGCTATTGTTCTGAGTCACCCACCTCATTGCATCCAACCACCTACCAAGCTCCGCGTACCTCACATCTGGCTGACCCCTTTCCTGGAGCACACCCGCAAGCTTGAGGTAACCGCTGCCACCACTCATGGGCCTGATCTTTATTCGGGCCCTGTGTTCCCTAGGGTACACAGGCTTTGTAGACCTTGAGGGTGCTTGATCCACTGTGAGAACTTGCAGTGCTTCCTTAAGCCTGAAGCACAAATAGTAGCCTCCATTAGTAAGCAGAGCATAGGAAGCATAAGCCATGCCCCAATCTCTCTCCCAGAAAGTCCACCAAGCTTGTTATAGTGAAGAGCTTTATTGGTTAAAGAGGGGAGACTTGGGGAAGGGTACAGGTTAGGGAAGTATCACAGAATAGCCTAGAGCAGACAGTACCAGCCTAGTCACCTTTTGACATGCTTCTACATGACAGTAAACTATATTTCTAGATAGTAATTTACCTGAAACTTCATATATTCATCTGGAGCCTAGAAGAGCTCCAGAGGCCATGTGTTTACTCCACGTTTCCAAATATGGCTCTCCCCCTTCCAGGAAGAGGGACTCTTAAATAACCTTTCTGACCTCATCCTCCAGATCCAATCATTGCAGATGTTGTTTATGGCCAACCAACCAGTTTCAAAAGCATCACTGGTTACCTATAGGAGTGACATGGCTCAAAACCCACCCCCATACCAAGAGGTCAGTGTTTAAAACAACAGAGGGGTTTTATTCCCACCCCCTTACCTGTTCTCAGGCATGTTGGCAGGGTGGGTTGCCTAGCAACTACAGTGATAGAGAATTCATCCAGAGAGAGGGGTGGGGGGGGACAAACTACCCCAGGGAGTGGAGGGGGCTGGAATAAGATTCTTCCACAATGATACTTTCAGTTTCAACTAAACTGCCTAAACTTGAGCTGAGTCTCAATGTTTGTTCACACCCTGGAATGATTTTACTTAAGTCCCACATTCAATAATTTCCACAGATTTCTAAGGATGACTCAAATGAGTAAAACTTTACAGTCTGATCCCAAATTTTCTCCACGACTCCATCACAATAGCTTTTCTAAACTGAGATAACCTTAATCAGTCTTTATAATCTTCCTCCCAGAGGGGAAATGCCATTGCTTAAGTTCAAAAAAGTGTGAGTCAATTCTTCAACTGCAAGAACTAATTAGCAACTGGACCAACAGTGCTGAGACTCAAACCATTGTTTTCAACAGTAGAATGTCTAAGTGACTAATGTATTCATTTGCTTTGCCACTGTGCAAGCCCCCGGTTGCTCATTTTTTACTAAAAAGTAATTAACTAAGCACAATTTAATAGTTTCCAGCCTATTAAGTTATTTTCATGGGAATTGAAATAAATTAGCTATAATTAAAACTAAAGAAATCTCTAAGAGTGCTGGGTTCAATTGCAAAAAACCCCCCAAATTCCACTGCCTGTGCTTCCTATTTACTGGAGTATCAGAACATATACAAATAATTCTTAATTTTCCAATATTCACATGGTAATTAAAATAAAAAACAAGCTCTCTCATAGCTTTCAGTTATGATGAGATATTATTTAAATGAAAAAAAATCATAACACAATATGCAAAGACCCAAAATCTGCCATGGAGAATTAATCACCGGACAATAAGAATAGGAAAACTGTAAAAACATATATAGTTTAAATTCCTGCACTAACAAAATATAACTCAATAATTATGTTAGGTTCATTTACACTGTTAAGAGGTTACAACTAGAAGGTATTGTCTACAAATAAAGAAAGTGGAAATAAATAGGATTTCCTGGCAGAACCACTGAAAGCAAAAGATTACACTGGAGTACTGGAAAAGCAAGGAAAATTGTATAACATGAATTGACCAAAAAAACATTATTGAACCCATCTTCAGAATGAAGGCAATAAAATGAACTTAATGTAACTATTTTTTTTAAAGTTATTTCATTAAAGGACATTAATAAAGTTACTTAGAACTTTGTTTATGTGTCTAGATCATCTAGCACAGAAGCGGTCTGATTCCAAAAGCGATCTCTGGCCATATGTTATATAAACAACAGACTAACTAGCATATGGGCACAAGAATCAATCTATCTATCTATCTGGAGAGAGCACAAGAGATACACAGATAGATACAAGCACATATTGTCTCTTAGGTGTTATTATTCTTCCTCAACCCCTTTCCCTTTCTAATTTAATTGTCATTTTTTTCATATTTGCATTCTTTTGTTTTGTTTTCCTTAGGTTTCACCTTTCTATCCATTTTTTCTCTCCCTTTTGGTTTATTTTCTCTCTATCACCTTTCCTTTCCCCTTCACACAGTCAGGCATCTCCAAAGTCCAAATCTCAAGCAGTTGTCTCCTACAGCCTTGTAAGTCCTGTGTTAAATCTTGGCTTCAAATATCTATGGCACACCAGGACTGGTAGTCTTCTATCTGGCAGTGACTTGAACAACTTTGGTAGAACAAAGAATTAGACAAATTCCAATAACAGAAAGCTGTTTAGGACGTGTTAGATTGGCTCCAATCTCTTCCTTACTCTAATTCTTCACTTTCCTTGGCTCCCTTGCCCCAGTTTGTACTCACATTGTAACAAGAACCAACCATCTCCATGCTAGTGAGTTTACTCAAGCAGCCATAATCCCTGGGAAATGGTAAGAAACAAAGTTTATTTAATTCTATGTTTTAATTCTGCAGCAGAATTTATAGGCTGCCACCTACTTCCACTGCTTCTAATATTCTTGTCATGCTAGCACTTTTTTTTTTTTTATGCTACAAAACAATTTTGTTACAGTCCAAATAAAAGCACCTCACAAATCCAGGAGTTTATTAAAAGGGGTGTGTGGTTGCACTGACTGACACTGTAGGTATGGTGTGGCTGTATTCCCCACTCCCATCCTCCTCCCTCCCCTCTCCTCCCTGGGACTAGCAGATGCCATAGGAGCAGGAGCCAGGGACTTAAGTCCCAGCGAAAGTAAGCATTCCTCCTCCACCTTCCCCTTCCTGCTTAAAAGGCATGTCCCTTCTTTTTCCCTCTGCATCCCTTCCTTTCCACTCCACTTCTCCCTTGCCTGCTGCTTCAGTGGTCTGGACTGTCTTGGGGCAAGGGGAATTACTATCCTGCTCCAGCCAGGCTGTGTGGGGGCTGTGTTCACTTTAGACTATGACAGTGATGCGAGAGTGGGTTCCCCTTCCCCATACCTGCTCCTGAGCTGGTGGGGGAACACAGGAGGGGAGCAATGAGGGAGGGGGTATATGCCCACACACTGCCTTAGTATTTTTTTGAAATCCACAGCAGACCGCTACACCACATTAGTAACAACAGCAAGTTAAGATTGTGGTCAAAAGGAGTTGCATTGATTCAGTAAGGTAGATGGCTGACCCAGATGTTTGGAAGTTGAGACTCGCTTTCAAGAATGACAAAGTAATGGTGGGGAGTGGGGTACGGGCAGTGAGAAGGGCTGGAGTGAAGTAGTCCTGAACATTTTAATTTTATTGCTAATTTATTTAACAAACCCAAGCCCCCAAAGAGGAAGAGATGATCCTACACTAAGTAGAATGTATTGGGTAACAGCAACTGCTCACACATCTCCATTTTTTAGTTTGAAGTTCCACTGTGAAAAATAATTTCCACAGCACATATTTAGGCCCAAAGTAGTAAAGATTATTTGTTCTACTACATTTATACAGACTATTAACAGGGTTTGCTCAACAGTTAGTATGGATTAGGTGATAAGAGGAAAGACTATCAAGCCCCAGATATAAATCCATTTATTTCTGGAGAAGATGAATCAAAAAGTGGAATTAAGATAAATTAACCAAGAGCAGGCTGATTAACCATTAGGCTGATTATTTTTTTCCCTTAAATTGTTTTCTATTTGCATTTACCCTACCTGTCAAACCACAGGTATTTGGCTTAAAAATCCCTGCAGAACATTTTTAGAGTACAATATTATAGCATATGTGAAACCCTCTCCATTATTACTGATTCTCCACAAGACAAAAGAGTTCTCATTAGAATCATCAACATGTACTAGAATATACTATATAGCAATTGCTGATAAGAGCTTTCCAGGAGAACTTTAAAGAAAAAGGATAAGGGGAAAATGTAATGTAGCAGGAGAATAAGGTAGTATATTTTTGAGCTCCAAAATACTCATCTAAATGCTGCATTCCAGTTCTTAAAAAAAACCAAACAACCCCACAAAATTAGCTTTCCAAATATCTATCAAATATTTTGAGTTTTGAAGAAACAACTTAAATTTCTCATTAAGAAGGCAGTTGTATAAAAGTGGGAACAGATAAACCAGATATTCAGCATGGCAGAACTGTGAAGTCTGAAAACCCAACCATTTGACCATTATTACTTGGATTACAGGCTCAAAGCTAAGATACTTCCTCTGACATTTAATAGTCATCAGAAAATGTATGGAGGCCAGCACAGTGGTAAAGTTTCTGACCTACTGGGAGCAAGGATCCAGGCTAGAACCCAGAGCCTGCACCCATCTATAACAGCAACCACTAAGCCATTGAGCCTCTAATATGTTCTCTTCTTCTTCTGGAGAGGTACAAAATTGAGAGTTTTCCAGTTCCTGGTCAAGTGTTGTAACCACTCAGCGACTGGGGCAAAATCATAGAAGGGACACTATATATGCCTACCCTATCAGTCCTTTATCATGAGTTTCTGTCCAGCTACACTTTTGTGACTCAAGCCCCTGGCATATGTTGTTGTATTTATTGTTAAATTAATCCCCTAATTGCGCAATAGTACCAACATGCCACACATGCAAAAAATGTATAACACCATAACATGCCAAAACAACCACAAAGTAGTTCTACAGTAAGTGTACCATGCTTTAATATGAACATATGGCACACTGGTCTGTCCAAAGAGCGGCAGATCTAACTGGGCAGCAAACAAGGTTTTCGAAGGTCCTGGGGTGCTGGAGGCAGGGGAGAGGCTCTGCTGTGTTTGGCTCCCTGAGCCCTGGGACTTAAAGGCCATGTGCACAGCTGGGACACTGGACAGCCTCCTCCTGATCTCAAGTTTCCAGCACCTGAGAACTTTTAAGACCCTGGCACTCCTAATTGGTATCTAAAAAAAATGTATACCAGATTTCAAAAATCACATGCCTTGCCACAAACATGTAGCATAGCAGGATAGGTGATTTTCAGGATCTAGCATAAAATTAATCAGATTCAACTTGTGCAACTAATTAATGTCTGCTAAAGGTTTAACATACTTTTATAGATTCACAGTAGGTACAAAAGCATAGCTGTGTTTGTGCCTAGCAAATGGGTTGCCAGCTGTGTATGCATACTTACAAGTCTACTATGAGGTAAAAGAATGGCAACCCATACATAGGTGCCAAAAATAACATTTACATGGCTAGAACAGTGATTTAGACACAATTGGAAATAGACTTCTGCACATAATTACACAAATTGCAAATTATTATTAGTATAACAAAGGCTACAATATACACATATACATCTTTATATAATTGAATACAATTTTCATAGCTTACCAATAGTCTTTTAAAGATTAAATTTAGGATAAGACCTTCTATCAAGCAATTTTCTGTTCTGCTTTCCTTGATTAGATTGTGGAGCATATTTGTTTGGCTTGTCATATTCTTCTACTACACTGAAAGTTCACAGCGTGGTTACAAGGGTCTCCACGCTCCTACACACTTGCCTAGGCACTCAAAAATTCCCATGATTGGTAACACCACAGTTTCAATAAAACATTCGCTAATGTTTTGCCCTTGTACACAGAATCTGTTTTCAGAAAACGCTAGGGGCAGATGCCAGGTCGTGTAACTTGTTATAGATCTACTCGAGTCAATGGACACCGACAACTTGCAGCACCTGAAGATTTGCCCTCATAACTCTCCATTTACTGTTCTTTAGGCCAACTAACAAAAAACAACAGATTTCAAAACTGACTGAAAAAAGTAGCAGTGGTTGACATGTTCAGAGATTATTACTGAATGCTGTTCTGTAGTTCCTAGAAAACATTCAGCTACCCAGAAGATAAAAGCAGAACATATGGGATACATCATCTGGCTCATACAACTGATTCTTCTTGAGGAAGTTTAAAAAAAGCAAACAAATAACCCAATTTAATAACCTTTTTTTTCCTGACTCAATCTCCAACCTTTTGGATCTACTAGCCAAAGGCAATAAAAAGAGAATCCATAAGATATCCAATGTAATGGCAAAAAAAAAGGCCTCCACCCTATCCTATAATTTTCTGCCTATGTAACTTAAAAGATAGGCAATCCATTTTACAAGCAGCCACAGCATAGAAAGATCTCACTCAGTCATACAGGCAGAAACTGTCACTCCTCCAGTGACAGAGAACTGCATCCAATTTCTGATTTCTATTTAGTATATGGTCTAATTCCGTGGTGAAATATTTTTGTTTTCAGAAACCTAAAACCCTGATCCTTCATAATATTGTTTTTAATCAGTGCGCCAGCTCTGGAGTCTTTACCCAAGGGCTTTTACCTACATAAAGGATGAATGCCAATCCCTGCCTTCACTCAAGGACACTCATCTCATTGTCAATTAAATTGGCATACATCATAAATTAAAGATTGCACACACTAGTCAAAATCATAGTACTTGAAAAAAATTCCTTTCTTACAATTAAGATCCAGCATAAGAGAGAGCACTACTAGATCTACCAACTAGCTCACATTTTTATTGGTCTGCTTAAA
The DNA here is from genome assembly GCA_030014935.1 of Caiman crocodilus. Taxonomy (NCBI): domain Eukaryota; kingdom Metazoa; phylum Chordata; order Crocodylia; family Alligatoridae; genus Caiman; species Caiman crocodilus. Next base: position 55,370,032 of record JAGPOW010001338.1, read on the forward strand.
ACAACCAGATCCAACAGGGAAAGTGTTACTGTGTGAATAACAAGCACTGGTTCTATGATAATTCAGAGTAGTGGGTCTTTGTTTTAATGTTAATTATGAAAGTTTAATAACTAGGACTAGTCATTTTGCCTTCCAAAGGATATTTGTATAGATTTCATCTAAGAGTCTTTGTTAAGTATAAATGTTTTATTCAATCATCTATTTGGGAATATATTGATTACTCAGTAGTTTAACTGTGAAGAGAGCCCCAAAAAATAAGGTAATAGGTAGAACATCCCATTTAGGTAATAATTCTTAAAATACAAACATTACACAAGCTTCAACTACACCCTCATCTCCTCTTCCTGAAGAAGGGTATTGGTATCCACAAGCTTGCAAAGAATTTTTCCAACTATTGTAATTGGTCTAAAAAAAGATATCAGATTTATTCAAAGAACCTTACCAGCCTGTCCTTATACCAACATGGGTACAACCAATAATCCTCTGCCTTCTTAAAAAAAAAATATATCTATATATGAACATACTACATTAAAACATCTGCAAAATAAGTCATCTTCTTTCTTATTAAAGGAGATGTACCCAATTCAGGAGCACTTCTAAGTACCTCTAAAGCCCCTGATGAACGTAGGTGAACGTATATAGCTTTATTTGAAATAAATTGATCAAACAGACTTCCTGCATATTGTGGTTGATAATACATTAGTATATTGAATATCAGTTACGTGACAACTAATCTGAAAGGTCTTTTCTCCCCCCCCCCCTTTTTTTTTAAACCTTAGTGACTATCTTACAAAAGATGCTTTCAAAGTGATTGATCACTGTGCTTCCACAGCAAAAAAAAGAAGGTGGAAACATTTAGATGCTCTTGGACATCATCACTTCTATGGCACAAACAGTTCCCTTTTATGCTCACCAATTTGCATTGGATTTTGGAACTACAGAGACACCCAAGACTTCCAAAACACACCCGTCTCCCTGACGGTTATATTTAACTTTCATTATGATTGTAAACTGGTAATAGCACAGAGGCTTTTGATGTTAAATCAAAAGCTTTACAAGTAGTCAAGAATTCCTTCACTGTTTCTATAAAGACTTCAGATTTTTGCAAGAATTTAAGTCATTTGGTTTAACGAAGAAGAGAAAGTAAAATCTCTCACGCATACTCAGTTGATACTGTTCAGTACACTGAATGGGTTCAATTCAACTGCCAGGTCTCCAAGATTGAATAGCTTTAGAAATCAATTAGAGAATGTATAATTTTATATATTATACTATGTCTTATTATAATATATATGTATTTATTTTCAGGATCATGTAATGCTTCCTGTGTTCACTTACTCTCTTAAGCAGGAATAGTAATTCAATTCATATTTGTAATCCAGTATAACCATGCCACAAAGCAAAGATAAAAATCCAGAGAACTATATAGTTTGTACTGAACATCATCATGAATCTAGATACCACAATTCTGGCACAAGTCTTAGTAAACGATTATCTGCAGAATGTGACAGTAGCACATACTGGTCAGTCTAACTTTATTCCCAGCAGAAACACAAATCTCCAAGGGGAAAACAATGGTTATCATATTAAAAGCAACAGAATAAAAGCAGCCTACTTCTAGCGTACTTCTGAGCCAAAGAAAGGAGTTGATATTATTTTTTTTATTTTTGTACTAAGGAGACATGCTTTTGAACACCAGTTTGTAACCATCCTCAGATAGCCTCACAATCCTTCATGCATTGTGCCCTGACTAGAAATGTTTCCATAACAGGCAACTTAAGATGTGTGCATTCTTTGTCACATTTTTGTCTCTTCTTTATTCTTTGAAGTGCTTCCAGTTGCTATCAGAAGTTCTGCAGAGATTCAGGGTATTGCAACCTTTGATCAACAACAAAAAATTACTCTTTTTATGGTGGTTTTTTTTTTAGTGTTACTAAAACTTAAGTCTCCAGTCAATGCTTTATGGAACTCTTAGAAGCCTACAGAATTATATCCAGATTTGGCTATGAAGCATCTCCCCAGGCATGGATTCTAGATTGGGGGGGAACCTTTTCTCCTTCCAACTCTGGCCTTTTGGACCCTTGCCATCCCTAGTTTTCTGTGGCTCTGACTCCAGAAGTCAGGTTTCACTTCCATTCCTGAAAAAGGGACTTTAGTTTTTGTCAGGGAGAACCAGTGTAACTCAAACTTCCAAGCAGCAAACAGGTAGCTCTTCTTCAAAGACATTTATTGAGGCAAAGACTACCCATGGCGAGAGGTGCCCTGCACATCCTCCAAAGGGTTAAGCAGTTCCTCTGTCCCCAGCCCAGAGCTCCAAGTTAACTCAGCTGTTTCGTTTCCAGACTACAGGTTCTGAACCCCTAAACTCTGCTGGTTTCACTCTCCAGACATCACCCTGCTACTCCATTCCTACTGCATTCATTGTCATATCTATTTCTCTCTCTCCCCCTCTCAATGCCTCCTGCGTGTCATCAGCAATCACCATCTTTGTTGAAATGTCAACAGAGCCATCTCTAAAAATGGATGCAGCTTTTGTCATCAAGGCTATAAACTATCTTCACTCTCTGCATAACCCATTCTTTCCCTGATTTATAAGTTATTTAGGAGGAAGCTGAAGCACAAAACATTACTACAACATGAACAATGTTAACAAAATGAACAATGTTAATAAATACACCCCATACTCTATCACACCAGGTATAGTGCTCATCACAACTGATGCTCGCTAGTGCCTCAAGGTGCAAGGTCTCTTGCATCCAGTCATCCTTTCTGTCCAACTTCTGGGCAGCCAGGGGCTTCATACAGTGTAGGCTGCAAATACAAGGTCCACCTCCAAAACCCCACCATTATGTACACAGTCTACCTTACCCACTACCCCCACTGCCAACTATGAGTGCAGCCCAACTTCACTGTCATCATCCAATTCCAGCACCCCCGATTCCATCCCAGCCACATACATCATGCAGGCAGCTCACCTAAAACACACAGCAGATTTAATCTGGCTCCCTTCCCTGCTACTCATACAGGGCAGGAAGAGAGCACAAACCAGAGGAAAGGGGAGAAACTGAATACTCCAGCCACTGTGTCCAGAACAGAGGTTAGAGTGGTGCCCAGGCAGCAGTCCATGATCTACATGTTAAACCCTTGCAGACTGCCAGTTGATAGCCCAGTTTTAGCCTGCATTACCCATCCTAATAAAACAAAACAAAACAAAAACTTACTTGTCCTAGCATCTCTGTCAGGAAATCTGTCCTCCACCATCAGCCCTTCTTCTCTTTACTATTGGGCCCCTTCTCATGTCAAAGCAGCCTGTTCTTATTCTTAGAAAGGGAAGGGCCCTTTAACTTCTCACAAGGACTAGAGTGGGTCTTGTTACACAGTAGCACTAGAATAGTAAATTGACTGATGCATGTAGAAAGCTTAGGTGGTGATGCAGATCCTAAAAAGATCTGATCAGCAAGACATACTTAACATACACTATATTTACACCATCAAAGGAGACATCTGGTCAACTAAAATGTGGTTTATGTAGATACCTAGGATTTAACTACATGATAAATCAACTGACTAGCCATAGGGTTGAACTGTCCTGCAGTTCTTTTTATTTGCTTTTCTAATTGATTGTTTGTATATTGATTTTGCTAGAACAGTATTATTCCTAGTCACTTTTATTTTCATAACCAAAATACTTAACATCTCTAGTCATGGACTAGGACCCCATTGTTGTTGGTGTTATAAAAGCATAGAAAAGGAAATGGTAGGACCTAGACACTGGTGGAGTCAGGATTTAATAAGGATAGTGGGGTGTGTAGCACACCAGCCCTCTGACCATGGTTGGGATAGGACAGAGGCATGGATGGAGCTCCTAGACTGGTGGAGAACATTGAGGAGCCAGGCATGGCACAGGTGAATGAGGGGGCTGGGGCCAGGGAAGGGGGAAGAGAGGCAAGATGCAGATTTGTTCTTGTCCCTCTCCAACTGAGGACAATGAGGAGCAGCTGTGCAGGGAGCCTAGCTCAGCTGGGAACAGCAGTGCTACAGTTTCTTCCCTCTAGCACCTGCTAAGAACAGGTGCTGGAAGAAGGAAGCCGCACATTGTCACCACTGTCTCTGGCTGAGCCCAAATTTTCCATGCAGCCACTCCCTGCAACATAGGCCAAGAGTGGCTTTGAGGCTTGTCCCCTGATGAGTGATCCTGATACACTACACAGATCACAGCCTATGGCTGGAGCAGGGCATGAGCAGCTCTGAGTTCCTCTTGTGCCTTGATCAACTGTAGACACCAGCAGCACCAAGGTGCATCTCTCCTGAATCTATCCCTGGCCTAGGACTGGTTTTCAACCCATGGTCTATGGACCCCCAGGGGGCTGTGAAAGATGACTATGGTTAAAGTGTGTGGGTATTCCCACGCTTACAATTCAAAGGAGTCCACCACACCTCCATTCAAAATCATTTAGGAGTCTGTAAATGTGCAAAGGTTGAAAACCACTGCCCTAGGGAATTTACAATCCAGGAAAGAGCCAAGAAAAGCAAGTACAAAAATGAGGACACTGTGTCAGTCAACACAACAAACCCTAGTCTTCTGTTCTCTGTGTAATTGTCCTTCATGCCATTTATTCTGAATACTAGACACATAAAATTAGAAAAAAAATATACCAAACTATTTTCAGGTTACGTGAAGTGTTTTTAAACAAATGTATTATTTGATTTTAGTCGGGGCAGTATGGCTTAAATTAAAATCAAAACTCGAATGCCAGTTACTTTTGTTAGAAAAGGTCTGCAAATATTAATAGCAGAACGATATAAAGCAAATGATTCAATTCATTTTATTTTTGGCACTGTTTACATCTTCTAGTTTAGGAGTGCAAAACATGTGTTTATTTGTTCTCAGTTATGTCAAACATTATAGATGCCACATACTTCATACTTAACCAAAATTGCTATTTAAAAAAACCCCCAAAACCCACAATACTTAGAAATTATCTTCTCTTTAAGAACCTAGACACTGTTAGTTTGCTGTGGGGGAGGAGAGGCAGGTTGTAATTCAATGGCATTTTGCTTACGATAACATTTCAAAAGGATATAAACATCCCAATTGTATGACAGTTAGTTACCTGGTAATGATTTCTAGGAATTTCTCAGATAGACATATCAAGGTATGTTTATTAGGTAAAGTTCTTTGTCATCAGATAATGTTTCTCAATGCATAGTGAAAGTTGCATGATATCAAGGGGTAAATAAAGGCCACTTCCTAAAAATGTTTTAAGAGTTTTCTTTTGCATGTAATCATATTTTCTGTAGAATTTACTAAGAGAAACTATACAGCACATCTTTTCCCAACAGAGTATAGATTTCTGCAATTCATTAAGCATTATAACCAGCTTGTTAAAATACCAGTGGGACAAATTCATGAAAGTTTATGTGGATTGAGTTTTGAAATGTATGCAGAGCAAGGAGGACCAGAATCTGCCTCCATCCCCAAACCTATAAATCTGGGGTTGATTCACTGACTTTAAATGACTTAAGTCCTGATCTTTGAAAGTTTCAGTTGAAAGTTTTCATTGATGTCAATGGACTTTGATTAAAACTCATTTACAGGATTTACACTGCTCTAAATGACGGTAAAATCTAGTCCAAACTATCAAAGTCAACAGACACATCTTTGAAGCACTTCACATAAAGTAAATTTCATTAAGTACTTTCCTAGTCTCTAGACAGATTTGAAATCTCTTCCATTATTTCACTTTTGAGAAGCATATAAGTAATTAAAAAAAACACTCAGGTTTCAGCTCAGATTGGTTTTGGTCCACTTTATTAAGTGAACAAAAGAAAACAAAGTAATTGTAGCAATCCCCATTGAACAGATAGAAATGCTCTCTTTGGTACATAGGGATTTTTCTAAGGACTGTTTCATCATGCTTTGATGCTTGTTTTCAGGAATCTTTTTATTATGTAAAAACAAAATACAATTTCTCCAAACAAACCTTTGCTCTGTGTTCATGTCTAGTCAGTGTGGGGTACCTTTTACTTATGTTAAACTTCACATATGTAACTTTCATTTTCAATATCTAATATAAAGAACTGAAGTGACTGTATTTGGAAACCTGCTGTTAATGATAGTGTAATGCTAGATTTCAAATTTGCTTCATGCAGGCTTAAAAGAATGGTTTTGGCAGTACAATATTTGTATAAATTTAGAACTAAATAAGAAGTGTCGAGCATTTATAAATGTCCTTTGACCAATTGCAGGTAATAATTATTTCTTTGCATTTGATCCCATGATTAGAAAAAACAAACTGAAAAGCTTTGGTCCATAGCAATTCAAAGCTATTTTTAAGGCTATGGTTACCCAAAGAAAAAACATTTTGAAAGTTTAGATCAAGGTATCATTTAAAGCTGGGGAAGAAAAATAGGGTTTCACCAATTTTTTTTCTTCTAACTCTAGGCAGGAAATTCTTGGTATTTCAGACTGAATGTTAGTTAATATGACTCAGAATAAATTAAATGAAACAGATAAGAAAAGTGCTTCCCAGCAAACCCTGGAAGTCTACAATGATAATGGCAAATGCACAGACATTTATCACAGAGTTTCCTTCGATGATAAAATGATAGGTTCTGGGGATGATGAAGTGGGGGTGGGAGCAGGGAAAGGACAGGGGAGCTTAGGAGAAAGAGGAAGGGATGCAATATACTTTACATTAGCAAGGCTTTTGACATTATTAATGAGAAATACAGACTAGATAATAGTACTGTAAGGTGGATACATAAATTGTTTAGGCCATCCTATAGTCATCGGTGGCTCACTGCCTAGTTGTGAAGAGGTATTAAATGGGGTTCCCCAAGGGTCTGTCCTCAATTTACTATTGTTCAACATTTTTGTTGATGATTTGTATGATGGGATTAAGTGCGCACTTAGCTAATTTGTGGATGATATCAAGCTGGCTGGAGAGGCACACTTTGGAAGACAGGATTCAGAATGACAAGGATAAATTGTCCATCCCATGCACTTTGGATGGAATAAGCTGCATGCACATATACAATCTAGGAATGATTGGCTAGGCTGCAGTACTGGAGAGAAGGACCTAGAGGTTACCACTGAACCATAAATTGAATACAAAAGTGAACAGTGTGCTCTTTTTATTAAAAGAAAAAAAAAAGAAAAAAAATACAATCTAGTACACTGTTGGCTAACAGAAGTGTCAGTTGCAAATCAAGGAAAGTCTGGTTATTCTGGTACTGGTGAGGCCTTACCTGGAATACTGTGTCCTGTTTTGGGTCCTTCATTTCAGGAAAGATGTGGACAAATTAGAAAAGTTCAATGGAAAGTGACAAAAGTTATTAGAGGTCTGGAAAATATGATTTATGAGGAAAGGCTGAAAGAAAAGACTATGGCTAGGGACAGAAGCTACACGTAAATGGATTTAAGTTATCAGAAACTGGTTTAAACTTGTAAAAGAAAAGAAACTCAGTGCACATCAGCCAGTTTCAAAATGGCTGAAACTGGTTTACAATAAACCTGGTTGAATGTAGTATCAAACTTAACTGATTTGGGTCAAACTGGCTTATGAAACTTTTGTCCCAGACCCCTTCCTAGTTCGAGTTAGATAACAGTCCCCCAGCATCCCAGAATGCTTTCCAGTCCTAGGCTGAGCTGTGCTCTTATTGTAATTTAAGGTAAATTAAGTTAACTTTCTTATACTGTAATGAGAGGAACTTCATTCACTATTAGACATCATCTATCTACTGCCATCTTTCCAAATTAAATATTTGACTGAATTACATATTTATTATCATATTTACCATAAACTATGCCATGCCATGCATCTACTGTAGCCCCTTTCAATACTGCCAAATTCTGAAATCTGTTTAACTGATTCAGGACTTTTAAAAATCTATTTAATAAAAAAGCAGAAATTTAAACTCACAGCTTAGACTGCTAACAATAACCAGACATTTTTATATGCACTGTATGACGTGGCTGCCTTCTGATTCCAAGTAATTAAGATTGCCATTATGGCAAACCATTTAAGGTCTTAAGAACTTTAACTCCCCTCTCCACCCCCCATTATTTATGCTTTTCACCATACTTGTAATTGTGCATCTCTGCTGAAATACCATTTCCACCATCTTTGTGTTGTGAATAACCCCGAGCCATTTCTTTGAAGGCCTAATAAATGGCCTCGAGCCATCCTCCCAAGACAGAATACACAGGGAGACTG